>OY740783.1:64713710-65913710 GCA_963514005.1 Raja brachyura
TGGATCAGGAAACAAAAATGGGACTAAGTGAGAGCAGTTCCATTAAACTGAAAAATGGAGAGACTTTGAAGAGGATTTCACCAAAGGTTCAAGATAAATCAAGAGAAACAAGGCAGGATATAGTGCACTTCAGATAACAGAAAGGGTGTATTTTGGTAGTCCTCATTTATGTAATATAGGGAGAGCATCAAATAAAATATGCACAACATTTAAAAAGTAACAGGATGAAGGATCAGACAATAATTAGTATAACAAATAAAATAAAAATATTGCCCAGGACCTAACACTTGTCAGCTGCTTGGATCTTGCATGAGCGGACATAGATTGAACTCAGTAACTACTAGTGCCATTCCAGACAATGTGCTCAAGTCATCGGAATGAGACTTGACCTGTGACCTTCTGAATCAGTGTGTTTATGTTTCATTCAAAACTGCAATCTCATACCTTTGAAATTCTACAAATCGAGTAGTTATGAATTACTTTGTACGTTGTAATCTGCAGTTCCTTTTTACAAGGGAAATGAGAATTTCAAGCAAATGTCAACACCTCTCAGTAACTCAAAGACCCCCCCTCCATATCCAGCTCGATCGCAGTCATCCCTGTTTCCTGCAGTTAATGTTGAATTGGACAATTGTTTTGGTCACGGTCAAACCATGCGATATGGATGCTATGCTACATTTGTAAGAGACCATAATTGGAAAATGTGATAGTTAAATAAATATTTGAATATTACATATGTACACTGAATATCCTGAACAACATTTCTTACAAATTCAAGAACAAACTCTCTATCTACAGCACCCTCTAGTGCAGACATTTGTCCTTGCAGATTCACCAGATTAGGGTAATTAAGTCACCGGCCCTAAACTCACGGAAAAACATATTAAAGATAGTTGCACATTGCTTCCTACTCCTGTTTAGTGCCATATTATTTCATTGCTGCTTCCACGCATTCACTGCTTTACCTTTTTTTGTATGAAGTGATACAATTACATAGATGATGTTGGAACACCAGTATGCAGGGGCTCAGGATGGCGGAGCAGCAGTGGGAGGACATCGACAACATCGCCTGCCCAGGCCGATCCCTGCAACCCCGATCCAGTGTGTCACCACAACAATGGGCAATTACGGCCAAATTAAGACTATTACATTTTTAACATCTCTGAACTTGAAGGGTATAAGATGGTGCCAGAAGCAACTAGCTACACTGCTGTACTTAAGTATGATTGTGCCTACGTATAGCAATATTTCTACTGAACTGTATGCAAAACAGAATTTCACAGTACCAAGGTAATGTGACAATAAATCTGTTCAACTCTTGTTTCAGTTGGTTTACAATACATTCATCCCAAGGACACTCCAGGTGACACTGTCAGGTGAATTATTAGTAAAAAAAGTAAACAAGTATGCTGTATCTTTTAGGTTACAAAATAACTGGAAACAAACTCAAGAATTTTACTAAAATTAAATGGTCCCACAATAAATGATATTTTCAGTGACATAGTCCAATGGTGTCCCTGTGGTGCTCAGATGTGGAGGTGCTGGTAAGTTTCTACACCCTGGACCAGGAATATTAGTGAACGGTAAAGTGCCATTTCTGCTTGTTGCTGCTGTCCTGACAGCAGTTCATGTCCCATCCTATATGGACATAAAACCCCCCCACAACAAGCGTGCCCCCGGTCCCCATGACACCCCCGAAGCGCGCCCCCATGACCCCCAGATGCCCTACTCTAGTCCCTCACCACCACCACCTCTCTCACCCCCTTCACCATGTCTCCCGCCCCCCCTCACCTTACCCCCTAGCTTTCAAGAGAGAGATTTAGCTCTTAGAGCTAAGGGAATCAAGGGATATGGGGAGAAGGCGGGAATGGGGTACTGACTGAGGATGATCAGCCATGATCACAATGAATGGCGTTGCTGTTTTGAAGGGCCAAATGGCCTACTCCTGCACCTATTTTCTATGTCTAGGTCTATGTCTATGTGGGAACCAGTTGGTAAGAGTATTTATAAACAGCTTTAACCTCTTTCTACTCCTTCCTGTGATTCCCACCTACTTTCAGAAGACCACTATCACTATCCTGGCACCAAAGAAAAGGAAGGTAGCTTGCCTTAATGACTATCGCCCAGTGGCTCTAACATCCACCTAACATACAGTGCTTTGAGAGGCTGGTCATGGTACAACTCAATTCCATCCTCCCCTACAGCCTAGATCCACTGCAGTTTGCCTGACGTTGCAATCAGTCCATGGCAGACTCCATCTCCCTGGCCCTGCAATCATCCTTGAAACATTGGATAACAAGGATATCATTGTCAGACTCAGTCATAGCTCCGCCTTCAACACCATAATTTCAACTAAACCCATGTCCAAACTCTTGGATGTTGGACCTAGGAAACGGATTGATCGACTTCCTGACCCACAGACTGCAATCAGCGGGGATAGGTGACAAAACATCCTCCAGGATAATTCTCAACACCAGAGCCTGCAAGGATTCAATCTCAGCCCATCACTAAAGTCCCCACAACTGTGGTCAAATCCTGTTCTAACTCCATTTACAGGTTTGCAGATGACACCCACTGCAGTAGGCTGGATCTCAAACAACGATGAGAGAGAATTCAGGAAGGATAGAACCGACTAACATAGTGCCAAGACAACAACCTCTCACTCAATGTCAGCAAAACTAAGGAGCTAGTCATCTATTTCAGGAATCAGGTTGAAGTACGCACACCAATCTGCATCATCGGTACAGAGAAGATTTAAGATGTTGCCAGGACTCGAGGGCCCGAGCTATGAGGAGAGGTTGAGCAGGGTCAGACTATATTCCTTGGAGCGCAGGAGGATGAGCGTGGGATCATATCGAGGTGTATAAGATCATGAGAGGAATAGATTGGGTAAACGACTGTGCATTTACCCTAAGTTGGGGGAATCAAGAACCATAGGTCGTAGGTTTAAGGTAAGAAGGGAAAGATTTAATAGGAACATGAGGGGCAAATTTGTTTTTTTACACAAAGGGTGGGAGGTTAATGCGATGAGCAGACGGAGGATTGTTACAGGAAAGAATAGTAAGATTAAACGAGAACTTACCAGTTTGAAGTTTGATCTTTATTTTATGAGGAGTTGATGAGGGATTTTGTGAAGAACCCGCCAGGCACGCATGCGCGACATTTCTTCAAAGCAGCGGTGTGGAATCACAGAACCAACAACAGAGAAATGACTTGTTATAGTAAGATTGAAGAGACTCTATATACCAGTTGATCTTAGGGTAGAGGGTTGGGAGCGGAGGGCACGAAATCCCTCATCGCAACTCCTCATAAAATAAAGATCAAACTTCAAACTGGTAAGTTCTCGTTTAATCTTACTATTTCATTTCGGAGTCACGTGAGTGACTTCGTGAAGACTTCAAAGCTCTGTGATTACACGCCCTGGACCACGTCCATGCTCACACACTGCCGTAATACTGATGGAGGAAGTATGTTAACGTATTTCAGACTTGAACAAGCTGAAAAAATAATAACATTATAGTTAGTACAACAATAAACCCCTGAACTCGGGGACAAACGTTTAGGGACAGCACTAACGTGCGTAACGTTGCGGGAAAAACCGGCCACAGGTTTGTTATGAAACCACTGAAATGTAGTTTCATTGGCCCAGCCCGCTATCGTGAGGACATGCTCCATGAACACCTCCATGGTCCTCGTTCCTGATGTGGATGCGGCCTTGGTAGAATGACATTTCATATGTTTAGTGTCTTACCTGCTGCATCGAATACCACCTTAAGCCATCTGGAGATAGTCTGCACCGTTACCCTGTGACGTGGGTTTCCATGGCTGACAACAGATCCGCTTCCATATTCCTGATGGCCATTTCCAGACCTGTAGTCGCAGGTCTGTATAGTTTAAGTAACTCTTTCATAAAGAAGTTACTTTTTATGGGTTGATCATTCTATCCAGGTTTAATTCCTGTAGAGTCTGGACCCGTTGTGCTGTATTCAGTGCTATTGCCATCACCACTTTTAAAGGTGAGTAAGTCCAGTGGTACCTCCGTCATAAGCGACCACCTCCTGAGTAGGGTCAACACCACCCTAATCTCTCAGATATTATATCGTGGTCGGGAAGGGATGGATAGAACATATCCCTCGTAGTTTGGATACCAGCTGGTGAGATCCCACTCCAATGTTGAGCTAGGATGACAGTGCACTATAGGCACTGTAAGCAGCATTGTAACTGAGGGCTCATCATAATGAAGACCAGTGAGCATGCCAGCACATTGGAGATCGTAGCAGATATGTAGGTCGTCTTGGTCCGACTACAAAAACCTCTCATATCCTGTGTAGGTGAGGTAGTGCTTCCCAGTGGACTTTCTCTGCACGATCTATATGACGTCCATGGTCCTGTATGTTCCAGACCTGGGTACGTTTTCTGCAACACCTGTCCGATGAGGCAGAATGGGGAAAGCATCGAAATCCATTTCCCTCAATGTAGCGAGAACTCGTCCATCGCCACACTTGGAGACCACATTCTGCAGTTTCTCCTGGGTTTCCTCAGGTACTACAGGTTCCTTCAGAACTGGAGGACATCTGGTCCAGCTGCAGAGACTGTGCTCTAGGATATGCTCCATCATGCGCTCCATCCGAGCCATGCGACCACTGCCGCATATGCGGACAATAAGTCGACTTCCTCAGGTTCTGGAGAATCTCTGAGGCTTCTGTCATTGCCCCACACCTCGTCGAGGTGATGACAAGGGTGCAAGACAGGATGTCGCTGCCTGCCGCTCCTGCGTGGCTAAGCGACTCCCGCGCGGACCTGCCGCTTACTCCGCCGTCTTCCGGACGGAGGCGGCCCGCTGGTCTAAAAAGACATGATAGCGGTGATGAGTCGGTCCCGGCCGCTGAAGCGTGGTACCCCGACGTCCGCGCGGGCTTGCCGCCTATCCTCCAAAGGCGACGTTCGGTCACGTCCTCCACTACAAGGGGGTGTGGTGACCGAGATGAGACTACACCGACCTGCAACCAGGCAGGCTCCCTCGGTGCTGAGTCTGTGTCCTCCCTTGGGACAAAGCGTCGTTCGGTCACGTCCTGCCGCTAAAGGGGGTGCGTGACCGAGATGAGACTACACCGACCTGCAACCAGGCAGGCTCCCTCGGTGCTGAGTCGGTGTCCTCCTTTGGGACAAAGCGTCGTTCGGTCACGTCCTGCCGCTAAAGGGGGTGCGGTGACCGAGATGAGGCTACTCCGACCTGCAACCAGGTAGGCTCCCTCGGTGCTGAGTCTGTGCTGGCCGCACATGTGGTCCTCCAGACCCAGGCCTCAATCCTTCACCGGTCCACGATCTGGTGGCCTGCTCCAGTGGAAGTCGACCCCGGCTCTATGGCGGGTTTACCAACTGCTGTGCGATACTTCCCCTGGTCCTCTCTCTGGTGACCTGCATATTTGGGGAGAGAGAACGTGCCAAGAATATAACACGTTACGCACCTTTGCTCCACTGTCGCTATGGTTAAGTGACAGAGGTAGGGAGTCAGGGTCTTACCTACCCTGCTCCTGTGCGGTTACCACTTATGGCACCATGATCAGTCGTGGTGGAGAATCGGGTCCTGACTGCGCAGGGCTCCCCTGATTTCCGCGTTTTTATCCCGACCCGCAGAGCGGGTGCTGCCGACGTAACGGGCAGCTCCAGGAATGGTGGGCGTTGACTCACATCTGGAGGCGCCGGTATGTAGGTCCTTGCTGGCCTTCCGGTTTGACCCCGTGGCCTGGAATATGGAATTTTCCTGGCCGTTTGTCTGGTCAAGGTGTGCGACCTCATAATACCCACTGTCTTGGCATGGTCGTCTAAATCCTTGACCTGCTTCAGAAGGTCTTCCCTGAATAGTTGTCTGGGTGGTGGTGTTGGAGATGCTCTGCATAACCCCGCAAATTTGGGATTTAGCGTGAGCTTGATGGCACTTTTTTCGAAATGCATTATTTCGTATAGCGTGTTACATAATAATTCAAGAGCATCCTCCTGTACGGTGTTTCAAGTCCATCCCGTCCACCGACCTCGCAAAAGCGGTAATCCCAGATGTGAGCAGTTTTAGGATTTTCTGTAATTTTTACTTCCTGTGCTCTTATGCCCGGGCTTATATTGCTCCAAATAGGCATGTTTACAATAGGTACATTGAGTGAGTTCCAATTACTCGGTGCCTTGTATCCATTCATTGCCTCCGCAAGGACCTGATCCTGTATGGTGGTTGGTGAGGAAATCAATGGTAGCGGCCAGTTTAGTTTTGAGAGGTTGTCCCGATGATTCGGGTAACGCAAACTTGGCTGCCACGTCCAAAAGTTCTCCCTGAGGAACCTCAGGTGCCACTGGTTCGTGTACCAAGATATCCTCTTCTCCTGGCTGCCTCATGCTACCAATTGATGATGGGGATGTATCCAAAAGTCCCCTGAACTGGACATTTCCTGCCGTTGATTTTGCTGCAGGATCCGTTCCATCATCCTCTCTATCCGTTCAATGCGCCCTTCATGGTGCGTAAATGGGAGGTCAGAGCCCTCATGCCCGAAGGAACTCCTGAGGCTCCTATCATCGGCCCGTACCTCATCGAGGTAATCTCGGTGCCGTGACGAAAAGTCGCTGCCAGCCGCCTCAGCGAAGCTGTACGACTCCCGCGCGGATCTGCTCATTCGCCTCCTTGGATGAGCTAGGCCCGACTGCCTCAAAGGGCATATGCGGTGTGAAGTCGGCACCTGACGCCTGCTGCGTGGTGACCCGACATCCGCGCGGGCTTGCCACCTGTCCTACTCCTGGACTCAGGCGGCGTACGGTCCCGTCCTGCCGCTTTTGGGGGATGCAGTGACCGTGGCGAGACTCCACCTGTATGACTCCACCTGGTCCAACTAGGTGGTGAGTCTACACTGGCCCTCCCTGGTCTGCCAGTGGACTCGGGTCTCGGTAGACCACGAGTCCGCAATCTAGCGGTCTCTGGTGAAATTCCTGCCCTAAAAGGGCTTTGTTATTGAGCTCTATCCCTGGCTCTTTCGCGAGGGCTCGGGGAGAAGGGTCGTGCAACAGCATGTGAAACCCGTTTGCTCATATCAGCCTACGATTCTCTCCCTGTTGGAGATAGTGAAAAATGGAGTCAGGGTCTACCTGCTCCGGCGCCGTACCGACTTCCTGCTCTGCGGGTATCCCGCTTGTACACAGCTATGTCGGTAGGTCGGGTCCTGTAATCACAGGGCTCCCTGACTTTTGCGCCTTTTTCCCGGCCCGTCTAGCGGGTGCTGTCGTTGTAGAGAGCTCCGGGAATAATGGCCGACGACTCCTTTCGGAAGTCCTGCGGCCTGTACTCCTCATTATCCATGTCCCTGTTGGAGAAAACACAATTCAAAACAGAAAGGACAACCAGCTCAAGGTTGCCTGTACTTACCTGAGTGGCCCTAATGAAGGGCTGGCAGTGAGCTGTCGTTCTGCCATTGCTGCGCAATGGTGAGCGTTGAGCCCGGACCCCGCAGGGTCAACGAGCTGCCCCATTGTAAAAATAAGTTGGGCTTAGAACAACATGATAATGGCTGCAACTCCATTACCTCTTAATTACAGTACTGGGATAATACAGGCTGTGTAGAGTTGAGTTGGGGCTAACCCCTTACTCTGAGTAAATGCTGACAGCCCACAGTATCGTGTGGGCTGCGGTGTAAGTCGGGCTGCATTTCTGCCATTGCTGACCGCGAATGGCGAGCCTGCAAGCCCCTAGTTCAATATACATGCCGACAGCCCGCAGTATCCTTGCGGGCTGCGGTGTAAAATCGGGCTGTGCTCTGCCGTTGCTTGCTGCATACGGCGAGTCTGCAAGCCCATATTACAATATAAATGCCGACAGCCCGCAGTATCCTTGCGGGCTGCGGTGTAAAATCGGGCTGTGCTCTGCCGTTGCTTATTGCACACGGCGAGTCTGCAAGCCCATCCTACAATATAAATGCCGACAGCCCGCAGTATCCTTGCGGGCTGCGGTGTAAAATCGGGCTGTGCTCTGCCGTTGCTTATTGCATACGGCGAGTCTGCAAGCCCATACTTACTTATAAATGCCGCCAGCCCGCGGTCTGCGGGCTGCGGCGTAGAGTCGGCTGCCTCTGCCGTCCTCCGCCGGCGAGTGTGAACCCGGACCCACCTAGGTCAACGGGCTCTCCCGACTCCATGAGTTAGAGCCGCCGCTGACTGCCCGCATACCGCGGTCCGCAGTCGGTGTTGAAGCGGCCTGGAGCACTCTGGAAACAGAGTCTCTGTAAAGAAAAAACGGACGGCGGGTTAGTTTTCCACTTACCTGCAGGTCCCAGCAGTGGAGGAGCAGCGCTCCTCCCTGCCCGTCGCTCGCACGCGCGTCGACGATATGTCGCGCATGCGTGCCTGGCGGGTTCTTCACGAAGTCACTCACGTGACTCCGAAATGAAATTGCAGATGCCAGTTTAAACCGAAGATAGACGCAAAATGCTAGAGTAACAGCAGGACAAGCAAGCAGCATCTCTGGATAGATGGAATGGGTGATGTTTCAGACGAAACATCACCCATTCCTTCTATCCAAAGATGCTGCATGTCCCGGTGAGTTACTCCAGCATTTTGTGTCTATCTTCAGAGCAAATGGAAGAGGTAGCCGAGGCTACTATCACAACAGTTAAGAAACATTTAGACAGGTACATGGATAGTTTTATAGGGATATGGGCCAAATGGATGCAGATGGAACTAGTTTAGTTTAGTTGAGAGATACAGCACAGAAACAGGCCCTTCGACCCACCGAGTTCACGCCGCCCAGCAATCCAACCCTACCCTACACACACTAGGGACAATTTTACCAAGCCAATTAACTTACAAACCTGTACGTCTTTGGAGTGTGGGAGGAAACTGAAGATCTCAGAGAAAACCCTCGCCGGTCACGCGGAGAACTTAAACTCCATACAGACTGCAACCATAGTCAGGATCGAACCCGGGTCTCTGGCGCTGTACGGCAGTAGCTCTACTGCCACCATGCCGCCCAGTGTAGATGGGGCTTGTTGATCAATGTAGGCAAGCTGGGCCGAAAGGCCAATTTCCACGCAGTATGAATCAATGAGTGAATCCTCAGAATGTGTCCGGTCCAGATGGTGTATCTGGCTGCATTCTCAAAACTAGCACAGACCAATTGGCTGGAGTTTTCAGACATCTTCAACCTCTCGCTTCTACAATCCGCAGTACCCATCTGGTTCAAAAGGACATCATAATAATGGGGCCCAAGAAGAGCAAAAGGACATGCATCATCAACAACCAACCAGTGCCACTCAGATCCATTGTGATGAAGTGCTGAGAGGTTGGTATGATGCAAATCAACTCCTGGCTCAGTAATGACATGGACCCACCAACAGACGGACAGCATATGCGATCTTGCTGGCTCTCCATTCTATGTTGGACCACATGGACAACAGGAGCACATATGTCAGGCTGTTTCTCATCGACTACAGCTCAGCATTCAATGCCATTGTCCCTTTCAAACACATGGAACAGGGTCTCTGCTCCTCCCTCTGCAAACGCGTCCTCTACTTCCACATCAGCAGGCTTCAAACAGTACAGATTGTCAACAACTCCTCCCCCACACAGGCACACCACAAGCCTGCATGCTCAGTTCCCTACTCTATCGCTGCACCAAGGATTGTGTGGTTAGATACAGCTCCAACATCCTCAAATTAACCGATAATGCTACCTTCATTAGACAACAATGGGTAACAACAAGTCAGAGTATAGGAAAGATATTGATAATCTGGTTGAGTGACAACGGTCTTGTTCTCAATGTTAGTAAAACCGAGGGGCTGATTGTTGACTTCAAGAAGGGGAAGCTGAGGGAACATGTGCCTACCTTCATCACAGGACAGCAGTGAAGACGCAACAGCTTCAAGTTCCTTGGCTGGGCTCAACACATTGATGCAATCACAAAGAAAGCTCACCAATATTTGAAGAGATTTTGGCATGTCAACAAATATTTTGTGGAACTTCTACAAGTGTACCGTAGAGAACATACTGACTGGTTGCACCACAGCCCGATTCAGAAAAATCGACCACTCAAGAACAAAGGAAGCTGGAGAAAGTGGTGAACATTGTGGATGCATCACCTGTACTGACCATCGAAAGGATCTACAGGAAGTGCTCCTTCAAGAAGACATTTAATTTCATTAAAGATGCTTCTTGCTGTTGCCATCGGGAAGAAAGTGCAGGTGCCCGAGAACTATTATCTCCAGATTCAAAAACAGCTTCTTTCCATCGACCATCAGGTTCTTCAAGCGCCGTGCACAACTCTTACGATAACCTAACCTCCACATCAAACCACTACAAATGTTTGCATTACTAGGATTGCTCTACATACTTTAGTTTTTTCCCTATTGGACAATTTATTGTACATTGTTATTACGTCTGTGTGTCTGTAAAACAGCAGCAAGAAATAATTAAATTGTCCTAATTCATACCCGGTGCATTCAAGTAAACACTCTAGACTCTTGAGATCACAAATCTACTCAATTCCCTTGATGTGGGCTCATTGGAACCCTAACAATTTGCAACAAAAAAACGTTCCTATTTTTATAATTCAAACCTTTGCTATGAATGTTAACATTTCATTAAACTTCCAGCTTGAATTTTTAAACATACTGTAATGTATGTGACGGCTGTGACGGAAGGCGAGGACAAGGGGGACTCTGCCTTGTTACGAGTGGGGGGGTGGGGAGTGAGAACAGAGCTATGGGATATAGAGGAGACTCTGGTGATAGCCTCATCTAGCAGAGACTGCTCCCTCCTTAACTGTGACTTTTCCAGTGTCCTCTTTTCTGTTGCCATTACTACACAGGTATGTAGGAGTGATCTTACGCAGAACAAATAGAACACAGAACAAATGTGTCTCCAATGACCGCCCCCGAGTGTACAAAATAATACTGCAAGATATATATAGACAAAATAATATAATATGCCAACAGTAGCTAGCCTAAACATAAATGACTCTTACACACCGCCCCCTATTTGTTCTACGTATATAACGAAACAATTACCAATAAACATTAAAAGGAGCTATAAAAACTTTACACATTTTCAACAAAAAAAAAAGTACTATGTTGCTGTACCTAGGTCTCAGGTTCTTGGATGTTGCTGTTAGTCTGAAGTCGAACTGTGCGCACAGAACTTGTGCATCTGGTATGGTCTCTAATATAGTGCCCATTAGCCGGGAGCCTCATGGTGCAGTGGAATCAGCCAACCAGAATTCATCCCATCCATGTCTTTCCTTACAGAGCTCCTGCATAATCAGCTTGGTTGGCAGAATAAATGGTGCTAGAAATCCTAAAGGGTTGTATATAGAGCCAACCACGGACAAGATGCCCCGTCTTGTGTACAGTCGATCCTGTGTAGCAATTCTGAACTTGAACACATCTGTTTCGATGCACCAGTACAATCCCAGTGCTCTTTCCATTGGCAGATTGTCTTCGTCCATGTCCAACTCCCTGGTCTCCTTGGTTCTGTTTTCTTGTGGAATGGATGCCAATACAGCACGGCTGTTGCTGATTCACTTTGAGAGCGTGAATCCTCCCATTTGGCAGAGTGAAGTCAGGTCTCTTGCCATTTGAACTGCTTCCTGTTCCGAAGGCATGGATTTTAAACAATAATCTACATAGAAGTTGTCCTTTACTGTGGTTGTCACCTCTGCTGGAAAGTGAGCTTTGTTGTCTTCAGTGGTCTTCCTTAATGCAAAGTTTGTACAACTTAGTAATGACACTGCTCTCTTCATCTGGTATTCAACAAGATCCTGCTGCACATCACCCTCCGGCCATCACAGGAATCACAAATAATCAATATGCTTTTCTGATACGATGAAACATTGCTTTGATATCAGCCATCAAAACAACCGGTTCTTGTCTGAATCTGATGAGAACTTCAATGAGTGAGTTGGTAAGGTCTGGACCCTGCAGGAGTTGGCAGTTAAGTGATGTTCCTTTGAAGACAGCACCACAGTCAAAGACCACCATTAAGGTTCCTTTCCTTGAGTAATACACCTCGTGGTGAGGGATGTACCAGAGCTCTCCATCACTTCAATTCAGCTGGTTCAGCGGTACAATTTCAGCATAACCATTGTCAATCATTTCTGTGAGGAAAGATGTATATTCATCATGAAATTTCTTATTCTTGCCAAACTTGCGTTTCAGGCTCTGGATGAGCTGATTTGCAATGCAACGGTTATTCAGCATACTGACGCTTTCTTGTTTGAAAGGTAAGTTGAGACAATAGTGTCCATCTGTCACCTTTGCTGAGCGATTCATAATGTCCAAGAACTTTACATCTTGTCTGGACATTTCCTCTGTTTCCTGGCTGGTTCTTTCACTGGTCTTGATTGTATTGCTTGACCAGTAGCACCTCTAGGTTTACAATGGATATTTGATTGACAGCAGCAGGGCAGCCACTTTCATCCCTGCTGTCGTTGTCTCCTCTCAGGAGACCATAGATGATCCACCCCAGTAGGGTCTTCACGGTGTATGGTCCATCCCCTTGGCTGTTGACCAGCTCCCAAGGTTCCAATACCTTTGAAGCATTTGTCTCAATGAGTAGGTCAATGCCAGAGTCTATTTCAGGAATCTTGATATCCTTCAAGTAAGGCCATTGTGACAGCTCTTCCTGTCTGGGAATGTTGAGCTGAGAAAAAGGCATGGATGATGTGAACACAACAGATAGTTGAATAAAATCGTCTTTGTCCAGACTCGATATTTCCAAACCTGAGATATGATGACGGATCACAGAATTCACTTCGTTCATGGTATACAAGAGAATACCAGTCTTTTGTCCTGTAATGTTCAACCTTATCAAGCTTTCTGTGCAAAAGGCAGATGAACTTCCATCACTCGGAAATGTGGCGGCGGAAATCCGGAAGTGGCGGCGCTGCCCTAGCAGCTGCGGCTCGCCTGCAGTCCGTCTGTTTTTTCTTTTTTTTATTGTCCTTGTCCTGTTTTAGCCAGTTAATTTGAGTTATTAGGGTGTATATGTGTGGGGGGTGTGGGAGAAGTCTCTTCCAGGCACGTGCCGTCAGGGTAGGCAAGGTTGGCACTGCCTACCCTGACTAAAATTATAACATAGTAATAACTAAATATAAATAATAAAGGCATGGGAGAATTATGCCTATGTAAGAGATCGATCTCTTAGGTAGGCATAATTCTCCGTGCCTTTCATCTGCAGCGCTTGTAACACGGGAAGGTCTGTGCAGCCCACATGCCATCAGCGCTGCCTGAAGCCGTCAGTTTCAAGCGGGGCTGAAGGCAGGAGAAATTCTGCCTTTGCGGCACTGCGCATTTCTTGGCGGGGTTTTCAAATATGGATTGTCAATATTTTAAGTGTATGTTAGGTAACAAAGAGAGAAGAATGGAGTTTGTGTACCAATAATGTGGTAAGTACATTTTGTGTTTATGTTTTTAAATACCGTATTTCCCGGGGTGTGGGGAGAGCTCCTTTCACAGCGTTTGGCGAGTCTGGCCCGGGGTAAAGTTGCAGGAAGGGCACGAATGTTATGAATGAGGGGATTGGGATAATGCCACTTGCGACGTTCCTTGCGCGGAGGCGTGCAATGACAAGGCATTGAGGCGGGGGGGGGGGGGGGGGGGAGAGAAGTAGCACGGGTGGCTGAGCGCCCGCTGGGCCGGACAGCGGAACCAACCACCGCCTTAGCTCCTTCTGCCGGTCCCCGCTCACCTCTGGCAGCTCTCCATCTAAAAACCTCTCTCCTGCCGCTCGCTGGCCTCACTCATGTCCTTAAATTCCGACAGCGCGATTGAGGTTACTCGGCTGTAGGAATTTAAGGATTTTCAGGAAGCCGCTGACATGAGTGAAGTCGGCGAACGGCAGGTAACAGGTGTTCCGACGGAGAGCACTGCCAAAGGTGAGCGGGCCGGCAGAAGGCGCTGAAGTGGCGGCCAGTTCTGCTGTCGGGTCCCGATGGCTGCTGGCATCTCCCCGAGCTGCTTCTATCCCCAGCTACAGTGCGTGGCTTCGCGCCCGGAGAGCTGCGGTAGCAGTGAGTGAGTGAGTTACTGGCAGTATCCCTGACACCCTCCTTCTCAACACTCGTACCCTCCCCACAACTTTACCCCTGGCACAGACTCTCCACATGCTGTGAAAGGAACTGTTCCCCCAATTTGTCTAGGACCAGGGAGCCTAGGAAGGGCAAATTGAAATGTCACTGTTTTTTAAATTTTATTTATTTATTTATCGGAGATAACAATCTACGCATGCGCGGTTTAAATTTTTTTTTTTTTAAGCGGACTGAGTGCCTACCCTGAGTAATTACTCACGGCACGTGCCTGGTCCCGTCCTTCGGGGGGGGATGCAACTTTTCTTGTCGTATCCCCCGTCTCCGTCTGCGCTGAGGCCTAATGGCGGAGCTGGCGGCCTCCAACTGCTACCGACCCGAGGCTCCGGAGGCAGAGCCAGCCAGGACTTACCAGCACGTGGCTGGCCGAATTCGGGGCTGTGGCGGGTTCTGGCAGCGGTGACGGCCTGATTCAGGGCTGAGGAGGTGTCCCGGCAGTACGGCGCCCCGACTCGGGACTGAGGAGGTGTCTCGGCGGTATGGCAGCCCGACTCAGGACTGAGGAGGAAGTCCTCTGGCGGTACGGCGGCCCGACCTCGGAGGTTCGGCCACAGGCCCAGCACACGACATCGTCAGGAGCTCGCAGGTCACAGGTTGGTGACCTGTTTTTCCGGAGCTCCCGCGGCAACAGCTTCGTCCGCTGGACTGGAGGGCGGCAGCTTCAACCACCCTGGGCCGCGGAGTTTGAACTGGCCCGTTCGCGGAGCTCGGATTCAGCCGCGGGACTTACCATCACCCGGTGGAGTCACAACGTCGGAGGCCTGGATCGCCTCAGCGCAGAGGGAGAGCAAGGAGGGAAGAGACAAAGACTTAAGACTTTTGCCTTCCACCACAGGAGGAGGTGCCTGGTGAACTCACTGTGGTGGATGTTAATTTGTGTTTATTGTGTGTTTTGTTATTTATTAAATGTACGACTGCAAGGCAACAACATTTCGTTCAGACCGAAAGGTCTGAATGACAATAAAGGATACTTTACTTTACTTTATGTGTATGTTTGCAACACTGTGTCCCCCTTGTGGCTCTTTACCTGTACTGGTACAATGGAGAAGATGCGGGCTTCTTCGCCGGCCCCAATATTCCCACACATATGAGGTGAGGGAACAGCATTACTCACAATTTGCTTCTCATTCTGTTCCGTAGGCGTCTTCACTTTGTTCTTTTCTTCAATGGGAAGTATTTCAGGATGATTTTAGTTGCACACATCACAAGTCAAACGACTCTTGCAGTCTTTGCTCATGTGTCCTATTTTCAACCATTCAAAGCAAACTCATAGAATCATAGAAAATAGGTGCAGGAGTAGGCCATTCGGCCCTTCGAGCCTGCACCGCCATTCAATATGATCATGGCTGATCATCCAAATCAGTATCCTGTACCTGCCTTCTCTCCATACCCCCTGATCCCTTTAGCCACAAGGGCCACATCTAACTCCCTCTTAAATATAGCCAATGAACTGGCCTCAACTACCTTCTGCGGCAGAGAATTCCACAGACTCACCACTCTCTGTGTGAAAAATGATCTTCTCATCTCGGTCCTAAAAGACTTCCCCCTTATCCTTAAACTGTGATCCCTTGTTCTGGAGTTCCCCAACATCGGGAACAATCTATCTGCATCTAGCCTGTCCAACCCCTTAAGAACTGTACGCAATACTCCAGGTGTTGCCTCACCAAGACCCTGTACAACTGCAGTAGAACCTCCCTGATCTTGTACACAAATCCTTTTGCTATGAATACCAACATACCATTCACTTTCTTCACAGCCTGCTGCACCTGCATGCCTACTTTCAATGACTGGTGTACCATGACACCCATAACACTGCCCCCCAGCTTCGTGTCATCGGCAAACTTGGAGATGTTGCATTCAATTCCCTCATCCAGATCATTAATATATATTGTAAATAGCTGGGGTCCCAGCACTGAGCCTTGCGGTACCCCACTAGTCACTGCCTGCCATTCTGAAAATGATCAGTTTACTCCTACTCTTTGCTTCCTGTCTGCCAGCCAGTTCTCTATCCACATCAACACTGAACCCCCAATACCGTGTGCTTTAAATTTGAATGCTAATCTCTTATGTGGGACCTTGTCGAGAGCCTTCTGAAAGTCCAGATACAACACATCCACAGGTTCTCCCTTATCCACTCTACTAGTTACATCCTCGAAAAATTCTATAAGATTCGTCAGACATGATTTACCTTTCATAAATCCATGCTGACTTTGTCCAATGATTTCACCGCTTTCCAAATGTGCTGCTATCCCATCTTTAATAACTGACTCTAGCATTTTCCCCACTACCAATGTTAGACTAACTGGTCTGTAATTCCCCGTTTTCTCTCTCCCTCCCTTTTTAAAAAGTGGGGTTACATTAGCTACCCTCCAATTCTCAGGAACTACTCCAGAATCTAAAGAGTTTTGAAAAATTATCACTAATGCATCCACTATTTCTGGGGCTACTTCCTTAAGGGAAGAGGGAGTTAGATGTGGCCCTTGTGGCTAAGGGGATCAGAGGGTATGGAGAGAAGGCAGGTACGGGATACTGAGTTGGATGATCAGCCATGATCATATTGAATGGCGGTGCAGGGCCTACTCCTGCACCTAATTTCTATGTTTCTATGTTAAGTACTCTGGGATGTAGCCAATCTGGCCCTGGGGATTTAACAGCCTTTAATCCATTCAATTTACCTAACACCACTTCCTGGCTAACCTGGATTTCACTCAGTTCCTCCATCTCATTTGACCCCCGGTTCCCTGCTATTTCCGGCAGATTATTTATGTCTTCCTTAGTGAAGACAGAACCAAAGTAGTTATTCAATTGGTCTCCCATGTCCTTGTTCCCCATGATCAATTCACCAGTTTCTGACTGCAAGGGACCTACATTTGTTTCAACTAACCTTTTTCTCTTCACATATCTATAAAAACATTTGCAGTCTGTTTTTATGTTCCCTGCCAGTTTTCTTTCACAATCTATTTTCCCTTTCCTAATTAAGCACTTTGTCCTCCTCTCAGTCCTCTGGTAGGCTGCTTTTTCTGGCTAATTTGTATGCTTCATCTTTAGTTTTGATACAATCCCTGATTTCCCTTGTTATCCACGGATGCACTACCTTCCCTGATTTACTCTTTTGACAAACTGGGATGAACAATTGTTGTAGTTCACCCATGCAGTCTTTAAATGCCTTCCATTGCATATCCACCGTCAATCCTTTAAGAATCACTTGCCAGTCTATCTTGGCCAATTCACGTCTCATACCTTCAAAGTTACCTTTGTTTAAGTTCAGAACCCTTGTTTCTGACTTATGTCATTCTCCATCCCAATGAAGAACTCAACCGTATTATGGTCACTCTTGCCCAAGGGGCCACACATAACAAGACTGCTAACTAACCCTTCCTCATTACTCAGTACCCAGTCTAGAATAGCCTGCTCTCGCGTTGGTTCCTCTACATGTTGGTTTAGAAAACTATCCCGCATACATTCCAAGAAATCCTCTTCCTCAGCACCCCTGCCAATTTGATTCACCCAATCTATATGTAGATTGAAGTCACCCATTATAACTGTTTTACCTTTGTTGCACGCATTTCTAATTTCATGTTTGATGCCATCGCCAACTCCACTGCTACTGTTAGGTGGCTTGTACACAACTCCCACTAGCGTTTTCTGCCCCTTAGTGTTTCGCAGCTCTACCCATATCAATTTCACATCCTCCAAGCTAATGTCTTTCCTTTCTATTGCGTTAATCTCCTCTCTAACCAGCAATGCTACTCCACCTCCTTTTCCTTTCTGTCTATCCCTCCTGAATATTGAATATCCCTGGATGTTCAGCTCCCAGCCTTGGTCACCCTGGAGCCATGTCTCCGTGATGCCAACTATATCATGTTCATTAATAACTATCCGCACATTCAACTCATCCACCTTATTACAAATGCTCCTTGCATTGAGACATAAAGCCTTAAGGCTTGTTTTTACAACACTCTTACCCCTTATACAATTATGTTGAAAAGTGGCCCTTTTTGATTTTTGCCCTGGATTTTTCTGCCTGCCACTTTTACTTTTCACCTTGCTACCTATTGCTTCTACCCTCATTTTACATCCCTCTGTCTCTCTGCTCATGCTCCCATCCCCCTGCCACATTTGTTTAAATCCTCTCTGACAGCACTAGCAAACACTCCCCCAAGGACATTGGTTCCCTTCAAGCCCAGGTGCAGACCGTCCTGTTTGTACTGGTCCCACCTCCCCCAGAACTGGTTCCAATGCCCGAGAAATTTGAATCACTCCCCCTTGCACCATTTTTCAAGCCACATATTCATTTGCAATATCCTCCTATTTGTACTCTGACTAGCATGTGACACTGGTCGGAGTCCAGAGATTATTATCTTTGAGGTCCTACTTTTAAGTTTATCTCCTAGCTCCCTAAATTCGCCTTGTAGGACCTCATCCCGTTTTTTACCTATATCGTTGGTGTCAATGTGCACCACGACAGCTGGCTGTTCACCCTCCCCCGCCAGAATGTTCTGCAGCCGTTCAGTGACATCCCTGACCCTTGCACCAGCAAGGCAACATACCATCCTGGAGTCTCGTTTGCGGCCGCAGAAACGCCTATCTATTCCCCTTACTATTGAATCCCCTATTACAATAGCCCTTCCACTCTTCTTTCTCCCCTCCTGTGCCGCAGAGCCACCAATGGTGCCATGAACTTGGCTGCTGCTGCCTACCCCTGATGAGCCTTCTGCCCCAACAGTATCCAAAATGGTATATCTGTTTAGGAGGGAGATGACCGCAGGGGACTCCTGCACCACCTGCCTACCTGCTACGCTGGCTAATGGCCACCCGTTCCCTTTCTGTCCACTTAACCTGCGGTGTGACCAACTCACTGTACGTGTTATTCACAAGCTTCCCAGCATCATGGATGCTCCAGTATGAATCCAACCGCAGCTCCAATCGTTCAATGCGGACTGCCAGGAGCTGCAGCTGGACACACTTCCTGCAAACGTAGTCACCAGGGACACCGACAATATCCCTGATCTCCCACATGTTGCAGGATGAGCAAACCATGGGGCCGATCTCAAATGACATGGCTTGGCCCCAAATTAAATCAACTCACACTATAAAAATCTTAATTCTTTAAACTAACCTTTATTAAAAAGCACTGTACCCTTTTGCTCACTGAACCCTTTTGCTCACTGAACTCCTTTCTCATTTAAGAAGTCTATCCTTTCTCTGTGCCCCTTCTTCCTGATCTGTGGACATCGCCCCAATGTGTGACTACTTTTATTACAGAACAAACAAGAACCTTGAGAATTGGTGGTAGGCACATTTCTTTTCATTCTACTTGTTGTCAGATTTTCTTGCACTGCTGTCTCTACGGGTATTACATTTGTTGCAAAACTGTTTCTTCTTGGTCCTGACCTTTCCCTCGCTTTAGCAAAAGTAGAGCCTTTAACAGTTGCAATTGGCCTAGCATCCTGAAAATTTCCAAAAAGTGGATCTGACAGTATCTTCACATCTCTCCATGAAGTCCTCCAGGTCAGAAAATCTAGCTCGCTGCCCACACTTTTCCTGCAGCTGACATGCCCTATACCTCCACTTGTCTCTCAGCTTGTAAGGCAGCTTTAGGATGGTCTTCATATTGGAAGGAACATTCATTTCCTCCATATAGGTGATAAGTTCCCTAGCATTGTAACAACCTCATAGGAACAGTGACAATGCTTGCAATGCCTTCACATCCTCTGGTCTAATCACTGACCAGGCAAATGTCTTGACCATATATGCATATATTACCAAAATGTTCTTTAAGCAGATCGTTTGCTCTTTGATAGCCCTGGGCTAGAGACAAATGTCGGCAACTGCAGACTAAGCCTTTTGGATCCCCTCGAATAATGCTCTAGAAAATGCAAGCATTCACTGCTATCATTAGTTTTTCTTTCCACTCCTCTCTCAAATGCCATGATGAAAACTTCATACTGCAAAGGATCACCATCATGAACAGGAATGTTTAAGAAAGAACTGCAGATGCTGGAAAAATCGAAGGTAGACAAATAAGCTGGAGAAACTCAGCGAGTGATGCAGCATCTATGGAACAAAGGAATACATGACGTTTCAGGTCGAGACCCTTCTTCAGACTGATGTGGGGGGTGGGCGGGAAGAAAGGAAGAGGCGGAGACAGTAGGCTGTGGGAGAGCTGGGAAGTGGAGGGGAAGGAGGGAAAAAGCAAGGACTACCTGAAATTGGAGAAGTCAATGTTCATACCGCTGGGGTGTAAACTACCCAAGCGAAATATGAGGTGCTGTTCCTCCAATTTGTGGTGGGACTCACTCTGGCCATTGAGGAGGCCCAGGACTGAAAGGTCGTATTCGGAATGGGAGTGGGAGTTGAAGTGCTGAGCCACCGGGAGATCAGGTTGGTTAATACGAACTGTGCGGAGGTGTTGGACGAAGCGATTGCCAAGCCTGCGCCTGGTCTCACGATGTCGAGCAGTTGACACCTAGAGCAGGGGATGCAATAGATGAGGTTGGAGGAGGTGCAGGTGAACCTCTGCCTCACCTGGAAAGACTGCCTGGGTCCTTGGATGGAGTCGAGGGGGGAGGTAAAGCGACAAGTGTAGGATTTCCTGTGGTTGCAAGGGAAAGTACCAGGGAAGGGGGTGGTTCGGGTGGGAAGGGATGTGCCAATTGACCAAGGAGTTACAGAGGAAGCGGTCTCTGCTAGATGAGGCTCTCACCAGGGTCTCCTCTATATCCCGTAGCTCCACTCTCACTCCCCATCCCCCAACTCGTAACAAGGACACAGTCCACCTTGTTGTCACCTTCCGTCACAAACAACAGATAATCCTCTGACATTTTCGCCACCTCCAACGGGATCCCACCACTGGCCACATCTTCCTATCTCCTCCCCTTTCAGCTTTCTGCACAGTCCACTCCCTCCGTAACTCCTTGGTTAATCCATTCAATCTTTCGGGGTTTCCAATCTCCGTTAGTCACATCAGCGCATGTGGCAACCTTGTCGTTGATCGGGAATGGTGGCGTCAGCCTTGTGAAATAAAACAATCCGTGTTCCCAAGTTTTCACAAGCTCCAATTTCACTCATATAGCTAGTATTCACTTAAATGTAATGGCAAATGTCCAACTTTTCCAGTGTCCTTTTTTCCGTTGCCATTACTTACACATGCAAGTAGGAGTGATCTTACGCAGACCAATAGAACAGATCTTCCAGTCTTTATATCCAATTGGTTGTTTATTGAAGTAGTTGTACAAACAAAGTGATGAACGTACCAGGTTTTCCTTCTTCCGCATGCAAGCTGTAGCTGGCTGTTCTGTCCCAGGTCTGGTCTGGTGAAAACTGTATGCTCTCCTTCCCTGTGCCTGGTCTGCCACTTCCTGTTCCCTATGCCTATATATATATATATATATATATATATATATAGGTATATATATATACCACCCCGTGTCTCTAATGACCGCCCCCAAGTGTCCAAAATAATACTGCAAGATGTATCTAGACAAAACAATATAATATGCTGACAGTAGCTAGGCTAAACATAAATGGCTCTACACACACTCTTTAATTGCATGTATATATTGCATGTATATTAAAAAAAACATATTGGGATGCAAAACATAATTTTCAATGTTTTTATTAAGTATCATGCAATAGTCCAAAAATTAAAACTACTCTCACTAACCTCATTGATTTGATTGAACAGAGTTTTTTGCCTTTGGCCGACAGAAAACTTTGGATAGTATAGTTCAGGGGTTGGCAACCTATGGCTCCCAGGCTAAATGCGGTCCGTAACCCGAAATCATCTAGCCCGCAGGCTTTTTTTTTCCCATAATCATTCGGCCCGCAAACTTACTTCATCTCTGGTACCTCCCAGGTCCGGGACCACGGCGCCCGGGCGCAGTGATGCAAGGAGGCCACAATTGCGGAGCCGGCGAGCCCCGCAGAGCGCTGGCTGTACCGCATCCTGCGCAAAGCCGCCGACACGACCGCGCATCTTCTGTGTCTGGGCTTCACTGTCGGGATCGAGGTTGTCAATAGGCCGGGGACGAACAAGTGTGAGAGCGAAGGCAATGGTCCGTAGGTACGCCATTTTCGTGAGCACCCGTAACTAGGGGCCAGTGCTGCGCGTGGCGTCCTCGAAGGGGCGGGATCTATGTGATATATGTGGCCCGCCATCCGCTCACAGTCATGCATCCTGGCCCCTATGCAGAACAAGGTTGCCGACCCCTGGTGTAGGTTTATGAGCCATAATCTTTCCTGAGTATATCAAACAAAGTGCTTCCCATTACTTTGACCTCATATGAATTGACATCCCACCTTTATTGACCTTACAACAACGTTTGATCTATTACTCAATTTGCCTTGGCAATTTGCACTACTCAATTACAGCATTAACAGAGGGATAACCTGGTAAAACAAGTCTTTATTCCTGCCCATCTTCCATTTAAAATAATCTGCACATTTTTACATCTTCTTCTTGCGTACGGCATGCACAGCCTAAAGTTCTAGGACAACTTGTTCTATTTGATCTTATTTGATTGTGCACGCCAGGTTGCAGACCACGTGAAGATTGCAATCTCCCCCCTGCCCCACTTTTACATCTTGAATGCTTAACTCTGTCCCACGTCAGTTACGTTGCGAAGTACATGTTTTGATTAATTAGTCACAATAAGGCCAAGACACATTAAACGTGATAGTAGGTGTGACACATCATGAAAATCAGGACCAATTATCGCAAAAAAGTGGAAACTCTTCAAAGCACTTGATGAAGGACGAATTGAAAATAAATACCAGCTGAATTTAATGTTAAAATGACTAAGTGGATAAAGAAATTGAAAGAAACAAAAGATGAGACACACAATCTACATTTAGAAAAGTTTCGCTTAATTTGACGCAAGGGCAATGATGCAGTTAAAGATGACCCAAGCATAAGTTTGACATGATTTTCTGGAGGAAGCCAAAAGCTTTGCAAAGAAAAATGACATTGACTAGTCTCAGCAATGGCTACTTTTTTTGTGGTTTAAATTACAACAGAACCTCATCTACAAGCAGCTTATGGGGAAAGTTTATCCACAGATACTTCAAATTTGAATGCCAGTCATATAAGCATGTTCAAAAAGTTACTCAAGGATTTAAACCCTTTTATCCCAATATCTTAAACGCACTTTAACTACAAAGCTGTTAAAAATAGAATTAGTAGAAACAGAATTTATAGAAAAGAAGGCAATTGACTATTTGAAACAACAATATTCTGAAGGGACAACACAAGTGTGAACATTTAAAATAGGACATGGAAAATGTGTGACTGAACAGTGGTTATGAAAAAGGAACTGCAGATGCTGTTTTGCACCGCAGACACAAAATGCAGGGTCTGATGAAGGGTCTCAACTCAAAACATCAATTCCTTTTCTCCAGAAATGCTGCCTGACCAGCTTAATTTTCTCCAGCATTTTGTGTCTATCTCAAACTACCTGTTGTTTTCAACAAAGTGTCTGTAATTTTTTACCAAGAAAAATGTAATGAAAAAGGTTTTGGTCGAGCAGATGTTTACATTTATTGAGAGTCTCAACTACATTTCAAAAGTATAAAATTAACACTGATATATTTATTAAGGAACTCGGATGGTACATTTTCTTGGCAGAATACTATGAGAAACTGAATTTCTTATTCCAAGTTACAGAATTTAAGAGATGCCAGGTAAATACATGAGGAAGATTAGAATGGGAACATATACTGATGGTCTGAGATGAATTGGGTAGTGTGGATACAGGACTTTCATTGGCAAATTGGGACATTTGGCTTGTTTCAGAGCTGTAAACCCTATGTACACTGTGAAACCAAGGGATTCCTTGCAGTAATTTCTCAGTCAAAAACGACTGGCACTTTGGTGAAAACAGCATGTGGTTTCAGATAGACACAAAATGCTGAAGTAGCGCAGCAGGTCAGGCAGCATCTCTGGAGAAAAGGAATAGGTGACGTTTGGGGTCATGATCCTTCATCAGACCCAGTATTTTGTATCTATCTTTGGTCTAAACCAGGATCTGCAGTTCCTTCTTATACAAGTAGTTTGAGAGATTGCATCCATCTTACAAAAGAGTGTTGAAGAGTGGGGTCTTTTTGGTTCTTTTTTTACAAGAGTAACATATTAGCTTTGGTTGTCTCGTTGAACAGTAGGTCAGAAATGTGAAAATACGTACTTCATGATATTCTATTCACGGTTATTCTATTCCTGGACTCCTCGATTCCAAATTACCGAGCAGTGGACTCCACATAGAAGAATTTACTTGACTTCTGTCTTCTAAGAAACAGCCTCATGTTAGTTTGGCTGAACAAACCCACAGATTGTTGTTCAATAAATTCCATCAATCACAATATAAAGGTTCTTTCATAGATTTAAACACAGAGCAGACTCTAGCTGTACATATCGGAAAGTGGTATTTTGAAAAACAGTTTGAATGTCATTTAAAATGTATGTGCACTCAATCATGTTTAACCAGTGTCTCAACATGACTGCTGCATTAGCAACCATAGGGCAAACTGCCTGTGTGGAAAGGAAATAGAAAAACAGACCAACTAACAAGGCCAGCTTCATGTCACAAAAACAGATAGATCAGGCATTCAAAGACGGCCATTGATTGCAGCCAAGCAAAATTGCATGATCCAGACTGTGACATTTGACCTGAAATGTAATCAACTTTTATGACGGCTATATTTAGAAATGAGAAACAATTTACTTCAAGCATATTTCTATTCAATGTATATTGCACAGTACATATGATTCAATAAGACTTTGTAATGATTCAATAAGACTCTGTAAAGTAACATTCCTAACAGTGTTCAAACCAAGAAAGTAATTAATGTTACAAGGGGGCCAGAGCTGCCAGCAGTGAATTGCTTGCACTCAATAAACAGACCAAGCAAAGACTTTCTGAATTCATCCATGTCAACTTATTCCTTAATGCCAACTCAATCCAAAATGGCAGGTCCTTGTATGATGCAATGTTGTAATTTGATGGGCCTTACAAGCTTTGCCCATGAAACATTGAAAAAAAATAGTAGCTGACTGAGCAATGCCTTCAAGCTTTGCCAGCTGTCAAACTTTCAAAGGAACTCGCATGTATCAAATTCTCCCCACATTCATATCAGCCAATACATTTGAGAGTTACCACAATTCTTTCATTCTGCAAGATGTATAGAGCATGGTTGCTCCACTGTTGTACACTACTTTAGAGTTTTCAGTATAAGATGACAATATGATTTGGAGCGTTGGTGGAGGAATAATCATGAGAATATGTGTGAATGCCTTCCAATTTAAATGTTGATGTGAAATCTTTTACATTCACCTGAGGGAGCAGACTTTTCACTTTAATCTCTCATCCTTAAGTTGGTATCCATGACTGGTGCATTGAAGCATCAGCCTACTTTTAAACACCACTCTGTGAAGTGGAACCAAACAGAGTCGGTTGCAAGAAGCAGAAATGTTGCTAAATGATGTTGTAGCAGCCAGTGTACAATTTAGTTAACTTCCCAACAACAGCTGGCTACAGTGATCTAAAACACATTAGGGGCATGGGCTGGGGTAACTGTTGAAGCGCTCTCAGTATAGGTGGTTGGATAAGTGGAATAATCTGAAATACATCTTATGTGAATTCAGATAAAAGTTGAATTTCTATTATGGGGATGAAATCCACAGGACAGTTCTTGTGCTCTCTGGTTGCTTGTCCCAAGAAACCTATGACTGGTGTGAGTTTGCCCCACCAAGAGAGAAAACTACAGTTTGTGTGCCCATCCATCCATGCCCAAGTTAATGCAAGTCAAATCCTCATTCAGGAATTTGTGCTAAGAATCAATGAACACTTGCCCTTCATTCAAACTTGCCTTTGAATAAAATTATGCCTTCTTCAAAGGTGATAGTTTTCAGAGAGAAGTAGGCTTTGAATAGCCTGCCTTCCTCTTTAAGCCGATTAGAGCTGTTGATCATTTTATTACCCAATTAAATCTGATTGATTTCGCAGTTAAAATGGATCTCATAGATTCTCCATTTCCCAAGGTACTGTAGAATATTATTTCCTATGTCTACTACGAAACCACTGATTCCTACAGCTAACTTACCTACACTTCCTCCTATTCTGTCTCTTGCAAGGACACCATCCCTTTTTTTTTTAAACAGTTTCTCTGTCTCTGCGTCCTCTTTCTTGCATAACTGTGGCTCCTCTGTTTCTGCAGTTTTGCACCCAGACAGAATGGGGACAGTTGTCCTGGCCCTCACCTTGTACCTCACCAGCCTCCGTATCCAAAACATCAATCTCCAAGATTTCTACCAACTTCAATGTGATCCCACGGCTCTCTATTTCCTGCAGAGAGCTCTTACTCAACAACACTGGTTTGCTCATCCTTCCCTGGCATTTTCCCCTGCAACCGCAGGAGATGGAATAGCTGTCCCTGTACCACTCCACCCCATTCAGGGATCCTAACAGGCCTTCTAGGTGAGACAGAAATATATTTACACTTCCTTCAACTCATCCATGGCAATCGCAGCTCTTGGCATGGCCTCCTCTACAGTGACGAGATAAAACGTACACTAGGTGGATGATCGTTTCATCAAACATTTGCAATCTATTTTCCTTCACAACTGTTGTTGGCCTGAGCTACTCCAGTGCTTAATTTTTTGCTCAAGCTCCCAGCATCTGCAGTTTCTTGTGTCTCTGTAATATTAAATGGGTTTTTTTTGTTTTCTCTCTACAAGTGCAGCACAACCAGCTGGGAATGTCCTAATGTATCTCGCAACTTTTACATTCCTTAGTGCATTTTCTTTCTCTCAAACCATCTTCATTAAATAATGAACCAGATAACTGTCTTCAGTTTATCACCATGTCAATCCTAGTCTCACCCAATGAGGGTTATTCATTTAGTTCTATCCATCCCTACTCCATACTGTCTGTAACATCAAATTAATTCATTTTCTTTCTTTTCGCATTCCTACTGATTCTTCAACTTGAAGTGTTAAATCAGTCTTCCTATCCACAGATGCTGCATGAACTGTTGGCAGTTTCCACCATTTTCTGATTGTTTCAGATGATCAGCATCTGTTGTGTTTTGAATTTCAGCAAGTTCAGCATGCCTGCCTGTAGGTTTAGACAGCACAGCTAGAATCCAGCACAAGCATCATGCCAATCTCCTGCATTCAGCGATTTAATTAAAACAAGTCAGGAAAATTGAATGCAGTTCCACATACACCCACATCCTATTGTCACCCCATGTTCTTCACCACTGCTCCTCACACAGCACATTCTCCCTTTCAGCACTCCCATCAGCATGTCCTTCAGATTTTAGTGCTCCTCTCCAGAGCCTGACCACCCATCCCAAGTACAACGGGACCTGATTGTACATCTCAAATGTATTACCGAATATATTATGAATCCTCAGGCATGGATTAGCTCTTTATAAGTAAATACACCAATGCAATGGCACCAAGTCAGAACACCAATGCAATGGCACCAAGTCAGAACCGGATTTCTCTCACTTCAGGTAGCCCCGGCATTCCCTCAGCCGCGATGGATGTTGGCTGCAACCTTGCCCCCCATCGACGAACTGTACACTGCAAGGGCAAGGGAGCGAGTGGGTAAGATCATCTCTGACCCCTCTCACCCTGGCCACAAACTCTTTGAAGCACTTCCCTCTGGAATGTCAAAGCCGCCACAGCCAGACATAAAAACAGATTTTTCCCCATGAGCAGTAGCTCTACTCAACAACCAAAAGTCGGTAGCCTCCTTTTGCTCTGGTATTTTATTTCATTCTTCACATGTTTAAATTATGTTTTATTCTTAATTGTTTACTGTATATCGTATTGTCACTTGCGAGCAAAGCACCAAGGCAAATTCCTTGTATGAATACATACTTGATTAATAACATTTATTTATTCAATTCTATCCCTCCCCCACTCAAATCGCACTAGCTTCTCATTTTCACCCTACAAACAGCTAACAAAGGCCTGTTTCTTTTATCATCGTTACTTTTTTGCATATCTTTCATTCATTGTTCTTTATCTCTCCACATTACTGTCTATATCTCTCGTTTCCCTTATCCTTAACCAGTCTGAAAAAGGGTCTCAACCAGAAATGTCACCCATTCCTTCTCTCCAGAGATGTTGCCTGTCCCGCTGAGTTACTCCATCGTTTTGTGTCTATCTTTATACGAGTCCAATAACAACTTGATCAAAGTCACGTTAAAAATATTACATGACCCAGGGCTCCAGTAAGATGTGTAGTGGCTATGGTCCAGTTTGGATTAGTTAAAGGAAACCAAATGCTTTGAAAACATCTATCAATCTTTTCCTCTAAACATTTTGTTATATCCTCCCATGACATAGTACATCTGTTTCAAGAATCTGGTATCCAGCATTCAATGATGTGTCCTTCTCCTTGGTGTAGATGAAGTGCAATGAACTGGCCATTCACATCAAACTAAACTTTGCGAGTTATGGCAGAAATGCCGAGAATTTCTTCAGAGGTGCTACATCTAATGTACGTCACAGAAATTCATACATTATGAATGTCCTGTGGTTCCCAATTGCAGGATATCCTCTGGTTGTTTGTGATAGGTTGTACAACAAAAAGCTCCCTTGCTTGTTTTCTAAGACCTTCAAAGACGATTTTCTCACAGCAATGTTTCTGTTGCCACCTTTGCTTTAAAGTCAGGTTGGGGAGGGCTATATATCAATATCAAGGGTCACTCCAGTAATCTGAACTCAGCCATGAAGCCGACTCCTAATCCTCCACAGTTCCCCACCAACATCGCAACAGATCTCTCAATGCCCAGTAAGAAACGGAATGGGGTATGGAAGGTTAAAGTATAGCGTGTCTCTCTTCAAAGAGTACAGACAAATTAAACGTATCATCAGGAGAAAGCAAAGCTCAGAGAGCAGACTGCACATAACAGAGAAAAACCCAAGGTGTCATTTAGTTAAAAAATACCAAGGAAGAAAAATAAGGCTTCTTTGAAAGTTGCATTCAAATAGGAAATTACAAAATGCTATTTTTTTTATACAAAAGAGCATGATCTAATACATAAACTCATACATCTAGGCATAAAATCTTTGACTATCAAATCAAATCATCATTAGCATCGACTTATACCTAAACCAATCATCTTAAACAGTGTCCAGATAACTTCACAAAAGAACTAAACTACAATCCTTATTTAATTTTATTTTGCCGATTTGTTAAATCTTTATCACACATGATGGGGGGGGAAAAAACACATGTTTATTATTTATAGCTTTGGACCGCAAATGTCTGGTAGTCAAGCAATAATTTGCTTTTATGTGCTGCCACATCCTGCCATCATTCTCTGTCTTAAAGTACGAATGCCCAGAACTCACTTATAACATGAGGTCATCTCCTGAAAAGGAGTCTGCAATGTTTTGCAAATCATGCAACATGTTTTCTTTGCCCCTCATAAATAGCATGTCATGATTAGTTTTTCCTTTGATTCATGCGTTATATTTTCACTGGAAATGATCACAAACATCTTAAAGGCCTATCTTAGCTTAGCGGCCACCTACCACTTGCCTGGCTTTGCACCACCCCACTTCTACTTTCCAGCTTTCTTCCCCTTACTCCAATCTGTCTAAAGACCTAAAACATCATCTGTCCATTTCGCTCCACAGATGTTGCCTGACTCGCTGAGTTCCTCCAGCACTTTTTTTGCTCAGAATTCAGGCATCTGCTGTTTTTCCCAATCTTAGAGATCATAATGCACTGCATTAGCAGCGTAATCCTTAGCAATCCTTGGGATCATGAATAACTTGCTTGCACTCCAGTTTTGTGGGTTCTAAGAAGGCTGCTGAGTCATGGGCCAGGAATTTCCACGACTCAGTGGGGATGTTACTCTTTCAAGGGGACTACAAGAGCATTCTTGAATTGTTTAAATAAATTCATGAAATGAGACTCCCTCCCGCCAAACAGTTACACAGCCCCCAAACAGTTGATAACATGTGAAGGAACAAATGGCATGCATCAATACAAGATTGAGCATACAGATAGCAGGTTTACGCTGTCCTTAGATGACTGGAATTGTACGCACTCCTCACCGAAGAGGTAGCATGATCACTCCATGCAATTGAGTGCGGGTAAATTGTTAAATTCCATTTGAATGTTTCCAACATTATCCGTTTTTGTTTCAGATTTCAAGCAGTTGTAAGATTCTGCTGATTCTTAGCGGTGCTGCAGTTCTGCCGCTGGCCGTGTGCGCGACTTTGGCGCCTTTGGGGGGGGCGGGGTTAAAATGCGGTTTTCCCCTTGCCGATCCGGAGCTTTATTTTCTCGGAGAGCGAGCTATTTCTGGAGATTCGTTCCGACTGCCGGTAATTCCATTTTTAAAAAATAAATAGCCCGACTATTTCATCGCTGCAGTAAAATTAAAATTAGCTCCTAATGCCGTGAACGCCGACAACGGGGACGGATTTTACGTAGGGGACAGGTAAGTGAAAGCTGTTTATTTTTACATATAAACTTGCTTTTTTAGGGGACTTTAATCAATATTTCATGTTGCGAAACAGTGATTTAGCCCCAATATGAACTGGCAGAATTTTTCCTGACGCTATGGGGTTTAAATTCACCGCAACCGCAACGTCCTAATCCATCACTTTCCAGAAAATCCTACTCGCAAGCTGTTTAAAATGCCCAATAATTTACAGGCATTAAACACTGAATTCCTTCAATTTGGTCTATAAATTAATGACAATTAGATTTAAAAATCATGTTATATTGTGAATTATTGTGTGACTGTTAATTGGACACTTAGGCTTTAAATTTGTTTTTAATTTTTTCTTAAGAAATTGATAAATGTTTAGATCTAGTAATTGAATTTTTTAATTGGCCACAATTGGCTAACTAACTAATTATATGCTTTAATTTCAGGTCATCCAAGTAAGATTGTTTCATATTTGTTTCAGAATACTTCAATCTATAATAACTGAAAATTAATTTCTCTTAAATTTTAAGGAAGTTATGGGCTTTTGACTGTCCTCGATCACAACATTTGTGTTAAGTCAATAGAAAAGCAATAGGAAGCAAATTGCTAATTTCAGAGTATGAAAATGGCCCTAACTTTTTTAATACTGAAGATATGAGAGTGAATTAGGTGTCAAATTAAACTTATTTTTATGCTTTATCTGATGGGATAAATTGCAGACTTGATTTTTAAAATCTCAAAATTTTGTAACATTGCTATATCTCCTTCGCTCCTTAGATGCTGCTGCACCCGCTGAGTTTCTCCAGCTTTTTGTGTACCCTATATTCTGCTAATTGGTATTCATATATATATTTATTTTCAACGCGTAAATGATAAATTGCAGGAACAACGTGTTTTTAAAAGAGTTTACTTCAGTTGTGATTAGTTAACGGTGTAAACCATTTGAAATAGCAACCAATTATATTTTCCCAAAATAAATATTGAGGAAAAATGTCCTGAGTGCATAAATTGCTAATTCACAATCAAGAAACTGCATCAAGAAACGTCGGATTATAATTTGATTTTAGACTCCCAATACGATCCATTAGGAACCGCGACACAGTTCTGCGTGCGGCACGCACTTGGGCAAATGAAATGCATCGGTCTTTAGTGATTCAGAACTGTGTTCTGCATTGCAGCAATTTCATACATATTGAGCTAGGAGCTGAAGCTAGCATCTGCAGTTTTAGAGCACGGCACAATTATAGGTAATGAAAAGAAAAATAATTAACTTTATCTAACAGCTGGTTGAGAAGGGTCCAGAAGAGACGCCATGACCAAAGATCATAGATTGGAGCGGAGACGGAAGCCGGTTACGGAAATTGCGCTGAGGATTACACATGACCTACTATGGCTTTTCGGACTAGTGGACTATCTTGCTCCGATCTATGATCTTTGGTGGACAGAGAGACTAAAGCAATACATTATCGGGACAGCATTGACAAATCATTAAGTACAGATGCACCACAAGGTGTGTCACAGCATTATGTTGCACTGTCTGCACATTTTCCCATACGATGAGAAGAGGTTACAGGCACACATTTATTGGCTTAAAGCGCTGACATCACAGGAAGGCTGACAGATCCCCGAAATAGCACAGGTGAATAATTCCAAAATCTTATTTAATTTCTTTTTTGAAAAATTTAAGCAAGAACAGCGTCAAAAGAACATTAATTTTTGTCTCAGTCGTGTATTGAATTTTTTTTAATGAACAGAAGTGAAGGAGAAAACAACTTCAATAACTCATTGTAGCAATTTATTTTGCATACTAATATTTAATTGCTATTTTCTGAATGAAATAGATGAGCGTTTAGTTTTGAGATACAGCGTGGAAACAGGCCCTACAATCCACTGAGTTCACGCCAAGCATCGATCACTTGTGCACTAGTTCTATCTTATCCCAGTTTCACATCCTACACTCTAGGGGCAATTTACAGAAGCCAATTAACCTAAACACCTGCACATCTTGGGAATTTGGGAGGAGACCGAGGCACCAGGAGAAAACCCATGCAATTACTAGAACGAACAAACTCCGCAGAGAGCACACACAGTCAGGATTGAACCTGGGTCTCTGGTGCAGTGAGGCAGCAGCTCTACCGTTGCACTACTGCGCCACCCAAAGTACTGCCTCATGGCGGCAACTAATATCAAAGACCCACACCACCCTGACCACTCTCTCATCTCATTGCTACCATTAGGAAGGTACAGGAGCCCGAGAACTCTTACCTGCAGGTTCAAGAATAGCTGCTTGCCATCAACCCCGAGGCTCCTGACCACCACTACACAACCCAAACCACAATCCTACCTCAGCACCGAACTACATGGCTGTAGAAACCTACAACTTGAACTATTATGGTCCGATTACCTAGTATGACTGCTAATTTATTGTATATTCTACATTTATTTATCATCTGTTGTGTAAATGTACCAGTAATGCTGCAGCAAACAAGAATTTTGCTACGAGTCCTACTGCACATGAAAATTAAACTCTCTTCACCTTGAGTCAATCCACATATCTGACTGGTTCTCACAAGCTCTTTCCGCACATCCAATTTTAGGCTATCTAGACAGCTTGACACCCAATAGTCTTTGATAATCCTATATTTCTTTAGAAAAGTGCAAAGATACTTGTTGGCATTTTTTTAATCTCAGCTATCCGGAGTATCTCAATAATTACACTGAAATGGTGCTGGTATTCAGAGAGCAATGGAAAACATTGGCTTCACAACTAATGCAGCCATAGCACAATGGGATCGATTGAAGACTTTTTAATTATGTACTTCAAAATCTTAAATGCAAAGACCATATTCATATTCCAAAATCAGAAAATTGAGGATTTAAAATTATAAATTTATTGTAAGGTCAACCAATTAATAATATGCAAGTGTTTCCAATTTTTTTAAACAACGTTATCCCTATCGGTGATTTGTTATAGCTCCTAAACTCACTGGAACTAAAATCCATGCTCTGAGGATTATTTACAATGCATTTGAATGGAAGCAAGTGATCACCATATAATTAATATATAAGACATTAGATTTTTACAATCTATGAAAGTTCATTTACAACCACAAAATACTGTATATTAAGATAAAAGACCTAATAAAGTATTGAATTATACTATTCACATCCGTACTACATCATACCCCTGCTCATATGGGAAACAGAATACTTTGAAATTTATATAGGTACTTAGTCACCCACTAATGGGAAATTGGTGATTAAAGAAAGTCTCAGCACTAACATTTAGTGGTGGTAATCCCTCCAATCCAGAATGTAATTACTATATTAATTATCTGTTCAGAACCCGGCGATGGTGTTGTGGTGACCATACATGCATCAGCATCATTTCATCATCCTTGGTTAACAAAAATGTTTGTCATGCTTTGTAATCATCTTCCATTAAAACAATGGCAAAAACTATTTTTATTTACCCATGGCCAATTAGGTTTATATTTTTTGTTTAAAAAAAGGTGAAATTGAAGCATGCACAGAGTTCAAAATGAAACGGCTAGTGGAAAAGCCAGAGTTGTCTTTACTTCTGCATAAAATATGACATGCCTGCAGAAAGACCACACAAGAGGTCATCCAATACTTCAAAACAAATCATTCTATACCGATTTTAAACTTTGATTTAAACTAGCAAGTTAGCAGGACATTCTAATTATTAAACAACATTGGGGGTAACTTCAGTTCAATAAAAACAGGTTAATGATGTCATAAATCCTCCAAGGTCAGCAAGTCCCAAAGAGGATGAACAGTTGCCGTTATTAATATCGGATTGTTTGATGTTTCACCACCAGTACCCATTCAATTCTTTTTTTTTAAATGTCTTCTTTAGCTTTATTTGCAGTTGAGTTGTGGACTCCAGAAGTAAAATTATAATCGATAAGCACCAGATGTTGCATTTTAATTAAAACTACTACACAATCTGGCTCATCTATTTATGTTGTAAGAATATATCTCCACGTTAATGCCGATAGCAGCTACTAAATTAAGTTTTATGGTAACGGACAGCACAGACATTTAAACACTCTGCATGTTAACTGAATACCTATTTTTGGTCCAGTTTTTGGGGTAAACAAGAAAAAGGCAATCTGCACTGTAACTACAGATGCACAATTTAAACACAAATTAGGCAAATTTGCACTTTTCACTTATTATTGTTATTATATCTATCTCTAGCCATGAGATTTTGCATTGAAACACATTAAACAGCATATACTCATAGTCCTGCAAGACCAATTTGCACTAAACAGCAGCAGAATAGCTTCACTAGCAGAGCTGCTGCCTCATTGGGTTAGAGACCATGGTTCAATCATGACCTTGGGTGGAGTTTACATGTTCTCCTTGTGAGCGAGAATTTTCTCTGAGTGCTCTGCATTCCTCCCACATCAAAGACACAAGGGTTGGTAGGTTAAGTGACAGCTGTATATTACGATACGAAGGAATTTTATTTATCCCAGGAGGGAAATTGAATAATATTGCCGTTGTGTGTAAGTGAGTGGTAGTATTTTGGTGGAGTTGACAAGAATGTGTGGAGAATTTAAGAAAATGGGATTCATATAGGATTATTGTAAAAAGATGCTTGATACTCAGTGCAAGCTTGGTGAGTTTAAGGACATGTTGTTTCTATGACTCTAAACGTCCCAGAATGAAAGTTCATAAAAATGTTCATTCCAGTTTTTAAATTGCTTGGTAATTCTTAATCACTGCTAAACAATCCCAATTTTAACTGGCACTTAAAATTAACTTCTAAGTCCCAAGTCTTGATTCATAAAACTTGGATTTATAGATGAAGATATTAAAACATTTTTCAAATGAAAGACCTTTTTCCTCTTACTCTCTCGCTCATTCCTAATTTCATTTTGCGCATAATTTGGTGATGTATAAGATATTTTAATTTACAAACCCCGATTCAGACTCGAAAGATGCTGCTTCAGTTTGATTAGTTGGGAGATACATAGCTGCTTGCCCTGAGAGGCTGCTGTGCTGAGATGGCATTGATCACAGCAAATTCGAGTGTAAGACCTCAGAGTCTATTGGCAAATGTATGTAATATTAGCAGATAATGCCATTCCGACACATACTGACTGCAAAATTTACCTTTATATAAACACAGTTAAATCACAGTGACATCAATTGTATAATTCCCCTTAAACAGTATCAGATCCTTTTACAATTCAAATAATTGTTTTACTTTTTAAATCTACTTTTGTGTTCTATAAATTAAATGTTTCCAGTAGAGATTAAAAAATATAGATGCATTAGAAAAATGTTTTAGGGTTATTTTACTAAAAGGGCAACTAATTCACAATTTGAGAGTTCAGTACAACAACATATGATGCTTTACATTTTGTATAATATATACATTTAAGTATCACAATTAATGGTTTTCAATATTCAATCCCGTGCTTTCAAAAAGAAGCAATAATTGGGATATTTAGAAAAATTACCACCTCTCCCTCAACGTTGGCAAGACGATGGAGCTAGACATCAACTTCAGGAAATGGGCGATGTTAGCGTCAATAGTGCTGAAGTGGAAATGGTGGGAGCTTCAAGTTATTGGGTTTACATATCCACCATACATTGTCCTACTCCAACCACATTGATGCTGCAACCAAGAAGACATCTACTTCATCAGATGACTTAATTAAATTCTACATGTCTCCACTGAAAGTTATCAATTTCTACAGATGCATGTGGAAGGCATCATAGAAACATAGAAAATAGGTGCAGGAGTAGGCCATTCGGCCCTTCGAGCCTGCACCGCCATTCAATATGATCATGGCTGATCATCCAACTCAGTATCCTATACCTGCCTTCTCTCCATACCCCCTGATCCCTTTAGCCACAAGGGCCACATCTAACTCCCTCTTAAATATAGCCAATGAACTGGCTTCAACTACCTTCTGTGGCAGAGAATTCCAGAGATTCACCACTCTCTGTGTGAAAAATGTTTTCCTCATCTCGGTCCTAAAGGAATTCCCCCTTATCCTTAGACTGTAACCCATTGTTCTGGGCCTCCCCAACATCGGGAACAATCTGCCTGCATCTAGCCTTTCCAACCCCTTAAGAATTTTGTAAGTTTCTATAAGATCCCCCCTCAGTCTTCTAAATTCTAGCTAAATTCTTGCATCCTATCATGATGCAACACAACTTGGTTTGGCAACTGTTCTGCCCAAGACCCAAAATATTGCAAAGATGTGAATGCAGCCCAGTCCGTCATACAAACCTCTTCCCCCTTCTTTCCCCCCCCCCGCTCTCTTCCCCCCCCCCCCCCCCGCTCTCTTCCCCCCCCCCCTCTTTCTCCCCCCAATTAAAAAAGAAATAACTCCAAACTACATTCTACCGTCTGGTTATTATTCTCTTTGCAATCTGTTGTACATGCAAATGGCTTGATTGTATGCACTTATGGTATTATCTGACTGGTATAGCTCGCAAGCAAAGTTTATCAATATCAACTACAATATTAAATTCCAACTGCATAAATGATATCACTATTTCAAATAGAATATCCAAACAAAAACAAGTTTACTTTTACAGAATGAAAGGAGTGAAATGTTAGTAAGTATATAATGTATTTTACATTTTTCAGCGGTTTCTCTATTTCACTGTTTGATTCAGCAGAAAACTCAACATTCCTGTGTTTAAGAACGGAAGTAAAGAAAATCTAGGGAATTATGGGCCAGTGAGCCTCATGTCAGTGGTAGAGAAGTTATTGGAGAGAATCTTTCAGGATAGGATTTATTTACATATGGAAGGGAAAGAGCTAATTAGGGACAAAGCATTGTGCATGGCAGTTCATGTCAAACTAACCTGTTTGAGCTCTTTTAAGGAGGTGGAGGGAAGTGATCGATGAGACTAAGGCAGCAGAATGCTCTGCCTGAGGTGGTGGTGGAGGTAGATACTAGAGTGGATTTAGAAGGTTTTAGATAGGCACGTGGATATATGGGGAATGATATGGATCATGTGCAGGCAGATAAGATTAGTTTATCTTTGCATCATGGTCGGCACATACATTGTGGGCCGAAGGGCCCGTTCGTGTGGCTATATCGTTCCACCAGGCATGTGCCGTGAGTAATTACTCAGGATAGGCAGTCAGTCGGCTTTTAAAAAATCTTAATCTGAGCATGCGTAGATTGTTCTCCTCTCTGTAAGATGTCAGTCGACTTTTACAAAGTCTTCAAAAGCCATATCTCTTAATAAAGTACCGTATTTCCCGGCAATGAAGACGCACGCCCATTTTGAGTTTGAAGGAAGGCTGGCGGGACATAGAATTTCAAATTTTGAAAGAAGGCTGGCAGGACATAGAATTTCTCACGTTCAAAAAAAAGAAAATAAAGAAAGTAACAATTCAATTTGCTCAAGGCTTCCAAACCTCCTTCATTCTGAATTACTGAATGGGTGGAGGGTGGAGGGTGACGGCAGGTGGAGAGATGGTGGGAAAAACTGGAGCACACCGGGACAAGTTGAATCAGTTGTGATCTTATTGAATGACAATACTAGTTCAAGGGACCAATTGGGGGGAGAGTTCCTTTCACAACGTGTGGGGAGTCTGTCCCGTGGTAAAGTTGTGGTTAAGGCAGGAGCATTGAGAAGGAGGGGGTCGGAGGTCGGTGGTTGGAGCCACCGCATTGTAGCAGGGGAGGGAAGTAGCTCGGGTGGCTGCGAGTGGCCATCGGGACCTCAGCGCCTTCTGCCGGCCCACTGACCTCTGGCAGAGTTCTCCGTCTGAACATCTCTCACCTGCCGCCTCCCGCAAATCCTTAAATTCTGGGTGACACTGCATGGCATTCACTGCCCGGTCCGTGTCTTTCAATGTAGACCGGACAGTGACGGGACCCGCTCAAGAGCGGGTCAGCGGGCGATGGATAACAGCGGGCAGTGGAACTTACTCCTGGGTCAGCGAGAGTAACCTGAACTGGTCCCTTGATCGCGCTGACATAGGAGTAAGCTGCACCGCCCGCTGTCCCTTCCCGGTGGCCGCTCGCAACCACCCGAGCTACATCTCCCCCAGCCACCATTCTTGATGTTACTGTACTGGGCGATAGCCAAGTCTATCTTTCTTGGCTAACAACCTAATTTTCGGCCTTCAAGACGCAGCTAAATTTTCGTGCCTTATTTTTGGGTAAAATTTGGGGTAAAATATAGCGTCTTCATTGCTGGGTAATACGGTATATAAAAACATATAGCTCAAATAAATTTACTTATCACATTATTTGTACACAAACTCCATTCTTCTCTCTTTGCTTCTTAAGATAATGGCAATCCATGTTTGAAAAACCCACCAAGAAACGTATGCTGCGCATGCACGGTAGGATGCTGCGCATACGCAGTAGGCTGTTGCACATGCGCAGTACGCAGTCCACGGTGCAAAGGCAGAATTTCAGCTGCCTTCATCTCCCCTTGTCATGAAGGCTTGAAGCATCGTCAACAGCACGTGAGCTGCACAGACTTTCGCATATTACATGTACTGCGGATGAAAGGTATGGGAGAATTATGCCTATCTAAGAGATCGATCTCTTAGGTAGGCATAATTCTCCGTGCCTTTACTATTTATATTTAATAATTACCATTTTATAATTTTAGACAGTGCCTACCTTGTCTACACTGATGGCACGTGCCTGCTTTCCATGTTCTATTTATTTCTGGTATTGCCACTGATCACTCACTGAAGTTATGCAATATAATAAGAAGACCTCCCACAGAAATTACGAGTGAGAATTTAAACAGTTTCAATATCTTGCTCTAGTTGCAGGTGTTGGATAATCTTACCCAAATCCAGTCATTAGCTTTTTGTTCCACTGCGTTCTCAGGGTCTGCACTGTACAGACACCACACGCACTCCAACAGGTTCTGATGGCTCTCATCTGCAATAACAAATGGTAATAGGAGCAGTGTTTAAATATGGAGGTGGTGTACTTTGCAAAACAACCAAAACCAATGGACTGACCTCCAGTAACCACAACTATCTTTATCTGTGTGGAATATTTTCCTTTTGCTGCCCATCAAGTTCTGCGTTACCAGGGCACCTTTATGACCTACTGGGTCAAAAGCTGCCTTAATGTCACAAGCAATCACTCTCACATCACATTTGGACAAAGAGAACACTAAGGCCTGAAGTAGGGCTCAAACCAAAACGTCACCCATCCATGTTCTCCAGAAATGCTGCCTGACCTGCAGAGTTACTCCAGCACTTTGTGTTGTTTTGTGTATTGATCAGCATCTACAGTTTAGTTTAGTTTTAGGTTTAGTTTAATTTAGAAATACAGCGTGGAAACAGACCCTTTGGCCTACCAGGTCCGCTCAGACCAGCACCAACCTGCAAACATGCATGTCTGTAATGTGGGAGAAAACCGGAGCACTTGCAGGAAACCTTACAGACAGCAACTTAGTCAGAATTAAACCCAAGTCTCTGGCACTGTAAGGCAGCAACTCTATTGCTGCACCACTGTGCCACTCCAGACGTTCCTTGTTTCTACCATTGAACCAAGACTGTGATGAGGACTGGAACCCAGTAGTCCTGGCAAAATGGAATAAGGCAATGTGAGCACTGTTGAATATGGCTTTCATCACTGCCCAGAAAGTGTTTTTTATGGGCAGTGATAGCCAGATTGATTTTAGAAGAATGATGTGCAAATTATGCAGGGTGTTAGCCAAAACAGCTCTGAAGATTAGCAAGATTTAAGAGGGAGTTAGATGTGGTCCTTGTGGCTAAAGGGATCAGGAGGTATGGAGAGATGGCAGGTACAGGATACAGAGTTCAATGATCAGCCATGATCACATTGAATGACGGTGCAGGCTCAAAGGGCCGAATGGCTTACTCCTGCACCTATTTTCTATGTTTCTATGTAAGATGGTGTAATTTAATATTAAATTTATGCTGTTAATTCAGACAAGCTCAAATAGGCATGATAAAAACAGAAATCTAGGTCCATTAGTATGTTAATGGTTCCAAGGATGCTAACCAATTTAACATCGAAAGAAAGTGCATCAGTCACAGCTCAATTGGTAGCACTCCCACTTGAATCAAAATATTGTGGGTGCAATATTGTGGGTATAAACATCTAGCTTAGCATTTCTATGAAATAGTTCAGAACAAGTCCTGTTCACCCATCACCCCTATGTTTGCTGAGCCACATTGTCTCCCAGTTAAGCAGTTCCACAACGGTATAATTCTCATTTTATCCTCGCTATCACTAATTTCCTTCAATCCTACAACCTTTGAAGAAAGCCAAATTCCTTTGATTATGGCCAACTGATTTTAAACAGTTTCAATCACAAACTTAGGTGTCTCTCCCTTTAGCTGCTGTATCCATGTTCTTCTTTAAGATGTGTGTAAGAGGGAACTGCAGATGCTGGTTTAAGCCACTCTGAAGAAGGGTCTTCGCCATAAACGTAACCCATTCTTTCTCTCCAGACATGCTGCCTGTCCCGTTGAATTACTCCAGCTTTTTGTGCCTTTCTTCTTCTTTAAGATACTCCTTCACAACATTTGCCTAAGCTATGTGGTATCAGTTTTAATATCTCAGGAGCACTGCTTTTGACAATGGGTACTATCACTTCACAGAACCAATGTCAAAATCCATCCAATAATTGGTAATTTCCTCAACATTTTAGGATAATTAACACTTGACAAAAATCACAGATATTTTAACTTTAAAAATAATCCTCATGCAAGCGTACACCTTGGGATTTTCATTTTTTTATCTCATCTATTCTTCTTGCTTATTTCCCGTTTCCTTCATCAGTAATTCCTTAAGCACTTTAAAACCCTGCCAAATTCTACTTTGTAATTAAAGCCATTACATAAAGCTTTTAACGTAATTTCTCTCTTCTTAAAAATACGGGCAGGAATTTCCTTAATGATTAAGGTGGATTGGAACAGCCTGCACCACTAAAACATATTACAGGCAATATTTTAATTTTGAATGTTAACATTTTGGCAGCCACATGAAACAGAAAATCTTCAGTATTTCCAATTATTTTTAAACTCATCTCAAGACAAAGCTTCCATGGGCAACATTACTTTCCTGAAAGTACAATTTTGTCATTATTATAGAAATCAATAATTTATTAGATATACTATAAGCCAAAACAACCATAGATCCTGTAGATCAATAATTGTAGACAATTAGCCAAAAGCCAAAATTAAAAACTAGGCTTGACTGACTAGGCATAAAATATGATTGGTCTTTGCATCGTAATGAGTTATTGGTGATGATTATACCAGATTGTTAAAGATGATAAAGTTAAAACAAAGAAGCACACCAACACCTCTACTTCCATAGAAGGCTTAGGAAGTTTGGTATGTACCCAACAACTCTCACCAATTTCTACAGATGCACCATAGAAAGCAATTTATCAGGATGCATCACAGCTTGGTTTGGGAACAGCTCCATCCAAGGCCGCAATAAAATTGCAGCGAACTGCGGACGTAGCCCAGACCATCACACAAACCAAGCTCCCTACTATTGACTCCATTTATACCTCATGCTGCCGAGGCATGGCCAGCAGCATAATCAAGGACCTGTCGCACCCTGGTCACTCTCTCATCCCCTCTCCCTACAGGCAAAAGGTATAGAAGTGTGAAAATGCACACTTCCAGATACAGGACAGTTTCTTCTCAGCTGTTATCAGACAACTGAATCATTCTACCACAACCTGAGAACAGTGCTGAACAACTATCTACCTCTTTGGTGACCCGTGGACTATCCTTAATCGGCCTTTGCTGGCTTTACCTTGCACTAAACTTTATTCCCTTATCATGCATCTATACACTGCAAATGAATCGATTGTAATCATGTGTTGCCTTGCTGCCGACTGGTTAGCATGCAACAAAAGCTTTTCACTGTACAGTTAGCAAATGCAGAAAACGATTTAAAATTAAGTGAAAATATACCTAAAAATGTTCTTAACATCCAAATTGTAACAATTAATCTTAGAAAAGGAAAAAAATCAGCCATCTTCTGAATACATGAAGCTGTATCACCATCCTTGTGTACTTACCATGTGCTACAACAAATGGGTTCCAACAAAGTCTGCCCAGCAACTGACCAATCATTGGAAATGATTTCAATGCTGCAGTCGTCTTCTGCAATAAGAGGAGAAATGTGTTGGGTCAGTATTTCTACAAACCCTGTATGTGGCCACCAAAAAGAACTGTTTAATATCAATATACCAGCATCACAAAAAATACCCGAGGTTGAGATTTATCCACATGATCTTAAAATAAAATTCAATATGGGTGACCTTCCACGAGCATCTGACGGACACAGAACTCATATGATGCATGTAAGCAAATATTTGTTTACTCTTGTCATGTCATTGTACTTATTGCATTTATCATTACGATGTATACTGTTTATTCTATAAGCTTCATGTAAAGAAGGAATTTCATTGCACAATAAACTAATCAAATACACTACACTGAAATGGTTCAATTTATTATTCTGTAACTGTCATCATCCAATGAAATTTGCACAATGTCCATAATTTTCCAATGTTTGTTACAAATGATAAAGCAGAATTGGAACAATACTGGAGGAGAGCAAAACCAGTGAAGATTAAACAAACCCATGGCGCTAGAGAGAGGAAGACAGACACTGTTAGTGGGGAAAAAGAGTTTTTAAAAAAAAGGCTGCTTGTTTTGTGTTTAAACATATAGCAGGCCCCCCTCGGTCATGACAGAACATGGGTGATGCATCCTAGTTTGCAGGTGATATGTGGTCGGATGCAAGTCAGGGTGATGTCATATGGAGGACAGGCTGTTGCCCATGCAGCACATCCCCCCTCTCCACGTCACTGATCGATCCAAAGGAACAGCAGGGCCGTTACAGTTTGGCACCAGCGCCGTCGCAGGAGCTGCCAGAGCGAGATGCCACACCGACGAACTGCCTTAGGGGCTCCGACTCCGGATTTTCTTAAGGTTTACTCCAGGAGCCTTTTCCATGACTGGATATGGCCACAAGGCAGTGGAGGTTTTAAACCAGAGTTCTCCCTCTCCTAGATGGACTGCCTTCCCAGGCTGATGAGCCCCATCTGCCCGAGACTCGTGGGGGCAGGAGCGTCTACCTTCCTGTGCAGGTATATAGCACCCGCCCACTGCCCACATAAACATATAATGTAAAAGATTAAATGTTCCCATTACATGTGACTCCTGTTTAACTGAAGGGTGGCATTCTTAGACAAACATCCTTTGATTATCCTTAATGCAAATAGCGATTATCCTTAATGCAAACCCCTATTTTGCATTGAACCCCATGTCATAGGCAGAGATGCGTTTCCTACAAAATGTTTTTCTCTTAACGGTGATGATGAGTACCATGACTCTGGATTCATAGTTGAGGGATTGGGATGACAGGTGCCCCTCTTCAGATGTTTGCTTTGGAAACAGACAAAGCAGCAGCTGTATTTGGAGATACAAATTACTGTAAATGATTTTATTTTGCATGATTTCATTTAAATGAAGACAATCTCTTTTAAACGGATATAAATGTAGGTAAGTATAATGATATAATTCGCAATAACAGTGGTCATTTATGTTTATAACTTACATTTAAATTTGCTTCAAATATATTGAGGGTAAATAACATGGAAAATCTTTGGGAAAAAAGCTAAACAGCAAAATGAACCTACTGTATTAAAATCAAAGCCCCGTTATCTGCACATGCATCAAGTAATCAGAGCTTAAAAAAGAGAATAAGTGTTGGTTCTTTTGCATTTTGTGTTCATTTATTCCCTCATATAAATTCTGCGCACATCAATTTTATTCAATATCTGGAATTTTTGGGCCGTGATTTGTTTTCTTCATACGGGTGAATTTCCGTAACCTGAGCAGCATAACACAGGGATTTCCTTCACTTTGATATTTTGAGTCAACGTTTATTTAAACCAATTCCCTTCATTTCAAAATGGCAGTCAGTTCTTATAACTATTAAATTCTGGATACGTTTATAGTCTCCAGCTTTGAAACATTTATGATGTCACAGGGTCACAGTTTAAAATCAACACTACACAACTCACGACCAAGGTGCAAACTTGCAAGTAAAAACTACTCATCCATTTCACGACCATAGAACTGTTTATTTCAATGAGTTAAGGAGTTAGTTGACTTGATTGGCTTGAAAGTCTCATGTATCATCTTTGCCAATCTAGAGAAAGTCGCCTTTCATAATAAATCAAAATTGCAGGAAATACATTCCTGTTTGCATTAGGCATAGCCTGTTTCCCCAACTAGATGTAGCAAGATACAGAAAAGCAAATTGAAACAGTCTCCTTGCCACTACTAACTTTCTATTTGTCCGAATTTGTGCAACAGATTGGCATTAATGATTCATTCCATCTGTGAATTGCTTACCATATGCTGTATGGCTCCATAAATCTGCTTCAGGAACTCTTGTAATTTAGGTAGGTGTAGGCAGACATCTTGCTGGGATTCAAAAGTAGTGGCCTGGCCCCATTCAACAGACTTATTCAACCAGTATTCAAATCCAAAACTAGAAGGTGGAATGGAAGTTGCTTGGGTCATACCACAAGCTACAAAACGCAAGTTTAATAGTCATCAAAAGGAAAGAATGCTTCCTCCAGACCTGGAATCTGTTTCATAAAAAAGGTGAAAGAAATGTTCAATATTTTTCTATAAGTTGAACATGTTTTCAAAACAAAATCAAAGATTTAAATATTATTAACATTTTATCTCAAAACAATCGGAATAACTACAACAAGAAAGTAACTTTCAAATGTGTTGCCAGTTTGGTCTCAGTTTTAATCATCTGAATATGTCGTCACCAGCATTTCATTACAATCCTTATTATTATAACTCTAAAACTCTGTATGTGTGTGTGTGCGCATGCATGTGTGTGTATTTGTTCGTGTGTTTTCACATTTTTTCGAAAAAACGACGCGCGAACGTGAACATTTTTTACATATTCTGGTTGAGATTTACCCCCTGGAGTCCAAAATCAGATTATCTGAAAATTTTGTCCATTATTTCTTGAGTTATTAATAAAAATCTTCACAAATCCGATAAAACTTTGAAATCAAAACGCCTATTTTTCACTGATGACGTGACAATGGATCTGCCTGCCTGCCGTCTGCTCGCGCTGCGACTGACGTCACCTCCCACCCCTCCCTCCGTTATACAAAAGTCCCCCCGTCGACTAAAGACCAAAGATCATAGCTGAAGACTGCGGAACGCGCTGCGAGTGAAGAACGAGCAAGTCAGGCCTTGTACTAGAGCTCTCGGGTCCGTCCATCACTGCTGAAAAACTTTTGAAAGAAGCCCACTGTCTTTTTGCTCACGTCACCCCCCCCCCCCCCCCGACCATTCCCCCCGTACACAGGACCTGCCTGCAGCCTGGTTCGGGAACCAGCCCTACCCTCTGAAGACGCGCCCCCCCCACCCCTCAAAACTCTATCCCCCTCACTCTCTGCCCCCCCTCCCTCTGTGCCCCCTTCACGCTCCCTCTCTGACCCCCGTGGGGGCAACGGGTGGGGGCGGGTCTATTTTGCAGCTGGGAGCGACTGAGTATTGCGTTCAGGAACCAGCCCTACCCTGTGACGACGCACCCCACCCCCCCAACTCCTCAAACTCTACCCCTCCGCTCCCTCGCGCCCCCCCCCCCCCCCCGTGCCTCTGTGACCCTCTCTGTGCCCCTCTCTGAGCCTCTCTCTGTGTGCCTCTCTGCACCCCTATCTGTGCCTCTACGTCCGTCTCTGTGCCCGTCTCTCCCTACCCCCCTCCCTCTCTAGCCACGCCTGCGCGTTGGGGACTATGCGCGAATGCATAGGGTGGGGGATGGGGTAAGAGGAGCGAATGAATAATATTGATACAATATCAATTGGGGGGGGGGGGGTGGTGTGTGTGTGTGTGTGTGTGTGTGTGTGTGTGTGTGTGTGTGTGTGTGTGTGTGTGTGTGTGTGTGTGCGCGCGCGCGCGCGCGCAGGCCAGCCCTTGGGGATGGGACTTCTTTCAAAAAGAATGAAACACGATATTGTGTCATTATATTGTGTCAAGATCTCCAATTGAAAAGGGATGTTTTATTTCATATTTATGGCATCTGCTGCTTTCTTTAAATTTTCCTTTGAAAATGTTAAAGATCTATGATTAAATAGTGTAATGAAACACTTAATTGGAATTGTTAAGATTGTTGGCACAAATTTAAATAGTATGGGCGGTGGGGAAAAATAAATAGTGGAAGAATCCCCTTCGGGAATAATAATTTTGGTTTGGCTTTTCATAAGCTTAGACAGAGACGCAAAGCGAATCAATGTGGCACTAACAAGATCAATATGCAAAACCTTATGATATTGAAGGATCTAGACCTAATATCTGTTATGATTGTCAGCTGGAAAAGGCAGGTGGTAAAATGACCCATCACCTACTGAATAGAGTTGGGCAGACAAGCAGTGCCATGGCTCCTATATTGGAACAGCAATATGGGGTCAGGAGGGAGAGATGGGCGGCATGGTGGCATAGCAATAGAGTTGCTGCCTTATACCGATTGCAGCAATGGAGACCCGAGTTCAATCCCGACAACGGGTGCTGTCTGTACAGAGTTTATACGTTCTCCCCATGACCTGCGTGGGTTTTCTCCAAGATCTTCACTTTCCTCCCACACTCTAAAGAGGTATGTGGGTTAATTGGCTTGCTAAATGTAAAAAGTGCCCCTAGTGTGTGTGGGATAGTGTTCATGTGCGGGGATCGCTGGTCAGAGCTGATTCAGTGGGCCGAAGGGCCTGTTTCCACGCTGTATCTCCAAACTAAAAGATAGTTCAGCCATGATTGAATGGTGGAGTAGACGATGGGCCGAATGTCCTAATTCTACTCCAGTTCCTTATGACAGCATGTGGTCCACTGGGGCCAAAATATTCTAATGTATGATTAGTACGTTTTCATATGATGATAAAGTGGGTGGTATCGCAGTGAAGATGGTTATCTAATATTAGAACAGGATCTTAATCAGCTGAGTAAGTAGGCTGAGGAATAAATAATGGAGCTTAATGCAGATAAGTGCTAGGTGTTACATTTTGTGAAATGAAACCAGGGCAGGACCTTCACAGTAGATGGTAGGGCCCTGGAGATTGTTGTAGACCAGGTAGTCCTTCCTTTCTCCCTCCTTCCCCTCCCACTCCTTCCCCATCCCAGCTCTCCCACAAGCCTATTGTCTCCGCCACTTCCTTTCTTTTTCCCGCCCCCCCCCCGACATCAGTCTGAGGAAGGTTCTCGACCCGAAACGTCGCCTATTCCTTCACTACATAGATGCTGCCTCACCCGCTGAGTTTCTCCAGCATTTTTGTCTACCATCACAGGTAGATAGGGAAGTCAAGAAGTTTTGCACCAAGGATAGACACAAAGTGCTGGAGTGATTCAGCAGGTCGGGCTACATTTCCAGAGAAAAAGGATAGGTGATCTTTTGGGTTGGGACCAATCTTCAGGCTTATGTTGCACTGGCCTTCATTAGTCAGGGTACTGAGTATAGAAGTTGGGGCACTATGTTACAGTTGTATAAAATGTGGGTAAGATCACACTTGGAGAACTGTGTTCAGTTTTGGTCACCGTGCTATAGGAAGGATGTCATTACGCGGAGAAGATTTAGAAGCACGTTGCCAGGACTTGAGGGCTTGAGCTAAGAGGTTGGGCAAGCTATGACTTTATTCATTGTAGTACAGGAGGCCGAGGGATGATCTTATAAAGGGGTATAAAATCATGCGGGGAATACATATGATGAATACACAGAGTCTTTTACTCAGGGTAGGGGAATCAAAAACAAGAGGTTTAAGATGAGAGGAGCAAGACTTATTACAAATCCGAGGTGCAACTTTTTCACTCAGAGGGTGGTGGGTATATGGAACGAGTTGCCTGGAGGTAGTTGAGGCAGATACATTAACAATATTTACAATACACTTAGTCAGGTACATGGATAGGAAAGGTTTAGAGAGATATGGGCCACATAGGCAAATGGGACCAGCTTAGTAGGCACGGATGAGTGGGTCCAAGTGCCTACTACCGTGCTGTACGATGATGCCTGTCCTGCTGAGTGTTTTTAGGTATTTTCTGTTTTCTATTGCAGATTTTCAGCGAATACCAGATGTTTTTAATTTTCAAAGTCTTAAGTACCTCCTTCCAATGTGGAATATACTTATGAATTCATGTCTAAATCAGCATTCTGATCAAATTCACATCTTAACTAATTCAGCATTCCCTATCACTTTGTCTTTTGGCCTTGATATATTTTTGCGAATTTTGTATTTTTGTTAAGGGATGTTATTTGATTTGGATATATGTCCACTTCCATTCAACATTAAGCACTCCTAAGTTAGAAATCATGTGGCCTGGTTTATAATCTCATTGTTCAAAACTATGCTTCAGTCCAACCTAGGGATCCACTCCTTAATAAACTAATACTAGCAATATGGTCACTCATAAGCATTACCAAATTATATACTCCTCTATGCGGTGAGATCACATCCACAGGAAACAAGTTGCAACGCACCCAAAGTCAATTCACTTTAAAACAGTGCACCCATTAGCTGAGCCGTTCCCAAGAGCTCTTCGTGAAGTAATACCCAAACACTGGGATGCGAGCCTAAAAATCACTTAAGGCAACACAATTTACTGCCATGTCAATATACTTCTTGTGTGATCCTCAAATTGCCAGTGATGGATGTCCTATCATTTCCACTAACACAAAATACACTCTCCAGACAAAAAAATAGAACTTTGAAACAGATATGTAACTGCACTGCTGAGTATTTTCCCACTAACCAAGTAGACATAATAGAAAACTTCCACCAAAATCCCACTGCATGAAGATTTCGCAGGCCTTCCATTGTCTTTCATGAAAAATCCCAAAAACTTTGTTGTGGCTGGATTCTGAAGCATTACAAAAATTAAGCATTCTAATGGTCTAAATTATGTAGTCCAACATTTGTTTTAATTGATAATTTATCAATTTTCACCCAAATTTCCTTGTGAAAATATGTAGTTTCCCTGCCAAAACTATTGTTAAAGATAAGCTTCAAACACAGAGAATATTCGATCAGATTTTTTTTTTAAGTAAGACATTATATCTAACTAAAAAATGACACTGCAGGTTCATTAATAAACTCAATAATTATGTTTGTACTATATTCATGTACCTTTTATTTTCTGGTGCAGTTAGCAGATTAGTGTAACTAAAGAAAACAGAAATAATAACCCTAACGAGATTGCTGATTACTAAAAAGAGTGCTAACACAATAAAGAACTTTTTAGCCAATGAAAATGTAAAATGTTACATTTTCCTTGTAAAAGGTGCTGCATGATATTTCCTCATAACTAATCTGAAGGCAGGAACATTTTATGCACCATCACAAGCAGCGACCAAATCCAATATTACCTGATGATACAGGAGGCCATTTTGGCCCATCTAAACTGGCTCACAGTTTAATCCCTTTCCCCTCCCCCCCTGTAATTTTCTCCCCAAATTCCCATTACCTCCCCCAGATTCTACTACTCACCCACACACCCGGAGCAATTTACTGTGGTCAGTTAGCTTACTTACCTGCATGTCTTTAATATTGAAGAAAACCAGGGAGAATTGGAGGTCGGGATTGAACCCAGGCCACTGGAGCTGTGAGACAACTACTCTACTAGCTACACCATTGTGCTGCCCAACAATTAATGCATCCCTCTTCCAGGGGTCATAATTTAACAGGCACTGGTAAATGAAATGGTGTAGTTACAACAGAGGATGACTATAAATACTGTAATAGGTTTCCTTTTCCTCTCCAAAAATAAGTGTGTAATGGAATATCATTCATGGATAAGTGTAACTGTTATAGATCAATCTCTCAGTTCTGTTTAAATAACCCTCCTGCAGTGACTCATGAAGGTGGCACACAGCCACCGTCTCAATGAAGACTGGAAGTGGGTAATGAATGAATACCTGTAAGGCTAGCCTGGGGAGGAGGGGGGGGGGGCGGAAATAACCCTTACTTTATTCTTATTGTACTGTTTTTAAAAATTTGGTGCAACTGTGGGGATGGATTGATAATCTCAGACGCACTGAAGTATTATTCATACATGTGGACCTGTAGTCAGATATGACCCTGCTGTCAGATATAGGCTAGAAGGGGCAAGGCAGTAGATTTGCTTCTCTTAAGGACACCATCGACCTTTGTTACCTTATCAGTGTGACTGCTGTCAAAGCCTCTATCAAAAATATTTCTTAAATCCTTCCAACATTTATAACAGGAATATTTATAAACTTAAAATTCATGCAAGTAAATAAAAGCTTAAACAATTAAACTAAAACAATGAAATAGAATTATAAACATGAAACAAAGGTTAAAAAAAACATCTTGCACATTGTTTCCCAATCTGAAAATCCCCATTGAAATGAATTAGATCTTTGATGGCAGGCCAAACCTAATCTACTGTAGAATCAGAGATTGTCAGGAAATCATAGCAAGACCTTCTAAAGACCTGTCCCCGGTGTCCAGTAACAGAGCACAGCAACACAAATGGTGCCATCAATCACACAATAAACCTTGAACTTACAAGTCTAGGACTTTCCTTCAATGGAACAAATGAAACTGGGGTGGCCCAGTGGCAGAGCTAGTAGAACCACAGCCTCGCAGCCCAAGAGACTCAGATGCAGGTTGAGCGGAGTTTGCTGACTCTCCCAGTGGCTGCATGGATCTCCTGCATATGTGCCGGTTACCTCCCACTTCCCAAAGATTTACAGGTTGCTGGTTTAATTGATCTCTGAGTAGTAAATTGAGGTAAATTGTCCCCAGCGTATGCAAGTAGTAGAATCCGAGGAGAATTGATGAGAATGTGGGGAGAATAAAAATGGAATGAATGTAGGATTACTGTAAATGAGTGGATGAAGGTTGGCACAGACTCAGTGGGCCGACGGGCCTGTTTCTATGCTGTATCACATTTCCTTAGAAACAGACTGCCACAACCTAGAAAAATGGCCCTAATCTATTAATAAACTAGAAGACAGGGGGGAGTCTAACCCAGTAAATGAGCTCTTTATCACTGGTAAATATGAGGTCATTCCTTCTTCTTGTGAAGTCAGTGAAATGTAGGTTTAGAATTTTAGTTCAAACTCACCCATTTTTACCCTCCATTTTACTTCACAAATATCATCATGTTTGGGAACTGAAAGGCACAGCAAAATTAACCTTTACTTTTTGGGACCTGGCGTCAAGCCCATTCCACGCCGATGAGATAAAAATGTTCCCAGCTGAAGAGCGACAGAGTCACCAGAATAAGTTACCAATACAAACTCCTTCTCAATTTGACATCCTCAATTCTCTCTGAGATAATAATGTCAAGAAAAACAGAAAAATATCCAACTGACAGAATAAAAAAGCAAATAGACTAGGTATGAGATTACACGAAACGCAGTTCAAGTGCAGCAAGGCATGCATGAGTAGAAGCAAGGAACTGCAGATGCTGGTTTACAAATAAAGACACAAAGTGCTGGAATAACTCAGTGGGTAAGTCTGCAAAACATGGATAGGTGATGTTTCGGGTCAGCACCCTTCTTCAGACTAGTGTTTCATGCTTGCATGTTCTTGTATTCCATTATTTGTTCTGAAGAAGGGTGGTCAACCTGAAACATTACCTGTCTCTTTGCACATTTCCTGTCTGGCCTGCTGATTTTCCCCCCACATTTTCTGTTTTTAGTTCAGATAATGTGGACAGCATGCAAATCCTCCGGAAAGTAATGATCAACAAGGAGGGAGTAGGGGAAAGATGGCATCAACAGAATATTCCTCCTAACAAGACCACAAGGCAGTATTCCCGATTCAGGAAGCGGGAATATTTTAAGTACAATTTTGTTGGCTGTGTCATGACAAGTGACGTCATACGTTAAGCTGATCAATAGGTTAACTTACTATATTATCTCCACCACCTGCCCCCAAAGCCACAGCAGCCACAACAATGTTGCCTCAAAAAGATCATTTTTCACGGTTTTCATGACGTAAACTCAACACGTTTATCTAACAGGTGACCTCAAAACCCTGACCAAGAGGAGCCACAGAATGTCTACAATGCCTGGACTGTCCTTAGAAGTAAAAGACTTCTGACCTTTCCACCAACAAATAGCAAGACTGGTCTGATGGGAATTGCCAGCAGACACACAAGCTAAATTTATGAGAGCACAAGATGTTCTTGGATCAAAAGCTCCACAACTGCCCAAGGAAAAATAAACAGCTCCATCCTCACCTAAAAGCTGAGGTTCAAAAGAAAACCTGTGACCAATAAACATGGTGGGTGGAAAGAGCGAAGGCGGCTAGCAATTAATCACATACACAAATTATTCAACATTGTCATCTTCTGTCGAAACCCCAAGGCTCAGCCTATTAAGGGCCAAGGCCACGAAAGACTCTACAACCGTGGCTCTGTACTCAATCCCACGTCAAAATGAATGGTCCACACTTAAAAGGCATATGCCAACTGAAAAATGTAAGCACAACCTCGTCTCCCCCACCACAGAGGGAAGGGAAATGCCAGATGACTTTAGCAACCCATAAGCATGACCATTTTCAAAAAATGAGTTAATTAATTGGGAAAGTCAGCACCTTCACTGCCTATTCCCATTCACAGTATGGATGCTATCCACCTAAAGGAAAAATGGACATAATCTTTTTAAATGTCATCTCCAAGATAAGTGCATTAGGGGTATTGTGGAACAATCGTTTCAAATTTGGCATCTGCAGTAAACTGTCCCTCCTTTACATCTGCACACAACTCATGATCTTAAACAATAGGTCAACAAGGGACTCAATCTTGGTGCAGATGATGTCAAGGAAAGCTGGAATATCATCTTAACAATCTTTTCTGCTGCAATGCTGCACCTCACCTCCAACAGGCGTCCTGCTGAAGAAAAAACAATGTGCAGGATAACTGAGATAATGTTCAACCAATATCATCACCTCTCCAAAGCCAACCTTAATCAGCCTAAGTTTTCGTCAACATATACATGAAGCATTCAACAGAACAATTTTACCCTTGACATATGTAAACCAAAAGGTCCTCTACCAACCTGCATCCAGCTTACAACATTGCCCTCAATGATAAAGGTGCAGGACAAGACCTTGGTAAACATGACCGCATTTTCAGGACTCCTCAATGAAGGCATCATTGCTGGTGAAATTCACCATTGCATTCAGTGCACCAACTCAGCTTTTGGCCATCGAAGGATAATACCTCAAATCTAACACAAAGCTCATGGTCTACCATGCTGCTGTGATCCCTTCGCTCCTGGATCCCTCAGAGAATGAACTACCCACAGACTTCAGGAGATGCCCCAGTCAGTATCAATGGTGCCGAAGTAGAGATGGGCAAGAGTTTTAAGTTCTGCGGTATAAATATCAACAGCAATCTGCCCTGGATCAACCACACTAAAGCAATGCACAATAAAGCATATCAATGCCTTTATGTCCTCATAAAGCAGATGGTCAAGATGTTTCCAATCAGTTACCAACTCCTACAGATGCACGGTAGAAAGCGTAGTGATGCATCACGGCTGGTGGGTTTGGCAACAGCTCTGCAGAAGACCGCAAGTAATTGTAAAATTTCCGATATAGCCCATGTCATGACAAAAACCACCCACCCTCCCCGATCCACGTCAACTACACTTCATACTGCCTCAGGAAAGCAGCCAACATAATCAAGGACCACATTCACCTAATCATTCTTTCTTTTCCCCTCTTCCGTCCGGCAAAAGATACAACACCTTGGAAGCATATGCCACCAGATTCAAGAACGGCTTCGACCCGCTGGCATCAGGCTGCTGTATGGTCTTCTAAGGTCATAGTCCCAATCTCCCAACCTACTTCATGGTGGCCATGCACGTTTTAAAGTCTGCACTTTCTCTGTAACTGCAACACTGTAACAGTATATTATGGGCTCTAGTACATTTCTGTTTACACTGCCCCTTGTGATTGTGTATGACCTGATTGTACTCATGTTTGGAATGTTTTGATTCAATAACATGTAAACAAAAAATTTCCACTATCTCAGAATACAACTATAATAAACATATTGCACCTTAAAGCACCAGAAGTTCACATCAATGCTGATTATGTAAAATCTTCTCATAGGTAGATAAAAATGCTGGGGAAATGCAGCAGGTGAGGCAGCATCTATGGAGCGAAGGAATAGGTGGCGTTTCGGGTCGAGACCCGACAAGTCACCTATTCCTTCGCTCCATAGATGCAGCCTCACCCGCCGAGTTACTCCAGCATTTTTATAATCTTTGTTTTTATCTACCTTCGATTTTTCCAGCATCTGCAGTTCCTTCTTAAACAGTATCTCTCATATGTCAGTGTCATATCTAACATCAGACTATCAAACAGACATTATATACCAAACCCCATCACAGGAAGACAATGAAGGAAACGATTCAAGGATGCGTATCTGCACCAAACCCCTGGGCCATGCCCATTCAGAATGGAAATGGAGAATTGGGGATGCAGAGAGAACCATTTATTGGCAGAACACCACCTGTTAAGCTACCCACCTAACAACACTATAGTAACAATCTCGACCTGAACGCTTGTCTACAAACCTCTCAACCTTTGTATCTCTCCTTTCACCTTCAAGATATTCCTGAAAACCTACCTCTTTGATCAAGTTCCCCTTAGCCTGATGGAAGCCATTTTTTTTGCTCGTTTGCCTAACTGTGAAGCAATTACAATGGAACTTTATTTGAGTGATTTTTTCCCCCCGTAATGTCAAAGACGCTGCATGAATGGAAGTTACCGTTGTACAAGACTTGCAAATGCTTGTAAATCTCTGCAATGATTTCTGATTTGATTTTAGAAACCCTGACGTTGAAATAATCTGATGGCCTGCAATGAGTAGCTGTTGCAAACACGAGGGGGGCTAAACCTCACACGTTATTTCGGTGACAGGATTGAAAGAGTTTGCATTTAAATAAATGTGCTGAGCAATGTTTATCATTTTAAAAACTGCATGTGAATGTCACTGACCTGCGAGCCGGTCCACTGCACCCGGAACTGCTCGAGCTTCCCGCCGGGCTCTGACTGACAACTGACGTCTCTTTGCTGGCTCCAATCGTGCAGCGCTGTGCAAACCCAGGCCGTCCCTGTGCTCCTGGGCGATGCTTATCTTCGGCAAAAAATCTCGAAATTTAGCTGTGAATCGCAAACGACAAACCCAAATGTGAAAACTTGGATCCAACTGCACATGCATACACATCATACAGCATTGAAAGCTGCTGAGTTTACGAAAGTGCTGTTTTCAGAAAGTTTTGCGGGAGTGTGTGATCCAATGGACCAAAAATGTATCAATAACGCATTATCGCTCACTGAAGCATGTATTGTGAGTTCCATTTTCACCCTCGGAAGTGTTGGTGTGAACCATCTGCAATGTTGGACAATTAGATTGCCCATACATTTTATTTCCTCTAGTGCAGACGGACACATTTCCAGATTTATGAAAATCGTTTTCAAACTTGCAAATGAGGCATTCAAGCTTGCAACATTTCAGATATACCTAAAATACCAAAATATATATTTTTTAAACTGCAGATGTGGAAATCTGATATTTATCTAACAGTAAATGGATCCAAAATTAGTTTGAAGGTAAGAGGCAGAAGGTTGTGGAAGAGGATATGTGTGCCTTCCCGAGCCCCTATTCGCTGTGATGGTATTTCAGTCTCAGTCACAGAGGCCGACGTCAGGAAATCCTTCAGAGGGGTGAACCCTCGAAAAGCGTCTGGACCTGATGGCATACCTGGTCGTGTCCTAAAAACCTGTGCGGACCAACTGCTGGAGTTTTTACGGACATTTTCAACCTGTCACTTCTGAGGTCTGAGGTTCCCACCTGCTTCAAAAGGGCATCAATAATACCGGTGCCCAAGAAGAGCAAGGTGACGTGCCTCAATGACTATCGACCTGTGGCACTAACACCTGTGGTGATGAAGTGCTTCGAGAGGTTGATCATGGCGCAAATCAACTCCTACCTCGACAAAAACCTGGACCCACTGCAGTTCGCTTACCGCCACAACAGATCAACGGTGGATGCGATCTCGCTGGCCCTCCACTCTGCTCTGGACCACTTGGACAACAAAAACTCATATGTCAGGCTGCTATTCATTGACTACAGCTCGGCATTTAACACAATCATCCCCTCCAAGCTCGTTACCAAACTCGCAGAATTGGGTCTTTGCGCATCCCTCTGCAATTGGATCCTCGACTTCCTCATCCACAGATCACAGCCTGTTCGTATTGGTGGAAATGTGTCAGACTCGATAACAATCAGCACGGGAGCACCTCAGGGCTGCATGCTCAGCCCCCTGCTGTACTCACTCTATACTCATGTCTGCATAGCCGATCATAGCGCGAACTCCATCATCAAGTTCGCTGACGACACCACTGTTGTGGGACGTATCACTGATGGGGATGAGTCCGAGTATAGAAGAGAGATCGAGCAACTGTCCATATGGTGCCAGCACAACAACCTGGCCCTCAACACCAGCAAAACCAAGGAACTGATTGTGGACTTTGGAAGGAGTAGGATGGGGACTCACAGTCCTGTTTATATCAACGGGTCGATGGTTGAAAGGGTCAAGAGCTTCAAATTCCTGGGCGTGCACATCTGTGAAGATCTTTCCTGGTCCGAGAACACAGATGCAATTATTAAGAAAGCTCATCAGCGCCTCTATTTCCTGAGAAGATTATGGAGAGTTGGTCTGTCAAGGAGGACTCTCTCTAATTTCTACAGGAGTACAGTAGAGAGCTTGCTGACTGGTTGCATCGTGGCTTGGTTCTGCAACTTGAGCGCCCTGGAGAGGAAAAGACTACAAAAGGTAGTAAACACTGCCCAGTCCATCATCGGCTCTGACCTTCCTTCCATCGAGGGGATTTATCACAGTCGCTGCCTCAAAAAGGCTGGCAGCATCATCAAGGACCCACACCACCCTGGCCACACACTCATCTCCCTGCTACCTTTGGGTAGAAGGTACAGGAGCCTGAAGACTGCAACAACCCGGTTTAGGAATAGCTGCTTCCCCACAGCCATCAGGCTATTAAACCTGGCTCGGAACTCTGAACATTAATATCCCTCCATCTGTTATTTGCACTTTATTAATTTATTAATTCAATGGTGTATTTATGTATAGAATTGTAGTCAATGCCTTCTATGTTCTGTTGTGCTATGCAAAGAAAGATTTTCATTGTCCTGTCAGGGACACATGACAATAAACTCTTTTGACTTTGATATTTTATTTTCAGACAGGAGGCCTGAAACAAACAGAGCTGCAGGTGCTGGTTCCACTGCTGTTTATTTATATCAACGATTTGGATGAGAATATCTGTAACTAAATTTGCAGATTGACTTGAATAGTGGACAGTGAAGAAGGTTATCTAAAACTACTCAGGTATTTTGGCCAACTGAGCAAAGAGCTGAGAAATGGCAGATGGAGCTTAATTCAGATAAATATGAAGTTCATAAGTGATCTGAGTAGAATTAGGCCATTCGGCCCATCAAGTCTGTGCCATTCAATCACGGCTGATCTATCTCTCCCTCTGAACCCCATTCTCCTGCCTTTTCCCCATAACCTCTGACACCCATAGTAATGAAGTATTGCATTTTGTAAAGACAAACCAGGGCTGGAAGTGCACAGTAAATGGTAGGACCTGAAAGAGTGGTAGATCAGGAAGATCTAGAGGTGCAGGTACGTAGTTCCATGAATGTGATGAACAGGGTAATAAAGAAAGCAGTTGCGACTTGCCTTCACCTGTCAGGATATTGAATACAGGAGTTAGGAAGTCATGTTACAGCTGCTTTTTAATCTTCTGCCTAACTCCCTAAACTCACTTTAAAAGACCTCCTCCCTCCTTCTTCCTATGTCATTAGTACCATCATGTACTATAACCTTTGTCAATTTTCTATCTTGAGAACATTCTGTACCCAATCTGAGATATCCCTGTTCCTGGTGCAAGGGAGACTACACGCCATTCTTGTCTGAAGAAGGGTTCGGCCCGAAACGTTGTCTATTTCCTTCGCTCTATAGATGCTGCTGCACCCACGGTGTTTCTCCAGCACTTTTGTCTACACGCCATTCAGGTCTTCATATCAGCCACATAAATGCCTATCAGGTCCCCTTACTACTGAATCTCCCACCTCGACTGGCGGCCTAGTTTTTTCCATCCCATTTTGTGCATCTGAATTTACCTTAGTGCCTCAAATTCTGTTGCTGCTTCTTTTCTATGAGATGCCATTCCCAATAACAGTATCCAAAATGATATAACAATTTGACAAGGGAATTACCACAGGAAACACCTGCACTCACTGCCCTTCCGGGTGGTCATCCATATCCATTTTCTCTGCACCACGAGTGTGACCAACTCACTAACCATACTGTGTACAGTATGATATTTTCCATGTCCAGATGCCCCATAACAGTTCCAACTGGTTCTCCTTCATCTATTCTACTTGTGCAATCTGTGAAAGGATGTAATTGTGTTAAGCATGATTTCCCTTTCATAAACCCATGCTGACTTATCCAATCCCGTTAATGATTTCCAGATGTTCCATTATTACATCTTTTATGATAGATTCTAGACATTTTCCCCACTTGATTTTAACCTCAAAGATCTTTAATTCCGATTTTTCTATCTCCTTTTTGAAATAGCAAGAATATATTTGTCACCCTCCAATCTGTAGGAACTGCTCCAGAAAATTATGTTGATAATCATGTAGCATCCACAATTTCCAGAGACACTTCCTTTTATTCTCTCAGACATAGATTACCAGTCCCTGGAGATTTGTCTGTCCTTTGCCTCATTAATTTCCCTAACAGTTTTTATTTACGATAGCTGATTTCCTTTGGTTCCTCTGTTTCGCTAGAACTTAGGTTTCCGAACATGTTTGGGAGATTACTTGAGCCCTCCTTTATGAAGATAGAAGCAAAATATGTGCTTAATTGTTCTGCCAGTCCTTTCTTCCTGACTATAAATTCCCCTATTTCTCACAGTAGGGGACCTACATTTGTTTCAACTAACTTTTTTTTGCACTTAGAATCTCTAAAGCCAGTTTTTATGTTCCCTGCACGCCCTCTTTTGTACTACAACATCGCCCATTTTATAAATTTTGTTCACCTTTGCAGAATTATCGATTGCCCCCAAATCTGAAGCTTGCAGTTTTGCATGTCAATTATATCACCTCACCTTTGGATCTAATACTAACTTTAGTTTCCTAAATAAGTCGCATTTGAGGCCTCTTTCCCAACTTATTTTTGTGCCAGACAGGAATGAATTTCTCTCTCCTCTACCACAATCAGTCTGAAGAGGATTCCGATTTGAAACATAACCTATTCCTTTTCTCCAGAGATGCTGCCTGACCTGCTGAGTTACTCCAGTTTTTTGCGCCTACCTTAGGAATGAATGATTGTTGTAATTCATGTACTCATTCTTTAAACCTTATCTACCAACTGACAATCTATCTAATTAATCCAATTATGGGGTTTCCTCTTCCCTGTGGCGGGGAGCTGATCTAAATACAAAATCTCTGCAAACGGCTAAGAGAACGAATGATAAAAACCTAATGTTGACGCATTCCATTCGAAGTGTGTGAGGATCTAGGATCAGCCTTTCGCTGCTTTAAATTGTTGGACACACTTCTACTAGTAAAATGATGAAACATTTACTTGGTAACTGATTTTGTTCTCTTCGACAAATGGTAGTATTTAGTTAGCAGTGGTGCATCATATGAAGGGAGGTATTAAATACAGCAGTTATTTCTGTTTCCATAGTTGCAGCACTTTGGAGTATGTGTTCCATTTCTTAATTACTCGGATTATGTACCTTTTTAACTTTTGTTTTCCTAATACTTTAATGGCAGATACATAAACATGTTGGCTTCAATACATTTTCCAAATTTTAAAAATATTTTATGGCATAATCTCTTCTTCTGTGAGCTCTGAGGTGAACTCATTAAATAACATATCAGTATCCAAGTCAAACATAATGTCTTAGAGTTCCATCCTTTCATTTCACAGTGCTAGTTATAAAATATTGCTTTAATGTACTTGTGTGTGGGAGTAGCTGTGGATGTGCTTGTGTGTGGGTTTATGTGTTTAGATATTTATAGATATGTGTGGCTGTTTGTGTGAGGTGGTAGGATAGAGGTGAGAGAAGGAAGGATTATGTTCAGTGAAGTGGTTCTTTTTTATATTTTGAAGTGTCTGGGTCTTTTTTATATTTTGAAGTGTCTGGGTTCTCTATCATGTGAACAAAAAAGACTTGGGAGTTCCAACAAGGATAATTACTTATTCAAATGACTCCTGCACACTGCCACTGGGAATTCCCACAAACAACTTTATCAAATGGTCAAGAACCATCTGAAAAAGGGGCTTGACCTAAAACGTCACCTATTCCTTTTCTCCAGAGATGCTGCCTGATCCGCTGAGTTACTCCAGATTTCTGTGTCTTATCTTTGGTGTAAAGCAACATCTGTATTTCCTTCCTACACAGTTGAAATTCCAGATTTACAACCGTTCATCAGAACTGGAAAAGACTGGAAACAAGGGAGTTTTCAGTAGCAGACAAGATGGGGGAGGGATGGTTAAAAAAGGGGAGTATCTCAGATAGAGTGAGAGCAGTAGGTTAATCAGAACAGTTGGAAACACATTATATTCACTATATTCCGATCCACCGATATACTTAAAATGCATCGGTAAATTGTGAAGCACTGTTGCAATTTCCACCTTTATTTCCACAATATCCACAATGAACTGCAACATTATAGATATTTCTCCTGCCTCCACCAAGTGTTCTATACTTTGGTTCCAAACAATCTCCATACTATTTAATCTTTGACCAATGTAAGTTGCACCTGTGGTGAGATATTTTACAATCTTGCAAAGACTTAATGATTCAATACTATTATCATTAGGTCTGGATTAAATTATCTGCATTGCACATAAAGATATATCACCAGTATTCTCAAAAACACTTATTTATCACAAATTAAAATATTCATAACATGATTTCCTGGACCAACACATCAAGATTGCTTTAAGTACTATATTCTCCTTATTCAAACAGGGTCTACACAAATGCAAATGGTTCTGAATTGTTTGTGAATATTGTAGCAAAGTTGGAACTCAGCATAATATAATCGACATACAGATTATGCTTTTGACTGCAAGCAATTGAACTGAATTTTAGAAATGGAATTTCACTACCAAAGTCCACATATGCCACAGGATAAATTTGAAATGCAAAAACTTTAATATTTCAGCGGATGAATTATGACAATCGGTAGGTTTGAAAGGAATTTATTCACAATTCTCATCCACAGATAACACTGGTCACAAAACACAACTGACCACCGGTCCTGGAATGACTGGCGGGCAAAGCCCAGAAACAGCGCGAAAACCCAACCCCTCCAAGAGACACGTGCGCGCGGCTTCCGACCGCAGGGTTCAATGCTGACAAGCACCAGTAGGTGCCGCTACATGCCCCCCCCCCCCCCCCCCAGAAACCGAGGTACAGAAACGCACCGGGAGCCGAATGGTACAGCCTGAACGTGTAGTCCTTAAATGCGGGACGAGCGTAACAATGGGGACCGGCAGAACAGAACTGGAGGGACGCGAAAAACGCAAACAAGGGAAGGTGTAACAACAGGGACCGGCGAAACAGGGACGGGAACAACAGGGTCAGAGGACAGCAGAACGGCCGGCGGACAACCTCTATGCCTTGGTGTGGCCACAACCACAGGGCTGTCCTCGTCCACGGAGACGAACTCCTCCCGGTCGCCCATATCCAACGTGAACGTGGCGACTCCAGTCCTCAGCACCCTATACGGCCCCTCATAAACCCGCTGCAGTGGCGAGCGGTGAGCATCCCTTCAAAGGAAAACATAAGCACAATTCTGCATTGACACAGGCACATGCACCGAGGCCGACCCGTGCCTGGAGGTGGGGACGAGGGCTAACGCGCGCACCCGGCTAGCACCGCCAAAGCCGAGGTATCCGATAACGGGATAGCCTCCGGCCACCTAGGGAACCTGTCCACCATTGGAAGCAGGTGCGTGGCACCCTGCGAACATGGTAAGGGACCGACAAGGTCTACATGAATATGTAGGAACCTGCCGTCAGGCACAGCAAAATCGTGCACGGGCGGCCGGGAGGAGTTCGTCTGAACCTTGGAGGCCTGGCAAGGAATGCCACCTGCTTCCGCAGCCCGTGCCAAACGAATTTGGATGCCACCAGGGCAGATGTGGCATGGATGGCCGGATGGGCCAAACCTTCTCCAACTGACTGGTCCTGGAACGACTGCCGGGCAAAGCCCAGAAACCGCGCAAAAACCCGACCCCTCCCTGAGTCACGTGCGTGCGGCTTCCGACCGCAGGGTTCGATGCTAACGAGCACCAGTAGGTGTTGCTACAATATAATCGGCCGATTATATAGGCTGGAACCTCCCTTTGCACCCTTCTCCAGAGCCATAACACTTAACCAAGGTTGAAACTTAGTACAATATTGAGATTGTGAAGCACTATCAGAGATACTGTTTCCCAAATAAAATTATAAATACATGGTACCTTCTCACTCTTGAAGTGGACAAAAACAAAATTGCCTTTTTTCCAACAATAGGATACCATTCATCCCCCAGCCAGTGTCACCACATCAAACTGTGTGGCCATAAATCTTGTAACTCTTTGTGGGACCTATTTATATGAAAATTACTCTACATATTTTGTCTATAATGCACAAGTATTGGCCCTGCAAACACATACAAACTGTTTCAAAAATAATTTTTGCAATTACTTGGAATTAGGCATTGAATAATAACAACAGGCACATCATAATACACAGCTTTGCTTCAATCAAAGTTTAAAATTTTATCCCATGTGCCAGTAATTACAATTTCAGGAAAATTAATTTAACTTGTGATGAGATCTCTCAAATTAGCATGAGAGACAATATTGAGCCAAGGTAACACAGAATGCACCAGCAGTCACAAACCAAGTACCATCTGACTTCCTACATTGATGCAACAAATTATTATTTTACCTAGAATAGATGTGCCTAATGATTGAAGAGTATGCAAAACAATACAAGTCTTCAGAAAATATATAGTGGAAAACAGTAGGAATGGTCTCGTTTCCAAACAAAATGTGGTTGGTAATGACTGCCAGAGCAGCTCACAATTCCCATGAAATTTCACACATAAACTGTAATAAAAAGCTATCGGACTATAAATTGTTAGAACATGACACCCATTTCCTTCCTCCAGTGGGAGTACTGAATATACTGTTATTGCAAGCAGAGGCAATTTTATCCTTTTTCCCCCTTCTGGTTGCCATTTCAACATGTTGTATTCTGATGTATAATTGGTCAGGTCTATTGTGTGAACAAGGCATTAAAGACAAAACAAATGTTCCTAATGTCATTTCACTGTGCCTACATACTGACAAATGTGATCTATAATAAAACAGAAAATAGAGTTGACGTTTCAAGTTGATGCCTTTCATCAAAATCCTGATCCAAGTACTAAGTCAGGCATCATGGTTAATACCCTCTAGCTATCTTTGTACATAAAGCACAGTCAGTTATCGGGAGGAGCTACAACGAACTGGTCCGATAGTTGCATGTTTTGAGAATTATGTTCTCGCCATTGAACTCAACAAATTGTAATAATTCTTCCTCAGGAATACGTTCACAGATCCACACAATTCTCTCTATTTCCTTTTCCTATTTTTGGAAGATGAAAAGTGTCAGTAAATAAGAGCAATATGGTTGACTCTTGAGTGCCATCGGAAATTTCATGACATTGGGAAATATCAAGCCACTTTTCAGGCAAAGAGGCAAAGTACAATGAGGCAACTGCCTGCCATTCTCAAAAGGACCCGTTCACTCCTACTCTTTGCATCCGGTCTGCCAACCAATTTTCGATCCATGTTAACACCCTACCCCCAATATCATGTGCTCTAATTTTAGTCATTGTCTCCCATGCGGGACCTTGTCAAAGGCTTTCTGAAAGTCTAGATACACTACATCCACTGGCTCCCCTTCATCCATTTTACTTGTCACATCCTCAAAAATTTTCAGAAGATTAGCCAAGCATGATTTTCCTTTCATAAATCCATGTTGACTTGGACTAATCCTTTTACTGCTATCCAAATGCCCCATTATTACCTCTTTAATAATTGACCAGCATCTTTCCCACCACCGAAGTCAGGCTAACTGGTCTGTAATTCCCCGTTTTCTCTCTCGCTCCTTTCTTGAAAAGTGGGATAACATTAGCTATCCTCCAATCCACAGGAACTGATCCTGAATCTATTGACGATTGGAAAATTGTCACCAATGCGTCCACTATTTCTAGAGCCACCTCCCTGAGGACCCTGGGATGCAGACCATCCGGCCCAGGGGATTTTTCATCCTTTAGTCCCATTAGCCTACCCAATACTATTTCTCGCCTAATGAAAATTTATTTCAGTTCCTCTACCCCCTTAGATCCTCTGTCCTCCAGTAAATCTGGGAGATTGTTTGTCTTCCTTAGTGAAGACAGATCCGAATTACCTGTTGAACTCTTCTGCCATTTCATTGTTACCCATAATAATTTCACCCATGTCTGCCTTCAACATTTGGCTTTGCTAAAGAAGCTTTTACTGTCCTTCTTTATATTCCTGGCCAGCTTCCCCTCATACTTTATTTTTTTCAGCCCATATTGCCTGTTTTGTTTCCTTCTGTTGTCCTATGAAAGGGATTTTATTTAGGGGTATCAGAGTAAAGGGGGCTGAATCATTTTGCACGCCACACTTTTCAGTTTTTTATTTGTAATAACATTTGGAAACCATGTATCATTTTCCTTCCACTTCACAATTATGCACCACTTTGTGTTGGTCTACCACATAAAATCCCAATAAAATACATTTACGTTTGTGGTTGTAACGTGACAAAATGTGGAAAAGTTCAAGGGGTATGAATACTTTTGCAAGCCACTGTATATATTAATGATTTGAAAGAGGGAATTAGGAGCTGACACAAAGCTGGGTGGCAGTGTGAACTGTGAAGAGGATGTTAGGAAGTTGCAGGGTGATCTGGACAGGTTGAGTGAGTGGGCAGATGCGTGGCAGATGCAGTATAATATAGATAAATGTGAGGTTATCCACTTTGGCGGCAAAAACAAGGGGGCAGATTATTATCTCAATGGGGTTAGGTTAGGTTAGGTAAGGGGTAGTTGCAGTGAGACCTGGGTGTCCTTGTACACCAGTCACTGAAAGTTGGCATGCAGGTACAGCAGGCAATGAAGAAAGTTTATGGAATGTTGGCCTTCATAACAAGAGGATTTCAGTATAGAAGTAAAGAGGTTCTTCTGCAGTTGTATAGGGCTCTGATAAGACCACATCTGGAGTATTGTGTCCAGTTTTGGTCTCCTAATTTGAGGAAGGACATCCTTGCGATTGAGGCAGTGCAGCGTAGGTTCACAAGATTGATCCCTGGGATGGCGGGACTGTCATATGAGGAAAGACTGAAAAGACTAGGCTTGTATTCACTGGAGTTTAGAAGGATGAGGGGATATCTTATAAAAACATATATAATTATAAAAGGACTGGACAAGCTAGATGCAGGAAAAATGTTCCAAATACTGGGCGAGTCCAGAACCAGGGGCCACAGTCTTAGAATGAAGGGGAGGCTATTTGAGACAAAATAGCCTCCCCTTCAGGTGAGGTGAGAAAAAACTTTTTCACCCAGAGAGTTGTGAATTTGTGAAATTCCCTGCCACAGAGGGCAGTGGAGGCCAAATCACTGGATGGATTTAAGAGATAGTAAATAGAGCTCTAGGGGCTAGTGATATCAAGGGATATGGGGAGAAGGCAGGCACGGGTTATTGATTGGGGACGATCAGCCATGCTCACAATGTATGGCGGTGCTGGCTCAAAGGGCCAAATGGCCTCCTCCTGCACCTATTTTCTATGTTTCTACTTTTGAAATAACATTGTAATTATAATGCTGAAAAGAAGAGGAGCAAATTTTCATCCAGTAAGGTTGCCTAAACAACAATAGCATCAACTCTATTAATAATATTTCGTGAGAACTGCACATTAGTCTAAATTATGGCGTAATTCCCCTAATTTAGTTTAGTTTAGAGATACAGTGCTGAAAGAGGCCCCTCGGCCCACCGGGTCCACGCCCAAAAGCAAACCCCGCATATTACCACTATCCTACACACACTGGGGACAATTTTTACATTTACCAAGCCAATTAACCTACAAACCTGTACGTCTTTGGAGGTACGTCTCTTTTTTGATCCATGGAATAGTTTATGTGCATCGAGAAAGCAATTAGGTTGTCTTGACCTGTAGTACCTCATCTGAAAATAAGAATCTCTGGCCTAGTTACAACTCTCCCATCTCAATAATGTCTTAAGTTCACACATCATGGCTGAACATAAGACCTTCCCATAGAAAATAACTGCTATCTCTTAAGGAAAAGTATCACATTTTATGTGTAGGAAAGAACTGGAGATGCTGGTTTAAACCGACGATAGACACAAAAAGCTGGAGTAACTCAGCGGGTCAGGCAGCATCTTGGGAGAAAAGAATAGGTGACATTTCGGGTCGAGACCCTTCTGCAGTCTGAAGAAGGGTCTCAACCTGAAACGTCACCTATTCCTTTTTCCAGAGATGCTGCCTGACCCGTTGAGCTACTCCCAGCTTTTTGTGTGTGTCACATTTTATGTCGTTCCAGGTCACACGATTTTCATTTACATCTTAATTTTCATACTATTTCTTGAAGCAATCTGCAGCACAAAATCATTGATCCTGATTGTTTTTAATTTTACTTTACATTTTTTGCAGCTCCATATGCTCATCTCCCATTATCATGCTTGTTCCCTTTCATCCTCTTCTTTCCTTATCTGACATCTTTTTGTCTCCTTTTTATTTCTAACCATTGTTACTTACTCCACCTGTCTGCCAATAAGCGAGTTCTGTATTGCGAAAAATGCAAGGAATCATGGGATTCGTCAAAGGTCATTTGTGATAATGAAAAAACGAACGAAACGCTATATAAACTGTGTATAATTTGTTAAGTATTCTACTAATGAATTACTCTAGAATTCTGTCAACTTAATAGCGGACAGGCATTGCTCTTTTATGAACATTAATTCGATCTTATTTCTATCTCACTTCACAAACCCACCCTCTGGAATTCCGCAGAAACTCTCCCGGCAGCAATCTCTCTCTCTCTCTCCGAGGGGGTTAACCGACAGCCACTGGACTGACTTGGCAAATGAAATTCCTCGTGTATGTTGCAAAACATACTGTGCTAATAAAGTATTATTGTGATTGTGATTGTGGATACGGTGAGAGGTGCTGCTGACAGTCCACGGCCCGTTGGGGAACGGGTTCCTTGGGAGTTGGAGCAGAGTTAGCGCTTGTTAGAGCTGGAGTTAGCGCTTCTTCTCCGCGCTGGCTGTAAGCCTGGGGCCACCACTGCACCGGGCCAATGTTCCGTCACCCTGGACATCTCCGGCCGCCCCCGGACAGGGATGGTACATTTGGGAGGGGACAATAGACAATAGGTGCAGGAGTAGGCTATTCGGCCCTTTGGGCCAGCACCACCGTTCAATGTGATCATGGCTGATCATCCCCAACCAGTACCCCGTTCCTGCCTTCTCCCCATATCCCCTGACTCCGCTATTTTTAAGAGCCCTATCTAGCACTCTCTTGAAAGCATCCAGAGAACCTGCCCCCACCACCGAGGCAGAGAATTCCACATTCTCACCACTCTCTGTGAGAAAAAGTGGGACAGTAGATTACCCGTTCGCACTTGATCTACATTATCTAACTCCAGTAGCAATTCAACAGCGCTTGCAGCACTGGAGACCCGGGTTTGATCCAGACTACGAATGAAACGCAGTTCAGCTGCTGAGAATGTTTATCTCGAGTGGCCTATGACCTGGGCATGCGCAGTTGAAAGACCGAACTCGCTTATTACACCTCAACACCCTCAACTCTATCACCCTCTCATCTATATTCACCTATCACTTGCAAGCCTTTGTCCCACCCCCATTTGCTCTTCCAGCTAATTTCCCTTCAGGCACTCCCTTCTGAAGAAGGGCTCTGACCTGAAACGCTGGAGGAAACCAGGCACCGCTCATCACTTGGCCAATGCCAGGTGAAGTATGGTGGTAGCAGCATCATGCTGTGGGACGTTTTTAAGCGGCAGGAACTGGGAGACTAATTAGATGAACAGAGCAAAGTTGGGAGATCCTTGATGAAAACCTGCTCCAGAGCGTTCCGGACCTCAGACTGGGGCGGAGGTTCACCTTCCAACAGGACAACAACCCTAAGCACACAGCCAAGGCAACGCTGGAGTGGCTTCGTGACAAGTCTGTGAATGTCCTCGAGTGGCCCAGCCAGAGCCCGGACTTGAACCCAATGGAACATCTGGAGGGACCTGAAAATAGCTGTGTATCGACACTCCCCATCCAACCTGACAGACCTTGAGAGCATCTGCAGAAAAGAATGGCAGAAATTACCCAAATACAGGTGTGCCAAGCTTGTAGTGTCATACACAAGGCTGTAATCGCTGCCAAAGGTGCCTCAACAAAGTACTGAGCAAAGGGTCTGAATACTTATGTGATATTTCAGTTATTCAATTTCAATTACTTTGCAAAAATATCTAAACACCTGTTTTTGCTTTTTCATTCTGGGATATTGTGTGTACATTGATGATTAAAAAAAATTAATCCATTTTAAAAGAAGGCTGTAATGTAACAAAATGTGGAAAAAGTGAAGGGGTCTGAATACTTTCTGAATGCACTGTACATCCCCCTCAAAGTTGGCCATGCACATACCTGCCCCGGGAACATAGGTCGTTTGCCAGGTTCTGTCCTATAAATACTTTGTAAAAAAAAGCATCAGTAATCTTTCATGCACAATGTGCTTAAAATGATTGATAATTGTAAGACTAAATTATTGTAGGCCAGTAGAATATGTTCTTTCTCTCACATCATTAGATAATTATACACAATCAGCTCCTACTTTTTTTAAAAGATACGTGCACCTTAAAAATCTGTGATCATCAGTGAATTGACTGAAGCAAATGACCACATCAGGCATGTAGCATTGAACAATTTGCACATGGTTACTGGTACACCTAAGTTTGTATTAGTGTGCAATTTATGAATACATTGAAAATATTTTCCATTTGCAATCAATGTAAATAATCTGCCACAAAAAAAATCAAAAAAAAACAGGATCATTGCAGTTAGTGGTTCCTGATTGGGAGAGAATGGGACAATTGCGTAGACGATTGGGCTCCTTTACATGTCCTCTGAAGATTGGAGCAAGAACTGGAAATCAGCACCTTTTCAGGAAAATGGATATCCTACTGTTCTATCTTTTTTATTCTGCTTGACATTGAAATCAGTAAAGAACAGCCTTATGTGTGCAATTTTCATCAAATGTTTATCTCTGGGAGAGGGGGGCAAAATGTGAATTCTGGTAATCTCTGGCATTTTGCTGATCCTTCTTTTACAATTGTAGACCACAACCAGGCACTCTTTTTGTCGCTTGCCGAGCCCAACCTAAAGAAATTCTCAGAGGACATAATAGTTGGGTTGAGTGTATGACCTATGTTTGGTTGCATGCAGTTTTTTATGAACCCAAATTCCCCCCTGACAATATGCACTATGTGACTGTAAATTCAAAACATTAGATTGGATTCATGTTACCCATCCTGACCGAATCTTAACATCTGGTGTTTTGTCAGATTGCTTTAGCGATCATTCTGCTATCTTCTGTGTGTGGAAGATTAAACCTTCCCATCTTCCTCCTAAACATATTCGTGTCAGACAATTTAGAAAATTTAATGATAATTATATGCATGACCTGATTGCAATAAACTGGGACAGGTTTCAACTTATACCAACTGTTGAGGATGCCTGGAACTATTTATACACTGAAGTCACAAGAGTTATCGATGAGCATGTCCCCTGGAGAGAAATAAAAGTCAAGGGAAAACATTTACCATGGATTAGTACTGATTTGATCAACTTTTTAATGAGCGGGATAAAGTCTGGAATACTTTCAGGGAAACAAAGGACCCTGCTGATTGGGAAAAATATAGGTCCTTAAGGAATCAGTGTACGACAAGAACACGTAATGCTAAATCAAGTCATTTTAAAAAACACCTTTCTGAAGACATGCATAATCCAAAAAAGTTCTGGAAAAGACTAAATAATGTTCTTAATAAATCAAATCAAAATATTAGCACTCGGATTCGGGTCAATAATGACATCATTCAGGACCCTGCTGTTATATCCAATGCTTTCAACCATCACTTCTCCACTGTATGTAGCTCTACTGTATTTGACTCATCTATTATATGTGACTTTCCAGCTACCTCTACACGTAGAAGCTCTTTTTCTTTTCAAAAAATAAAACCTGTTGACGTTCAACATGCTATTAATGAATTAAAGGATGATTGTGGATCTGGACCAGCTGGTATTAAGACTAAATTCATTAAGTTAGGAGCTAATATTCTAATGTACCCACTATGTGACCTGTTTAATTTGTCCCTCTCAACTTGTACCCTCCCTTCCACATGGAAGTGTGCCAATGTTACTCCACTGCATAAGGGAGGTGACCCACAAGATATTAACAATTACCGCCCCATCTCAATTATCAACTCGGTGGCTAAAATCCTCAAGAAACTAGTGTTCAACCAGCTATCACATTATGTCTCAACTTTCAACATTCTATCTCCATGCCAGTCTGGGTTCAGACCTAATCACTCCACAACTACAGCTCTGTTAAAACTCACTAGCGATGAGTTCTCTGCTTGTGAGGATAGTAAACTCACCGGTGCCATCTTTCTTGATTTAATCAACACTTTGATGTTGTTGACCACTACCTACTGCTTGATAAACTTTACTCAATTGATCTTTCTCAAAACAATCTACTGTGGTTTAACTCGTACCTTCATAACAGACGCCAATGTGTTACCTTGAAGGGGGTCCCGCAAGGTTCGTCTTTGGGACCACTCCTTTTCTCTATTTTCATAAACGACCTCCCTAATATTTGTTCTGACTGTCAAACACAACTATATGCTGATGATGCAGTGCTATATACATCTAGTACTAACAAGTCTGAAATTGAAAGATCCCTTCAATCAGATCTTACTTCTGTTCAGAAATGGCTATTATTTAACAAATTAATTTTAAATAAAAATAAATCATGCAGTATGTTATTTGGTACCAGACAAGGTCTTGGTAATTCTGTAGATCTGACTATATCATTTAATGAAGGATCACCATTAGAACAAGTATTGAACTTCAAATATCCTGGTGTTTGGCTCGACCCAACGCTTTCATTTACGCCGCATATTGAGACGATTACTAAAAAACTCAGCTGTAATCTAACTATTCTTTACCGCCATATAAATTGTTTCGCCTTTCAGATGAGAAAAATAATTGTCTCTCAACTACTACCAACACTGGATTATGCTGATATTGTCTATCAGAATACATTTGATACACATCTTCAACCCCTCAATGTAGTTTATAATAGTCTCTGCAGATTTATTTTAAGGTGTCCATATCTAATTCACCACTGTTTTATGTACGAAACTCTAAACTGGTTATCCCCCCACGCTCGAAGATGCTACCACTGGTTCCAGTTGAACTTTAAATGCATCCATCTCAATTACCCTTCTTATTTAAAACAAGACCTATTACCATACACACCCTCATATCCACTAAGACATATTCAGCAACCCTTCTTTTTCATTCCAAGAACAAAGAAATTGGGAGACGTGCATTTAAATTCAAAGCTCCTTCTGACTGGAACACTCTGCCTAGTACCATAACTATTAGCTCATTTTGTCTATTTAAAAATACACTTTTACCCTTACTTATAAAACCATGTACCTGTTTCTAGTATTAGAGTCTTCGAGCTCCTTTATCTAGCTTGCTCTGTGTGTGATCATTTTGACATAGCTATTGTATATGCATGGCCATTACACTTATATATTATTGTATTGCATTGTGTAACAAGGTCTTATATTGTATTATGTCACAATACTATGAAATAATATATCATGTAATAATGTTGATAGTATGATTAACATACGATGTATGATAGGTGGTATATGGTATTATGCATCAACATTATGCTGTAACACATAACTTATTATTGGATATGTAAAGTCAATTAACAATGGTTATAAACTATAACAAGTGGGGATGGAGGGGTTTTGGGATTGGTGTATGGGTAGGTGGGTCAATGAGAGTCTCTATGTATGTTATATGCTGTATGTTCTATGTTGGACCCCCTCGAAAACGAGATGACTGTCCATCTCAAGGGGTTATCCATGAATAAAATTGAAATTGTAAACAGAAACCAAGTATCAAGAACACCAAACTAAAAGTTATATTATTTTTATTTGTTAGAAATTCTATCAGTGTTTGAACATTAATATTTAGGAAGCTTGCACAATATCCATTTCCCATGATGCAAAATAGATAAAATACACAAGGCACGTATTCCATGGAAGTTGAAACCAAATTATGTAACATTTTGAATAGTTGCTTTCTTTTTAACACTGTAAAACATCTCCAATTGTAAGTTACAATGAAAGTATGCACTGAAACTGTCTCTTATGATCCAACACAATTGTATCATTACATATAAACTCTTTAAAAATATACTTCTGTCAAAAGACTTGATGACTACTATGTACACTACAAAAATAAATTTTCATATAAATAAATTATATGGCATACATTTATCTTTGTAACTGAAATGACACAAACTCACCCCTCCCAACGCTGGCAGGTGATGAGACCCAGTTTGAATATTTTTCCTTTTGCATCCTCATACTAAAATCTACTTTCTTAATGTAACTGTTATATATCTTTCCTATTTAGTATTAACATTAGTAAGCACTTTATACAGATTAAAAATCCATTACAAAACCATTACCGTAATAGCATTTCAAACAGACAAAAGAAATCCCTGCATTTGTTATAAACTGGCATACAAATTCTGTCAGAAACAATCTTATGATACAAAAATATAAATATCACAAAAATACATTTTTTCTTAAAAACCATAGTTGCCAGCCATTGAGAAATTCTCCCTTTGCCTGTGAGACTATAGGAGAAAATGTCTACATTGTGCAGAAGCAGCAGACAGTGGAGGGAGTGGAGAAGGTACACAAACATATCTGCTTTTAATAGATTGTGTTTTGTTAAACAAGTGAGGGGGTTGGGGGGAGATGGATTGGTGAAAATTGACACACCAAGACGAAAGCAGTGGGATGTCATTCTGAACTTTTAACACAATTTACACTATGGAAACTGAAGTTAGCTCCAATTAACACCAAGCAATTTATTTGTGAATTCTGGATGATAATGGGTCACTGCAAGTGCCAAATTGAAGTCTGTTGTTGAATATCACACACATTTCTATGCCAGAGACTTTTTTTAATATATAAAAAAGGCAGTTAAGGTTAACCCTTAGTGTGCTAATGGCAGTAGCTTATTTTAACACTTAAAATAAAAGACAAAACCCAGTTTACCTGAAACATAATTTGGCATCATCTGTTACTTCAATCAAAGTGGCACCATTGAAAATACACACAATTCAATCCAACCTCTGGCATTCGTACTCAGATTGGCTGTTCTTAATTGACCTATGCTGATCTTCCTTTCCATTTATCTATTCTGGGGAGATGTAGAAATGCTAAATCCAAAATCTATTACCTTCTATTGGCACAAATTATGCCCAATTTTTCCAATATTGAACATCTGAATTTTTTTATTGAACATTCTTGTAATTGTATGGAATCCCTCTGTTTATTGTTAATGGATTAATAAATGCATTAAATTTATGAACAGGTTAATTTTACGTGGATGCATGTTACAAATATTAGAAAGGCAATTTTATCCTATCAATGGTCTTTCACTACCAAAAAGCCAAGATAAGGCATCTGGATAGTCATTGACATTAGTGCTTCAAGCTCTGTTTTCAATTTGGTATTGGAATGAAGCATTCAATGAAATAAAATGCTGGTCGTGACCCAAGGATCCCTATAAACTCTACAGCCAAAGAAATACTTTTGAAGTGCCATTGGTGTTATAAAGTGAGAATGCCTGGTAATTTTTCCATAGAACACATTTTTTGTGTAAATAAAAATTTACGTGAAGCTGCAATTGGAGAATTATGACCTTGCCTGCCCACATAGTTTGAGTACAATGATGCCAAACCTGTACAATAGTAGATGAGTTTAACATTAATATAAACCAGTGTTTTGAAGGGACAGTTCCTGCATGCCTCCCTACATATTTACAAATAAAGATGCGATTGGAGTTGAATCTCCTTTCACAAGTTTACTTGGCTGGATGTATTTTTACAAATGTACAAATCTTTGCTAAAGAGAACAGTGTATGAGCTTACTGGTGGGATTTTTGCAAACAAAACATAGATTGATAATAAATTAAAAAAATTAAAACTGTCTTTGTTAGGCCTGACAGTTAGAAATTGCAGATACAGTTTATCATTCAAAGAATCTCAGGGTGTCAATAAATATACACACATACAGACACACACACTAAGGGTTAAATTAAAACAACATGGACGTATAATACACTGCAAGGAGTCAAACAACTATTAAGATCATAAAGATTAACGTGCTTTTCTTCATATCTGGTCATTTTAAAAATCACGCATAGCGTGTTTGAAAGTTAACAGTGACATTTTATACTACCACAGATCTGTGATATACAAAATTAAAATATTTTAACAAAATGTGTACCTTTACAAAAATCCTATCACTTGAACAATATTTGCATAGAATAATTATACAATTATACAATATTTCAAGCAGCAGCAACATATGCTGACATTTATGACTAAATTAAGCTTAAATGTGGCACAGATAAACAGATCAATGTACATACCATATGGATCACACAAAATTGTTCCCAATCCATTCACAGGAGTTTTACAACTCCTAAAATTATACTATTTTACATTGTACATTTGTATAATACATATGTGTACATCCTTTAAATATTATAGAGAAGCAATATTTAACAATACAATAGAGTAACAGTTACAGTAAACTGTTTTCACAATTCAGGATCGCCTGTATTCATAGCCTGCAGCTTCGAGGATCAAACTACACAAAGTAACTGTTTTCCCATCTTTGGCCATCTGTACATTACAAATTCCAACTGGATAAAGTAAAAGAAAACAAAGCTATTAGTTGATCACAGTATCTTACGTGACATAAAATATATATGTTTTGCACACTCAAGACAAATATTACTTGCTAATACAAATTTCACTTGAGTGGTATTTGATTAAATAATTTCCCACTTATTAGAACAAATCAGGAATGGTTTTGTTTTCATTTAATCTAATCTAATCAGATGGCAGATAAACAGTTCAAAAAAATGTTTTAAACATCATGGCATCTTTCACAGAATGCCCCTCGGAAACTTACCTAATGTGTTCTGATTCCATTGCTCTGTGTTTCACATTCATCGTCTTCCAACTCTAAAACTTCCACCTTTGAGTCCCTTTTATAAGATGCATCAAAGGGCACATGAGGATCAACAAATGCTCCCGCCTTAGTTTCACTGTACTCCTCATAATGTGGGCATCCTCCAAACGCATTTTGGCTGGGGATTGGAGGATGCACAGCAACAGTAACGGAGGCTGTGGCAGTCACGGTAGTGATAGGCTGGCAGTATGTTGGTGCAGAAACACCATTGGCAGCGAATGTTGGATCCCTAGTCCTATGAAAATGTGACCGATAACTCGACTGATCGTTATTGCCGAGTCTGGAATGCCCTTCGTGAGCAGTTTCAAAAGCGTCCATGCGCGGCCTATAAGGAGGTGGTCGAAACTCTTCTCTCGCCTCCAAACCATGGTCCCTGTAATTCCTCCGCGATTGCTGGCGTTTGATGTTCTGTGGAGGGGGCGGCTGAGGTCTTGGTCGATGGAATCTGGACTCCGGCTGAACAACCTGAAATTAAAGAAAATCATTAATGATACAGAAGTATCCATGATAACATACTGTAACATTTCGATTATGCTGCACACAAATCACAGCATAATCAGAAATACTTTTGTTCGTTGAAATATTGAGAAAATCCAATTAATTGATTCCAAAGAAATTTAAGTGAAATTAATAGGCAGGGAAGACATTAACTGGCACTACAAGGTGGATCAAGTAAAAAAGTGGACTAAAGGGCTGTTGGTAACACAGCAAGATGGAAATTCCCCAAACAGTTAGTTTTTTGTGTCAAACAATCAAGTTTATGCAACATCAAACCGTGAAAACATATTTTTTTAATTTGGTACTACATCTGGAGAAAGGGGCTATGACAACAATTGTGGTAATCTTCATAATTGGTAAGCATTGTCCATGTAAACATTATTTACAGATGAAACACATTACATTTGTAAGGAATTTATTAACATTTTATTTGCAGCTATGATTTATCCACAATGAATGACATTATGACAATAGCAAATAATGCACTTTCATTAGAATTGCTAATGCTTAACTATTGCTGTAAAGATCAGATAACCAGGATATATGGAACTCATGGATCATTTTCACCTACATCGATAAAACTGATTGTTCAGAAATCGTTATGATTCAGCTTCCAGCTATTTGTTTCTCACAGCCCCTTTAAACTCACCAGGACATCAGTTCCAGTATTTTTTTTAACCTCACTACTATTCTGAATGCAATGCTTGCTTTGAAATCTGTATCCCACAAACCCATCATTCTCACTGTATCCCCATATATGTGCTTCTTGTAAACTCACTGGATTCTTTGGAAAGTTTAGCAATGTCCATGTAAACATGAAAAAAAAAGTGAATTAAAATTGTGGTGGAATATTAATTGACGTAATATCCACTAGTTTCGAATATGTATCCCTGCACCACCAAACAAAATTTAGAAATACTTCACTTACTGTAGACCTGGGAAAAACAGGATTTTCAGTCGCTTCCACCATGATTTGGTGGGGTGCTGCAGTAGAACTGAGATTAGATTCATAATGCTTAAATTCTTCATTAATCCCAGAAACTGTAGTTTGAGAGCTGAATTCAGAATCTGAAGAATCAGATCCATTATTCCCTTGTTCATTTGGAATTGCAAACCTCACAACTCGAGGTGGTGGATCTGGTGATGGAGTAGGTAACCTTGTTCTTCCATCGGAAGGTGAGATCTATGGACAAATGTGTGAAGAATGATTAGAATCACTGGGAGTTCATATCTTTACTATAGCTGGTTTCAGTGAGGTGACAGACCAAAAATCTTGGGATGGGCTTGGCTTTAGAGTAGGACAATCGCAAGCTTAACATGATAAAGTCAAACATGACAATTGACTGCCACATCAATTATGTACCAAGTATGCTCTAGTTTGTAAAGCAATGATTTTACAGCATGGACAATACAGATAATGCCACTATTATTGAAATTCATCATGGAGAAAATGATAAACATACCTCTGGAAGTGGTCCAAAGTAGGACAGCAGCACTGGAAGTAAGACTAATCCATTAAGAACACCCAGAATGGTTAAAATGGCAAGGACTGCAAAGAAGTACCTATAATAATTGTAAAGAATAGTGCAGTTAATTTCAAGAAACTCCTTATAATGCAAATCTTTTTCACAAATAAAAACAAATCTTTGTGTAAGTATACATTGTTTTACTTTAAATCATAGCAATTATTTATCTTTCACATCAGAGGCTATTTCCTACAACAAGTGTTAGTTGATCAAAAAAAGAGATTATATTAGTTTGTTAATTGTACTAACACTTTGACTGTTATTCATGAAGTTTGTTATACACACAGAAAAATATGGAATGTGGAATGAATTACTAAACAGGTTCTTACAACATGCACAATGCGAGGGGCCCCCATTACCTTAACCTCAGCAAAAGAGTGTAGAATTTAAACAATTTAGACTAGAGGCAGGGGGAAGCAAACACTCAGCCAGCTAATCCATTTGCATCTCACAAAAGAATCACTACAATTAAATTTGTAGTGTATCATCTAACAATAATAATCAAACCTTTTTGCCACACCACTCAGAGAAGCCGAGTTGTTGTTTTCCCAAATAGTTAAATCCAATATAGAGCATGAATCAGGGCTCTGATGTAAAATGCTACTAATTTTATAGCAGCTTCTAACATTGTATTTCATAAGATTATTTCACAATTTCAGTTCACAATAGCATCATTGCACTGCAAAATATATATTTTCTGAGGTACAACTTGCCCTCTATATATATCCTGTTTTGCATTAAGTATCTCAAATTTGCAAGTGTGTAACTGGCTATCCATTCAACTTCTTAAGGTCAAGAAATGGAAAGGTAACCTTTTAATCAAAAGTGAATATATTACTAGCTGGTATTCAATCTATCTGGGAGAAGGCTTGTGGATATATGTATGGGTAAAGACTTCATGGCTAAGGTTTTAAAGGACATGAATAACAATCCATCTAATATCTTGTACAGAAGCACAGTTATATTACTATACTTAAACATAACTCTCTTAAAAAATTAAAGAATACACAAGTGACAGTCAACACGGCTTTAAAACGAATGTCATCCATTTGTGATTTTGTTTGCAAAGTGTGAACTTTGTCACTATAACCCAATATAAGCAAGTAAGTTTTCTTATCACACAAAGAGCAATATGTTATAGACCATTTTGATCCACTGTTTTACAATGGAGCAAACGAGATTTTACATCTGTTCACTTCAAATGTATTGCAAATTTTAAGCCAACATTCTCATTTAGTTTAATGGCTGCCCTAGTTTGACAACTGGCTGAATCGGTTATTGGGCCCCATCTGCAGCCTTGCATCTATATCCTGTGTTTATTTAATATTTCACTTATATAAATATGCATAGACCAAGCTACATTTTGCTGTAGCTAATTTAAACAAAGTCCCAAAGCTTAACAGGCTACTCTCTTTAAAACAAATAAACTACAAAATGTAACCGAGGTGTCAATTTAATCTATAATTGCAAAATAGGCTCCAACTCCCTAGCATGTCCATTACAGAACTGAACCATATACAGTAAAACTCCGATAATCTGCTATCTGACTATTCGGAACTCCCAAAGGTTTGTCATCTGTCTCACCAAATGATGTTTGCTGTGCTCCAACAGCAATGTTTGCTGGGGACTTCAATAAGGCAAACCTAAATAAATCACTCCCCAACTTCCACCAACATGTCTCCTGCTCCACCAGAGGACCAAACACCCTCGACCACTGCTACACCACCATCATGAATGCCTACCGCTCTATCCCTCGCTTCAGTAAATCCGACCATACTTCTTCCTGCCTACAGGCAGCAATTAAAGAGCGCACCCCGGAGGCGAGGACAGTACAGAGCTGGTCGGGGGGGGGGGGGGGGGGGGGGGGGGGGGGGCAGAGGAACAACTACAGGACTGTTTGGCGTCTGTAGACTGGGCAATGTTCAAGGACTCGGCCACGGACTTGAATGAATACGCCACAGTTGTTGCAGACTTCATTAAGAAATGTGTGGAGGACTGCATCCCCACCAAAACCTTCCCAGTGTTTCCCAATCAGAAACCTTGGATGAACTGTGAGATCCGCACTCTTCTGAAGACCAGGCACCGGGCATTCATGTCTGATGATACAGTGGTGTACACGAAGTTCAGAAACGACCTTGGTAAGGCCATCAAAAAGGCCAAAAGGGAGTTCTGCTCCAAGCTGGAGGATGAGACAGATGTTCGGCAGCTGTAGCGGGGACTGGATGCAATCATCTCCTACAAGGCAAAACCAAGGGGCAGCTCGGATGTCGGCGATACATCACTCCCTGATGAGCTCAATGCGTTTTACGCACGCTTTGATGTGCCTTCCCGAGCCCCCATTCGCCGTATTTCAGTCTCAGTCACAGAGGCCGACGTCAGGAAATCTTTCAGAGGGGTGAACCCTCGAAAAGCGTCTGGACCCAATGGTATACCTGGTCGTGTTCTAAAAACCTGTGCGAACCAGCTGGCTGGAATTTTTTACGGACATTTTCAACCTGTCACTTCTGAGGTCTGAGGTTCCCACTTGCTTCAAAAGGGCATCCATAATACCGGTGCCCAAGAAGAGCAAGGTGACATGCCTCAATGACCATCGACCAGTGGCACTAACGCCTGTGGTGATGAAGTGCTTTGAGAGGTTGATCATGGCGAAAATCAACTCCTACCTCGACAAAAACCTGGACCCACTGCAGTGCCACAACAGATCAACGGTGGATGCGATCTCGCTGGCCCTCCACTCCGCTCTGGACCACTTGGACAACAAAAAACTCATATGTCAGGCTGTTATTCATCGATTACAGCTCGGCATTTAACACAATCATCCCCTCCATAGCTGGTTACCAAACTCGCAGAACTGGGTCTCTGCACATCCTCTACACGGAACTGAGAAGTGGGAAAGGTGTAGCAACACTTATAGGGGTATATTATAGACCGCCAAATGGGGAACGAGAATTGGAAGAGCAAATATGTAAAGAGATAGCAGATATTAGTAGTAAGCACAAGGTAGTGATTGTGGGAGATTTCAACTTTCCACACATAGACTGGGAAACACATTCTGTAAATGGGCTGGATGGTTTGGAGTTTGTAAAATGTGTGCAGGATAGTTTTTTGCACTAATACATAGAGGTGCCTACTAGAGGAGGGGCAGTGCTGGACCTCCTGTTAGGAAATGAGACGGGACAGGTGGCGGAGGTATGCGTTGGGGAGCACTTCAGGTCCAGTGATCACAATACCATTAGTTTCAATATAATTATGGAGAAGGACAGAACTGGGCCTAGGGTTGAGATTTTTGATTGGAGAAAGGCTAACTTTAACGAGATGCGAGATGATTTAAAAGGAGTGAACTGGGACATTTTGTTTTATGGGAAAAATGTAGAGGAGAAATGGAGGACATTTAAAGGGGAAATTTTAAGAGTACAGAATCTTTATGTTCCTGTTCGGTTGAAAGGAACCAGTAAAAATTGGAAAGAGCCCTGGTTTTCAAGGGAAATTGGACATCTTGTTCGGAAAAAGAGGGAGATCTACAATAATTATAGGCAGCATGAAGTAAATGAGGTGCTTGAGGAGTATAAGGAATGTAAAAAGAACCTTAAGAAAGAAATTAGAAAAGCTAAAATAAGATGTGAGGTTGCTTTGGCAAGTAAGGTGAAAGTAAATCCAAAGGGTTTCTACAGCTATATTAATAGCAAAAGGATAACAAGGGATAAAATTGGTCCATTGGAGAGACCGAGTGGACAGCTATCTGCAGAGCCAAAAGAGATGGGGGAGATATTGAACATTTCTTTTCTTCGGTATTCACCAAGGAAAAGGATATTGAATTATGTGAGGTAAGGGAAACTAGTAGAGTAGCTATCGATACCTTGAGTTTCAAAGTAAAAGAAGTACTGACACTTTTGAAAAATATAAAAGTGGATAAGTCTCCAGGTCCTGACAGGATATTCCCTAGGTCATTGAGGGAAGTTAGTGTAGAAATAGCTGGGGCTATGACAGAAATATTTCAAATGTCATTAGAAACGGGAATAGTCCCCGAGGATTGGCGTACTGCGCATGTTCTTCCATTGTTTAAAAAGGGTTCTAAAAGTAAACCTAGCAATTATAGACCGGTTAATTTGACTTCAGTGGTGGGCAAATTAATGGAAAAGATACTTAGAGATAATATATATATGTATCTGGATAAAGAGGGTCTAATTAGGAACAGTCAACATGGATTTATGCCTGGAAGGTCATGTTTGACTAATCTTCTTGAATTTTTTGAAGAGGTTACTAGGGAAATTGACGAGGATAAAGCAGTGGATGTTGTCTATGTGGACTTCAGTAAGGCCTTTGACAAGGTTCCTCATGGAAGGTTGGTTAAGAAGGTTCAACTGTTGGGTATAAATGCAGGAATAGCAAGATGGATTCAACAGTGGCTGAATGGGAGAAGCCAGAGGGTAATGGTGGATGGCTGTTTGTCGGGTTGGAGGCAGGTGACTAGTGGGGTGCCTCAGGGATCTGTGTTGGGTCCTTTGTTGTTTATCATGTACATCAATGATCTGGATGAAGGGGTGGTAAATTGGATTAGTAAGTATGCAGATGATACCAATACCAATATTGTGGATAATGAAGAGGATTTCCAAAGTCTACAGAGTGATTTAGGCCAGTTGGAAAAATGAACTGAAAGATGGCAGATGGAGTTTAATGCTAATAAATGTGAGGTGCTACACCTTGGCAGGACAAATCAAAATAGGACGTACATGGTAAACGGTAGGGAATTGAAGAATACAGTTGAACAGAGGGATCTGGGAATAACCGTGCATAGTTCCTTGAAGGTGGAATCTCATATAGATAGGGTGGTAAAGAAAGCATGTGGTATGCTAGCCTTTATAAATCAGAGCATTGAGTATAGAAGCTGGGATGTAATGTTAAAATTGTACAAGGCATTGGTGAGATCAAATCTGGAGTACGGTATACAATTTTGGTCGCCCAATTATAGGAAGGATGTCAACAAAATAGAGAGGGTACAGAGGAGATTTACTAGAATGTTGCCTGGGTTTCAACAGCTAAGTTACAGAGATAGGTTGAATAAGTTAGGTCTTTATTCTCTGGAGCGCAGAAGGTTAAGGGGGGGACTTGATAGAGGTCTTTAAAATGATGAGAGGGATAGACAGAGTTGATGTGGACAAGCTTTTCCCTATGAGAATAGGGAAGATTCAAAGAAGAGGACATGACTTTAGAATTAAGGGACAGAGGTTTAGGGGTAACATAAGGGGGAACTTCTTTACTCAGAGAGTGGTAGCGGTGTGAAATGAGCTTCCAGTGGAAGTGGTGGTGGCAGGTTCGTTGGTATCATTTAAAAATAAATTGGATAGGCATATGGATGAGAAGGGTATGGAGGGTTATGGTATGAGGGCAGGCAGGTGGGACTGAGGGAAAAAAGTTGTTCGGCATGGACTTGATGGGCCGAGATGGCCTGTTTCCGTGCTGTAATTGTTATATGGTTATACCTCTGCAATTAGATCCTCGACTTCCTCATTCACAGACCACAGTCTGTTCGTATTGGTGCAAATGTGTCAGACTCTATAACAATCAGCACGGGAGCACCTCAAGGCTGTGTGCTCATCCCCCTGCTGTACTCACTCTATACTCATGACTGCATAGCCGGTCATGGTGCAAATTCCATCATCAAGTTCGCTGACAACACCACTGCTGTGGGACGTATCACTGATGGGGATGAGTCAGAGTATAGAAGAGAGATCGAGCGGCTGTCCATATGGTGCCAGCGCAATAACCTGGCCCTCAACACGAGCAAAACCAAGGAACTGATTGTGAACTTTGGAAGGAGTAGGATGGGGACCCAAAGTCCTGTTTATATCAACGGGCCGATGGTTGAAAGGGTCAAGAGCTTCAAATTCCTGGGCGTGCACATCTGTGAAGATCTTTCCTGGTCCGAGAACACAGATGCAATTATTAAGAAAACTCATCAGTGCCTCGACTTCCTGAGAAGATTTGCGGAGAGTCGGTCTGTCAAGGAGGACCCTCTCTAACTTCTACAGGTGCACAGTAGAGAGCTTGCTAACCTGTTGCATCATGGCTTGGTTTGGCAACTTGAGCGCCCTGGAGAGGAAAAGACTACAAAACGTAGTAAACACTGCAAAGTCCATCATCGGCTCTGACCTTCCTTCCATCGAGGGGATCTATCACAGTCACTGCCTTAAAAAGGCTGGCAGCCTCATCAAGGACCCACACCACCCTAGCCACACACTCATCTCCCTGCTAGCTTCAGGTAGAAGGTACAGGAGCCTGAGGACTGCAACGACCCAGGAACAGCTACTTCCCCACAGCCATCAGGCTATTAAACTTGGCTCGAACAAACCTCTGAGCATTAATACCCCTCCATCTGTTATTTGCACTTTATCAATTTATTGAGTCATGTGTGTATTCACGTATATAATTGTAGTCAATGCCTACTATGTTCTGTTGTGCTATGCAAAGAAAGAATTTCATTGTCCTATCAGGGACACATGACAATAAACTCTTTTGACTTTTTGACTCCTTTCCAACTTACTGGGGCTCTGGTTCCTGTTCCAGCTCATCGGGACCCTGGTGAGTTGGAAGCAAGCAAAGGAACCAGAGTCCCAGCGGGTTGGGATCAATCATTCATTCAATTCCCATTGTTGAAATTATAAAATCACAATAGACTTGGTGTAAAGGTTAAACAGTAAATGTGGTAAAATAAATCCCAATCAGGAACCATTATTTACACTTCCATTTTAGAAAATATTTTAACCAGTAAATTATTAGAAAGTAAGGTTAATAGCAAAACATATTTCAGAATGAAACATCACTGACAAAGATTTTAAATGAAATGACCATGCAGCTCATAACGATCATGTGAAGTGCAGAATTTCTGGTACTGAATAGGAAGAAGATAGTTTCTTACCTTACAATGAAGTCAAATTCAGACCCAGCAAGCATGAGAACACCAAGAAGAGTTGACACAGCCCCATCCAGCACAGGTGCAAACATGTGCTCCAGTGCAAGAACTGCCCGACGGTTTTTGTCCCCAATGGCAGTTAAAAAAGCCTGTGGGGGATAAAATCAATGCACTCAGGTGTGGTACTCACTGAAGACATTACATCAAAATTTGTAAAGCCATACCCAATAGTTCAGCAGCTGCGGTGATTATGCTTCCTAAAATGAATGCCTCGGGTACTTTTTACCAAGCAAGTTTCAAAAGAAAAATCGACGCCATTTTTAAAAAACGAAACCCAAAAATCAAAAAATCGACGGGATGAATGGATACAACTTTTCATTGTTTTTATGGATCTTCTGCAGTAATTACGTCAAATTGTTAGGAGGCTGTTCAACCCCAAAAAAAAACTATGTTACAATAAAATAATGTACATTTGACATTCTGGAACAGTAAAACAAGATGACAACCAGATACTGACTCCTCAATTGTATCATTTAAAATGTTTCCTTTGCTCACCATAAAATAGAGGGATTATTTAAAATTGATAGTTATTTATGATTTCGCTCCGAGTAATAATGTATTAGATGCATTTAACTGCAATGTTCCAGCTGTCTGCATTACTTGGGAGTACTGGAACAACTATTTTTAAAAAGCTGCTCTCAGCCACGTCTATCCAAATGCAGAAAATGCGTTTAGCAGTCAGATCCTACTGCACTGAATGTACTCCGACTTGCATACTCCTAGAATAACAAATTTTGTAGCAATATTTTAAACAGACATGATTTAAAAAAAATTAAAACCCATATCTTTAAATTTAGTGTGGGCATTATTTCATGTTACAATAAAATTAATACAAAGTAATTTTTAGAAACGTTTTCCAATGGTGGACTTCCTCAAGGAATATCCCCAAAGAATTACTGACATGCACAGGTTTTCGTCTAATTTACATGGAGATTCTATCCTAACCTACTTCACAGTCACATCCAAATTAAACAATCATATGTGTTGCCTAAAAATAATCAAAACATTGTTTTTTCTATTAAGAATTTCTACCCATTGGTAGTTCATTTTTATTCCTGTTAAATCCTGAGAATACAGCAGCTCAGAGGTATTTCCAGAAAAAGTGTATACATTTCTTGCATGGCTTTGTCAAAATGGACACACAATTGAAGGACCTTTCACATACCAAAGCAACGTGTACAGTGAATTCCACCCCAATTCCAACGGAGGCAATGAGGATCACCACAGGAACTGCACTCAGTTTTATTCCAATGAGGCCCATCATCCCAAAAAGTTCCACCGTCATCAGTGCTAAGACCAATACCTAAATGTGGTTTTGAAAAAAATCAAAATACATTAGCTTGCTATGGTTATTTTTTAATTTGACTGGATCATTCTTTGCACAAAAATGAAGACGCGTACAGTTTTTTTGCTAGTTTCTTCATGAACAAATTAAGTTTTAAATGTAATTTGAACTGTTTTACAAAGAGCCTCATATTTCTGAGTTTGACAGTTTCTGAGCATTCTTTGCATGAGGCGGCAAGCAAGGCGCTCACTTTGTAAACACTGTGCCCCTATTTTATACTGGAAATATTTCAGATTTATACATAGCTCTCATTCACCAAGAAATTCACATTTTAGAGCACATTTAACATGTCAATTCATTAAAGGCAAATCCATTTAAAAAAGACTGCAAATCCATTTAAAAATATTATCGAAGATAATATTAAGGAGGATGATAAAAAATCCTCCTGGCCATGAGCTTAGAGTTGATGATTTAATATGTGGATTGCAGCTTTGTGGATAAGATGAAGTTATGGAAAGTGGTTAATCTATCTGAAGGGCATTGATGGTCGAGTCTGGAGCAAGATAAAACTTGATTTTGTGCCAAAAGCAGATACGCTGAGGTAGAAACAAAGACAATGTTACATTGACGGTTTCTTTCATGGAAAGGACGTGAAATCAGAAGCACAGAGTAGAATTTTATAGTTTGTAAAATAGTGGTGTCAAAATATATGCAGTAGCTGTTGTAATATCTTTGTACAATACACCCATATTGCCGTTGTACAGTATATAAATGAGGAATAGAAATGTGGAGAAAAGAGAGATCTTTCTAGGACTCCAGAGTTGCAGAACAAAGACGATAGTGCACAAGATCTTCTGGCTATAACTGAAGATATGTGGTTGGGACCAGGTGACTGTATAAACTTATGACTGAAGGGAGGCAAACAAGGAGGATGCTGTGGTCGCCTAGGTCAAAGCAGGAACAAGGTTGTGAGCGACAGAGGGAGGCTGTACCATGGTCAGATGATGAGGGTGTGTTTTAGTTACGCGCAGGGGCAAAAACATAATTGCAAAGGTTCAGAAAGAGATCTGGATTATTTTAAATACTTTTGCAAAATGCTTTGTAAGTGAAGATGAATCAGGTTGGACTAAAAGCTTCAAAAGACAAGAATGCTATTATTGGCTGATGAGTGTCAGATTACCGGAGCCTCTTTGCCTCTTACAAAAATAAATTGGTCTGGTTTGTGTTTAAATTCAACAATTATAATTGAGACAAAGCCATGCTTTCTTCCCATCTAGCTATCAAAAAAGAAAATATGTATGCCAATAGAAACAAGAAGATTTGCACAGAATTTCAATGATATTTCGTAGTGAGGTCAGAATCAAAATGCAAAGTATTTGTCCTTTACGTTCTGACCAACCATTTTATATAAGAGAGCTGCAAAGCTTAGTGTGACATTGCTTTACATTTTAATGAAATTACAGGTGATATCCTAAATCGCAGAACACTCCGTCCAACACATTGCATACTAAACATTTCTCTTCATTAAACATACTGGCATATAGAGCTTGTGACAGTATCAGTTAATTAGCTCACATCTGGTTTTATTAACAGCCTCTAATGCTTTCACCAATTTCCCTCATACCTTAAATTAGTCAAAGCAAGGGAACATTTCTTTCTTTAGATGACATACTCCTTGCTAAACTTGAAACTAACTAAAGTTTATCTTTCCACTGCTTAAATTTTCACCATCGTCATGTTTCCCAGCCGAATAAACATCTCATGAATGATGTCACAGGCATACCCCACCAAAGGCCCAGACATAAACAAAACGTTTCCCAATTAAAAAGCTATACCAAAAGGAATTCAGCAGTATTAAAGCTCCTTCTAAACTTACAATGATCCCAGCCGTCCAGGGGTTCAAGAGGAAAAGGGCGCACACCAGGAAAGTACAAGCCAAGACCACGCTGATGGCGAGCAGCAACCAATGTCGGAGCCCAACGTATTGTTCCCAGAAGAGAAATGGGTATCCGTTCGGATAACTGGCAAGTCCTTGGTTACTGAAGTTGTTGCATATATTTCTGACTTTTTCAATAGCTTCCACAAAATCCGTTGTTTCACGCAGTATATTGAGGTAGAAAGGAAACTGGGCATATTCAATGGGCTCAGCTGCTGGAACTAAACAAAATGAACCAGTTTACATTTGTAAAAAAAAAATCAATCATATTTTTCATTGCTATTTGCATTGCATAAATTAGATTTATTTATTAATGCTACTAGAATTTATTATTCTACTATTGCTAATTAGAATTATTAATCAAATAATAACTTCTTAAACCTACAATTAAATAACTGTCCCTTCAATTCAGATCAGGTCCAACTTCCCTCCCCAGCCTGTGGGACTGTAAATTTGATAATCTTAGCCGAGCTGTAGTTTATACAATCAGTAGACAAGCTTCTAGGCTGAAGGGAAAAGGTTTTGTTTCTGATTATTATGCATTTCCTCCTGAGGTTAGAGCCTCTATGACAGTGAAAATAGAGTTGGGGTAAGGAAGATAAATAATTAAGAATTGGAGTGAGAAATTGAACTTTGATCAAGGCGCAAAACAGGTAATAACTGATATTGAAGGGAAAGTCAGATGCACAATGGGCAAGTAACCAACCCACTGTAGTCAGTTCTGAGACTGCATCCCAGCCAAATTTCATTATCCACCCCCATTCATTCCTTTCTAATTAGCTTTAAAACATCAATCAATATGCTGTATCATTTTTGCAGCAACTTTTATTTTACTCTTTGGTAAAATATTATAACTATAGTGGCAAAATATTTTTGGCTAAAGACACTATAGGGCCCCAAAAATGAAAAGTAGAATTGGTCCTTAATTTAAAAGCAATGCTTAATTTAAGCTTAACCCTTCCACTCCAAGAACCGCAATGAATTGTAAAACTAATTATACAGCCAAAAGGTTCTTGCTAATATAATCATTCATTTTACCTATGTCCACATTAATGATGGAAGTGACATTAATTTTTGGAAAGAAATTTGATAAATTCCCAAAATACAATCATGTTTTGTATCTTATGTACAGAATTACTATTTAAATTCAGATTATATATATCTGGGTGGCCTCAATGGCATAAAAATTAAACAATATCCAGACCTAATTACCTGGTGAAAGCAAGTTTGATCAGACTGTGACAATTGAGCCTTTGTTTGAAAATCAAAATGTGAAACCTCTACATCTGAAGGTCTTGCTGTATTTTTTTTACCAAGTACCTTTCCTTTCTTTTTAAATACAGACTTTTACAAAAAAAAATCCCCCAACAAAACCAGCATTGAGTTTTTGCTGCTGTGTGTTCCAGACCCTGCAGGGTCATTCAACTGACTTGCTAAACATGATTTGCCCTATTATAATCTCAACTATAAATTTTCATTAAGACAAGACTTGGCTGGCTGCCACCAGGCTCCGGGGTTTGGAATACAGTGAAATGTCTTTGTCCAATCACATACCCAGCGCTCACTCAGCAGACCAATAACTTCAACTTGCAAGCAGTCACATAACTGAAACCTGAATGGAAATTAAATCAATCCAAGTTCCCTCCTTGAGACATAAAGGACCCCCTCCCCGGCCAATACTACACAGAATTATCGTGATGAAGCACAGGTGTGCAAAAACCCACATGCCGGTATCATATCATTGACTAATGATTATGGAAAAGCCTTTACAGTTTGTGGAGGGAGTAAAACATGCGCCTTTTCCACAGGAAATCAAATTAATTCGAGAACAAAAATACACATGTAATACTTTTGCTCACTTGATCTTCAGCATTCTTATTGTAACAGTGACAGGGTTTATATAGTTATTTTCAAAAATAGAATTTATGCGGGAGCAGTAGTTCCAGAATGCAATTTTATAAAATGATTAATTTATTATATTATTGATAAGAAAAGCAGCATTTTCAAAACAGTGATAGACTTGATTAGAAGCTTTCCTGTCATTTTCCACACCTTGCGCCAATTTACAATTTTCCGAACTCCCCAGGGCATTATAATATAACAAGATCCAGATTTTACTATTATTGTAATGTTAAGATCATCAGCTTCACAGTCATAACATCACAATACATCAACAGCTTTGTGATTTCTGTGCCTTCATAGCATAGTGAAGTCACAAGTTCATCCCTACTCTTTTGATTCCTTTTGTTTTTACAGGCGTCTCCAAACGCAGTCAAGAGAAAGCAGTTAGAGTTGATTTAAATGAGATGTTTGTGAACCAGCTAGGCTCAAAATTCTCAAAAAATGTAAAGGTTTGTGGCATGAAGTTTCAGAAAGTTTACAATGGTGTACTATCAACAAATTGATTGCAAAATCACTAAATCATTGGAGTCTCCTGCAAAAGCTTCTTCATTGCCTCTTCCAAAACATGCAACCTCTACTGCCTAGAAGGCCAACCATGAGTTACACGCCACCCTGACTTGGAAGTATATTACCATTGCTTTATTGTCACTAGGTTCGATTCCCAAAAAACCCTATTCAACAATATTGGGGGAATGTATGGATGTTCAAGAAAGTGTGGCTTTTGACTATCTTCCCAAATCAATCTGTTGGAGTGACCAATTTTGTTGCACAGTAAATATGAATTATAACCATGGGATCCGATAATTCCTTGCAAGACCACCATCCATTCTAGCCATCCCTTTGCTGTACGAACTCAACTTTTATAAAGACGCTCGACCAAGTGGGAAACATTGGGTCCCTGTCACACGGTAGGCCTGGTCCCCCAATGCAACCAGTACCCCCAACACAATATTTCCCCACTCACCCGTTCCCCCAACGCAATATTCCACCACTCACCCGAACTGCGCAGGCGCGGCTCATTTCCCCTCATCCCCAGCACTCACTCCCTCTATTCACCCTCCCTCTTCACCACTTCCTCCCTCTCCTTTCACCTACCCTTAGTCACTCCCTCCATCCCTAACCCCTCTCCCCTCCCAAGCCCCTCCTCTTCCTCTATTAAACAACAATCTTCTCCTCATCCCCTCCCCAACTCCCTCCCTCTCCTTACAACAATGTTACAAATCTCTCATTGGACTGGGAGTCCTGTCTTTGTTAACATTGTCCATAACCCCTCTCCCCTTCCTGCCCTATGTGGGAGCCGATTGGGCCTTGTTCCCCCAACGCAATATTCCGGTCCAGTCGGGGGGGGGGGGGGGGGGGGGGGGGGGGGAGGGGGAAGGGGGAGGAGTGCGGCTCCGGGCCCAGTCCGTATCTTCGTGCAGCCTCGCTCAGGGCCCTGGGCTGTGATTTGACCTGTGGAGCCACGGGAGGGGGAGGGAGGAGCGCGGCTCCGGGCGCAGTCCGTGTCTGTGTCCAGCCACGCTCAGGGCCCTGGGCTGTGATTCGAGCCAATGGGGGCGGGGAAGCTTCTCCTTCCCCCCCCCCTCCCGCGGCTGGTTGCATCTCCCTCTCCCTCCCCTGGCTGGTTGCCTCTCGCTCCCCATCCCGCAGCTCCGTACCCACGTCATTTTAAAATAACTGAAAGTCAGTCAGTGACTTTTTGAGGCTGCGGTCTTGATTCGCAGGAGGGGGAAGGAGGAGCGCGGCTCCGGGCGCAGTCTGTGTCTTTTATGGGTGCTTTTATCGGGGACAGCGATGGACAATTTAAATTTCCCAGCTACTATGTGGGATTGATACAGGTGTTTCATCCTATTTCAGTCAGGGCTGACTTGGTTGCCAGCATTCCCACTTCCACAATAGTGACTTCAAATCCCACTCCAGTGAGATAGAATAGTTAGCCTTATGCATATCTGAGTGCAGCATTGGCAAACCTCCATCATTTAGATGTGATGTTAAGTCTATTTCAAAACCTATCACAAAAATAAAATAACATGGCATCAAGCTACCAGAGATATTCTCTCCAACCTACCCATTCCTCAACCTTCTCTGCAACTTAAAATTAACGCTTTCTCTCTTTTCGTGTTCTGTTGAGGTGTCTACAACCTGAAATCTTTCTCTTTCCATAGATGCTTCCTGATCTGCTCAGTGATTCAAGCAATTTCAACACATTTTTTGAATAATTAATAATTTAGCACTTTTCAAAGAACAGAGGAATTATTCTGAGCCAAGATTTGTCATCCTGCAATCAACACAGCACAGATTATCATCATTGTGGCATTACAGACATCCGTTGGCAAGAGTTAAATAAAGACAGGTACACTGTGTTCTCTGGGATCTTGCAGTGAGTGAGTAAGTGACATTACCATGCATTGGTATCAATTAAAGTGTGCAATTCTACCATCATGACGGTGTGGAAGCCAAATCAAGTCAAATGGGAGACTGATATGATCCTGCCCATTTTCAAGATGTTTTCCAAGTATACACAAAATGCTGGAGTAACTCAGTAGGTGAGGCAGCATCTAAGGAGAGAAGGAATTGGCGACTTTTCACGGCAATACCCTCTTCAGTTTCGACCCGAAACGTCGCCAATTCCTTCTCTCTATGGATATTGCCTCACCCGCTGAGTTACTCCAGCATTTTATGTCTACCTTCGATTTACCAGCATCTGCAGTTCTTTCTTATACATTTTCCAAGTATATCCTGGTTTATTTGGTCCCTGTACCATTCCCCTTTGTTTTACCTGGTATTGATACCAAAAAAACGAAACTTAAAATATCTCTGGTTACAACCACACAATGGCTCAGAGAAAATACTTGAGATTAAGAAGTTAGATCCAAAACAAAGGGAGGGAAAAGACTTACTTCTAAGTGCAGTTTCTGGCCTGTTGTCTGCCTTGTCGTGAACCCATTCAGGAGGAGGTGGCCGAATGTTCGCTTGGGAGGCAGCATAAGCCACAGGATCATTACTGACCCAGGCAGTCAGGTAGATGTAAAAAGCATTGGGATTGATGATTCCATCAGCATTCACTAATCGCTGTTTTGTCAACTGCAACACAATGAAAAACTGCTTAGATCACAGTATTTTTATTTCGTTTTTTCTTTCATTAACATACAGCCACAGAATAAAAGAACAACCAAAATCCTCACATAAAGCATTCTTGCTGTCACAAGGAATGAATTAAAACCAAATTTTACTTCAGTTAAAGGTTCAAAATACATCACAAACACATCAGTATTTAGCATTCCATATATATATCTATATATTTTTTAGAAAAATCTAAAATGAGAACGAAATAAAATTTGGCAAGAGTCCCCCATGCACGTCTGTGTGCAGTTAACCTCTGTTGTTAACGCCAAAGGAAATGCCACCCAGCAAATGGGGGAGAGCTATAAAAATAAAACAACATCTGTACAAATTTTCCTAGCACTTGCTTCATCTGACCTGTGTATATTCAGATAATGCACCATGCCAAAAAACAGACAGAAGCAGAATCTTGCTTGGATCACCCGTGGAGCAGTTTTCTTTTCAATGTTCATCTCAGACAGAAAACAGCATGGACTTTAGTGTCAAAAAGAACTGCTTTTGTTGCCAAAAATTGCACATTTTGGAAGGGGAAATGAAATATATGGAAACTGTATAGTTTTACTTTTAAGTGCACTTGTCATGTTCTGCTTTTAGTTTTCTATTTGAATGACAGAGGCACTGAAAAAATGTGATACACTAGATCTGGATTTAATTAATCCACAGGATACTCGACAACTGTACGTCTTCTGCTGTATGTGGAATCAAACAGTGCGGCTTGCAACCCCTGTGGGCATGGCACACTTTTCTCCCTCCCAGGCACAGGAAATTACATCAGAAGTCCCAACATTTGGTCCCACAAGCTACACCTGGTAAAGAATGAACTACTGTATTTAGAGCTTACATGGGTAAATGCTCATTCAGGCCAACTCTTGATCAGTATTTTGTGTCTTAATTCTTTCAGTGTTAACGGGTACGCTGTAGCCAGCAGAAAAGCAACATGTTTTACACTGTAATAATTTTAAACAATGTACTCTGTAAAACTGTCACGTTGAATATGGCAGAGAAGGTGGAGAATAAACAGAACTATTCTCAGAACATTATTGATGGTACTTCGCCAAAAAAGACAAATGGCTAGAGTGAGAATCTAATTGCTTTTCAGTGCTTAGTACCATTTCCACTGAGACGTCGCATTTGTAATGAAAGCAGACAATAAAAAATTGAAATTCTGTAACCTTTTGTGCAGAAACCATGTGGAGAAATAATGCATTACCACAAAAGAGGCTACTAAAATGTTCGAGAAAATTTGGGTTCACACTCAGCAACTCAAAACACAAAATAAATTCAGTTATTCTCTCACTCATCAATAAAGCAGCTGTTGATTGTGTTATAAATCCTTACCTGACTTAAGTCAGTAGGTTTGTGCCTATTGCCAGTCTGAATTAGCAACTTGTATGCCAGAACACCATCATCAGACCCGTTTTTGTAATTGTTGTGGGTGATCTTTCCAGCTTTCCATTCCCTGTCAAAGGTATCTTGCAGATCTGATTACCAAAAAGTTGAAACCTTTTGTAAACAACAAATAATCTGCAACTCCAAAACGTGTAATATTTCACATAACGGATTTAAATCAATGAAATGAACTCACAGAATCACATACATAAAACACAAGTGGAGGCATGAAAATGTAAATCAACATTCTGCATAACGGTCTACTTTTGTCTACTGAAAATGAATGGAAACTTTATTGGGTTTTTTTAAATTTAGTGGTGTTTGGCCAGTTTGGCTGCAGGAGTCAGTTCATTCTTGTGAAAATGGCAAGACCTGTTATTTATATCTGTAAACTAGTCATTCCCATAGTCAGCACAAGATGGACTCAAAGAAATTTGTGTTATTGAAAATGTAATTTTTGTTACAGTGAAATGCATGAACTACGACTTCCACAACAAGTGATTTCGACAATAGGTTTTATGTCATATGTCACAGTCCAGAAATGAAACACAATATGATCCTCTTGGGAAATATCCTGTCATACATAAGTATAAGAAATAGACAGCTAATAATTGGAAATACCACCAACACGCAGGTTAGGCTAAAGAGGAACATTGGTCAGAATTTATGTTCCTGATTGCCAGCAATAAGGATTGATGAAAACCACATTAGTACAGATACAATTTTTTTTTTTAAAGTCTTGTTTGTGCATTGCCCATGAGACTGAATAGTTGCAAAAGGAAACACAAGAGACTGCAGATGCTGGAATCTGGGGTAAAAACAACTGCTGGCTCTGCCGAGTCCCTCCAGGAATTTGTTTTTGAATAGTTTGCAAATTCGCTGTTTGGACTCATCCATGAAAATAACTGTATGACTAGTCTCATTTTGCAATTGGAGCTGTAACCAATTATAAATCACCATAATCAAGAGATGCAAATAATTATTACATGAGAATGTAGAAACAAAGAACTGCAATTTACAACAAAAGGCACAAAATGCTGGAGTCAGGAGGCAGCATCATTGGAGAACATGGTTAGGTGACATTCCAGGTTGCGACTCTTCTTCAGACAGATCAGGTCTCAGACAAGAGATTTATAATAATGAATATTTTTAGTCTATAATGAGAATCAGTAACCTTGCTCTCTCAGGTAGAATGTTTAGAAAAGATTCAGAATATACCAATACTGGAAAGTCAATCCTCAGAAAGCCCTGTGTAGGAGAATTGGACAGGATGGGGATGGGCGAGAGAAGTGGGGAAGTTTCTTCATTGACCTCTACTCGTCTACAATGACAGGAAATCATAGAATTGTCACAACACGAAAGGAGACCATTCTGCCCGTCGTGTCTGTTTCACTCTCCACTTGAGACTTTCTCGAGTTTCATTCATTTGGTCTTTTCTCCATGTTTGACATTTTTATTCACCATACTTGTATCCAATTCCCTTTTTAAGGCTACAATGGAACTTATCTCCACCATGCAGTGCATTCCAGATTCCAACCACAAGCTGCGTTAAAATGTTTTTCCTCATGTCACTCTTAATTTCCTTCTGTTATTTTCTAAATGTGATCTTCAGCCCTTGACCCCTGCACCGAAGGATACAGCCTCCCACCATCCACTCGGTCCAGTTCCCTCATCATTTTATATACTTTCAATAAAACCCAGAGAAATTTGGGTTTTGCAACCTCTAATTTATCTGTGTAACTGTAGTCCCTCATCTCAATGATCATTCTCAGAAAAAAAATACACACACACACACAAACATACAATATATATACACACATATATAAAGTTTTGTTCGATTTGACAAAGTAATTCCCTTTAAAAACTTTAATTTACTTTAAGCCCCCTGGGCCCGCTGCGGTCCCACTTGCCGGTGCAGTCAGCCGCACCTGCGCAGTTGGGGGAAGGTTGCCAGGCCTGGTATCCGCGCATGCGTAGTTGGGGAGGGTTGCCGGATCCGCCGCCATTGTGACTTGCGTCACAACGGAGATCTCTGGCGTCACAACGGACCCATCAGCCGGGCCTGCGCAGTTGAGGGATCGTCATTTTTACTGAACATCGCCTCGTGTATGGGTGAATGGTGGAATATTGCGTTGGGGGCGGGGGACCCAACGGGTCTGCGCTTGGACTAGTATTTTATAAAGCTCAGCATAATTTCATTTTTTTTTGTACTCCGTGAATTGGGTGCACCCCATTAACTGTTTTCTCAACCTGTTGTACAATCTGGAATAATTTATGCACACACAGCCGAGATCTATGGGATATGGGGAGAATGCAGGCACAGGTTACTGATTGTGGATGATCAGCCATGGTCACGATGAGTGGCAGTGCAGGCTTGAAGGGCCAAATGGCCTCTTCCTGCATCTATTTTCCATGTTTCTACATTGCATCTCACTATTCGCCTTTCCAAAATGCATCACATCAAATTTCTCTGCATTTTAATTATGTTAAGTCTTGAAAACAATCTGAAGGGTTCCAACCGTAAACGTAGCCTGTCCATTTCCCTTCACTAATATTGCTTGACCCGCTGCGTTCCTCCAGCAGTCTTTATATTTTAGTTAAGATCTCGATCTCTCCCTCTCCCTCTCCTAAACACCAATTCCTGGAGAACACCACTTTTTCACATTCCCTAGTTAGAGCAATCATCAATCATTCACCACAAGCCTCCACTGTTCAATACATAGTCAACCACATCCATCCCATCTATGTCCCTTTTACGCCATGTATTTCAAACTTACCGATGAACCAGTTATGTGGGTTTAAATTAATGTACATTATACTGACTGCCTTACCCTCATCAGAGAGTCCTATTAAAATAACTAAACACAATTTGCTCTGCATAAATCTGTGTTGGCTCGCATTACTCCATTTCTCTCCGGGTACCTATTAATCCTGCAATATTTCTAAAAGCTTCTGTGTTTCTAAAAGATTTTCCACCAATGTGATAAAAGTGACTGGCCTGTGGTTGTAAACCATAACATTGCTCCCTCCTTTGAATTAGTAACTAACATTTACTTCTCCCCAGCACTTTGACACCACCCGTGTGTGTATAAATAGTTTAGGAGAATTAAGATCAGCCCCCATAATTTCGGCCTGCACTTCCCTCTAAATCCTACGAAGATCTGACCTACTCCTGATGACTTAAGTTCATCAAGCTTTTCTACATGCAATCAATTTTTAACATATCCAATGACGCACCGTCTCCTGTTCCACTATTACTTTGTAAGCACCTGGTGAAGACCAATGCAAAGTATTCTTTCAGAATTCATGTGAAAGTTCCCATTTTTTTCCCTTTATGGACCCCGTTAATTTATATATTACCATTTATATGCCCAGAGAATACTTCACACATGGTCGCTTCATTTCCCATTTTAATTTCCACTTCCCCTCGGATTCTTTTATAACCAGCCAGGTGGTCGCTGGTATTTACAACCATACACGCGTCACAAGTAGCTGTTTTTTGGCTTCATCTTCCTCTGCATCTCTTTCATAAATGGAGTCGCTGGATTTGTTTGTCTTTCTTTTGCACTTCATGGGATGTGCCTCAACTGTGCTTGAATCATTCTTCCTAAAAGATTGGTTCCATTTTAATTTTGCATATCAAGCTTTGGTTCCAACTTACTTAGGATGGATGGCTTTACTCCAATTAATTGATTTGTACTTTGGCTCTCGCTCCCTATTGAGATAGACTGGTCACCAACAGCTTCAGCCTTTAAAACATCTCGTGCCAGCTTAAAATCAATTTTGTTAATGCCTCTAAGCTCCTGCTCGGGACCTTGATTGCAGTTACAGGTTTTTAACAAAAACCTGAATGCAAACCTGTGTGTTCTTGATAGACGGCAACTTTCTCTAACAGCAATTATACACACTAAGTTTCACACAGCAGACTGGAGGAAAATGTGTACAGCACGGGGTGAAAACAGTATGAACGTCCAAGTTAAAAAGAAAAGGAACTCAGCCGTTCCTCAAGCACAGCATGAGTTAGCACTGTGTCCTCAATTCATTCCATCTGTTTGACTTGGGCAGCACATATAAGTCGTGAGATCTGTTGCCAGCATATGTAAAGATCACAGCCAACACCTATTCATTCTGAACTGCTATTTTCCTCTGCACCCTTTTTAAAAAAAAAGCATAGAAGATCAGTGGCTGTTCCAAGCAGGTAATTTGGATCACATTTGGAACAGGAAGCCACAACCCTGTACAACGAGCCTCTGTGTGAGCAGATGACAAACCGCATACCCAACGTTTAGACCCACCTCACAGCTGCACTGAAGCTGTAATCAAAACCATCATTACAAATCTGATAGGTTAACTACAGCTGTAAGGAGATAAGGGTAAAAAAGCCAGGCACAAATGCCATTGCCCGAGGGCTGAGCTTGCTCATTCCAGATTGAAAAAAACTCCCACGTAGACTTGCAGACTCCAACCTAAAACAAACTGGTTTGAAACAATGGCAAGAGCTTCAAAAGCACACACTGCACACCTGCCAAACTTGATGCACATTCCCAGACATGCCTTGGAATGAAGAGGAACCAATGCGTAAATACCACCTAGGTGATTTCAAAGCACTCCACCGAGTGTGGCCTTGGGTTGCACACATGCTTTCAAAGCTTAGTTTCCTTAAATAATAATAGCGCAACTGGATTATCTTCTATCCCGTCAACACAAACACCCACCGGCACAACATTTAATGAACATGTGCGCCCCACCAATAATAAGATTGTTTACCTCAAAGGTGGACACTACACCGCTTATTACTTTTTGCACAGTGATGCATATTCATCTTTAATTTGGAACGAACCATATTGCAGTAAACTCCAGGTGAAAATGCTAACCTTTGAAAAACTAGACTAGGCACTTGTTGTAGAGATCCACACTGGTATATCAGATATTCATGGACATCAGTGCTCATCCAATTATAAATCATGTTTTGATTACAAATCACCAACAACCAGTTGAATAAGGGTTTTTTACATCAAGATAATAACATTTACAACGACGTCTCATGGAGGTGAGCAATGGCAATCTTTCCCTCCTTCAGGCAATCAATTAAGCAACGTCTTATCTTCCTACCACTGTTGTTATGAATCAGAGATACTGTATACGGTCTATAATCGCTAACCTGGCAATATTATTACAATACTAAAATTCCAGCCAGAAATCACAGCAAAATCCAAAGCTAGGACTAAAAGATACATTAAAATATAAACCAGGAGTGGTACATCAGTGAGTGAACCAAATTATTTGAGAGGATGAATGAGAACAGAAATATCATGATTTTGATTAAACCAAATGACCGTTGCAGATTTTAACAACAAAACGAGCAGGTCCTCAGCACAAATGGATTAATCCTGACCAGTTAATCTGCATGAGTGCACAAATGGATGCATGTTTTCCAACAGGGGTCACTAGCTATTGATCAAAGGCAGTCTCTGCCTGATCTTTCTCTTTTCAGATTAGAAATGCAGGGCCATCTGTCACAACTACAGAGCTGAAAATGGTTTTGTTTATAGTTGTCTCTGCATTTTACGGTGAAAGATTTATAACTCATCATTTAATAGGCAAATATTGGCAATTATATCAAAATTACACCCAGCAGTTAATAGAATAGGCACCTGATATATCATTCCAAAATTACAATTTTTGATCATTTCTTCTTTCTCTAGAAAAATTCCTACAATTCTCAAATTTAAATATTCCCGTTTGTTTTCAAGGCTTCTGAAAATTTAGACCTTTTTAAGAGATCATTTATATCATCCTGGCCCTATCTTATAGAAACAGGTTTACAATAGAAACTATTTCTCTTCTAGTTGGGTTCCAATGGGAGGCTATCGGCATGAATTTTTAACTGTTTCTCTCTCCAAAGACGATGCCAGAACTGCTCAATATCGCCAGAACTCTCTGCCTTGATGTCAGATTTCCAGCATCTACACAATTTCTGCCATGCACAATTAGAAAGAAATGTTGTCAACTATGCAAATATATCTAGTTTCAAGCACATTATAACAAACGCTCTCATTTCTTTCTAGTATTTCAAATACAGCGGGCATTACCACCTTAGGTACGCATTCATGAAAACATGAAAAGGAAGAAAATCTAGCACTGTCACATGAGCATCAACTATATCATTTTGCATTCACACAGTGATAGCAGGTACGTTTTTCGATACCAAACATGTTCTAAACCAGTTGGATTACCGTGCAAAGCATCTACCTATTCCAAACAAGGCAATCATATCAAGGAGATACAGGATCAGTGGTTGTCATAGAGTAATGGCGCCGGGAAGCCGGCTCTCTGGGTCTACACTGACCATCAAGTACCCATAATAATCCTTGATACATAAAGTATCAAGGATTATTATATGTGCTGGTGTGTCACTAGTACTTGCCAGATTAAAGTCGGGCTGCTAATAGCGAGTACCAACGATTACAGAACAGACTGTGATGGTCGCAGAGGGATGGCGATAAGCAGATTAATACAGGGATAGGGGTGGCCAATCACTCATTGGCTGAATAATTCCCACTGCACTTTCCAGAATTATTTTCTAGAGGTGAATGTCCAAGAACAGAACACCAATTGGGAGGCATATGAATATGTCATCTGAGCCCTCAAAATCCGGTCAATGTAATAATGGAAGAAACACCGACCACACAGAATGAAACATGCTCTTTCATTGTAGATTTTTGGATAAAGTCCAACAGCACAGAAACAGGCCCTTTGGCTCAATTCATCCCTGCAAGCATGGTGCCCTATTGAAGCTAGTCCCATTTGCCTAATTCACATTGGGCCCCAATAGTCATAGAGATCTGAAATTTTGATTAGACTTCCATATTAAAGATCAAGGATGATCTCTCTGAACTCCACACGGCCTTCCACGATTTCAAGTAATATTTGGATTTTGGGATCAATTAATTTGATCTAGTAATAAATAAATATAATTTACAACATGCATTTACATGGTGTTTTAACACAAAAAACATCATGAACAATTAATAATCAATAGCATGTGCATACAAATGCCATTGTAAATTCCTCTTCAATGGGCTAAATACGGCTAAAATTGTATAATTATCAAAAAAGCGGCGCTGCCCCAAGGAGCTGCGGCTCGCCTGCAGTCCGTCTGCCTTTTCCTTTTTTTTTTGGCCTTCGTTTGTCTTGTTGGACATGTTTTAGTTTATTTTTAGTTGTGTATGTGTGGGGGGCGGGGGAAACTTGTTTTAGTCTCTTCCTTCGGGGGGATGCGACCTTTTCTTTGTCGAATCTCCATCTCAGTCTGCGTTGAGGCCAAATCGCGGAGCTGCTGGCCTCCAACTGGGGCAGAGCCAGGACTCACCATCGCGAAGCTGGCCGACTTCGGGGCTGTGATGGCGTGGCGGCCCGATTTCGGAGCCTTCAGCCGCGCGCCTTGGGGACGACAACATCGGGAGCTCGCAGGTCCCAGGTTGGTGACCGATTCTCCGGAGCTCCCGCAACAGCTTAGTCCGCTGGACTGGACGGTGGCAGCTTCGTCCGCCCCCGACCGCGGAGTTTGAACCGGCCCGTCCGCGGAGCTCTGCCGCGGGACTTATCATCACCCGGCAGGAGGCCCAACGTCGAAAGCCTGGATCGCCTCAACGCAGAGGGAGAACAAGGAAGGGAGAGACAAGGACTCTAAGACTTTTGCCTTCCATCACAGTGAGGAATGCCTGGTAGACTCACTGTGGTGGATGTTAAACTGTGCTCATTGTATGTTTTGTTATTTTATTCTCCGTCATGACGGCAAGGTATGTAATTTTGTTCAAACTAACAAGTTTGAATGACAATAAAGGCTACTTTACATTCTATACTTTATAGAAAAACATACCTATGAGCGAAAGGAACGTCATGTACGAAAGTTCCTTTTGCTCATAGGTATGTATTTTTTATACGTGCTTTTTCGAAAATTGTACAATTTTAAGGGTAACATTTCTTTCATCTTCCCCAATCCATCATTTAAAATATAAGGAAATGAATACTGTTCTTACCTTGTAACCAGTCATGAAAATAGTGCAGCCACATTCTTGGAAGATCTCCATTTTCTTCCAATAAAATGAATTTCACATTTCTGAAGCTTATGTGCAGGTCATACAGCAGATACTGAGCATTAGGATAGTCTGTTTCTTGTTTAGTTACAATGTACATGTTGTAGAATGAGAAGTATTTAAACTGTGCTGCAATAAAGTCATATTCTCGAGTGTCACGAGGCACAATGTCTGTAAGATCCAGTCCATCTCTGACTCTTGTAGTTCCATAGAGACTGATCCCAAGTAAACCCAAAAAGAGAAATATGACCGCAATCTGTGATAAAGGGGGAAAAAAAAAGTCAGTTTAAAAAATAACAACATTCACAATGGATCTACAAAAACTACTTCTGGCGGCACTTGGTTACAGGCCAAATAAAGTATACGGTCAACACAATGATGAGCCGAAACCACGTTAAAAACGTAACGTGATATATTCATAAGCAAAAATAAATGTGTTATTTCATTTGCAGGTTAGATCTCTCCATTCTATTGAACATTAAAGTCCTACTATTAATGTACCCCTTCATTCTTTTCAAAACGTGCTCTATTTCACAACATCACTGAGATATGTCAAATGTATTAGTTCGTCTGCGGCTTGCAATATTGTTCATCTTAAACATCCATCTCTATCTGCCCCCCCCTCCCCAAGCCAGATCCAAATATTGTGCTTGATTCTGCATATATCTTCTGCAAAGATTGTTATTATGCCTCAAAGCAGTGTTAACATCCATACAATACTAAATGGAATGAAGATGTAGACGGAATGGAAATATTTTACTGTAATATTGCTTAATATATCATGGCAGCAAACAGAATATAAACAAAAAGGGGTTTGACTAGTACTCACCTTTGTCGTTGGTTTGAGCAATAGCGGTGCATAATGTTTTTCGGCAAAGAAAGAGAGAGTCCACTTGGTGCAGGGTGGATCTGTACAGTTATTACTGGGATCTGTAAATTGGGAGAGAAGGTCCCGTGTTGAACTGGCAGTATCCGGGCTATGAGGGGTAAGTGAATCCTGTGTAGTTGGAGTGACTGGCTGAACGGAAATCTCAGAGCAAGGCTCCGCAGTTGTATAGTACACCTGGGTATGAGGATCATATTCTGTGCGCAGCTGCACTGTAGACTGCATGGTAATTTGGGTCTCATGGGTAAAATTTTGATTAACATATGGTGGTGGTGGTGGTAGTTGTCGAGGATGGTTGTCATTTGTATCTCTATAAGCTTGTGGTTCAATCTGAATAACTCGGTTGGCACAGGGACTAAAAGAAAGAGAAAAATTAATGTGTTGACAGTGCAGTTATCACAGTTACTTCAACACTAATTATTTACATTTTTCATGGAATCCCAGAGATTACTAAACACACATTGGACTTTTACACCGAATTACATCAATTACTTCATATTGGTGCAATAGAAGTCAGGATTAAACTTCAAAATTAATCTGATTATCTTGACACAAAAGGTCAAGTAAGTGGTTATTGCTGGCTGAGGTTGCTAATGAAAATAGCTCATTAAAAAAGTGCCCCCAAAACATTTTCCTTGCGATTTTCTTGCAGACCAGTTACATCAACCCCAGAAACTGTGATCCAGATTTCTATCCTGGAGACAGTGAAGGGTTTGGGGTTGGTTTAAAGTTGGGAAATGGAGCTGAATGGAGCGGAGGGATGGATGAGGCATCTTGGATAAGATTGGGCAGGTTGGGCTGAAAGGTCTGTTTTTATGCTGTATGACTATGGCTGGGGAGACATAGGGCACTAGTGGAGGGGTTGCAGTAAGATGTTGACGTTCTGGCCAGGCAACAATGCACACTGGAGAACTACATGTCCTAGGGTCAGATCCATGAGGTAGACCAGTAATGGAAGCAGGCTGGAGGATGGGGTTAGGGCATCAGCGAGACTGCAAAGTCAGAGGCTAAATTGGAAGCAGGGTAATCTGATTATAACGTCAGGACAAGACCAGAACTGTCAGGATGGAGTAGTATCTCATCACAGGGTTTGGTGAAACAGATATAGTTGATCAATCAGGTAAATGGAAAAGCTTTTTGCTTCTGCTTCCAGCAGATATCTTCCTTTAAAAACTGGCTTCTCAAGGTCATGAGTCACTGAGAGGTTCAAAATCCTGAGAGGATAAGGGGGAATTCCTTTAGGACCGAGATGAGGAAAACATTCTTTACACAGAGAGTGGTGAGTCTCTGGAATTCTCTGCCACAAAGGTAGTTGAGGCCAGTTCATTGGCTATATTTACGAGGGCGTTAGATGTGGCACTTGTGGCTAAAGGGATCAGGGGGTATGGAGAGAAGGCAGGTACGGGATACTGAGTTGGATGATCAGCCATGATCACATTGAATGGCGGTGCAGGCTCGAAGGGCCAAATGGCCTACTCCTGCACCTATTTTTCTATGTTCCTAAAATGAAATTTAAATATGATGCAAATTTCCTAGTCACCTCATGTATAATCATTTGTCTCTCATCTCCCCTCTGTTACAATTAGAAATGGATGGGTTGAGGTCAGGGTGATGTTATTTTACATTTTAATGTCCTACTAGATCCTGACTACGCAATATTTTTTACATTTTCCTTCACAGTGAGAGAAATCTGCAGCAAACCTATTATCTTGTAAAAGGTTACAACGATATGGTAAAGAACCAAGCAGGAGGCCCTTCAGGTTTCACGACAAGTTCCATAGACAACTTGGAAAATTAAAAATGTTAATTCCTTCATACCTGGTAAAACAGCAGAGGATGTCAAGCCTCCTCTCCTCCCTGCGATAGAGGTCCATGCTGAGAATGGCAGGGAAGATGAGCAGAACCATAGCAAAGTTAAAGACCACAACAACAGCAGCCTGGAAACAAAATGGAAAGGGAGTCAATTTGAGAAAAGACAACCATTGCGATGAAAGTAATTACACACATGTACTGCACATGAAGTTAGGCATAACTTCTTCATTTTTAATTCTTAAGGTTTATGGACAAAAGATTTACTTTATCCTTTGATAGGCAGTTTCCATAATTACAACTCAAATTAGAGAAATCATGACCATTCATGAAAGATTATTTTTCAGAGAAGGGTTGGCAGTTATTGTATAAATAGATTCTAAAAATTAAATCAAAAGTCTTTTTCTCCTAAAGATGTTTGAAAATGTGAATTATTGACTTGGTTTTTGCCAGGTGTTTTTTGCACAGTCAGTCAACCTTATCCATATCTTAAATTTATTATTAAATGCAACTTACACAGCATTTATCAAGTACAAAAGAATGGTCAAAACTCCATGTACTAATGTGCTCGGCACTATAACTAAATACAAGCAGTGAAAGAGCAACACTAGTTGGAACAGTAACAAACCAGAGATATTTAACTTACAGACTGCCTACAATAAATATCATAACCATATTTAAAATTGTGCACCTTCACAGATTAAGCATACAATAGTGTTTCTTACTAGGCTTCTTAAAATACATATCAATCCCAAATGGGAAATCATCTATCCATGCTGTTCCTGTAAAATTCTTAAAATTTTATTGCTCTTCTTGTGAGACCGAGTAGTTCTAACAAAAAAAATAACGTGATATCCTTCGAAAGCATTTTCCAAATGAACATATCAACTTTGAAAGTGATAGGGATTAAGCTTTAAAATTCATGTCTCTGTGGTTTCAAACACAGAAGCTATTCTCACTTTTTCAGAATTCAAATAAATCAAACAACTCAAATATGCATCATCAATAAGCCGTCCATAGAGAAACCGGTTACTTCATGCTAAGGTTAAAAAGAATGAAAGCCTGTGCACAAGATCCACAAAGAGAAGTCAGCATGACTGGTTGGTGGGGCCCACTGCAAGGTACAGGCTGTATATGCCATTCCCGGTGGACCACCCAGAGAGCATGGATAGACTGCATAGCCAGAGGTGATGAGCAGATGATGAGGCCTGTCATCCACAGTTCCCACCTTACTTCTGCCTGCTTGCAACTCTGTTAGATCCTCCTTTTGTTGTGCTTTTCAATACCCTGTTCTTAACTGCTAGAACAGCTTTTCTTCAGAGTGCAATTCTATTTGTCATACAATCAAGGCAGGGGTCTACAAAGGTTAAGGAATTGGGGAAGGGGGCTATGTAGGTCATTCACTGTACTTACTCAATCTGCCACAATTGTGCCAAGGATTTCACCACCACCACCCCCCACCTCAATACACTCTAAAGTTTTCCAATGAATGTTAAACATACTATAAAAATGGGTACAAATGCATTTCGAAGTGCTTCAGCCAGTCTTATCTACAGGCCTGTGCAAGTTCCACAAAATTACCAAGTTACATCTGATTAGCTTAAAATACACTACCACACTGTTTGTCAACTGTGACACCATAAATTGATCAAACATAGATTTGTTACATGATCAACAATGCGAGAAAACTACACCAAACATGCCAAGAAAATCACAGTGAAAAAGAAGAAACCACTGACACACAAGACTGAAAGCAGACTACATGTGCAAGAGCTAATCAGGAAACCATTTATTCTCCCTCAGCAACCGGATTGCTTTACAGATACTGGGCCTCAAAAGACATGGATGCTTTGATAATTATCTCACACTGTCTTGAGGAAAAGGTCAAAATCAACTCCCTTCATAACCAAATAAATCGAGATGGGAATTACTATTCATTATCAAACCAGAGGAAAAAAAGGAGAAATCAAAATCGACATTCCTTTCTGTTTAAAGTTCCAAAGTGCTACTAAACGTCCCCTTGGCAAGCCAAACAAATTGATTTGAACAGGTGGTTAGGGAAATCAAATCTATATTTTTCAAGAGTTAGAAGAGTGAGCATTTGTTTCTGTTCAGTCTATTATGGCAGTAAATATTATGCGATGTTTTACAAAATAAGTTGCTAAATATTTTCTCCCTCTCCCCTCTTCATTTTATGACTAATCTAACAGCCAAATTATCATTCTTGTTTTCAAAGAACTAAATTTGTGTCTGTATTTAGCTGCTTGAATATTATTCCACGTATCAAGAATAATTACTACCCTTCACTTTGCTGGGGAGGGTATAGATCAAACAGCGTGAAAAATGAATGGGGACATAGGTTACGAATGTAAAAATGCTTTTTTGAAATAGTACAGTTAATCTCCACTGTAAATGTTAACTGACCTCATAAAATGTTTCCCCGTTAAATTGAGAAATTAGTTTTCCAAAGCAAAATTTAAAATGAATAAAATCCTAAAATGTCAACACATCAGCTAACTGGCAGGATCTACCTTTGATGTTTCTGGCATTGGTAAGAGACTACTTGAAACAAAAAAAAATTATAGTTAGCTCTTGCACATTTTTACAAGATTGATTGTTAGTTTGGATTATTGCAAATTCATTGGCCCAATGATCTTGGTACTTTATAACCAATCAGGTTATTGATGAAAAATATATTTTACAGACAAACAGAGAAGGAAGTTTGCTTCACAATATCTTGAACGATAAAGTTAGATTCCAATTTTAATAGAATTAGATTTAACCTACGTAGCAATTAAAAGTAACTGGAAACATAAAACTAAATTCATAAAGAATTTTAATCTCAGTGTTTATACTTCTGGCAATTAAGGCATTGTTATGTCATTAAACTATCACCCTGTTCAAATGGCAAAACAGGATCACAGTTCCATGACATGTGCAAATGTACAAGTATTTCACTCTGACAGGACTACCATAGTTAGCTAAAAGCAACATGCTGGAGGAACTCAGCAGGTTGGCAGCATCTGTAGAGGGAATGGACAGACAACATTTCATCTTGGGATCAGACTATCCATTCTCTCCACAGATGCTGCCTGACCACTGAGTTCCACGAGCACTTTGTTATTTCAAGATTCTAGGTATCTACAGTACTTGTATCTACAATGTTATTGTGGAGTTCAGCTTTATTTTCTCCAATCAAAAAATAACTGGTGGATGGTTTTAATCCTATGAGAGTGACAGATTTGATAGAGGTGAAATTCACCCAAGAGCAAATCAGATTTCCTTTTGTTTTATGTTATTTCAATTTCTCCACTTTACTTTCAGGCAACACAACACTTGGCTCATTCATCATGAATTTGACTTTTAATACAATCTTTCTGAATAGAATGTTTTCACATACTTGTAAAGAAAATGCTCTTAGGGCAGGAATCGGTATTAAAGCAGCCATGAAAAAGGCAGTCACATTACTGATCGAGGTAAGGGCCACACTTGCTCCAGTTCTTTTTAAACATTCTCCTGTTCGATCCTGTTGGAGACAAGTGGAAGAAAATCAATATGTAATTTAGGTTGGCTATTCCCAAAAAACCTTAAATGCCAGAACACATTAAAACCAATGCCCTTTTTCTGTAAACAAGAATAAAGCATACCGGACTGGTACTGTGCAGAAAAAATAACAATAGTGAATGAAGGCAATTTAGATTGTCATCTGGCTTTAGAAGCCAATGTTATTCAAATATTAAACTAATTATAATCAACTTACCAATTTAGAAACTGGAAAATTGTTTTTTGCTTTGTTTGAAGATACTATTCACTTTAACTCTTCAAAGACATTCGCCACCATATCAAAAATTCATACACTGCTACGAAAAACTACAATTAGCCATTTGGTTTTATAGGCCGATACCTCACAAAACAGAATGGGCCTCATTTTTGTAGTCATAAACTCATCTATATGTCAGAGGTTCTGTGGATGCAAAGCACCAGACTCAACTTCCTGCATTGTATGAAAATAGTCGACTCTTTAGGATAATATAGTCTTATGATAAATCTTCCCCTGAGAAAATAATGCATCCCAACCCCATTCTGCTGGGAAGAAGGGAGTTCATTTTTTCTTCCATAAAAGCTAAACAGCTTGTGTCTTTGATGCAATTATTCCCAAGGATTCCGTGCATCCAGCTGATGGTATATTGGCTGGGCTAAAAACGTGTGCCACTACACTCCTTTTCTTCCTGTGTAAAAATACATTTGCAGCAATACCAGATCACATCTTAAGTCAGCTTGCCATTAAAAACGAAAGGGACAATGTTTTTCTGTCAAAGAACCTGTTTACTATTTGATCTAAGCCACTTTAAAGCTATTGCAGAAGCAAAGCATATCAAACTCACTTGTGAATAAATTGAGTTTTCATATCTTGGGACAGTGTATAAGTTTGGGGCAGGTGTAGAGAAGAGGTTAATAAGCAAATGGATTACAAAACTTCTTTGTGACTATTTTATTATGGAGCTGTAGAAGCTCACAGCTAAGATAGAGATGTAAAAATACTTTTTGTTATATTAAAATACCGATGATTACTTTCTTTTCAATGTACAGACTGCAAATAAAATTACATTAATTTGCTTTAAAATACTATTACATAGATAGGCATAGAAAATAGGTGCAGGAGGCGGCCATTCGGCTGTGTGAGCCAGCATCGCCATTCATTGTGATCATGGCTGAGTTGTACAATTGTACAAGTAGAAACATTAAAAAAGTAAAAATATTTCAAAATGATTATCACTTACCTCAAATGGAATTCTTTTATTATGTCCCGTTTCACTGAATGCGTGCGCCAAAAGAAAAACATCGTCCACTCCAACACCAAGAGCAAGAAAAGGCAAAACCTGCAGAACAAAACACATCTGTAACAACTCAATTCACTAAACAAAAATTTCAGAGGCTGAATCAATCAATTATTACTGCAATTGGCAACAATTTCACTGATAAACTGAATAAACAAGCCATCGCAGAATACCTTTACTGTATATTTTATTCCATGGAGGTGCTTGCAATGCCTAATAATTCGGTGCAAAATCCAATACTCAGGAATCAAAGTTCTGATTGGCCTACTCTGCCGGCAGAAGTAGAGCAAGCTTTGCATGTGCCTAAAGTTCTCTACCCTATCATTACTGCAGGAACCAATGTAGATAGATCAGGCAACTATGGCACCCAGACACACACATGTAGTCCACGGTGTTTTCAAGAGAGTTAGATTTAGCTCTTAGGGTTAAGGAAATCAAGGGATATGGGGAAAAAGCCAGAACGGAGTACTAATTTTGGATGATCAGCCATGATCACATTGAAAGGCGTTGCTGGCTCCAAGTGCCGAATGGCCTACTCCTGCACCTATTTTTGATGCTTCTATGACCCAGCAACAGAGATAGACCAAAGTAACTCAACAAGGTTATGTCCAAAGCGTTCAACGTGGCACAAAAATCTCCCAAATCCTCGACCTCCAAAGAAACGTTCAAGCTTACTGACAAATTAAAAGTAACAATGCTTGCGAAAGATTTGGTACCATTTTGAAAGTCTCAAAATCTCATGTTGTTCTTAGTTCGTAACTTCCTACTGAGGCTTTTTTGAGGTGTGCTACCAAATTCCAAAGGTGATGCAGGAACTCTTCCAAACACACCCCGGTGATGTACTAATTGGTTTACTTGTTTTAATTAAAACACAATAAGGTCAAAAGGTAGCCAAAGCCTATGACTCATCAAAGATTTCATTTGATGGCCGTGATGAACATAATTATTTTTACAATTTTCTTCTGAGCAACGATTTTACTGATTTTTATTCACGTCTTCTCCATGTGGATGATTGTCTATGATGTGGATTCCATAACTTGTTTTAGCTGGGGTGCCGATCTAATCCATGTAGCCCAATGAAAGTTAGGTTTACTATTCTGCCACTGCATAACAATACCATTTCTGGCTCATTGATGCTGCTGCCCTGGCATCTAAACTAAGCAAGCATCAGATAAACACTTTTTCAATTGCAATTCAAAGTATCAAAAAAGGCAGCAATATCATAAATTGAAAAATGTTACTTTATTACATTGCACACCCCAGATGATTTTAAAAACACAAGTTTGTTCTATTTACACAGTTTGAAATACAGTCCAGATACGGAAATTAAAAATCCTTACAAATTCTGTACAGGATAAGGTTACATAAAAAGCAAGCACTCTGACATTAGGTACCCAGCTCTGAAAGAAACCTATTTAATTCCCTTTCCTGAAAAAAAAATTAAGTGATTGTATTTTAAGTTACTCCAAGGAACAGTTCATGTAATCCAACTGCTGAGTGAAAATCTGCAGTAAATGTGTTCTGCAGACATTTTGGGGTCATATCTACCTCTTTATACTGGTGACATTTTCAAGCGTTCTTTTTTTTTTTTTTTAAATTGGAAAACCTAAAATTCAGAGTTTGATCTAATGAATCAAACAAAGTTACTGCACTGCCAACAGCTATCAGAATTTGAAATACTCCAATAAGATTTTAGCATTTGACTGTCGAGTGAATGAAGACTGACTCATCTGTAAATAGAGTATTCACGTTTCTTGGTGGAACGTTATTAATAACAATAATCTCTAAAATGTAAAATGAACTGTTGAATACCCCATGGAATAAATTACTAGCATTAGTAAATATAACTGACAATGTTTTTTTATTTTTTAATTACTTGACTTTATATTATACCTGAGTTGTTGCAGCATTAAAGGAAATTCCAATCAAAGAACAAAGGCCCAATCCTGCAGCCACTGACAGTGCAACCAACAAGACACCTGCTAGCCCAACAGCACCCTGAGACTTGGCACAGTCCCACCGCAGCATGGTTAAACAGGCATAGGCAAGCTGCAAGCACAACAAGGGAGAAACAAACATTGAAATCCAAATTATTATGATACTTTTCAAACAAAGTTACTTAAATTCATCACTGAATCAATCACTACCTTAAATTCATACATTTGTCCACGCAAAACACACATGAATGTGCCATAAATTGGGATAATTTTATGATGCTGTGCATAACCAGTGCTTAAGTAGCAGACATTATTTTTTAGTGACAAGCAGTGCTATTACTTGCATAGCTACATCATGAGATACACAGAATGACTTACCATTAAAAGATAGCCACCAGCTACTCGTATAACACTGACACTGGAAAATGACTTGAGGATGTCTTCAAGGGTAGTAGTAGAGAACGAAAGAACCTTGTGGGTCGAATTCTGTGCAACACTGTCATGAACAACCTGCAATAAAAATATAACATGAAGAAAACTTGAAAATGAGATCACTGATTGGATCATTTAAGAAACATTTTCCATTAAAATTGTGTTCAAATTCTGTAGTTTTCCTGCAGCACAAACATAAAAAGTTGTGACAAAATATTTAATTGATGAAACAGAACACTTGAAAAAACATGCATTAATTTAAAAAGTGTACACCCCAGTTAAGTAATACTACAAAGTGAGATGAACTACTGCAAATTTGTCAGCTTAGTTTAACTGAATTCCTGATTTACAGACATTTAATGAACCTCCTATTCTGCTTGTATGCAAAACAATCTTTGTTTTTTTTCCCCCCGACCAATAGTAAAAGTCACAGCTTAGGTAATTCATCAAGTTCTTCTTCACTCAAACAAAAAAAAATCTTCAGAATTTCTCATTCACGCTTCATTGGCTGGCTAGCACATAGGGTCACAGGCTGCTTTACAAAGGTCACTGCCCGGGAAACAAATGCCAGATGATGTCACATGACCCTACCAATGGGACTGCAGCTGTGAGAAGAATCTGTGCCTAGCTAATGTTTTCCAGACACCTTTTTTTTTAATAAACAGAGTAACAATCATAGTGGGCGACTGTTGCTCAGTTCAGTGTTGGCTTTGTTTGTTTCCATATTGTGCGAGTAAATGCAAATAAATATCATTATAAATATGTTTGAATTTTTAATATAATGTCTGTTGTATTAAACTTGTATTCTCCACATAGTATTGTAAAGAAAAACTATACTGATCGTTCTGAATCCCACAGGTTTACCTCAATTCAGGCACTGCATGCATGGACAAAAAAAACTTGTGCAAGCAAAAAGAGACAGAAGCAGGCTTCACTGCAGGAAGCCACATCTGGAGGCTAAATTGACCATTTGACAGACACATCCTTCCTATTACACATAGCCTTACATGCAAGGTTTTCTCAACTGAAATGCATCTTATTTCCAACACATTCAAATAAAAAAATGCACCAGAGCATCAATGGGATTTTATTTTTAAGGACCAGAAGATTTCAGATTTATAAATTTTGATTCATGTTCTCGAGTGTTTTTATTTAGCAAGATCAGGTAACTCGGATTATTAAAAAATATGTAGGCAACATGTTAACTTTCAGTTTCTATCATAAATTACAACCAAATAGGTTATAATAAATAATCCCTGTACAAAATTCTTCCATTTTACTAATCTGTTTACCTAATTATCTCGGCACATTACAGACGGCTGTATTGTGCATAAACAAACGTGACTGTATGTACTCTAAGCATGTTTGAAAACTGCATTCCTAACGCAAAATTAATGCTATGTTTTCTGTGTTATTGGGGGGGGGGGGGGGGGAGATATCAAAATAAAGGTCGGTTGAAGAGCAAGTTAAATCCTAAAATGTTTTGCTACATTCTGATCCAATAAACAGGACCAGGCATATACCGATAAGCACTTTGTTTCTTTCCATTTTACCTCAACATATTTCCTTTGCCAGGCCTCCAGAATGGCTGCTGCTTTGTCCAGATTCCAGTTGATATCCGAAACGTAGTAATAATCCTTGAAGTTCTCATACATCTGCTTGGGGGTCATTAACTGAAACATGGTCTGGAAAGCCTGGGCACTGAATAGAGGCACGCAGAGATGGGGGATGGGGACAAAAATAAACATCATCAACTCAGTTCACAAAGCTTTAAATGAATAGCAGAAAATGTTTTTGCCTCTTTCCTCCACCTCTAAAAATCTGACTTTTACAAATAATTCATTTTAGTAACTTGTAAACATACAAATGAATGATACAGCTTTTCTCTGTAGCATAGAAAGAATGGTAATTTATTATTAAATAGTTGACTGAACTCAATATAGTACGAGATATAACGGTCCTATTTTATTATTAGTTAGTTGACTAAGGTCAATATTGTATGAAGTAAAGTTAAAAGTCACTTGAAACCATATTAGAAAGTGTATTTTTTAAAGACAAGATAATTTTTGTTTATCTGTTTCTTTATGTTCTTTAGTTAATAAACAATGTTTACAAAGCAGCAAGACGTAACTAAGGATGGAATGGTCATCCCCAACAGTGTTTTCATCTTGATATTCAGATTAAAAAAATTATAGAATTCAAGAAAGTGCAGGAAATGCTACCCCATCCCATTTCAGCATCACCTTCTCTGGTCCATAGAAGTATATGAATAAAGATACTTGATTGCATCCTTTTTCAGGTCAAATATAATATCCACCCTACCCAAGTAATGGATCAGTAGATATATGCAACATATTTTATAAACTCCTTTGAATATAATTGGATTCTGACGAGATTTCGATCAAAGAATTAGGATCAAAGTTTTGTCCTTTACTGAAAGGCAAAGATTTGTTCGAGGTTCACGAAAGGTCAATAATTTGAGTTATTATTGCGGCTATTACAGAATGAAGCCCCGAGACAAGAGAATCCCATATCCTGTACAAGTCCTGTCGTTGAAATCAGCTTGGGTTGCGCTTCATGGTTTCCCTGCCATTCTAGCTCAGTTGCTTACCTGCGAAGTTTCCCACTGCTGTTCTTGGTGGTTCCGCCTAATATTAGCTCCTCTTGCCAATGCATGTACTTTTTAGACAGCCCCTGGCAACCACCACTTAATATACGAGGAATATCAAGAGGCTGTAAATATAAGCATCAGATGCGATTATATAACTAGAATATGATTACATAAATAACTTGCAAGTTCATTAGAATTTACAATTTTTAATTCTAATAGCAGTTTTATTACCTTTGGTACAGCAATACCCAAGGATGATATTTAACACATTGCAAATCAAAAATCCAGTAAAATACACAATAACCCTGATTTGAATGAAACAACTGCACAGAAATACAAGTAGAATATCTGGCATAACTGCTTACCGTTGTTGAGTTTTTGTTCGGGGCAGTAGACGGGCAGTCAGGATCCGCAGGGTTCAGGCAAGGGCGATCCATGTAACCATGTCCCACACCAGCCTTGGTCAGCATTTCTTCCCCAATATCCACATCATGCTTTAGGTCCTTTAACTCCTTCAGGAATTCTATGGGGTCAAGATTTGTCCATTGCAACTGTGGCTTCCCTCTGTCAAGAAACAAATTGCATCTTTCAGCAAACCTGCACTAGTGGTAGTTGCTTATGAACTTAAACATTGGCAATTTGTTTGTTACCATTTGAGTATAGATCAAAAATAAGATAATTGGTTCAGTTATTTGGGAGGCATAGTGGCACATCTAGCAGTTGTAGTGACACAGATTCAGTCTGACTTCCCATCTTCCTGCGTGGTGTTGGCATGTTCGCTGCGTGGTGCATGGGTTTCGTCTAGGTGCTTTAATTCCGTCTCACATTAAAAAATAGCCAGTGTTGCTATGTTAATTGTTATTGTAAATTATTGTTCTTGTAAACGAGTGAAAGAATCAAGGAGCTGATGGGAATACAGAGAGAATGGGTTACACGTAAAGTTAGTGGGGAAATTAGATTGACCTGTGAGCAGGTATAGATTCATTGGCAGAGTGGCTTCCTATCTTATGAGGAGATATTGCATGAACTAACTGACTCAATGGAGCATAAATGCCAGCACATCGTAATCGGTAAATTATATGCAAAAATGTTAGCGGTTCATTAGGATGCCATATGAATTCAGATATTTATACACGGGGCCAGTACTCATTGAGCTTCTCACAAACCCACAGCGGATATGCAAGAGTATTTCCCACTAAAACTGTGTCAAGCTTGACTTAGTACAACAGAAAGCCAATTTATTTTATTGGAGACAATCGACAGCGACAGACCAAATTCGCACAAACAAGTTCCTGACATTGGTTTCTGAGCAATGATATCCGGTGGTGCAAAAGTCTTGCTGATGTAAATCGTAAGCCCTAAACACAGAAATACTTGGAAAGCAAAACAAGGCAAGTTTATCGACTAAGTAAACTATGCAGGAACTTGAATTTTTATGAATGTACCCGAGCTTCACAAATGTCACAAAGTATTCACAATCTACTAATACGAATCATTGAATTACAAATATAATTATTTAAAATGAAAGATTCTAAAAAGTCTATTAACATAGAAAAACAAGACAATTAAATTAACTCAATTAATTACAAAAATATCTACATTACACAGACCTCTCCTCTGTTTCTCACAAATGTTCCTCTTCACTGAAATTAAGAGATCTGCTGAACCAGAGCCAGGTCTGATGTGACAGAGTCCAGCATCCACATTTTCCGGTGGAAACTGCGAGAAGCTGCAGGAAGTCTGCCTATGCCACTGGTCTCCACAAGGAGTGCAGCAGTCAGTGACCAGGACCTCTTGGGATGTTAGGACCATCCACATTTGCATAAATGAGCCTCAGAAGTCGCATGGATTGTTAACAGAGCCTGCTTGCATAGATATAATGCACTGATGAAATAAAGTAAAGAGTTTACTTAAATATTTGTAATACTACAATGTTCTTTCATTATTTCATTTTAATAATATTTACAAAATGTCATTGATTTTATTATTTGCTCATTGATTTTATAAAATTGCCAATGTTTGGGTGACATTCAGAACCGTTCAAATTTGTTGAAAGATTTTACAGTTTTGGCTAAGTTTGTGGACATGACTGAAGTGTTTTTTTTTTTGCTGCCTCAGGGGCTTGTTCTGGACCTGCATTTGCCAGATCCATCAATTTAATTCAAATGACCCTCCATTGTACATGAAATGGGCTAGGTTTTCATGTTAGGAGAGTGGCCAGACTACAGACAAAGTTATAATTTTGTTTGTCAGGACTAAAGGAATTTAAAAATAAAAAGGCATATTATTACATGAATTTTACCGCTAAACAGAAGCCCAATGAATACGGAGTATTGTAATTTAAAATAAGTGCCAAATTAATAATACTGAATTTACCATTTGGCTGTGAAATTTAAATTTATTCTACCACCTTTGCTGTAAATTTTAGCAATATGTTTAATTTGGTATTTTCAACAGTAAGCTTAACAATAAAGGTTAACGATGGACATCTGTGAAATTGTTATCACAAATACACTATTTTAAAGAGATTGGACTGGAATTCAAAAATGTCTTAATTCACTATTATTTTACAAACAAAATTTTAAAAAATAGCACGCACTAAAATTCTTCCGTATACAATGGGTTAAAATGAATTTCGAGGCCTCAGAGTTGTTGAAGTGTTGAAAAAGTGATATGCAGGTGCTGTGGCTTCTGATTAAGATTCATTTTTGATCTGCATCAAGAGGGAGGCTAACGCATTTCCCAGGAGAAATGATAGAAAGTTAAGTGAACGCTAGCACCTCCTAGCAGCTTCCAGCATCAATGTATGGCTATGGTCCCATCTTCTCCCAGGCACTTAACTTAGGCGAGGTTCAATAAAATCAAAAAGTTGTCACAATAATAGGTTGAGGATAAAAATATTAACATTTAATAATGACGAGAATGTGGAGCATAAGTTCTACTATAGTGCCTACATTTCTTCAAATTAGATTAAGAGTTTTATTGTCATACTAGGCCAAGGGGGACCCATCGGGTCCCATCCCCTCAACGCGTGGTTGCGGGGGGGGGGGGCCTTCAGCGTCACACACACACACACTAACCCCCCCGCCCCCCCTTGATATTATATTAATATTATTTATTCGCTCCTTTTACCCCATCCCCCACCCTATCCATTCACGCGTAACCCCCAGCTGCTCAGGCGCAGCGTCACAGGGGAGGGCTGGTTCCCGATTTACCTCATGATTTTTGAGATCATGAAGTAAATCTCTACCGGAATATGTAAAAATGTCACCTTTACCGCATCGGGTGTTCGAGGAGATGTGAATCAAAGAAAAAGTTCAAGCAAGCAAGCAAGCCCACAACTAAACATCCAAGATCAGAGTTTTATAATATAATAAACAGGCACATTAAACGTAACAATTCAACAAATAAATGTACAATAAATGAATGATCAGTTATTTCTATGTAAACACCAAACATTTGGCTGCCATCATCCTCAAAATATTCCTGTTCCCAAAGTTCAATCTTTTTTAATACAATTCCTATTACACCGGATAAGCAATTCCAAACTTTGTCTGAATGCTACACTGGTTAATGCTGAGAGATAAATTAGTTCTGAATACACAAGTTCCGCCAGTCTACACACTTTCTGTCTATTACAAATAATCTTTCTATCATAACAAGTTGTCATTTTTACACATTGACAGAGTAAAATAAAAAATCCAATTGAATCACCAGATCATGACATAATGTCTTCTGTATTACAATAAGAAAAGCTGTTTTTATTCTTGAATCAATCATAGTACCTTACCTTTATTACTGCTAATGATACCTTACTTCTTTATGCTTTTTGACAGCCTGGCAATCGACCAACATCCCCCCCTTTTGAATTTCTTCCTGCTGCTGACAGATTAGAGAAGCTTTTGGCTGGGTTACTTTGTGGTTCAAACCACATTGTATCTGCCTAACCAGGCTTGAGTTATTATTTCAATTCTCCCAACCAGAAAACACAAACCTCTTATTTACAATTCAATTTTTACATTATCAATTCCTTGCCCCTGCCTACTTTTCCAACAAACTTTCAATCACTCAGGAAAAAAACATGATTTGAATTGGGAATCAGAATTTCGTAAATCTATACATTCTGTGAGTGAAACACTAAATCCAACTGACTGATAAACAGCCACATGTGAGAAAATATGTTTTCACTACTCTCTGCTAATTGATGTCAGCAGCCAAATGTCTTTGCTGATTGATGGGAATGGATAGTGGAACAGAGGCTAATGCCACTAAAGTATTAGCTATGTGAACTGAGTAGAAAGGTTGCAGGGTAAATATTTGTTCAAGCCCCACTTTGGGCACCGCCAGGAGATCTGAGCCTTGGACAAAAATGGCCCTTGAACCTGTTAATTGCTTGAGCTGCCGGTTCTTGTCAGGATGGCACAGGCAGCTGAGCAAGCTGAAGAAATAAACACCAGGCCACTTGCCTCACTGGTAGTTGGGAGGGTTGGGTTTGAGGGGTTTTCGAGCACCATTTTGAATACCATGGAGTTGAGGAGCAGGCTATTCCTCCTGGATCAACGTCAACAGCCAGTGAAGAACAGGTGCTGACCCTGCCTTGATGTATGTCTGATTTCTCCATGACAACCTAAACAAGTGTCAAACCTACATGCACGTAGGTTCTAAGACAATCTGCTTAAAAGATACCTCAACTGGCCCTGATTGGTCCTATTCATTTCTCGCCTCCAGCTCCTCAAACATCCCCCCCCCTCTAATTTCAGTCTGATGAAGGGTCCTGACCCAGAACATCACCCATCCTTATTCTCCAGGGATGCTGCCTGACCTGCTGAGTTATTCCAGTACTTTGTGTCTATCTTTGGTATAAACCAGCATCTGCAATTATTTGTTTCTGACTCTTTAGGATCAGTTGCTTTTCAGGTGTCTTTGGACCATAAGGTCTTAGTGCTTCATAGCACTTGAGTTCATAGCACCTATTTCTGTCCATAAAGCAAGCACATTAAGGTCCTATTGTTAACCTTATCTGTTTAAAATATATTAGGTCAAGGCATTAATAACCTTGATTATTAATGGTAATAGTATTGGACATACCAAAGTGGAAATTGATATATCAGCAAGATCTTCTGGTTAATGTCCTTGCGAAGATACTCAAATATGCTGAACCTATTTTGTATTTGTATTTTGCCTTGTAGGTTGCTTTTCCTTATGAATGATCCAAATATACTTTTTGTAATATAAAATATCAACAAGAAAACTCAGAGGATATTAGCCAGCAATATAAAGTTGGCATTTATAACAGAAGGCAACAGAGATTTACTTACGGCAGGTAGACTGTTCCCAGTTGTAATCTAGCACCTTCCCAGAAACAGTCCAAGGGTGTGATTATCAGACAGGGATACAATTGTTCGATAAACTGGTAAAAACATGGATAAAAATCCGTAAGCTTAATAAGGATAGTCATGATGAAAAGTGAAGTAAAATTTCAACACTTTGTGTAACAGTTTAAAATTTTAACAGAATTCTAATTTTACCTGGGCCATCAAAACCCCTTCTGTTACAAGTGCTCCTGATTTATAACACAAGTGGTCTAAAGTCCACGGTCTAAAGGAAAAGGGAAAACGTTTTAGAATGTATAAGAAAAATACGTACACAACTTAAAAATGTGGAAGCAGGATGATTAGGTGGCAATTCAATAAAATGTCTTGACTCAACTTCACAGACTTAAAAAGGTAGCAGCACCTAAGTGTATTTATCAGTTGAAAAGTCAAATTTCCACAAAAAACAGATTTCCTTTGAGTTGGGGCAAAATGTTCTTAACATTTAGAAAGGCGATTAATTCAGTGTAACTTACTTGTTGTACAAATAAACCTGCACTCTGCTGGCTTTAAGTGCAGAGTCAAGATGTTGCTGCAGTGCTTCAACTGTTAGAATATTAGCACCTTCCTCAGGTGTGGTTTGAATCATGATCTGTGGATTGAACATGGCCTCCTCCCCTATCTTCTCTCGTGTGTATGATAATTCTCGACTCACTCTGCCACCAACTAAGGGAAAAAATGATTTTTAATAATTATTACTAAAATGACAATGTTGGTATACAAATTACATGCAATTTCATAATTAATGATTACCAATAAATAGTTACATATAACTTCAAAATGTATACTTTAAAATGACATGACTGCATTCCTGATGCAATGTATGAAGAAAATGAGAAGTAAAATTGATCAAATTTTAAAAATCAAAAATAAACAAAAACAAAAGTAGTCTGGATGCAATTTACAACACTTTTGAGTTTTCTGGTATTAGATTCAGACTGGCACACCCATATTGCGAAATATATTTGATGCAACATATTGCATCAAAATAAGCACAAAAAACAACAAATGGTCATTTCCCATTTAAAACAACACTGACATCCATATAGCCATTTCCATTATTGTTCCGGAAAGATGCATGCTTAAAGATCAGGAGGCATCAATCACATTGAAAATAGTTGAGGAGAAAGTAGTCAAATTCTCAGATCTTAATTTACACATGTGACTAAATTCAATGACCAGATGATCATCCTGTGCTGCGCTTCAACCCATCACAATCGGGTCCGACTTGGTCTATTATATTACTAAAACTCTCATCTTGTTTGTGTATATTCGTGCGTGCGTGTGCATGATATCTCAAAACCCGCCAAAACGGTACACGATAGCGCTACAATTTTTACCCTACCTTACTCACCATCGTCCAGTGATGTAAATGAAACAAGTTTCGTTCGGATTGATGGTATATTTTATGTTATTGACATTTTAGACTTTACAAAAATCAGTTTTCAAACCACTTTTTCACTTGCCCTGCCCGTCAGCCCTGTTACAATGGGATCCCGAATATAATTTACTTTTTCTTTTTTTAAATCGCGATTTAAATAAAACCCCTCAGTTTTAATCAAATTCTTCCGTTTACATTGACAGGTAAAATGATATTTAAGTTATTTAGAATAAAAAACGCGATTTTCAGTTTCATTTTCTTTTTTTTTTAAAACATCGTGATTTTCATTGGGTTGGGATACGGGATTTTCATTGGGTTGGGTTTCATTGTTTTAAAAACATTGTTATTTTCATTGTGGGGGGGTGGAATAGGGAGAAGGTGAGGAATGGGGGATAGAGGGAGAGGAGGGGTAGGAGGGAGTGGGGAGATAGCGAGTGGGCAGGGGGGGATAGAAGGGGAGGAGGGTGGAGTAGGCAGATAGAGGGAGGGGAGGGGGGCAGGGAGGGGAGAGGGGTTATGGAGGGAGTGACTGAGGGTAGGGGAAAGGAGAGGGAGGGAGAGAGAGGGAGTGGGGAGGAGAGGAGGAGAGGGGAAAGAAGAGGGAGGGTGAAGAGGGGAGGGAGTGCTGGGGGTGAGGGGGAATGGAGGATAGGGGTAGGAAGAGGGATGGCGAGACGCAGTTGATGGAGGGTAGCCATGACTCGTGTCACAACGGGGATTTCTGGAGTCACAACGGGAACCCCTCAGCCACTGCAGTGCAGTTGGGGCCTATGGGTCAGTGGTGGAATATTGCCTTGGGGAACGGGCCCCAAAGGGTCTGCACCTGGTCTCATTCTTTCTAAAATATTGTACAAAAAGTGCTTCAATCTATTACCATCTTTATTGCTTGGGCATTAAGTATTGCTTGAGAGAATGGGAGAGATTAACCTTGGATGAGGTTGCATGCCATCAGCAGAGCCTTCTGTTTGATTAATGCAAAGCAAACTGGACAGGTTCGCTAATTGATAGGCAATTCACCAACCCCTTTATATCCAGACAGATGGTATACACAAAGGTTTACTCTAATGTCTCTTGATAAATCATAAAATTAAGTAATGCACTTTAGCACTAACATACTCAATTGTACTTCAAGATGCAGTTTGGCGATTTGGTACCAGCTAAAAAAAATCCAAATATCCTCAATTTATTTAACTATTTGCAGCTTAGATATTAATCATGTGTTATGTAAATTGCAAGAAGAAATTCTTATGTTTTACATTTTACTTTTCCATTTAAGAAAAACTTGTGTACACAGTGACCAAAGATACATTTCAAGTTTCACAATGCTAAGTTTGCACATTAAAAAATTACTTTTCCAAATATTTATAACTATCATTTCCAATTTAAATATTTGCCTGTCAGTTTGTTGATGTATTATAATTATCCAAAATATTAAAATATTTTTCTTAGTAACAAAATTATAATGTTCAAAGTTTAAACAACATTTTCAATAACATTTTACAGAAGATTAACTTTGTTATTCAATTTCTTTTAAACTTTATACTTCCCGTCCCTCCAGAAGAGATGCCGAATGCATCTACATATTTAACAAACTGTCAGCATTTAATAAGAGAAAATTATAAAAAATGTGGTCACCCTGTTAATACTTGGGAGCTTCAAACAAATTTAACTTAATAGAATCAAGTCCCAAAGATTTATTTTGGGTCAATTGCACTTCAGAACTTTGCTATCACACCTTAACATGGGAGTGAAGTTTGTTTGTGGGAATGGATTTATTTTCTTTCCAAAATGGTGTTCGTCCTTAATTCTCCACCTAAAGCCAAACACCTGTAGGAATCCTCCTGAAACCACACAATCCGATTTGCTGGTATGGACTTCTAAACCATGGTGAAGCAATCCCAAATTCAGGAATCTCAACACAATGTCAGAGTTTCAGTCTGCTACTAATCCAATTTTAATCGGTATTCCTGATAATACCAACAAAAGAACACACCTTTCCTTATGAAATATGACAGACTGTGAACAGCACCACCTGTGTGTTGGTGGATGTTTTAGTATTCTCTTCTTTCAGTTTAATATGGTTATTACATGCATGGTAAGCTCAGGTTTTAATTTGGCAGCTTCTTCTTCTGAGGTTATCCCTCAAGATTCAGGATAAACTGTTCCAGCTTTTTTCTGGGTTATGGGCTGCCTAATGAGGCCAATGTGGGAACGGATTACTCTTCTGCAGATGGGGCTACAGGGCTGGTGGATGGGTAGTTTGAGATAAGGATATCTGTATACAGGGCCTCGGTAACCTCAGATAAACTAGGAACTCTTTCTTAAAACCATTCCAAATGTTCCTCTGCTTTGAGTGGTCGCAGAGCAGAAATTCCCAGGAGCTGGTGGAGGTGTTGCCTTCCTTCAAGGTGTCTTTGAGCACATGCTTGAACATTTCCCTTTGTCTGCCTGAAACTTCTCAGCTTCCTGAACCATGCGTTCAACATCTTCCTTGCTGAAGCGACACTGGTTGTTTGTGATGGTGGTCTTATTTTTGTTTCCAGTATGATTTGGGAGCCTGGTAGCAAGCATGTGAATAACATGCTCTGCTGAATATATCCAATTGAGTATAACTGGTGTCTCAATAAAGAGGATATTGGCCTAAAGGCAGACACTGACATTGATTCATTTGATATTTCTAGTGAATTTGGAGCGGCGGCTTTGCTGTTATTTTTCCAATGTCTTAGAAACACAGAAAATAGATGCAGGAGTAGGCCATTCTGCCCGTTGAGCCAGCATTGCCATTTAATATGATCATGGCTGATCATCCAAAATCAGTGGATGTATATTGTAAATAATCCAGGCCTCAGAAGAGCATGGAAGGTGGGGATCACTGCAGTCCTGTATTCTATGATTTTGATGCCAGGGCTGAGGTCTTGATCTACAGATACCCGTTTTTCCCCAGTGAAAGACTCTGCTGATGTATCGAAGGCAATAGTAAATCTCATTGTCTTCTATGAAAGGTAGCTTCTGACATATGGGAATTTGTCCCTGTTTTCCAGGGTCTCAGCGTGAAACATAATTGGAGAGCAAAGATAAGTTAATAGGGGAATTGTTGTCTTGTGGATGTTGAATATAAAGGTCTATTCTCTCGTATACTTCACTGAATGAGTCAGCGATGGCTAGAGCTTAGCTTCCAAATATGTGCAAATGCATGCACAGGATAACCTTGGTCTTGAAGTGTAGTTGCTGAAGGCTGAATAGCTTCTCTTTAGTTCTGAAGGATAGCAACACTCCCACGCGAAATTGATTAGAGGTGAGGTGCAACTATGTGGTCAGATAGATTCAGAAAAGGGTTGAGCAATCATGCAGCATTTGGTCTGCCCACTCAGATGGACTAAAAAAAAAATAGATAAAACATCCCATGCCACCATTCCCATAGAACATGTATTGTGTCTTTGCTTGTACTGACTATTCAATCATCATCACTAAAAGAGATTATCTGACTATCTCTTTGCTATTTATGGGAACTCACTACTTGAAAACTGGCAGCTGCATTTCCAACATTACAATCATAACAGCCTCATTGGGCGGAATCTAACTAGTTTTACTGTAGCTATTCCTTTCGAGTCTAATATTTCTAAAATACTTTGTAAATGGCACATGGCAAACTTGGTAATTCATTCATTAGTCTTCTACTTGACAATATTATTAGAACGAGAAGCGTGTACAACATGTATTCTGTAGATCGGAATCAACATTTTAGAGCACAACAAAATCAATTCTCATATTACAACTTAGACACGCAAAACTACAGAGATGTTGACATCTTTTGCTTTTGATGTTGATGTCTGACATCCTCCACATCAGCTGGAGGAACTCAGTGGATCAGGCAGCATCTGCGGAGGGAATGGACAGATGATGTATTGGGCCGGAACCCTTCTTCAGTCTGATGGAGTTGGGGGGGGGGGGGGGGGTAAGATGGAAACGAGGGGCGAGGTGGGGCCAAGCATGGAATGTGATCGGTGGCAAGGGGGGCTGATTGGCAGATGGGTAGCTTATAACTCAACAGTAGGAACATTGAATTCTCCAATTCCATGCAAAGCACCCCCCTCCCACCTTTCTCTGCCTCCACCCTAACTAGTAGACACACAATTCTCCCACACCCTAGTCACCCTGCTCCTTTCCTCACTTCCATACTGTCATCTCCCATCCTTTTTTTAATCCCTCGCTTTCCCCTCCTTCCACCCTTTCTACCCATACCCTTCACTTCAGCTTTACATTCCACTTCTCATCTGACACCCCTTTGTCTCCTTTTCATATTTAGCCTTTGTCACTTACTCCACCCATGGGTCAATCACCACTCCCTTATTTCACCTTTATCCACCCATCACTCGCCAGACTCGTCCCCAGCCCTACCTCCCATTTCCAGCTTTCTGCTCCATCAATCTGAAGAATAGTTCCAACCGAAACATTTCCCTCCACAGATGCTGCCTGATCAGCAAAGTTCCCCCAGCATTTAAAAAAAAAAACTCAAATTAAGATGAATATTTTCACCCATGTTGGTACTTGGTATGAAAGATCTTTGAAATCAGTACATATTCAAAAATGATTAAGAATCCATAGAAAGGTTAGAAAAACTGAGAAATGACAATACCAATTATTTGTATTCTGTAAAACAGGTGTGAAACAATTATAGGATTAACTCTGTAGGGACAAATAATTTATTCATTGTGTTAATGACAGGGTAATTCACACCAAGACCAAGTATGAAAAGATCTACATTTTATTTTTTATTTAAAATTCAGGTTAGTTAGGGTTCACAGAATACTGGAAGGATAATCAACATTAAATCAAGCCTTATTACAATGGGTAATTTATGTAGAGGTGAATATTTTAAATGCCCAGATAATACATGGGTTGGTAATGTATAAATGATGTGAAAAATAATTACTGCATCTACCTGATCATTTATGCGCGTTTTAGTTGCCAATGAAATAATGAAAGAATTCTCATGACTGGTGAGTCACATCTCCCAACAGTGACCTGAAAATGCAGTGGAAGTGTGCAATGGTCAAGAACTTTAAGTTAATCATGCAAAATGTTTTTTTCTGTACAATGGACATGTCATCCAATGCCAAAGCAGCACAATTTTGATGCAAAACAAATTCTCCTATCTTCAAAGAAAATGGACTAGTTACGCAATGTGTATTGATAATTATTTCAGATTTCTTAGATTGTGCAAACCTGCAACAAAATTGAGTTTGCACACACACCAATAAAATAGAATGTGTGCAATTGTTTTAAATGAGTCAATACAACTGCAAACCAATAGCACATTTGCTGTTTACTACTTAGATCACAATTTCAGATCACAATTTTTTTTGAAAAATCTACACCTAAGACAATTTTTACTAATAGCCCACGACAAACTATTATAGGAAATGCTGCAAGTTATCATAACAAAATAGCTAACATAAACAAAGTGACAAGAGATATGCAGCATAGACTATAATAAACTATTTTCCTTACTTCAAATCTAAATTACTGTAGGGACCTGGAAAGTAATTTTGTGCACCACATGCTATTATTTCCCATCACGACAATTACTTCCTGGTTCTCATTAATCACTATATTATGAAACTTGAACTGCATGTTTTCTTACTACTCTCAGCCTTAATTTTCAATTTTTGTAAAGAGTTAGGTTTTGCCATAGTAATCAGCATCTTGCAAAGGGAGTCCAAAGTGATTAACTTACACAATTCATTAACAATCACTCAGAGCTTCCATTAATCTAGCAACAAGACACTCTGCACCAGTCCTTAGGATCAGTACTGCTGTAATATTTTCCAGCACCACCATCAGCCTAATCAAAGATTTTTGAAAGCTGAAACAGTAGAGGGCCTGACATCCATATGGATAAAGTATTGCCTAATAAGATATGTTAAATCCCCAGCAGGGTCACGACAAAAAAAACTTCAACTGCAGAAGCCAGCCTTTCATTCAATACCAAAGGTACTCTATTACAAATTATTGCTCGAGATGATATTTCCTTTTGGGATCAATGGAATTTAACAGTAATTTGCATCAAAGACGAATCCTGACCGGGACAAGCAGGTCATTCTTCATCTTTTCTCAAAATGACTAACTGTTTACTATCAACAGTAGTTATTATTTCACAAACAAGCTCCTGTCAAATTCCATTAGAGATCTGAAGAGATTGGATTGTAGATCAATGTTATGTGACATTGCCCCCACACAAAGAACAAGAAAATTCTGAATCTCACCATTTGAATATGCTATAAAAATCATGCAATTATCTCCAATGTCTGGCCCCTCTGATTGCACCATGCAATTTTTTTGCTGTAACTATCTACAAAATGTACAGAGGTATGGTTTCAGAGTACAAAACATTAATAAATATCCTAAGATAGACACACAAAAAAAACCAAACTCAGCAGGTCAGACAGCATCTCTGGAGAAAAGGAATAGGTGACATTTCGGGTCAGACTTTCAACCTTCTGGACTTTCAAGTAAAAGTAATTTTAAATCCATCAAGAGTGTTAAATTCATAATTTTAGATGTTTTAATCTGGATTCTCTTATCTATCATATGATATCAAATTTTACATTGACTAGAACAATAAAAGGATGGCAGCAAATTGTTAAAATATGTGGCAGATTGTGGTGTTTTAGGGTTGAAATACAGCATCAATGGTCTGTCATGTTTATGATGCTCCTTGAACTCAACCCAAACCAGAAATGTGAATGCTCTACATTTCCCATTTAGAGATGCACTTGACAGACGTGGAATTTGTGGTGGTGAATAAAGAGAAGCTCTTGAAGGTAGACAAAAATGCTGGAGAAGCTCAGTGGGTGAGGCAGCATCTATGGAGCGAAGGAATAAGTGACGTTTCGTGTCGAGACCCTTCTTCAGACTGATGTGGGGGTGGGGGGGCGGGAACAAGAAAGGAAGTGGCGGAGACAGTGGGCTGTGGGAGAGCTGGGAAGGGGAAGGAGGGAGAAAGCAAGGACTACCTGAAATTGAAAATGTCAATGTTCATACCGCTGGGGTGTAAACTACCCAAGCGCAATACGAGGTGCTCCTCCTCCAATTTGCGGTGGGACTCATACATATGTGCATTCCTATGAATGGCAGACTAGTTTCTTCTCTGTCCCTACAACCTTTAGTAATTATGCTTTCTTATCAGTCTTGTGTGCTTTTGAAACCATTCATTACCAATGATCACCACAGTGAGTGATGTATGTATTTTCCCCATATAGGGACTGCAATGACATGGCCATCTGTAAAAATTGAGCCATTAGCTACCCAGATGCAGCCAATAATCAGAAAATGCTTAAAGAACTCAGCAGGTCAGGCAGCATCGGTGGAGGGAATGGACAGACTGACTACGTTTTGGATCAGGACTTTTCTTCAGGGCTGATGGAGGAGGAGGAGGAAGAATGTTGGAAAAGAGGTGAGGTCAGGGTGGTGATTGGGATGTGGGTGGAGAGAATAACAAAGGCTGGAGGTGAAATTGTATTCATGCTTACTCCAACCAGTTTATAGATACTAATCAATTAAAAAAAATCACTGATAGTACTTTTAGAAAGGTAATAGTTTGTCAATTCCTAGAATGGGACAACTTTTAATAGACCCAGATTATTTCATAATAATCTGGGTCTATAATTCAGCTCAGTAAATCCATCCATTCCATCATCCCATTTTTAGTCATTCCATCTACGCTTTCTCCCATGGCTTGACTTTGCCTATCATCCACCTATACCAGGGGTAACTTACAATATCCAACTAACTAATCAACACTTAATTTAGCCACAAGAGCCTGAGGCTTCATGATAGATAAGTCTTATCATCTTGCGGTTTTTAAAACAAGTGAGATTGAAGATCAACACCCCCTTCAGTTAAATAAAATGCTCTCCTTTCTCTCATGCTTTCATAATCTTCACATCTCCTTACAATATTATTAATTACCATAGGATGAAGCAGAACATCAAGGTTCCGCAACAGCTTCTTCCCACGAGCCATCAGACTCCTGAATGCCATGTAAATGGGCTGCCACTATTGTCTATTTACCCTTTTCATACATACCTATCCTTCGGTTAATTTATTGTGTTGCACAGGGAGCCAAATGCAACGTAATTTCGTTTGGAACTGCATATATCAATGTATTTCTAAATGACAATAAAGTTTGTTTGACTTTGACTTGTTTGACTTGTTATTTTATAACTATCTTTCCTGATTATTTCCATAGATTTCAGCTCAAAGTGTTTTTTTTTAAAAATTACTCACATTTCTATCCATGAACACAAAATTTTTAACATTCAAGCTCATCTTTCTTCTGATTTAACGATAACATACAACTTCCCAGGCCTGCTCCAGCCTAGTCAATACTGTAAATAGTATGTTCATGGACACTGTTGAAAACCAATCCTTCCTCAAAAATTACACTTTTAACCCTTTTCTCATCAGCAGCTGCAATGCCTCTTCTCCCACAAACCTGTTTGAATCCCTAGAATACAATTTTTACACCAGTGAATAAAACCACAATTCCTTTACTTTGTGAATCTTGGGATCAATGAGCTACAAAGACCCAAGCCCTGTAGAATTGTTGTGCTAATTGGTTACAGTCACATCCATCAATTTGCAACCGGAACATCTTTCATCAATGGATTTCCTTACTACACCCATGACATGCAATTTTGGAGTTCTGCCTTGGACCAAAACCAGATTCCTTCCGCATACTCATTCACATACAAACCATGAAAATAGAGGCAACTTCTACCTGCATGCCATTAGTATATATTCAGGTAAAATACCAAAATTATCATAATATTGATCAAATATCTGTGGTACACACCCAAAAGCAAAGGCAAGGGATCGAATTATTTTCATATCAATCAGCCCTTCATTACAAAGAGGTATTTTAATGCACTGTTATAATCTGTCATTTCACAAACAGCAATGTCAGCAAATTACTTCAAGGTACTGCTTCAATAGCAGCCATTTGTTTCATAACATGGGGATTAATAATGTGTTCAAGAAACTTCTTAGTAAGCAGAGTAATATTTTTTCCCCCCGATAAATTGTAATGAAGGGATTGGATCTTGAATCACAAACACTGTGGCTCTATTTTAAACTGCAATATGGTCTTTGCTATTTTACTTATTGACAGAATCAGAGCCCTACTGGAAATACTATGGCTCAATGAAACAATGTAATACCATCTGTTGTGTGGTGTCTTACTCAAAAAAATTGTTTTGCATTGACACAAAACTTCAAAACCTATTTTTATAGTTACTCCTTGCCTATCCTGATCAAGTGGAATCAACATTTCCTAATGTATACAACAGATCATGTCGCTGCCTGTATGGTTCCATGTTTGTTGTAGACCATGAGGGAGCTGTTTAAAAAAAAACTTCAGTCAAACAAACCTCTTTTATATTTGTGAATTAAAGCTAAAGATTGTTTTTTTCCCCCCCAATAAAATGCTACCGTAATCTACCTGCCATCCAATTGTGGCAATTTTACTTGGACAATTTCAACAACACTAGCTCAAGATTGCTGCCACCCACAGGCATAAAAATAACTTGTTTTCTTAAATAAATTGAATGAATGCCCAATCTCACCTCGCCGAGGCTATCCCTCAAGGTCGGGGATGACGGTCTACGATCCGTTGTTTTTATGGACTCTCAGGCGGCTTACGAGTCCAATCCTGGCTTTGAAAGTTCTTCGGCATTCAGGACAGGTAATTCCAGATCGGGCTTTGGCTGTTGCTGCCTCGTTTTCCGTTTTCTTCTCTTTTCTTCTAATTCTGCGCATCTGTCGGCTTTGAAGGTCGCCATTCCTTCTTGAATGATGGTTCGCCAGAGTTTCCTGTCCTTGCATTGGTTTCCCAACTGTCAATTTCACATTTCTTCGTGCTGGCTTTTAAGGCGTCTTTGAATCTCTTCTTTTGTCTGCCTCTTTTATGTTTGCCTTCTTTAAGCTGGGAGTAGAAGGTTTGCTTTGGTAGACGCTCGTCTTCCATCCAAACAACATGACTGAATCATCTTGACGACGGAGGCTTTGATGCTAGATGTTTTTGCTTCATTCAGCACGCTGACGTTGGTTCTTCTGTCTTCACAACTGATATTTAAGCTGCTTCGAAGTCATCGTTGGTGGATCTTTTCAAGTGTTTTCAGATGGCTTCGGTATGTTGCCCAGGTTTCTGATGCATACAGGAGCGTTGGAATCACCACTGCTTTGTACACTAACATTTTGGTGTCTGTTCAGATGTCACGATTTTGAAAGACTCGTTCGAAGACATCCAAAAGCAGTTTCTCACCTAAGCTACATAGCACAAAACTATACATGGCACAGTACCAACATAAGATACAACAAAAATCAGAAAGTGAAGCTCTGAGCAAGTCTTACTGGCAATCAAAATACCCACTTTACCCTCTTTGTTACACACTGTTAAAATACCAATCAGTATTCCAAAAATAACATAGGGAAAATGTGACTTTCACTGAGAATCTCCTTCTTTCCCACTTTTGGTCAACACAAACAACAAGCTTCAAAAATCAATCAGATATCAGGGTTATTAATGCAGTCCAAAATCCTTGGGCCTGCTCTACAAGCTTAACAAAACTTGCACTGATGATTCCATCTCCTATCACTGCCCATGTTTAAAGTAAGATTGAGGATCAGTTGGTGTTTATTCAGATTGTGATGCCGTTCATTGACAAGTTTATACTACTGGAGGATGGACTGTAAAAGGAGCTGCTGGCAGGTCTGGCCAGGCTCAAGAAAATAAAATGTTATTAGGTCTGAAACCAAATATTAGTAGTACAAGTCCATTTCTGATTAGGATTCTGGGCTTTCCAAGCCTGGTCAATTTTGTGTTAATAATGCTTTCATGATTTCAAATACAACTGGACACTGAATTCATCACTGTGTCCAATCTGTTCCTCACTGGAGAGTCTAAAGATCTTTTGTACTGAATGTGGAACCATCCCCTGCTTGTCAGGCTATTCTTATATTAATATTTGTCGCAAACAAAATCATATTCTATTTCAATTATCAATAAGTATCTATTCTACCACATTCTATTTCAATTATCAATAAGTACGAATCGGGTTTTGGACGATGTTCCATCTCACTCATGCATCTGCATCTCACTTCTACCACAGTCAGGTTTTGAGATCCATATTCCTTCAGGTAGCGCATTGTGAAACGGAAAACAATTCATCTTTACCATCCATACAACATTAACGTACAACCATGTGTGAAACAACAGTACTCCAGTGAAGAACAGTATTAAGATTTTGCACCTCAATATCATTAAAAGCGGAAGACAGTTTCAGTTTTATCCCTAGACGGAAACAAATCAGGTTGTACACTATACTATGGATACTGGGATCCTTGGATACATGCATAGCCTAGTTCAAATCTGACACTTAGCCAAATTATTCTATCTTCAGTCAAAGTTCAGACACACCCACTTTCCAGCAGGCATTTCTGATCATGAGCAAGAAATTTGGTTTGATTATATTTTTCACCTTAACTACTGGCTTTGGCGACCAACTGCTAGATCAGATGTGAAAGCTTGGTCTGTGCAACTGTGCACCCCACCATTCAATGCATTCACTCACTGCGGCAAGTAGAACTGAAGATTACAGTTTTGTAGCATTACATTTTTAGAATTTGGCGGAATTATAAATTATGCTTTTACAATTGCAAATGTTTGGTATGAAAAACTTTTGCATCCTTTAAAAAATGTTGTTGTTGAGAACATTAAACACCCAAATTCAATTTTTAGATATAATAAGTGTTTTAGATATAATGAGTGTTGCCGAGTGTCTCAACAAATAGCCGCTGGTTTAAGGCTGCAACTTCATGTCAATCCACTCACTTCTGCTGCGTCACATTGACCCCATGCCTCTTTTGAAGCTGACATCACCAATCAGTTCTGAACAGGCCTCACCTCTCAGCAACAAAGTCTCTTTTCATTGGTTTTCCACTGTAGGCCACATGGGCAAACACAATGGTTGCCTCCAGCTTCACACAAGCTCCCCAGTCTGTATGGATCATTTTGGAGTGATTTATAACCAACACTTTTCCTTCTGCATCTGTGCAGGGAAACACACATCACTGGGGGCCACTTTCATGATTTTGTTGCGACTAGGATTAGTTGGATTAGGGACTGACTCATAAGAACCCCCCGCAGCTATGAGGAAGTTTCATTGCGGGATCAGTGTGATGCTAACTATTCTCTACCACCAGCACTACAAGTCTGTCATAAAATAGATACAAAACCAAAATCTGCACAAATAATTTATAACTGATGATGAATTTTACTCAAATATGCAACTATGGATTATTAATATTTGCTTTCATGAAACACATTCAATTTCCCCCATCAAATTAATTTAAAAAATGCTTGAAGAAACATTTTAAAGGAAAAAAAGTTTCAAATGTTTACAAGCAGTTGCTGTTACATTTCATTCCTGGTTGAAACAGTTGCTTCCTTTCAAAAATAAACTTGAGGCCTTTTAGAAATTGAAATAGGTAGAAGGCTGTTGGGAAATTCTGATGAAAAATGGTCATCAGTGGACAAATGAAGGAAGGCATGGAAGATGAAAATCTACTGAAGAAAATTGAAAAACATGATTGCTCCAAAAGTTTCTAAGTGTTATCTGTTATACTTTTTTTCTCTTCTCTCTAGTTCTTTTTCTCCTCTATTCTGTTTAGTGCATTCACTATCAAAAGAAAGGGGGTAAGCAATGGAGGCTTTGACCTGCAGCTGTAACACAATACTTTCACACAGCCCTGTCGACCCTCTGACATAAATTTTACACCGCAGCTGGCATTTACACACTTAACATTTCCATATGTATAGCATGGTCTGTGCTAATTATGCTAATCACCTGTCTAACTCTCCACTGCGAAAAATGGTTGTATTTAGCAGTCCACTGCTTACAAATACAGCTTACTGTGTGGCTGAAATGTACATTCAGACAACCCTGAATGGTAAGATTTTTCCACGTTGCTGGCTTCATTCAGACTGCAAAAAAATTTATTCAAGTCAACTGGTTTCGGCCAGCAACATAAAAGTTACGAGAAAAAAGTGAGTGTGCTCCTGCCCTAACATTCTAAGTCTGCTTGCAAGCAAAATGATAAATCAATTGGTGTGGGAAACAAACGAAGAGATATATTTTGCAAGGCATGTGAAACAGTTGCCTTTTAAAAAAAGAAAACCACTAGATCCACCCATTTCTTCCCAAGATCTCCAAAATGAAGAGCATTTGTTTCTTTTACGTCAGGTATTGAGACAATAGAGGTAGTAGGAAAAACTTGAGAGATATCAACTCTTCCAATATAACAGAGAGAATAAATTAAATACTCAACAATAAAATAATTTTTGACTTGTCAGATACTTTGTACAACCATCTTATGAATTCTTATGAATAGAAAGACTTGTACCTTAAAGAGAAAATGATACACATTGTGAGGCCCTTAAATATAAATCATCTGCAGTATATATGTTGATGAAGTAAATAGCTTATAATGATAATGAATAGATGTAACTTAAAGATCTTTATTTTTCTTTTATACAAAAGACTTAAGATTTTTAAACTGGTTAATTCGCTTCACAGAAATTTTAGAGCAGAAATAAATTATGGAACTGGAATTTGGACATTTCTCACAAATAATCTTTTTAAACAGCGAGACAAATACATTTGACCCAGATTCTACCCAATTTTAAATTCAGTTACACTCCTTTGGCAGTCCAGAGCCGTATAATAATTAAAATGTTCACTGTTAGTTTTATTCCAAAATCTGGCTCAGCAGCCAAAACAGAAACAACACTACAACTACTGTGGTCATTTCACAGCAGATATTTTTCTTTAATGGTGGGGGGGGGGGGGGGGGGGGGGCTGTGGGGGGTAGTGGGATGCAAGTTTAGACCACCCTGATTCTATGGCACAGTATTCTGTTTACATTTCAGTGCTTGATTGTGTAATACATATGGCATTTTTGGGCAGGAATCCCGGGTCTTCAGCCAAAAGACTTTTAGCAATACTATTTTAAAAACTGTACACTAGCCATTTATTTTCTTTTCCTTTTTGGAAGACATTTATTTGGATTTTTAATCACTAAGCTCGATAGCATCAACCACTTTGCCCTCTATTCCATCAACAATGGCATTAAACTGCTTTTTAATCTAATTTAATCATAAACACATAACAAGGAAACATCTTAATCTACACATATAAAGCAGGCCAAATTGTTGTCAAAACACATTCTCAATAATGTAACAAGATGTAATTGACCAGTTCCTTTCAACTATTAACATCTCAGCACAAGGTCCAAATTTATCTGAACAAAGTTATCCCAAAGCAGGACAATGAAAACAGAATGGGAAAAAAAGGCACAATCTCAGTTTATCAATCGGAGATCAGCTGTGGCCAAGATGGAGTGAGTATACTGGTGGACATAGTCTATCAGCAGGTCACAGGGAGGTCAGCTTTGAAGGAGGAATCCAAATGAAATATAAACATGGCATCGTGGAAACCAGACAAATCTCCCATAGTTTTGTCCAGCCAGCACTAATCTAGGCATCAGCTGTGGAGCAAAACCTAAACAAATGGATCACTCAGTTCATACATCTGGAAGCTGTCTTATTTTAGTCTTCAAGAGCAGATATGTACAGTTTAAACACTGGTCCAGCACACAAAAACATTTCATTTAAAAACATGCTTGGACACATATGTCCTGTAAAATTAATCTACATGCATTGCCCTGGGCTGTTCAATGCTATCCCAAAGATTGCTTTGTATTTGTCAGACAATAATTCAAGTGTATATAATGCAAAGTGAGATATTCGACGATAACAGAATGTCAAGGAATTTTCTTACGATTCCTCACACATATGGCATTTCTGTTAAATTTAAATTCTGCTTAATTAACCAGTTTTAAAAGAACGCAGAACATGGAGCACAATAGTGTAATAGGAAAGAAAGTGGACTAGCCCCCACATTTGAGGAATGTTGATCCAGAGTAGTTGGGAAATCTAAATTTGAGTAATTTAATAAATCTGCAATTTTAAACTTGTATTTGTGATATTGATAATGAAGCTACTAGATTGTTGTAAAAGCCCCACATGGTTTGCAAGGGTCCTTCAGGGACAGAAATCTTCCACTGTATGCACTCTGGCCGTTAGATGGCTCCAGATCACCCATGTGACTTGACATCACTGCCTTCTCAATAAGGGATGTACAATAAATGCCAGTATTTCCAGCAATATTCATGTTCAGTGAAGGAAAGTTAGCAACAAAAAGCAACAGATATTAATGCAACACACATAATTTTAAATGTCTTATTTACCGGTAACAATAAAAGCAGTTTTTGATGAGTGAATGCTCCAATTTTGAACAAAAGGGGAAAAAGGGAAGTACAACGGGATCTGGGGGTCCTTGTTCATCAGTCACTGAAAGTAAGCATGCATGCAAAAATATCTCTATCTCTACATATATACACACACAGACACAGCATGTTTTATTAACAAAGTCTTGAGGCCACAGACCAATAGTCTGACCTCAATGTAAATGCTGATCCAATTATTTATCACAGCAACAGAAAAAAAAGCCTTTAAAATGAGAATAAACAACATTTGTCAATGAAAGGCTAGCACTTCATAAGCCTAAGATTCAGTTTTTGGAACTGCCTGTTTATTAGTTTACTGAACTGTTGATCATTATTTCAACCAATAATTCCCTGGGCTAAAGGAGCTTCTTTTGATCCAAGAACAGATCTGAAGGACTGAAAGCATCAATGAATGCAACTTTAAATTTGAAAAACTGTCAACAATTCAACATCCATTAACATCAACACCACTGGGGAATCAAGAAGAAAAGCACTGGTATACTCCTCCTGCAAGAGATTCTGTATAATCTTTCAGAAAATAAAGCTTCAAGGATGCTATATGGGATTTAAGTAATTAGAAAACTCAAAGAGGAATAGGTGTTTTGGAAACAGCTTTGTACTGTGTTAGAAAATTGACTTCAAAAAGCTGAAGCTTTTTTAGTTCAATGCAAAAATTTACTATGATAACGTATCTCATTGAGTTTGATTACAATGCAAAGCAATATATTCTACCCTTCATATATCAGATGCAATTTAATTTATGGCACATTTCAGTAATGTCTACAACTTTTGGTGCCCTCCCTAGAAAAACAGTTTAGGAAAAAATGTCTGGGATTTAGTGGTGAGAAATAGATAATGACATCATAAAATTTAAGAGTAGTAAGTCTAATCTCTTGCCACTGAAGTTGATGGATAATAATTTGTAGTACAATCAGCAGCCGAGATACGTAACTTTTCTCTCAACCAAAAGGGAATCACTTCCACTTAGTAATGCTGTATCATTTGAGAAGATTGTAATGAATGTGGTCCACATTATTAAAATGTGAGAGAAGTACATGACATAGATAACAGTAGATGTGAAGATCAATGGCGCATTAGATTTTGTTTCATTTTCACGGAAATCCTGCCACGCATGCCATTGTTTTCAGCAATTTCTGCTTTTATTTCAGATTTGCAGCAAATGCAGCATATTTTTAATGTCCAATAGATTTTAAGAGTTTAATTGGTGCTGTGAATGCAGTGCCAATTTGAAATTAAAAATCCTGAAACAAGTCTGAAGTGCAGATGAATTCCACTCTGCCCTGGCCTCAACACTTCTCAAAGTGTACCAGGTATGCAAAAACAGCACCTTATGAAAACATTCCCAGCATATGCCTGCAATTTGGAATAGAATTGCAGTTCACAAATTCATGTATATATTGACATGATCAGCTGCATTAAGATTACGCAAAAATACTTTGCTCAAATTTATATAGTTCTCCAGACCCAGTACATACTTGTCTCAGAGAACAGAATTCTCTAAGATTTGCTGTTGTGAATTGAGCCAAGGCATTCCAAGGGTGGATGCCTGTACCTTGAACATTGGGTTCATAGATGAATATTTAAAACCCACAGTTCAGAAAGTAATTTATTCTGCATTCTAGTATATAAAGTTTACATACTGCCATGTCAGTGCTGCCCATATGACTAGAGAGTGGTTTTTATTGTATGCCGAGGATTGATTATATGAAACTAGACTCTCAATTAATTGTATTCAGTTATGATGATGCTGGTGCCATAAATTAGAAGGTTTATTTTGCACAATGAACCATAGTCATGTACACTTACTAGTGATACTCTACTGTTGATTTTGAGTTGTTAATTCTGGTAAATTTTTAGTTTTACCTTCCTGGTAGATTCTTCCAGACAAGACTGGGAAGCTCAAGAAAGAGCAAAATGGGAAAAAATGGAACGGTATGCTAATCGCTAGATTCATTTCACAGTGACACAAATGTTATTGATAGAGGGATCTTAGAACTACTGGAATAATCAATAAGAAACTATTTGAAATTATAAGTAGTACATTTCCTGAGACAACTTAACCATTAAATTTATAACAAGGCACCATAATGTTTTGAAAGGGAGGTTCTTGCAACTGGGTGACCCCACTTGTCAAATGGTTTGTTTACACCAAGATAGAAATGACATGATAGAAATGATGAGAGGCGAGAATGCTTTTGAAGATTTTAGAGACCATGCATGCAAAACTCTTGGATAGAGTGGCGTGGAAAATACCCTTTTAAAAAATGTAATTATGGGCTAAACCACATGGGGCTGATGCAGGTACAATGTCACTTTTCTCATTTGTTCATAACCTGTTCCCAGAGGTGGTGTAATTTACATGTCACCAGTAAACTTTGTCAAAATTAGGCATTTTACAATGGTGATCAAATAATACTATTATAGTGGAAATTTTATGATTAGCGCACAGTAGCATAATAGTCTTCTGCACGAGTAGCATAAGTCAACCAATACAGAAAACAACCAAACCATTTGCTGCAAGGGTCGAGGTTTGTCATATATATTTTATAATCAATTTAAATTAGCAAGTAATTACATCTACTTGTGGAAGAAAATAAACCAGTTTATACAATTCAGGATTAAGGGTACATCATTAATTGCCCTTGAGAATGTGTTGAAGAGCCACCTGTTCTTGAAATGTTGCTGTCCTTCTGGTGAATGCACCCCACAGTGCTATTTGGTAAGAAGTTCTAGGGTTTAGACCCAGCAATGATGCACAAACAGCCAAACATTTCCAGCTCATTACGGTGCACAACTTAGAGAGGAACCTGTAGGTGGTGTTCTTATACATCCATTACCCTTCTTGATGTTAAATATTGCAGATTTGGAAATGCTGCAAGAGCAACTGCATTTTTTTTGTTGGCAGAACAAACAAAAGCAATATTCCTATGACACTAGATTAAAGGCCAATCAAGTCACTCTGGATAGTGTCGATTTTTAATTTTGCTGGCGCTCCACTCATCCAAAGGGAGAGTATTCCAACTTGTTCATGATTTGTGCCTTCTAAAGTGGTAAAGACTTAGTGCATCGGGAAGTGAGTTAATTGCCACAGGATAGAGTCTCACATCTGCTTCTGTAGTTATTGTCTTTAGCAGAGTTTCTGGTCAACGATGAACTCCAGGAGCTGCTGTTTTCGAACACAGCAATGGTAATTCCATTGAATGTCCTAGGTAAGCGGTGATAAAATCTTTGGAGATGGTCATGTCCAGTCAGTTATATAGCATGAATATTTGTTCTTATTATTAACAAGGGTATTGGTGCTATCAATAGATAGATGTTCAAAACAGTTTTAATTAGATGTCCAAGGAAGGATTTTTTTTGTTTGGAAGGACAGCAGCAGTAACGGACAGCGAATATAAATTGTGATATTGAATATGCTTAATTATTCTTCATATCAATTGACATATAAAAACAAACTTCAAAATAATTTCCTTTGAAAGGAAGCTTAATAGTTCCGACAATTCTAGTAACAAATGACATTCGAGTTTCTGATGTTGACCATGCTACATGTGGCTCAAAAGTTGTTGAGTTAAACTGGATGCTCACAAAATGTACATACAATGAAATAGCAAATATTAGTGAGATGCAATGGCTATGAAAGAAGATGTCTTATGAAGCTGAAAAAGTTGTTCCAACGATCAAATATCATAAATACATGAAATATTTTTCACAACAAATGTTACCAATATTGATATGTAGCGACTGTTCATATCTTCAATAAATTATACATCGAGTCTGAAGTAGGGTCTCGACCTGAAACTTTACCAATTCCTTCTCTCTAGAGTAACTCCAGCATTGTGTCTACATTCGATTTAAACCACCATCTGCAGTTCTTTCCTATATATTTTACACTTCTGTATTACTCTGAAGTTTGTTGAGAGAAAATTGAAATATTTCTACAGCCTATTGCATTTGGCGAGAATATTAAATGTAGTAAAGGTTTTCATTCAGGCGTCTTCAACAAGGGGAACTATTGCACGTTTCCCAATATGTATTATGTATATAAAGGTGCGTGCACAATTTCCACAAAATATTAGAATCTAGTAAACAACTATATAAATTTGGGTAGCACAGTGGCACAGCTGAGAGAACTGCTGCCTCACAGAGCCAGAGACCTGGGTTCGATGCTGACCTTGAGAGCAGTCTGTGTGGAGTTTGCACATTCTCCCTGTGACTACGCGAGTTTCCTCCAGGTCCTCTGATTTCCTCCCACATCCCAAAGATTGGAGATTAATTGGTCTAATTGCCGCTAAAATTGTCGCTAATGTGTGTAGGGTGTGGATGAGAAAGTGGGACAACATAGAACTAGCGTGAATGGGTGATCGATGGTCCGCGTGGAATCGGTAGGCTGAAGGGCCCGTTTCCATGCTGAATCTCTGAACTAAATTGCTATAAAATTATTTTGCATTCTCATATCAACTGAGTTTTATTTTCAATGAAATCAAGACACAATCTCAAAAGGAGATTTTTTTTCCTATATTTCATCAGTGCCTGATGATCTGTGGGCCATTAAAGCAACACTTTACATTGTGTTGGAATACATTACCTTTACTGTGAAATATTTCAAAGCTCTTTGATCAAAATTTGATAGACCGAAACATGTAAACTGTCATTGCTGATATATTTCCCAATCCGTTCATATTCTAACTTGGTCTCTTTACAGAACCCAACCACCCACACCCTTCCATCACCTGCATAACTCCCCTCTGTTCAGTTCTTTGCCCTATATTGCCTTCTGTTTATACATTTAACCACAGAAATATGCAACTGCTGCTCTTTTAGTTTATTTGTGCAGTGCCCATGTTCGTGACCAAAGAGTTACCACTCCACTGAGAACACACACAGCTACAAGATTCCTGCTGCTGTCAGCCATTTGGAGAGGGGGGAGGGAAGACGGAAGGACAAAGACAATATGTGAAGCAAATGAGAAGGCAAAAACTATAAAAACACACTGCCATAGACAGCAGAAAAAAAACTTTAAGAATGTCAGAAATACATGAATGGCTATTAGAATATACACTATAACTTTTATATTAATTGGTATATAATTTAATAAGAAAGGTGGTAGTTTAGTAAATATATAAAAACCTCAACAAATAACATGACTTTAATATATTTATGCAGATATTAAATAAAATCATTTCCCAACATATGCACAAACTTCCCACCCTTTAATTAGTAAGCAGGCCCAAACATTTGACAGCATTTTAATAAACGATGTTTTCGTTTACCCTGCTAAACAATGAAAACTGTTCATTAGCAGTATTAAAAAGATGAATAACTTTAATTCATCTCGTAAACTCCTCACGCATCGATTAACAATTCACCATTTTTTGTTTCCGTTTTTAATCACTATAAAGATAGATCAAAGCTCAAAATCTTTAGTTGAACTTAGCTCCCTCCCCCACGGAAAAAAAAGCACCACATAGAAAATCCTTTAAAAAATATATAAAACGTAATACTAACTGCAATTACATTAAACATACGTCACCTCCCGCTAGTTTACATTAATCTACTTTGCAAACATGCGTTCCAGTCTGTACGACTTCACTTTTTTTTCCCCCGAGACAAATGTTTTTTTTGAAAGTTGAAAGCAGTCCAAAACAGGACCACACACACACACTCACTCCCTCACTGACTGACTGGCTCAGTCACTCAGTGGCCGGCCCGGCCCGGCCCGGCCCTGCCTCCCGCCCGCCCGCCACTCGGCCGCATCGGTCACTGCTGCTACTGGGGGCGCTCACAAAATGGCGGCTTTGACAAGCTCCACACTTAAAGCGAAGCTTCATCCCCCCCCCCCCGTACCCCCACAAACAAGGTGCCACAAATCACTCCCCTCACCCCCACAACACCCAGACGCCGTGAGGTTTATACAAATGTAGAGATTAATTATAAAGGATTACAGCAACGTCTTTGTAACTTTTACTTGGCCTTCGGCCAGACAGACATACAATAAACAATCCCACTCCGGTGTGATGTTTCTTCATCTCCCCCTCCCCACCCCCACCCGCCCCGTCTTTTGGTGGCACTAATTCATAGTTTTAAACTTTGATTCGGTGGAAATAAAACAAACTCCCCCGAGAGGGGAAAGGTCTTACCTTCCACCCACAGCTCCTCGACATCGGTTTCAAGATTAGCAGCCCTTAATCCCACTGCGAACGCCCCAAATATTAACAGGCCCACAACGAAGAACTTGCCACAGTTCCTTTGAATGTAACAGCCCAGATTAAAAAACAGTTTCTGAAATTTAGCTCGAAGCCACAACGGTGCTTTCCTTCCAGTAGCCTTTCCCTAAAAGAGAAAAGAGACACTTGAGAATCTGAGGGAACTCATCGGACAAATGCATCCTTAAAGAGACAGCACTCCTTTCAATTCACGATTTCTAGTTGCAACAATTGTCTTTTTGTGAATAAGTAAAGCTTTAAAGCCCAAAGCTTTTAATTAAACTAGCGCCATTAAACACTGCCCATTGGATTATATCATATTACGTATTATGTTACTAAAAGTGACGGCAAGTCTCTGCAGCGACTGTCACTTCATCTGTCTAAATTGCAATCCAACCTGCAGCGGTGACAGACTACAGGGGCAGAAACACTGCTGCAAAAGGGGATCGGTATCTCATGCTGTGAAATCCAATCGGTACATTAAAATATGCAAATAAATTAAGAGGACAGGATAAATTCATGCAAATATATAGTGTACATAAAAGTTAAACCCCGAAAGAATCGACGTGTTAAATGTTTGTATTTAATATATTGAATGTAACAGCCGGATTTATTGGATCGACATCTAATAGAATACATAGTAGCAAAGAGTTCATCCACGTGGTTGCTCTGCTGTAACATCATAAGCTGGAGTAATTCATTTCCATAGCAGTATCAGGACGCTGTGATCTGAATTAGGAAGTGAAGCAGCCATCTGAGAGTTACGACAATATTTGCGAACGGAAGAGGGAGCCACATGGATTTCAGTTTATAACTCTACTCTGAACAGATACGATCGCTTAAAGAATGTTTCGCTTTTTGTTTACTTTAAATCTTAAAGCATGCAGCCAGGACTTTGCAGATTTTTTGTATCTTTTAAAGGCAATCCTAAATCCTAATTGCTGTAAAGAAACTCCACGCAAAAACATGGCGAGTTAAAGAAACAAGGAATCCCACACACACATCCAAGTGAGTCGATGCTCCCTCCGTGCTACTTGGACTGCAGCGACTGTGGAAACGCCGCCTGGGAGAGCTGAGCTTTGTTATCCTCGCTTTAAAACTTTCACTTCTACTTGCTGCTCAGTGTAAGCATCGATGCGGCGGCGATTAGCTCCCACTCTATCGCTTATGGATAAGAATAGGGAACACAAAAGGCCCCCAATGCACAAAATGAGAAGCAAACATAAAAAGGGTTTTACAAACTGGAAATGCACCTTTGAGATCTGATCCAGCGCGAAGGCAGCATCGCAATAGCTCGGCCGTTCCAGATAATCTAAAACCGCTGTCGGATGCCGCAGGTTTCTCCTTATCCTCCTCCTGTTTTGCTGAACATGGTCCTCCTCCTCCTCTGTCCTTCGGCGTTCCGTAATGTTAACAGCCGAGGCCATGTTGTTGATGGGACTTGGGCAGTATAATCACACACCGTCTTAGGTTCCACCAAACTTTAATCCTCAACAAAGTAGACGCTGCCTGGCAAACTTCATACTCCTCGTAGCGATGGCGAGTCAAAGTTTGCGCCTTCCATTCCCACATTTCGCGATCTGGGGGATCCTGGAGTTATTCTACATTCACGGGGGCACAGTGCGCTTTAAAAGAGACCGGAGAGGGCAGCTTGAAAACGTTCACCTTCTTGCAGAGACTCGGGGAGTTTACCCGCACCGATCACTCGCTTGAACCATACTGTGCAAACAGGCCCCGGAGCTCGGTGAGCCTTGATTCAATAGGGAAAAAAAGCCTGTCTCTCCATTTAGGGGGGAAGGAAAGCAAAAACCCGCCTCCAGGGCCGTCAGATGGCTGGGTGAAGGTTTGTATTGCTTGGCTCTGATTGGCTGAGGAAGGTTGAAATTACTCAGCAAACACGACTATTATTAGCTGCTTAGCAACAGCTCACCAAAGTAGAGAGACCACCCAGGCTGCGAATGCATCCATCCCCACTTCAGGGGAGTCGCGGTTCGGCTGAAAGAAATCATAGCCTTTCACTCCCGTCACAGTCTTTCTCTCTCCTTTGCACGCACTTGGTAAAACAAACTTTTATATATTTTCGACAGAGCTGCAATTTAGCTATTTTTTCCCGTAACAGCAGGTTGGGGGTTCTGCAGATTAGAGGGAGTCCGGTCCTCGCGAATAATTTTGAAGTTTTATTTTAACTATTTGCTCTTGTTTCAATGGAAATTCTTTATCTTGGCATCGAGTTGTAACAAATGCTGGGAGGTCTCAGTTGAATTAGCAGGCTTGCATGGATAATGACAGCCTTTGGATCGTGCAGTTGGAAGTACGAGGTGTGTGTGTATGTGCGCACACGTACATTTTCTTTCGAAATTTTTCAATAGCTGCTCTTTCTCAAACCACGCGAATGAAAAGAATATAAACTATTAAATCTCGCCCATAATAAATAGGAAAGGCACCCGAATGGATATAAATATGTGGCAAATGATTTAACGGCATTTTTTGTTCCCTATCTGGGACTTTTCAGACAAATAGGGATATCTTTCATTTTAATCGTAGAAATCCCACACACCCCTCCCGCCGCCCCCGCACAAACCACCCATACACATTTTCATTTTATTCATTGGGAGATGTGGGGAGTTTCATTGGGGTCATGTGACCGGCGTACCCAGGGCGACGCGCTGACACAATGTGAGAATGGCTGAATTACAGTAGTATCAAAGGAAGAAAACAAAATCCTCAGTGCTCCTGTCAAACCCCATCAGGATCAATGTGATTTGCATGGATAATTAACAGACTTCTGTTAATTTCCAGAAGGAAAAGGGGTGGCGGGGGATAGGATGAGGAAAAGAAGGGTACACAAAAGGCTGGAGAAACTCAGCGGGTGCAGCAGCATCTAAGGAGCGAAGGAGATAGGCGACGTTTCGGGTCGAGACCCTTCTTCAGACTGGTTAGGGATTTCTACGATTAAAATGAGGAAAGGAAACCTGCTCAGTTGAATTTCACATTCATGTGCGCCTGTGCGGAAAGAATCTGAGGCAAGCTCCGAACAATTCCGAACAAGATCTATCCACTCGCCGTCATTCTGTACGATAAACTACGATATATGGCGCCTTTCAAAACGTTATAAAGCGGTTCGCAGTCAATGAAGGATCGCTGTTTCAACACACGATGCGCAGCGGCCAACGTGTACACACCAATATCCCACACGCTCAAAAACATGATAATGTGAGGATAATCTGCTTTCCAGAATGTCAACGAGGCGAAAACAATCGGCCAGGAAACAAGGCTTCCCTTCGTGCTATTCCGTGAAACATTGGCCTGGGGTATTTAACATTCACTTGGGAGAACAGACGGAAACTCGCTTTAATTTCTCATCCGATTGACGGCATCCCTGACATAGTAGCCTTTCAGTGCTGCATTGTCGAATCAACCGAGATTTTTTGCGCAAATCTCCCGAGTGGGATTTCAATTTTCTGACTCAATCAACAAAACCACAACACACACACACGGTTGAACATTTTAACTTGCTGAGTTAAAGTTTGAAGGGCAGTTCACCACTTCAGGAAGATTCTGCTTTCCACTATCTTTCTACCATTCGGTGTTAAACCTTGTCAAGGCCTCAAACTGGTTTTATTGATGTCGGTTCATAAAGACGGTCAACACTAAAACCGCTCCCTCGGCCAACCACATCAATACAGACACAATGTGCCTATTTAGAGCAATCCCGTTTACTATACTCTATCAAGCCAAAGCTGTAAAGTTACACAAAATATTATAACAAATTCACCTTTACATTAGGTATAGTAAATAATCATGGGAGCATAAATGGCACAGTATATAATAGCTAAAATTAAGTATATAAGTTACATGCAGTGTATCGAGTGGGTGTACGGAATTGATTATTCGTGATTTCTAGCATTTTGACGCGTGCACACGGAAGTAGATTAATATCAGCAGAGATATACTACTCTAATCCAGAACGTCACTTCATAAAATCAGAATTAGATTCAGGTTTGAAGCCATGTTTTTCTCAATAAATGATTTTGGCGACATTATTAAATATGAATTAACTTAATCTATACAACAAATGTTTACAACTTTCTCAACTTCACGTCTTAATTTGAGCAGTTAGATTTCATAATCCATACGTATGTTTCCAATAATTCCATTCATCAATTAAATATTAATTATCAATAATAGTTAGCTTAATAATTTAAGCATAAATTAACTGATATTTCATCGTCGTATATCTCAATCTAATTCGACCGCATTTTGCTGTGTTATACAGATAATTGGGAAATGTACATTGTTTTCGATTTATTTATTTCGGAAAATCTGATAATTATAAATGTGATCTCCAAATCCTAGCTTGATAATATGGTCGATTGTCATCTGTCTGGTGGGAAATGTAACCAATGTCTACCTTAACCACTCTTAGAATGAATACATGTATACGACTAAACCGCGCTCTCGAAGTACATTTTACATTACTCCCCTTAGAGGTCCCAAGTGGTATTGCAACAAAGCACGAAGATTGATGAATTTGTCAAAATGCAATTTAAATTCTGAACTAACATTTACTATCACAACAGCTGTATTCTATTCCAAATTGGGTGTTATGTTTTCTGGATTTGCGTATGTAAATATAATTTAACCCTCTGTGCATTTTAGTATTCCGTTTATAATAACATTTATAAATATCAAATATCACAACAGACGAAATGTGATAGAACAAAATTGTGTTCAATTCAAGAGAAGACTAATCAGAAAAATGGCTCAAATAAAATGATAATTTTTCATATTAAAGATCTACGAAATGTCAAATTAATGTTACCCTTTCAAATGGATGCATTATTGGCGAATTGTAATGTACACAATTTATTTTTATCCATAATAAAGATGAAAAATTAAGTCAATTCACTTAGTTGGTGGTCTACAATTAGTACGGGTTAATTGTGTTAACAATTTTTTGTTAACTTAAGGTTAAATAAGGTTAATCAGAAACTTCTTATTGCCTAAGATTAAGATTATCATGATGACCAACTGACAAATATGTTTGCTAACGTGACAGAAATTAGATTTTATCATGTTCTACCTATCATCAATCAAAACTTGTCGCGAACCTCACTTCCATGTACCCACTTTTAGCCACAATGCTTGTGCGCACACAAATACGATAAGGTATTTGGTTGGTGGTAAAATATAATGGCACCAAATGTCCAAGGGCTCTCTTTGACTTTCTTTTAAAGATGCCATGTCAAAACGTCTTCCAATTTATAATGAGTGGTTGTTCTATTTTAAAAAAGAAATGTTTAAAAGGGCGGTGCATTTTAAGCTTGTGCTCCATGGACATAGGGAATGGATAGAGTACATTTGGCATGTAATTGCTTTGCTTCTGTATGGCTGCAGAGAAAGGAAGAAGTGTGAGCTCAAACTTTCAACGTGGGTGGTCAGCTATGGATGCCCCCAATTTGCCTCATTACTAATGCATGCGAGTGTTCCATTGCGAAGCGATAATGTTGTTCGTAATCAATCTAGCCTTATTTACATTTGGAAGCATTGTTGTCTTTAATATGCATGCCTTGTTCATGTAAACAGCATTCGACGACCGGTTGGGTTAACTTCAACAAATCATTATGGGTCTCCTCATAATGGTCCGAATCGTTTTTTTTGTCAAATGGATTTAATCAATTTTATTTGTCATTTAACTCTTATGGAGCATTTTCCATCTCTTGCGTTCAAACCTTTCCTTGTGCAATGGTAATTTATTTTACACCAAATGTCCGGTGTATATTGAGCCAACCATTTAATGTATATTAAAATGATATCCACGATATGCAAATTTTAAACTTCATTTTGTTATTTCTCATTTCAAATCATGGTTAGATGGACACAACATAATACAATACCCTACAATGTTTCGTATTCCCGTTTTCAACATCATTATCTGATTTGGTGAACTCGACCACGTTTTATGATTTACATTTACAGGAAGGATTCAATCTTATTGATTTAATCAATAACATGTTTTAGTAATCGTATCTGGTTGTTGAAATTATCAATAAGGATGAATATTGTTACTTTTTCCCTTAAATATCTCCATCCATCTAACATGCCCTGGTTTTCCACTATCCTGATCATGCTGTCAATAATCTATAGATTTTCAGGTATTTCAGTATTTTCTTCTGTTAAATAGAGAGTGTCAATAACCTTGCACCAATGGCACAGTCAGGCATCACATCTCGCAGCAACTTATCCAAATCCAACAAATACAGGTGTTTCATCTTTACTTGTTTGGAACTTCCATTGATTTCTAGGCAGACACGGCGCCAATCGTGTAAGGAAGCACAAACACTATACAGTATGTTACTCTCTGATTGACACAAATCAATCAAACCATTTTTGATTGCTTTAAATGTGAATGAAATAGGGCGTTCTACATTATTTCTGACCAACCAAATGTACCTTTGGGACTATATGCTGTAATCACTGGATATAAATAAGAACATGTATATATCTACATAAAATGTTTAGATCCATCAGTGTGTAGCTTTAGCTTTAACACTACCTTTAATTCTGGAGCACTGAGGAAAATGCACATCATCAAATTCACCTCTAAATAGCAACAAATTTTAGATTTTCAGTGTTGTTGATTTTGCCCGGACTAATTAATAAAAAATGGTCAATTTGTGAAAGATGTTTTCGATTTTCTTTGAACTAATTTCTGTTAACAGATTTTTTCAACTGAAGTTGACGTTGTGTTCCAATGTGCTTTAATCTTCAAACACAGCACACAGTAGTTTTTCTTGTAACTGGTTTCAATATGTCAAGCCTCCCCTCTGCTTCTCCCACACACGATGGGGGGAAAAGCACTACTCACAAAAACTGTCAAAATAATGCGACTAATTACCCCTGATCGAGCTGAAAGAGCAGTGCATTGCATGCTGCCCAGAGCATGGATACCGAATTAGGAATAGAACACACAGCCATATATACATCGACAAACTCACACAATTCTGCTTTCAGTAAGTAAGTTTAATCATTTCAGGGGCCATTCATTTGACAGCCTAGCATCACGTCTTGTCGAACACGATTGGCGACACGATCCTTTGACCTACTGCTGTAGCAAGAAATTTATTAGATATATAGGCGTGAGAAATGAAAGGAAGTAAAACAATTCCGCCTCATTGTACTCACCCTTTGACTCTGCTAATCCGGTTTACACCTCACGCCTACATCACTCAATAGGACCATTACCAGCAAAAAATAAAGGGGGGGGGGGGGGGGGGGGGTGAGATGCCGAAGTCTAAGAGGCAAAACTATTTCAGCGAAAATAAAGAAAAATATTGGCATTCATTTACACGCGCCGAATCCCACCACTCAATTTTATAGTGGAAGTTCTTTTTTTTTTCAAATGGCCACGCTTTAATTATAATTACAAGGTTTCATTTTATACTGTAGTCTTTGATCCGAAATAAATGATTTTGAGAACTTGTTTTCATCGAGGATTGATTTTGCTTTATAAAATGTACTTTTATCGACCGGCCCACTGTATTTTAAGTAACATTTAAGTATAAAGTACTAAATTGTTGGGGATAAGGCAAATGGTAAAGTACTATATACGCGAATACTTTGGTACAAGGTACATGGTATCGGAGGTGGATGAAAGAAAACGGCAATCATACGACACGCCACGCTACTTGCAGAAATTCAACTGAAGAAAATATAGATGTCTTTTTCCCTGCTAGGAGACAGCACCGATCAGAGATTTATTTTTGTCCCAGAGGTGCATCTCTATAAGAATTGCGCTGAACGGAAGCTGGGGGCGACCTCTCGTAGCGTGAAAATTAGTTCGAGGGATCCTCGGGACCCCTAGCTCTGTCACCTTGTTTATTAACCCACCGTCTGTTCAGCGACCAGTTTAAGCCAAACTGGGTGTTTCTAGTACAATCAAACAGCGAAATCACCTCGGATCTTTATCAACACTGCTGCACCGCCCAACCACAATAATCCCAGTATTAGCTACAGAAGCAGAGGCTAAAATAACTGTATCAGTAACACAACGAGTTTATGCCATCTGCCAAGCGTTCACTCCAAGAGTTCTGCGGTCTCTCCGTGTTCTAATCAAAGGTAACTTACCATCTTTCCCGAACCTCCCTTGTATGACCGCGCTGGTCTCGCTTGTCGAGATATTTTCAGGAGCTAAAAGATGTTATTTTTCACAAAATTTAAAAAAAAAGGTTTTAAAGGAACAGGGATTGTAATAATCCTGCTAGGTTGCAGTCATTCTGCTGTGTGCTGGAAGGTCTCACAATTACATGCCTGTTTCTATTAAGCAGCGCGGTCTTCGAGGTGGGTGGTCTGCTCTCAATAGGCAGGACCTGTCACCGTCACGTGACTGCCCAACACCACCGCCGCCCCCCCCCTGCACAATAAACTAAAGTTAAATCTAAACGAAACTAGCGTGCTATCAGTCCTGTGTAAACACTCGCTACAGTGCAGACCATAAGAAACCACGTACTGTGCTCAGTTGCTGTGAAATCCACACGAAACTTTCCGAAATATTGACAACTAGAAAAGGAGATTATTTATCCACTGTTGAAATGGCGCAAACTAATTCTTTGTGCAAACTGATAAATAAATGGTAATATATTGGTTGGAGAAATAGTTGTATAAACGCGACTGGTTTCAAAAGATGAAACTGCGTAATTGCATACTTTACATTGTCACGTTTGACAAAGGGAATCATTTAGTTCGTCCGCTGTAAAAAACAATTGAAATGTTCCAAAATGCTGATCAATAATATATAATGTACGATAGGCACCGTGAACGTGGAGCCACATTCCACCCAAACACTGCATTTGCAAGGAAAAGGACATTGCTGCGCTCAGGCACAATTCTTGAAAGCAATTTAACTGTTTCAGAAGTTAAATATCTTATAATTGTATTGCCTAAAATTCATGTCTTTAGTAACGTGGGGAATGGACGTGGAAAAAAAGTTGAATTACAGAATAAGATGTGATCTCAAGATTCAAGGCAATGACAAGGGGAGGGGGAGGGGGGAATGAATAGCAGTGGGATACAGTGTAAAGAAATACGGGAAGAGAACGAGACATCGTGTAACAATACATGAAAGGCAGAAAATAACTTTGTCAGAAATAATGAGACACCAAGACAGAAACACCGAGTGAAGTGGCAAATATAGACCGATTGTAAGACTGTGCGTGTGTCTGAGAAGGGTCATGTTGGTAATCAGAGCCAGATAAACTTCCAAGTCTAGGTCAATCTAAGTACAATTTAATAGTCCATATACAAAATATAATATATTGTTGAATCCTGCCACAGATTAGCTTCTACCTGTGCGCAGGAGTCAAGTCGTATACCAGCCATTCTTGATTTTTTATGCCGTGTTGGTTGCTTGTGGATGGACAATAGATACCACACGGATAGCTGCCCCTTGCAAACTTCGTCCACGCTGAGTTGCAATCAATACTACCAATTCTGGACATCGCAAGAAACGGATAGCGCATGACGCTGGATCTGTTCACCTTCCGAATGACGTTTCTGCTTTAAAGAAAAGGAAATGCATTATGTAGATCGTTTTATAGATTTCAAGTCATCATTTAAGCCACAGGGAACTTTTTTTGAGTTGGGAAACTGAAGACCCCACAGATGCCGGAGGATGTTTTGAACTGCTTTAATTGCATTTTCCATTCGAGACGGGAAGACAAAGATGGAACACAGGCGGAAGAGTGGGTGGGGGGCTTTGGAGGGGCGATGCTATTCTTAATCTAATAAAATAATCGGTTTCAGTGGGTGCAAATCCGTCCATTAAATATTTCAGATGTTCAAGTTTTTATTTGGGAATGCAGACGTTATTAGTTGTGGGACATTCGTTAAAGTACCAGAAAAACCTTAGTAGCAATAAACTTAAACATAACCTTTAAATATCTGTAAATTATACAGCTCAGTTGCTGAATACTGGTCACAGAGGTGGCCAAGTGAAAGTAGGTTACAGTAACAATTCAGAGAATACGCGCGCAATGGGGGGGGGGGGGGGGGTATCATTTTTTGATTAACAATAAAGTGAACAAAAACAGTATGTTGGTTCTTGTTTTACCATTCTGTGAAATGAAGGTCACTGGGCCAAAGCTGGTGAAGGATGGAATTCCCCTCCAACCCAAAAAACACCTCTTCCTGTTTGCAGACACAGGGCAGTCTTGGGCCTTTTCCCAGGATAAGGAGCAAGTGGGCCAGTCTGGTACTGGCTGGCTTGGACAAACGGGCTGGGCTATGCTAAATGACCAAATTAGATATAATTCTCCTGACAATGTGGTATTCCGGGTTTAATTCATTATTATATGGTAGAGCTGGTGGCTTGAAGTTAGCATATATCAAATGATAGGACATACATTGGTATTGGGTGTAATTGTGCTCATCAGCATGGGCTGACTTAAACATAAGCAAATCAATAATGTTTAAATTTGTTTTTGGTCAACAAGTAAACACGGGTTAGGTTGGTTATTAGCAATTAGTAATGAATCACACATGTAGATGGTTCCAATCTATCATCAGGTGTTTCCATTTTGCACACATATAGGTGTTACAAAAGATCAGCAGTGTATTTGAGTATTTAGGAAAATCCATTAACTTTCATGTCTATTCTTGTAAGTGTTAGCGCACAAATCACCTGATATGTTCCATTTAATTTATAGTTCATCGGCTGGTTGGAAAATATTGGAAATACCTGATGTAGCAGTTAGGAGACGGTTAAAATCAGGTTCAGCTTCTTTATGTGTGTTATGTGTTGTTACTGGTAAGACTGCACAATAACTGGTGGGCTATCATATTTAAAGTCTGTGTCACAATGCCATAACTTCCACAAAATAAAGAATGAAAAAAAAACATTTATAGCAACTCAAAAATACCTTGTGAACTAATGTCTGTCTGGAATCAGTTATCAGGATGGCATTCAATATAAGAACCCTATTTTGTGCTAATTTGCTTAAATGACATATATCTTTCTTGTCTGAATTGCACACCTATCTGGCAGAGAAAGGGAAGAATAAGAAGTAACTTTAATGTTACGTGTGGATTCAATAACTGGGTGAAATGAAGGTGTTTGCGCCTGGAGCAAAACTCCAAATTTGGGGCCAAACAAGGAAGGTAATTGCTACTAAATCCAGTGTAAAATTTAGAAAACACTACTTGAAATAGTGAAATACAGATATTTAAGCAGATGTTAGATACACACAAGGAAAAAAATAGAATATTGCACTGATAGCTTGAGATAAAGTAAGATGTAAGGAAGCTCATGTAAATATTTGTTTCCATGTTGTTGCTATTGTCTACACCAATTCCTATCCGGAGTCAAATGTCCTAAAGTTCCATGCATTATTATTCATTCTTTCTCAGCTCCAGTACACATCCCCATCTTTCACAATCTACTGAAATCTCTCAGCATTCCCATTGTCTTACATACCTTTCTTCTTGGACAAATTTTCCTTAACGATACAAGTATAATTTAAAATCCTGAATAGCTGTTAAGATGGTATACTGGACCTCCCAGCACTTTGAAATCTCCTTTCAATATGATTTATGGCATGTTCATAAACAAATGAAAACATTTCAGTGTGTGAAATGGATGCTGTCTAAATTATTTGAAAAATCATCAGTTTATTACATTTACACAAGTAAAAGTATTCTAAAAATCGAAACTCATTAGTTTAAAATACTGAAGAGTTTTGTGTAGATGAAAATTGTTCCCTGGCCCTTATTCAGCATGCTCAATTGCATTAACTGAGCTTCCTTTCTTTAGCAAATGGCACTTACAGTCATCACACCTTTGACAAGTATTTCGAAGTAAATGGAAAGTAAATTGCCAATAATTCAGTTTAAAAGATCCTTGGCTAAGAAAATCAAAACGTTTATGGAGATGCATGAAGCCACTTGTTGTGGACTTTAATGAAACACATATTTTTCACACAATTCTTCTTCCCACCAAATCACAGTCCTTTTCAAGAGATTTCGAACTTATTTTGCTGTTATAAAATTGCATTAAAAGAACATTGGAAAACGTGCCAATATGTAAATATAAATGTTTAAAAAAGCATTTGTTCATAAGTTCATGTGATGCAAGCAGAATTAGGCCATTCGGCCCAACAAGTCTACTCCTCCATTTCAATCTTGGCTGATTTATCTTTCCCTCTCAACCCAATTTTCCTGCTGTCTCCCCATAACCCCTGACACCCATGCTAATCAAGAATCTATCAATCACTGCCTTAAAATATCCATTAGCTTGACCTTCACAGCATTCTGTGGCAATGAATTCCACAGATTCACCACCCTCTGACTAAAGAAATTCCTCTTCATTTCCTTCTTAAAGGTATGTACTTTCATTCCGAGGCTTTGACCTCTGGTCTTTGACTCTCTCACTAGTGGAAACATCCTCTCCACATCCACTCTAACCACTCTTGTTTTTCATGTCTGAGGTAAATGTAACAGATATTTTCTGTTATGTTGGGTGAGTGCAGCTCAACATCATTCAATGGTATTTGAACATCTAAAAAGAAGTAGATTTGCATCCATCTGCTCTACAGCGGAGCGACCATTGTATACTTACTACTGGATTCTCTGCTATGACTTGTGAATTATTTTGCGTATAATTCAGGCCAAGATTAGAAACGTCCTTTTTGAAATCTGAAAACTGAGAATGGAACTACAGACATCCTGTATTCTTACCTCATCTTGCAGTAGAAAGTGTACATCGGGTTCTATTTGATATATTGGAAATACAGCATCAAGGTCCATTGTAGGCAATACAGAATGGATCAAGTGGCAACTTACTGGGGTGAAACTACCAACAACAGAGATCTAAAGTGTATTTTTTTAAATCATAAATGTTATTCATGCTGCTGTGGAGACCTAGAACTTCAATTTACAATCGGCTCCTAATTCAGAATTATTAATTTTAGGGGCTTGGTTATTTGTTAGTAGGCTTCACGTTCCACATAGAAACATAGAAAATAGGTGCAGGAGTAGGCTATTCGGCCCTTCGAGCCAGCACCGCCATTCAATATGATCATGGCTGATCATCCAAAATCAGTACCACGTTCCTGCTTTATCCCCATATCCCTTGATTCCATTAGCCCTAAAAGCTATATCTAACTCTCTCTTGAAAACAAGTAATGGTCAATGATCCAATCTAGAAGTAATACCTATCAGCCACAAAATGGCAGGAGATATCTTCTCCGGTGGCACCGGCACATCCATCAAAATCAACAAACCTCCCAGAAGGACTCAGAAAGTGCTAGATAACAACCATGAACTGACCAGCCAAAGTGGGATCTAAACAGCCTGCAGTAGTTGCCAGACCATTTTATGACATCATAAAGCAATACATGGCAAATTAATCCCATGGGGCCTCCGCTGAGGACAAAGTCTGCCACTGCACTTACTTCCCTCACCAAGGGAATAATAGATTGGAGGCAGTAGACACATATTAAACTTAACACAACATAGAAACATCAGGAAGAAAGTAGACTAAACCCTGATTAATAGTAAGATTAAACGAGAACTTACCAGTTTGAAGTTTGATCTTTATTTTATGAGGAGTTACGATGAGGGATTTCGTGAACCCCGCCAGGCATGCATGCGCGACATTCTTCAAAGCAGCGGTGTGGAATCACAGAACCAACAACAGAAATGACTTGTTATCGTAAGTTTGAGGAGACTCTATATACCAGTTGATCTTATGGTAGAGGGTTGGGAGCGGAGGGCACGAAATCCCTCATCGTAACTCCTCATAAAATAAAGATTAAACTTCAAACTGGTAAGTTCTCGTTTAATCTTACTATTTCATTTCGGAGTCATGTGAGTGACTTCGTGAAGACTTCAAAGCTCTGTGATTACACGCCCTGGACCACGTCCATGCTCACACACTGCCATAATACTGATGGAGGAAGTATGTTAACGTATTTCAGACTTGAACAAGCTGAAAAATAATAACATTGTTGTTAATACAACAATAAACCCCTGAACTCGGGGACAAACGTTTAGGGACAGCACTTAACGTGTGTAACGTTGCGGGAAACGGCCACAGGTTAGTTATGAAACCACTGAAATGTAGTTTCACTGGCCCAGCCCGCTATCGTGAGGACATGCTCCATGAACACCTCCATGGTCCTCGTTCCTGATGTGGATGAAGCCTTGGTAGAATGACATTTCAAAATGTTTAGTGTCTTACCTGCTGCATCGAATACCACCTTAAGCCATCTGGAGATAGTCTGCACCGTCACCCTGTGATGTGTGTTTCCATGGCTGACAACAGATCCGCCTCCATGTTCCTGATGGCCATTTCCAGACCTGTAGTCGCAGGTCTATATAGTTTAAGTAACTCTTTCATAAAGAAGTTACTTTACTATGGGTCGATCATTCTATCCAGGTTTAATTCCTGTAGAGTCTGGACCCGTTGTGCTGTATTCAGTGCTATTGCCATCACCACTTCTAAAGGTGAGTAAGTCCAGTGGTACCTCCGTCATAAGCGACCACCTCCTGAGTAGGGTCAACACCACCCTTATCTCTCAGATATTATATCGTGGTCGGGGAGGGATGGATAGAACATATCCCTCGTAGTTTGGATACCAGCTGGTGAGATCCCACTCCAATGTTGAGCTAGGATGACAGTGCACTACTGGCACTGTATGCAGCACTGTAACTGAGGGCTCATCATAATGAAGACCCGTGAGGATGCCAGCACATTGGAGATCGTAGCAGATATGTAGGTGCTCTTGGTCCGACTACAAAAGCCTCTCATATCCTATGTAGGTGAGGTAGTGCTTCCCAGTGGACTTTCTCTGCACGATCTATATGACGTCCATGGTCCTGTATGTTCCAGACCTGGGTACGTTTTCTGCAACACCTGTCTGATGAGGCAGAATGGGGAAAGCATAGAAATCCATTTCCCCCAATGTAGCGAGAACTCGTCCATCGCCACTCCCGCAGGATCTGGTTCTCAAGAGACATATATATGTATCTAGTGGTTCACCTGGACACAAGGAGGTCGATAACTGGTGTTCCATATTATGCTATAATTTTAGCAAATTGGGCGAACTTGGAGACCACATTCTGCAGTTTCTCCTGGGTTTTCTCAGGTACTACAGGTTCCTCCAGAACTGGAGGACATCTGGTCCAGCTGCAGAGATTGTGCTCTAGGATACGCTCCATCATGCGCTCCATCCGAGCCATGCGACCACTGCCGCATCTGCGGACAATAAGTCGACTTCCTCAGGTTCTGGAGAATCTCTGAGGCTTCTGTCATTGCCCCACACCTCGTCGAGGTGATAACAAGGGTGCCAAGACAGGATGTCGCTGCCTGCCACTTCTGCGTGGCTAAGCGACTCCCGCACGGACCTGCTGCTGGTCCGCCGTCTTCCGGACGGAGGCGGCCCGCTGGTCTGATAAGACATGAGCGGTGATGAGTCGGTCCTGGCCGCCGAAGCGTGGTACCCCGACGTCCGCGCGGGCTTGCCGCCTGTCATCCAAAGGCGACGTTCGGTCACGTCCTCCACTGCAAGGGGGTGCGGTGACCGAGATGAGACTACACCGACCTGCAACCAGGCAGGCTCCCTCGGTGCTGAGTCGGTGTCCTCCTTTGGGACAAAGCGTCGTTCGGTCACGTCCTGCCGCTAAAGGGGGTGCGGTGACGAGATGAGACTACACCGACCTGCAACCAGGCAGGCTCCCTCGGTGCTGAGTCTGTGCCGGCCGCACATGTGGTCCTATAGACCCAGGCCTCAATCCTTCACCGGTCCACGATCTGGTGGCCTGCTCCGTTGGAAAGTCGACCCCGGCTCTTATGGCGGGTTTACCGACTGCTGTGCGATACTTCCCCTGGTCCTCCCTCTGGTGACCTGCATATTTGGGGAGAGAGAACGTGCCAAGAATATAACATGTTACGCACTTTTGCTCCACTGTCGCTATGGTTAAGTGACAGAGGTAGGGAGTCAGGGTCTTACCTACCCTGCTCCTGCGCGGTGCTCCTACCACTTACGGCACCATGGTCAGTCATGGTGGAGAATTGGGTCCTGACTGCGCAGGGCTCCCCTGATTTCCGCGTTTTTATCCTGACCCGCAGAGCGGGTGCTGCTGACGTTGCGGGCAGCTCCAGGAATGGTGGCGTTGACTCACATCTGGAGGCGCCGGTATGTAGGTCCTTGCTGGCCTTCCGGTTTGACCCCGTGGCCTGGAATATGGAGTTTTCCTGGCCGTTTGTCTGGTCAAGGTGTGCGACCTCATAAGACCCACTGTCTTGGCATGGTCGTCTAAATCCTTGACCTGCTTCAGAAGGTCTTCCCCGAATAGTTGTCTGGGTGGTGGTGTTGGAGATGCTCTGCATAGCCCCGCAAATTTGGGATTTAGCGTGAGCTTGATGGTACTTTTTCGAAACGCATTTATTTTGTATTGCGTGTTACGTAATAATGCAAGAGCATCCTCCTGTTCGGTGTTAAAGTCCATCCCGTCCACCGACCTCGCAAAAGCGGTAATCCCAGATGTGAGCAGTTTTAGGATTTTCTGTAATTTTACTTCCTGTGCTCTTATGCCCGGCTTATATTGTCCCAAATAGGCATGTTTACAATAGGTACATTGAGTGAGTTACAATTACTCGGTGCCTTGTACCTATTCATGGCCTCCGCAAGGACCTGATCCCGTAGCTGGTGGTTGGTGAGGAAATCAATGGTAGCGGCCAGTTTAGTTTTGAGAGGTTGCCCCGATGATTCGGGTAACGCAAACTTGGCTGCCACGTCCAAAAGTTCTTCCTGAGGAACCTCAGGTGCCACTGGTTCGTGTACCAAGATATCCTCTTCTCCTGGCTGCCTCATGCTACCCATTGACGATGGGGATATATCCAAAAGTCCCCTGGAACTGGACATTTCCTGCCGTTGATTTTGCTGCAGGATCCGTTCCATCATTCTCTCCATCCATTCAATGCGCCCTTCATCGTGCGTGAATGGGAGGTCAGAGCCCTCATGCCCGAAGGAACTCCTGAGGCTCCTATCATCGGCCCGTACCTCATCGAGGTAATCTCGGTGCCGTGACGAAAAGTCGCTGCCAGCCGCCTCAGCGAAGCTGTACGACTCCCGCGCGGATCTGCTCATTCGCCTCCTTGGATGAGCTAGGTCCGACTGCCTCAAACGGCATATGCAGTATGAAGTCGGCACCTGATGCCGTGGCGTGGTAACCCGACATCCGCGCGGGTTTGCCACCTGTGCTTCTCCTGGACTCAGGCGGCGTACGGTCCCGTCCTGCTGCAATTGGGGGATGCGGTGACTGTGGCGAGACTCCACCTGTATGACTCCACCTGGTCCAACTAGGTGGTGAGTCTACACTGGCCCTCCCTGGTCTGCCAGTGGACTCGGGTCTCGGTAAACCACCAGTCCGCAATCTAGCGGTCTCTGGTGAAATTCCTGCCCTAAAAGGGCTTTGTTGTTGAGCTCTATCCCTGGCTCTTTCACGAGGGCTTGGGGAGAAGGGCCGTGCAGCAGTACGTGAAACCCGTTTGCTCATATCAGCCAACGATTCTCTTCCTGTTGGCGATAGTGAAATGGAGTCAGGGTCTACCTGCTCCGGCGCCGTATGGTGGGTCGGGTCCTGTAGTCACAGGGCTCCCCGACTTTTGCGCCTTTTGCGTAGTCACAGGGCTCCCCGACTTTTGCACCTTTTTCCCGGCCCGTCTAGCGGGTGCTGTCGTTGTAGAGAGCTCCGGGAATAATGACCGACGACTCCTTTCGGAAGTCCTGCGGCCTGTACTCCTCTTATCCCTATTGGAGAAAACACAATTTAAAACAGCAGGGACAACCAGCTCAAGGTTGCCTGTACTTACCTGAGTGGCCCTATGAAGGGCTGGTGGTGAGCCGCGCTCCACGGGCTAGCCCCCGGGTATGTAAACCCACAGCCCACAGACCTTGTGGGCTGCGGTGCAGATGTGAGCTGTCGTTCTGCCATTGCTGCGCAATGGTGAGTGTTGAGCCCGGACCCCACAGGGTTAACGAGCTGCCCCATTGTAAAAATAAATTGGGCTTTGAACAACATGAATAATGGCTGCAACTCCATTCCCTCTTAATTACAGCACTGGGATAATGCAGGCTGTGTAGAGTTGAGTTGGGGCTAACCCCTTACTCTGAGTTAATGCCGACAGCCCGCAGTATCCTGTGGGCTGCGGTGTAAGTCGGGCTGCTGCTCTGCCATTGCTAACTGCGAACGGCGAGCCTGCAAGCCCCTACTTAAATATAAATGCCGACAGCCCGCAGTATCCTGTGGGCTGCGGAGTAAGTCGGGCTGCTGCTCTTGCCGTTGCTATCTGCGAACGGCGAGCCTGCAAGCCCCCACTTCAATAAAATGCCGACAGCCCGCAGTATCCTTGCGGGCTGCAGTGTAAAATCGGGCTGTTGCTCTGCTGTTGCTCACTGCACACGGCGAGTCTGCAAGCCCCTACTTACTTATAAATGCCGCCAGCCCGCGGCCTGCGGGCTGCGGCCTAGAGTCGGCTGCCTCTGCCGTCCTCCGCCGGCGAGTGTGAACCCGGGCCCACCTGGGTCAACGGGCTCTTCCCGACTCCATGTATTAGAGCCGCCGCTGACTGCCCGCATTCCGCGGTCCGCAGTCAGTGTCGAAGCGGCCTGGAGCACTCTGAAAACAGAGTCTTTGTAAGAAAAAACAGACAGCGGGTTAGTTTTCCACTTACCTGCAGGTCCCAGCAGTGGAGGAGCAACGCTCCTCCCTGCCCGTCGCTCGCACGCGTGTTGACGATATGTCGCGCATGCGTGCCTGGCGGGGTTCACGAAGTCACTCACGTGACTCCGAAATGAAATATGGATATAAAGTGAATGCAATTTATTATGCTCATCTGTTGCTTTTTGTTTCCTCTATCAATGTGGGAGTGGCATGTGTAAGATAGATAGAGTAAAACCAGCTTTGCGTGTAAAATTGGGATCTATTAGAATTTAATGTTAAAGCCAAGTGAACTCTTAATAAAGCCATCAAGCACAATTTTATCTATTTTCTGATAGAATGCATTTATCTTCAATTTCTGTAAAATACTAGTTAGCTAAGTGAATAAAGCATTGTGCCTCACCCTAAGATTTATTTTACCTGGGAACTATGCTCTTTTTGTGGGTGCTGCAATTTGTAATGTTTCTTAAACTATTACTTTTCAATTGCACTTTGAATATTCGGAACGCCACAGACAGAGATAAAAACTAAACAGTTGGAAGTGTAAGAGCAGGATGTTCTAGAGAGGATTGAAATGAAAAGGCAGTGCAATCTGATGGCAAAATTTAAGTTATCAAGAGTAGAGAATTGTTTTAAAAGATAATTCAATTTATAGCATTAATTGTATAACATTTTTCATTAATTTCTATATGCCAAAAATATTCTGAAAATAAATCCCGCTGGCCAGTTCAGAACAGCATTAGTAGAAGCACTATCGCATAGACCTTGCTATACAAATTTCCATTAAACAGCAAGGATATCCTCCAAGATGTTGTGTGGCATTCCAATCCTGCTAAATAAATCAGAATTGAAACCGACCTAAAACCTAAAACTAATATCATGAGGTGTTGAGGAACAGCTGAAAAACATGGGCATCATTGGAATCAGTAATCATTCGATCTTAGTATCAGGCAATGGCTACTTCTCACAAGAATCTCTCCACTACCTGCAATCTTCAATTGTATCACTATCATCAAGATCCCCATCAACATCCAGAAGCTCAACAACACCAGACTGATTGATACTGTGGCTACACTAGCACATCAGCAGCAGTGCATCCTCCTGCGGTGAATGGCTCAGCTCCTGTGGTGAGTGACTCATCTAAATCTTTTGACTATCTGTAGGACACAAGCCAGGAGTGTAATGGAAAGGTTTCCACTTGCCTAGATGAGTGCAGCTTCTACAACACTCCAGATACTTGACCCACCATGAAGGACAAAGCAACCCACTTGATTGGTACTCCATGCACCAGGCAAAATATTAATGCCTATATATTTGCAACATATTGGCTGCAGTGTGTTCCATCTACAAAGTGCACTGCATTTGTAGGCTACTCCAACAACACAACCTATTGTGAATATCATGTCAGAGTAAATGAAGTACAGCGGATTTCGCAAATAATAGAAGGAATAGCTTCTGCAAGGCTTCATATTCCAGATGTAATTAACAGATATGAAGTAACCACCACAAAGGGAACAACCCATTAACGTTATTTTTAAGCAGTTCCTTGGGGTGGAGAATGATGCTTCCACTCCCATTCTGGCAGGCAGGTTTGCTAGTGCTACACGTGTGGGTTTAAACTAAATAGTGGGCGGGAGGGATTGACAAATTGGGAGTATAAAGATGGAGTTAAAGGGGAAACCGAGTACAGGAAAAGTTACAAAAGACTCCCGAAGTAATGGGAAGGAGAGTTCGAGAAGGGATTAGAGAGTAAAGTCATGGCCAATAGGGACCGGTGTGAGAGGGGAGGTGAATACCAAAGTCAAAGTGTTGTTTATGAATGCGCAAATTATAAGAACTAAAGTGGATGAGCTTGAGGCTCAGTTAGAAATTGGCAAGTATGATGTTGTGGGAATTACAGAGACATGGCTGCAAGAGGACCAGGGCTGGGAACTGAATATTCAAGGGTATACATCCTATCGAAAAGACAGGTAGGTGGTCAGAGGGGGTGGGGTAGCTCCGTTGGTGAGGAATGAAATTCAGTCCCTTGAGAGGGGTGACATAGAATCAGGAGATGTAGAGTCAGTATGGATACTGAGGAATTGTAAGGGCAAAAAGACCCTAATGGTACATCTACAGCCCCCCAAACAGTAGCCTGGATATAGGGTGCAAATTGAATCAAGAGTTAAAATTGGCATGTCGTAAAGGTAATACTACGGTTGTTATGGGGGATTTCAACATGCAGGTAGACTGGGTAAATCAGGTTGGTACTGGACTCCAAGAAAGGGAGTTTGTGGAGTGCCTCTTAGAGTGATGGATTCTTAGAGCAGCTTGTACTGGAGCCTACCAGGGAGAAGGCAATTCTGGATTTAGTGTTGTGTAATGAACCAGATTTGATAAGGGAACATGAGGTTAATGTACAATTTGAGAGGGAGAATGGTAAATCGGAGGTGTCAGTATTACAGTTGAACAAAGGGGACTATGGAGCCATGAAGGAGGAACTGAGCAAAGTTGACTGGAAAGATACCCTTGCAGGGATGACAGTGGAACAACAATGGCAGGTATTTCTGGGAATAATACAGAAGGTGCAGGATCAGTTCATTCCAAAGAGGAAGAAAGATTCCAAGGGGAGTAAGGGGTGACCGTGGCTGACAAGGGAAGTCAGGGACAGTATAAAAATAAAAGAGAAGAAGTACAACATAGCAAAGATGAGCGGGAACGTTTAAAGAGCAACATAAGATAATGAAAAAAGGCAATACAGGGAGAAAAGATGAGTTGCGAAGGTAAGCTAGCCAACAATATAAAGGAGGATAGTAAAAGATTCTTTAGGTATGTGAAGAGGAAAAAATTAGTTAAGACCAAAGTTGAACCCTTGAAGACTGGAAAGGGTGAATTTATTATGGGGAACTAAGAAATGGCAGATGAGTTGAACAGGTACTTTGCATCCGTCTTCACTAAGGAGGACACAAACAATCTTCCTGATGTACTAATGGCCAAAGGATCTGGGGTGACGGAGAAACTGGATAAAATCCACATTAGGCAGGAAATGGTGTTGGGTAGACTGATGGGACAAGGCTGATAAATCCCCAGGGCCTGATGGTCTGCATCGCAGGGTAATTAAGGAAGTGGCTATAGAAATCGTGGAACCATTGGAGATAATTTTTCAATATTCTATAGATTCAGGATCAGTTCCTGTGGATTGGAGGGTAGCTAATGTTATCCCACTTTTTAAGAAAGGCGGGAGAGAGAAAACAGGGAATTACAGACCAGTTAGCCTGACATTGGTGGTGGGGAAGATGCTGGAGTCAATCATAAAAAATGAAATAGCTGCTCATTTGGATTGCAGTAACAGGGTTGGTTCAAGTCAGCATGAATTTACGAAGGGGAAATAATGCTTGACTAATCTTCTGGAATTTTTTGAGGATGTAACCAGGAAAATGGACAAGCCAGAGCCAGTGGATGAAGTGTACCTGGACTTTCAGAAAGCATTTGATAAGGTCCCACATAGGAGATTAGTGGGCAAAGTTAGGGCACATGGTATTAGGGGTAGAGTGCTGACATGGATAGAAAATTGGTTGGCAGACTCAAAACATAGAGTAGGCAATGACTAGTGGGGTACTGCAAGGCTCGGTGTTGGGACCACAGCTGTTTACAATATATATTAATGATTTAGACGAAAGGATTACAAGTAACATTAGCAAATTTGTAGATGACACAAAGCTGGATGGCTGTGTGAACTGTGAGGAGGATGCTATGAAAAAGCAGGGTGACTTGGACAGGTTGGATATGTGAGCAGATGCATGGCAGATGCAGTTTAATGTGGATAAATGTGAGGTTATCCACTTCGGTAGCAAAAACAGGAAACCACATTATTATCTAAATGGTGTCAGGTTGGGAAAAGGAGAAGTACAATGGGATCTGGGGGTCCTTGTTCATCAGTCAATGAAAGTAAGTATGCAGGTACAGCAGGCAGTGAAGAAAGCAAATGGCATGTTGTCCTTCATAACAAGAGGAGTTGAGTATAGGGGCAAAGACATCCTTCTGCAGTTGTACAGGGCCCTAGTGAAACCACACCTGGAGTATTGTGTGCAGTTTTGGTCTCCAAATTTGAGGAAGGACGTTCTTGAGGGAGTGCAGCGTAGGTTCACGAGGTTAATTCCCAGGATAGTGGGACTGTCATATGCTGAGAGAATGATCTGGGCTTGTATACTCTGGAGTTTAGAAGGATGAGAGGGAATCTTATTAAAACATATATATGATTATTAAGGGTTTGGACGTACTTTTTCCACACGGAGAGTTGTGAGTCTGTGGAATTCTCTGCCTCAGAGGGCAGTGGAGGCTGGTTCTCTGGATACTTTCAAGAGAGAGCGAGATAGGGCTCTTAAAGATACCGGCGTCAGGGGATATGGGGAGAAGGCAGGAACGGGGTACTGATTGTGGATGATCAGCCATGATCACATTGAATGTGCTGGCTTGAAGGGTCGAATGGCCTACTCATGCATCTATTGTCTATTGTCTTTTGCCATTCTATAGGTGCTTCTGAGATGACTCAAGCAGTCATTGTGGGATCTGCAGACTTTGATGCAGGTGGGGTAGGAGATGTTTGATGAGGCAGGTGTGTGGACATTTTTGAAGCTGGGGAGCTCCAACTGTCTATGTCTTTTGGATGCATGAAATTGAAGCTCTCAATGTCATCGTGAATGTACCTTCTTCAACGTGAATGGTTATGGGCTGAATGTTATTGGCAATGCAGCCAACAACTTCATGAAGGCTTTCACAAAATGCTTGAGTTGTTTCCACTGTTCCGGGATCTCAACAGTCCCCCAGACACAAGTTTGCGATAGAGGGTGTTGAGCCATTCCCGATTGCGAGGGGAGAAATCGGCGCCACGGTGCGGTTTTCACATCGGTTTTCCCACTTCGCTAGTCGGAGCAGATCGATCATTTGCGAACTTGGGTTGGGGTCCTAACAAGATCTGAGAACATTAGTCTAGCAAGCACTGAGGGCATCCTTGCCTTTTTGGGGTTTGAGGCCCTCTAAAATTAGTCAAGAGCTGTTGTAAAAACCAATCGTTAGGTACCATTGAGTTGGTCTGACATCAAAAAGTAATTGAGTGGTTTGAGGCCCTGCCCAAACTTGGATATCCGATGGGTGGATATTTGAATATACAGGTCTGGGTTGAAACAGCACTAAGAGGCGAAGTACTGCGTCGTTGCTGCGAGTGCAGATTGGAAAGGCACTCTAAAGATCGGCATCGACTGCCAGCATGAAGCGACCACGTGCTGACACGCAGTATCAAGCAGGTGGAAAGGAAGAAGCTCGAAGGGTGAGCTTATGAGGGTTTGAGTCCCCACCTGTGTGGGAAATATCTGGATCTCAGAAAAGACGGGGGAGGAGACTCGTAAAGGTATCGGGAACTCAGTCGTTAAAGTATAAATTGGTTGAAAATACTTTTAACCAATCCTGAGAATTTCATAATCCTAAAGACGTCTGCTTAAAAATTTGAATTTGAACTTGCGTACTAAAAAGATATTTGGACAAAGAAAATAACGAGCTGAAAATTGTTCGATCCAAATTTACCAAATTCAGTACCTCATATTGAGGTTCTTATTCCAGGTTCCCATATTGAGAGCTAGGTTGTTGTAAAGTGTATATATTTTCTTCTAGGTTAGCCTGTGTATCATACAATTTTTGAAGCTGTAGTGTAAAGTGTATGAAATGAATTTCCACAGAAAGCTGAGAGGTTGAGAAATGTTTCGGGAGCATTGAATAAGGAATTAGGGGATGAATTATGGGCGAAGGGAGGCGTTAGAACATGGAAGGGACTAAAATATATAGAACAAATTATTTGGCAATGAGGCAAATAGTGAGGTAGCGAAGGAGTTAATTGGATTGTGGTGAACATACTATACCACGCGAAAGACAAATAGAGAAGTTGTAAGAATGGCGAATTGGAAGAGAGTAGCCTCATGGCTTGGAATAGAGCTAAGAGATACTGAAGTCTATCAACCTCTAGGTACCTTGAGAAAGGACCAGGAATGTATTAGGGAGCAGGAGAAGGCAAGAGGGAAATCTTCCGAAGGGAAATTGGCCCCAACAGCTCTTGAATTTAAGGACCCGGTGGTTGGCATTGACCTTAAAGGGGAGCAAGACGATTATTTAAAGAGGTGGGAAGGCTTTCAAATTAGAGGTTCACAGCCTTCCCTTTACCCTTCTCATGTTCCCAGTTCAGATATACCGTGTTTAGCCTGTGAAGACGGCACAAATTTGGATTCGGCAGAACCTTTAACTCCACCTACTGAATTTACACCGAGGCTAACTTCACCAGCAATGGTGACACCAGCACGGGTTCTTTGGTCCTGATTGCTTCACTGGCAATAGATAGTTCAGTAGCTCACGGGACTAGGAGGAAAGTTAGAATAGAGCCAGTGATCAAAGATAAGAGCTTTAAAGCAATAGTGCTATCCCCGAAGTGCCTTTTTGAGCCTGTGCCTAGACGAATTAGACGGGCAGCGGGAGATCATAAGGAGTAATTTGAAAAATACAGTGATTCCCTTCGAGAGGAGGGGAGTGCCTCTGAGGGTGAGACAATAGCTGGAGATACTAAAACAGATCCCGATATAGCATATTGTGAGAGCAGAGCGAATAACCCTTAGGCAGTTCCCAGTTAGGAAAGTGCCTACCTCTACTTTCGATTCGGTTAGTGCAGTGCGTGCAAATAATCCGCGTACAACAGATATTCACACCTCATGGAAGCCTAATGAGACAACGACAGTGTTAGGCAAAATCCTTGATAAAAAGAAATTGCCTTCTTCCTTTGAAGAATACTTAATAACTACAATGTATGGGCATTATAGACTCCCGAGACCTATGGGAGGTGGTGCAACAGTTAATTATTCCTACAGAAAACATCAGATTTCTAGCTGCCTTAGAATATCCAACATATGAAGCATTGGAGGATATAATGGCAGATGATAGTGCAAGGGAAGAGGCAGTTTTCACTGCCCTTGTGAATACCCTTCAGAGACCATTTGATCTACAAATAAACCCTAAGAAAGAGCAGGAAGATCAGCCTGCAGATAAAACAAAGACAGAGTACGTGGCTAAAAAAGAACCTAGGACGGGGAAACAGACCTAGGACGGGGAAATCCTAATGTAATGACAGATCGTGAATTTGAAATCTGGAAAAATGATTCCCACCAGATTACTTCAATGACATACCTGCCTTGGAGCCAATTTCCCCTAAACTACATTGGAGAAGGAATAACGTGGGGGGGGGGGGGGGGGGGGGCAGATCAGTGCTATGTCTGTGGTGAAACAGGGCATTGGAGCAGATCATGTCCAATGAAAGAACGAACAGGAGGAAGGGGTCAAGGAAGAGGGTCACGGGATCTGAGGAACCTTTGGGACCCTAGAGGGACCCTACAGGAACACTTGAGATCCCAGGGATTATAGAAAACCTTTAAATCCCAGGGATCTGGAAGAGCCGAGAGTGAGCTGGCCAGAGGATTAGGGATCAAGATGACAGACATCTTTCTCACAAAGCAACCCATTTTTGCAGTCCTGTTCCGCCAGTCAGACCAGAATCTACGGACAAAACAACCTGACGCCTGCCTCAAGACCTATTAGAATAATCTAAGGGAGTTGAGTATACCCTCCTCATAGCACTGAGAATGGTACAGGGAAGACAGTAGGGGAGAATAACCCAGGATCAAAAACTGCAAAAAGCCCCACACATACCTGGAGGAATATTCTAAAGAATAGTAGCAGCCTCAGGAGTCTGCTTCAATTGTAGCCAATTAGGTCACTAGGGCAAGGAAGGCCCAACAGAGAGACAAAATAGAACAAAATATGAGAAGAACTAAGAGGCAATATAGAAACTAAGAAGAGAGACAAAGTAACTGCGGTTAAATGAAGGAACTGGATGGGAATAAGATTTGGCTAGTTGGGGTCCAGTGGTTGACTCAGTGTTTTACTGAACTAGACTAAGGAGGGTGAGCTCTAAGAGCATAATTACACTGTAACTTTTGATATTGTTAGTAGAGGTGTATTCTTTCAGCCTGTATGCTATTTCTGATGTAAGAATAAACTTTAATTCCAAAAGTAAGGATTAACTCAATGTTTGAACTGACTAATTACATTGTAATATTAGTCCTTCAATACATTACATTGAGATTCCCTTAAGTACATCATTTGAAGTACTCCAACTCTGCAATCTTGGATCTAACCAAGACACTTACATATTTGTAACGATACAAAGAGTTTTCAAGGATTTTGATCAATGATGGCGAAAGATCACCTGGAGATTACAAAGAAAGGAAGTTTATTAAAGTATTTTGAAATACAGTAAAACGATTAGTAAAAGATTAAACAAATCACAAGTCTCACATCCTATTTATTGGGCCTTCATTGATACAAGTAGCGACTGGTAGCAACAAGCCTCATGCCTTTCTTTTGCACGCTGACGACTCCTTAACAATGGCCTGGCCTGGAGAACTCAAGGGTGTTGGCACCGAGATGAGCACTGAGCTCACTCTACCATGCACTTATATACTCAATAAGCCCATGCTTCTTCTATAATTTACAAACAACATTCAATAATGTTCTAAAACATCCTCCTCAATAGGAACAGGGGTTATTTCTTTTATCGGGAGCTGAGGTAATTTCATATAACTCTGGGAAGAAACGTTTATCTTGTCTTACTAATATATGTCCTTGAGATTGCATGCTCAGGCTTTGAGATTTACTCGTACTTCAAAGTGAGCCCAATTATTTCCCTCAGCACCTGATTGATTTTCTCAGCAAGCCTGCTTGGTTGACAAAGGGATTGTTAACAGAAAACTACATTTTAGCTGAAAAGTCTGCTTTACATTATAAATCTTTTAGCTGATAACATTGATTTCCATGGAATTGGACTTAGACTGCCTATGGTTAACCAGGTAAATGTGTTAGAAAATAGAGGGAATTGTATGAAAATAAGTCACATTGATTGGTGAGCTGCCTGTACTTGTGACTTACGCATCTCATTATAAACTCACTCTTATCATGAGCGGATGCCCTGGCAAGAATCTCATTGTGCAGCTGAACATTGAGGCTTTGAAGGTTCCAGTCACAAATCTCACAAAATGCTTTGACAGGCAATTAAGCCACCCCCCTCCCCAAGTTTAACTGGCTGTTGTGGCTATCAAACAGTTTCAATGTTTGTGAATTAAAACTTCCAGGGGACTCAAAAATGATTGTAAGTCAAGATAGTATTATTTGTTACAAATACAATCTATTATGTTATGTCAAGGAATATAAATGTTTAAAACACCTAAAACAGTTGTCTCTCTCTTGAACTATGGAGCTGATGAAACTCCACCATGTCTAAAGCTGAGGAAGTTGGCACTCGACTCTATGAAGGGTTAGACTAGAATTACAGTAGTTGTCAGCTGTCAGGAAATTTGGGACTTTTGCACTCACAAACACTTGAGTAAGTGTTTGTCCAAGCTGCATACCATCCTGACCAAGAAATATATTGCTATTCATTCATCATTAAAGGTCTACATCCTAGATCACCCTCTCGTAAAGCATTGTGTGAGTTATTTCACCGGCAGTCTACTGGGATGGTGCAGTGGTAGAGTTGCTGTCTTACAGTGCCAGAGACCCAGGTTCGATTCTGATTATGGGTGCTGATTCTATGGAGTTTATTCTCCCAGTGACCACTTGGATTTTCTCCGCGTGCTCCGGTTTCCTCTTCCATTCCAAAGACCTGCGGGTTTGTAAGATTAATTGGTTTACGTAAATTGTCCCATTTTCCCGAATGTGTAAGATGCGAAACTGGGTTAACATAGAACTAGTGCGGACTTGGTGGGACAAAGGGACTTTTTCCATTCTGTATCACTAAAACTAAAAAGAATGCAGTGATTCATGTAGATAGCTCACTATCATCTTTTTGATGCCGTTTGGAATAGGCAGTATATGTCAGTTATACAGTGCATTCAGAAAGGATTCAGACCCGTTCACGTTTTCCACATTTTGTTACGTTACAGCCATTTTCTAAAATGGATTAAATTCTTTTTTTTTAAATCATCAATCTACACACAATACCCCATAATAAAACAGTGAAAACAGGTGTTTAGAAATTTTTGCATTAATTAATTAAAAAGAAATAACTGAAATATGACATTTACATAGGTATTCAGACCCTTTACTCAGTACTTTGTTTTTTTTAGCTTATTTTTTAAGAACAGTGAGAGAAAAAAGAAATAAAGAGTGTCGGAATAGATAGACAAGCAAGTAGAAACAGATAGCAAAAGAAATAAAGGACAGAGATGAGAAGCTAAAATGAAGGAGAAAGTAAAGAAAAGAGAGATTAGGAGAGATCTACCTATTTCGTATTTTTGCCATCCGTCACCCGGTTCTAAACCATTTAATTTCTAAGGTTAGGTTATGTTGCACCATATGCTTGTAAAAAGTTGATAAAAGGAGACCAAGTCTTTAAGAATTGATCTACTTTGCCTAGTAGGAGGAATCTCATTTCTTCAAGATGTAGCGTTTCAGACATGTTTGACATCCACATTTTGAATGTTGGCGTGGTTGCATTTTTCCAAAATTTGAGTATAAGTTTTTTTGCTGTTATTAGACCGTAATTAAGAAAAGCTTCTTGGAATATAGTTAGTTTACTTCCCTCTTCCACTGATCCAAAGATAATCAGTTCCGTATTGGGGATCAATTTTGTGTTAAATAGTTTTGTAAAAATTCCAAAAAATTCATTCCAAAATTTATACAGTTTTATACAAGAGACAAAGGAATGTGCTTTAGTGGCATTTTGATTTGGACATTTGTCACAAATGGGGGAAACATTTGAAAATATTTTATTCAGTCTAGTTTTCGAATAATATAATCTATGTAAAATTTTAAACTGATTTAGGTTATGTCTTACATTAATTGAACATTTGTTTACATATAATAAAACATTTTCCCATCTATCGTTAGGAATTTTTATCAATAACTCATGTTCCCAGTCCCTTCTAATTGCCTCTGTCGTTGGCGTTTCTATATTTAGAATTATATTATATAAGTAAGATATTAAATTGTTTGATTCTGCCTTTCTATTCATTCCTTCCTCCAATAAATCTGGGGTTAGAATTTAATATCCTTGTATATATTTCCTCAAATAATCTTGAATTTGAAGATATTTGAAATATTGATTACTTTTCAAATTATATTTTAGTGTTAATTGTTGGAATGATAAAAGTTTTCCCATTTCATACATATCTCCCATTGTTTTAATTCCTATTCTTTCCCAATGGATAAACGTTTTATCAATAATGGATGGTTTGAATGAGGGATTATTAGCTATTGGAGAAAGAAGCGATAATTTTCTACTTAGTACTTTGTTGAGGCACCTTTGGCAGCAATTACAGCCTCAAGTCTTCTTGGGTACAACGCTACAAGCTTGGCACACTGTATTTGGATAATTTCTCCCATTCTTCTCTGCAGATCCTCTCAAGCTCTGTCAGGTTGGATGGGGAGCGTCGATGCACAGCTATTTTCAGGTCCTTCCAGAGATGTTCGATTGGGTTCAAGTCCGGGCTCTGGCTGGGCCACTCAAGGACATTCACAGACTTGTCACAAAGCCACTCCTGTTTTGTCTTGGCTGTGTGCTTAGGGTCGTTGTCCTGTTGGAAGGTGAACATCTGAGGTCTGAGGTACTGAACACTCTGCAGCAGGTTTTCATCAAGGATCTCTCTGTACTTTGCTCTGCTTATCTTTCCCACGATCCTGACCCTTCTCCCAGTTCCTGTCGCTGAAAAACATCCCCACAGCATGATGCTGCCACCATCATGCTTCACCGTAGGTATGGTATTGGCCAGGTGATGGGCGGTGCCTGGTTTCCTCCAGTTGTGACACTTGGCATTCAGGCCAAAGACAGTAGGTGCAGGAGTAGGCCATTTGGCCCTTTGAGCCAGCACTGCCATTCAAGGTAATCATGGCTGATCATCCACAATCAGTACCCTGTTCTTGCCCTCTCATCGGGAACATGTTTCCTGCCTCTAGCATGTCCAAACCCTTAATAATCTTATATGTTTCAATAATATTCCCTCACATCCTTCTAAATTCCAGAGTATACAAGCCCAGCCGCTCCATTCTCTCACCATATGAAAGTACCGCCATCCCGGGAATTAACCTTGTAAACCTACGCTGCACTCCCTCAATAGCAAGATGTCTGGTTTCATCAGACCAGAGAATCTTGTTTAGGTGCCTTTTGGCAAACTCCAAGCAGGCTGTCATGTGCCTTTTACTGAGGAGTGGCTTCCCTCTGGTCATTTGACCATAAAGGCCTGATTGGTGGAGTGCTGCAGATATAGTTGTCCTTCTGGAAGTTTCTCCCATCTCCACAGAGGAACTATGGAGCTCTGTCAGAGGCCATCAGGTTCTTGGTCACTTCCCTGACCAAGGCCCTTCACCTCAGTTTGGCCAGGCGGTCAGCTCTATGAAGAGTCCTGGTGGTTCCAAAGTTCTTCCATTTAAGGATGACGGAGGCCACTGTGCTCTTTGGGACCTGCAATGCTGCAGAAATTGTTTTATACCCTTCCCAAGATCTGTGTCTCGACACAATCCTATCTCGGAGGTCTACGGACAATTCCTTTGTCTTTATGGCTTGGTTTTTGCTCTGACATGCACTGTCAACTGTGGGACCTTATATAGACTGGTGTGTGCCTTTCCAAATCATGTACAATCAATTTAATTTACCCCTGGTGGACTCCAATCAAGTTGTAGAAACATCTCAAATATAATCAATGGAAACAGGATGCACCTAAGCTCAATTTTGAATGTCATACAAAGGGTCTGAATACTTATGTAAATATTTCAGTTATTTCTTTTTAATTACTTTGCAAAATTTTCTAAACACTTGTTTTCGCTATTTTATAATGGGGATTGTGTGCACATTGATGGCAAAAAAACAAATGTAATTAATTTTAGAATAAAGCTGTACCGTAACCAAATGTGGAAAAAGTGAAGGGGTCTGAATACTTTCTGAACGCACTGTACTTGGATACTGAAAAATAAACAAATAAAATAGAAATCACCCAATTATCATCTTCTTAATCTCTTTCAATTTGAATGTGGTTTCTAAGCATTGGAAATTTGTGAATGGCACTCTGTTATTAGAAAAAAGGTGAGAGATGGAAACCTCTAAGAAAACAATTGTGACAACATTGTGAATATTTTCAGTTTATTAACAAGAACATGAATACATTTGTAAAAGATAATTTTGAGTGATGAAACTACATAATTTGTTGACTAATGTAGCCAAAGCTGAAGCTCATGGAATTGAAGGCAAATTATTTTCCTCTCTGTGTGCCTGAAGACGGGAAGTTAGAAGAATGGTTTCGTACGCAAGGTAGCAACATGTGAGCAGCTTGTAGCAATGGTCATCTAGTAGCTAACCAGAAGGATCTGTGTTGAAATTATTGACCATATATAAACACCAGGCACGTGCCGTGAGTAATCGGTAGGCAGTTAGTCGGCTTTAAAAAAAATTTAAACCGCGCATGAGCAGATTGTTCTCCGTAAAAATTAAAAATAAAAATAAAAACAGTAACATTCAATTTGCCCAAGGCTTTCTAGTCTCCTTTATTCGGAATTACTGATTGGGGGGGGGGGGGGGGGGGGGGGTGAAGGGTGATGGCAGGTGGAGAGATGGTGGGAAAAACGGGAGTACAGGGAATAGTTGAATCAGTTGTCATCTAATAGAATGACACGCACTGTATCCGGGGATACAGCAGCTCGGGGAGTAGCCACCGGGACCCGACAGCAGAACTGGCCGCCACTTCAGCGCCTTCTGCCGGGCCGCTCACCTCTGGCAGTGCTCTCCATCGGAACACCTGTCACCTGCCACTTGCCGACTTTACTCATGTCAGCGGCTTCCTGCAAATCCTTAAATTCCCACAGCCGAGTAACCTCAATTGTGCTGTCAGAATTTAAGGACATGAGTGAGGCCAGCGAGCGGCAGGAGAAAGGTTTTTAGATGGAGAGCTGCCAGAGGTGAGCGCGGACCGGCAGAAGGAGCTAAGGTGGCGGCTGGTTCCGCTGTCCGGCCCTGCGGCCGTTCAGCCACCCGAGCTACTTCTCTCCCCCCCCGGCCTCGATGCGGTGGAATTGCATGCCTCCGTGCAAGGAGCGTTGCAAGTGGCATTATCCCAATCCCCTCCTTCATAACATTCGTGCCCACCCCGCAACTTTACCCCGGTCCAGATTCCCCAAACGCTGTGAAAGGAGCTCTCTCCCCACCCCCACACCCCGGTATTTAAAAACATCACCAATATATGTACTTACCACATCATTGGTACACGAGTTCCATTCTTCTCTCCCTATTTCCTAAGATACACTTAAAATAATGCCAATCCATATTTGAAATCCCCGCCAAGAAACTTGCGCTGCGCATGCGCAGTAGACTGATGCGCATGCGCAGTACAGCAAAGGCAGAATTTCAGCTGCCTTCAGCCCCGCTTGAAACTGACGGCTTCCAGCAGCGCTGACGGCACGTGGGCTGCACAGATCTTCCCGTGTTATAAGCGCTGCGGATGAAAGGCACGGAGAATTATGCCTACCTAAGAGATCGATCTCTTAGGCCTGATAAACACCTTAGGCAAATGAATTTGAAGCCATATATCCAAGATTGCAATGACACAAAGTAGGTATGTTACAAAACTTACCTTGAGCAGCGCTGCAGTTCTGCCACTCCCCGTGTGCGCGACTTTGGCGCCTTTCAGAGGGGGGCGGGTTATAGTGTCGTTTTTCTCCAGACAGGGCAAATCGATCCATCTCAGGGGATTTCGTTGCTGAAGAGAAATCGCTCCGACATTTGTTTTATGAAGGTATTTTTAAACTACACTAGATCATTTATTATCTAGAGTAATTTAAAAATAATCTTCTAAAGCTGTGAGCACCGACAACGGGAAGGATTTTACGTAGGGGATAAAATAAAGTACACAGTTTATTTTTACATAAAAACGTGCTTCTTAGGAAGCTTTTAATTATAATTTTCATGTTGTGAAAAGGGGACAAAAAATATATACGAACCGGTAGTGTTTTTTCTGCCGACTGTGGGTTAAATTCACCGCAAACCGCAACGTTCCAATCCACCGCATTCCACTAAAACCCACTCGCGTTGATTTAAATGGCCATTAATTTACTGAATTAAACACTAAATTCCTTCCATTTGGCCTATAAATTCATGAAAATGAGATTTAAAAATAATGTTATATTGTGAATTATTGTGTGAATGTTATTTGGACATTTAGGTAATTTAAAAATGTTTATCTTTTCTTAAGAAATGGATAGATGTTTAGATCTAGTAATTGAATTTTGTAATTAGCTACAATTAGGTAACTAACTAATTATATGCTTTAATTTCAGGTCATCCAAGTAAGATTGTTTCATATTTGTTTCAGAATGCTTCAATCTATAATAACTGAAAATGTCATTGAGTTCTCTTAATTTTTAAGAATGTTATGGGCTTTTGACTGTTCTAGATCACAGCTTTTGAGTTAAGTCAATGGAAAGGCAATGGGGAACAAGATGCTAATTTCCGAGTATGAAAATGGCCATAACATTTTTAATACTGAAGATATGAAAGTGAATTAGGTGTCAAATTAAACTTTTTATGCTTTATCTGATGGGATAAATTTCAGACTTGATTTTTTAAATCTCAAAATTTTGTAACATTGCTACACAAAGATGGTTTACATTATATTAAGCTGAATTAACAATTTTGTGGCAAGTATAAGGTTTCCCATTTTTGGACCTAAAGCACACTTTCTAAATGGTGTAAAAGTGAGAATAAATGGAGACCCAACGAGGATGTTTGTATAGTTGGCAAATCTAGAAAATTGGACAAGCTAATGGAATGCAGACATAATATTTGAACCACTAGAACACATGCAGTAGGATTTCTGCTTCAAATATGCAAAGGCCTAAACAATGCACTTAGAGTACCATGTGTATTTTTGCACACTACGCTGCAAGGAGGATATATTGGCTTTCAAAGGAGTGCAGTGGAGATTTACCAGAATTGCACTTCGACTTTGTGATTTAAATTGCAAAGATATATGATAGAAACTAATGATGTATTTTATTCATAATATACACATTTTGGATGTGTTGTGTTCTTCATTCATAGTTTCAAGTAATACAAAACATTCACTTACAAATTGTAAGTGAATTATATAAGGATTATATAGGGCCTATTGCTGAAGCATCCATGGGCAGAAGACTGGGGTCTTTCCCCAGAGGTACTGTGCTGCCAGATACATTATGGGGAAACCATGACAGATGCAATTTGCTTGAGCAATGATTGCATTAATTTCTACAACGTACATGTGTAAATTGGATGGCGCTGTGCGCGGCAACCTCGCCAGCAGTAAAAAAACCCAACAAAAAAACACATTTTAACATTAACATCCACCACAGTGACTCCTACATATTCCTCACTGTGATGGAATGCGAAATAAAGTTCAAGTCCTTCACTTAGTTCTTCCTCGGTCGTGGGCCTCGAGCCCCCGTTGACGGGATGATCTTGATTCCCGTAGCCAGCGGCGTTCGGGCACTCTGTGTCGAGGTGATCAAGCTCCTACATCGGGGGGATGTCAGCTCCCCCGTGCCGGGCGATCGAACCTCGGATCGGGGCTGGTCGAACCTTCTGTGACGTTGGAGCTCCCGATTTGGCCTCACCCGAGACTGTGAGCCTTTGGTGTTGGTTCCGCGGTGGTCGCGGTGGTCACGATCAGCTCCGATGGTAAGCCCACGCCCCGCGGTGGGGCTCACGACAGTCCGAGGAGGCTTCCAGCTCCATCGATGTTAAGCAGGAGAGCCCGGAGAATGTGATCCGAAAATCAATCACATCTCCGGGAAGGTAAGAACCTGAAAGAAAGTTTCCCCTGACACCCCCCCCCCCCCCCCCCCCCCCCCCCACACACACACATAAAACCGAAGACCTTAAAACAAAAACTTTTAACAAACTAAAAAATAATAAAAAGAGTGAAAAGACGAGCAGACTGCTGGCAGGGCGGCCATCGCCCCGGCGCCCCCGGTGGTGCCGGGGGGATGGCTGCCCTGCCAGCAGTCTGTCCGTCTTTTCACCTTTTTTGTTATTTTTAGTCTGTTTAAAAGTATGTTCCTGGAGGTTTTTTAATCTTTTTTATGTGGGGGAGGTGGGGAGGGAAAGGGGGAAACTGTTTCCCAGTCACTTCCTGGTCAAGGATGCATCTATTCTCTGAGTCGCATCTTCAGCCCCCCCTCGCAGCCTACCATCTGGATTGGAGCGGCCTTTCCTGCCGGAGACCGGCCAGAGCTTCAGTGGCGGCGCAGCACTGAATTACCATCGCGGAGCGGGTGATGCCTTACCGGGGATCGCTGTGTGGAGCTCCGGAGTGTTGGGCCAGCTGTGGTCTGTGGAGCTTCCAGCCGCAGGCTGTGCTGACTTTAACATCATGGAGTCCTGGGACCCTTTGCCGAGGGTCGATTCCGCTAATGTCATGTAAGTCAAGTACGATGCGGACAAATGATTTTTTCCAACAATATACAGGTGCCTGTGTTTGCCGATATAGTTTCTTGGGAACAGATGGAACATTGCCGATATATATTGCCGATATAGTTTCTTGGGAACAGATGGAACATTTAATCCCCTTTATCTGTCTCATACTGTTCCTTTCATCCTAAAGAAAAGCAAGGATACTTTCATAAATTAATACTGATAGTTTGAAGGAATTATTGCATTAAAAGTAGGTGTTATTCATTTAGACTTTATATAATTCAATTACATTGGTTATTACAGTAACTTGATCAACACTTTTAATGTTATGGGAGTTGACTCACACTGCCCTAGATCTACTCTTATGGTAAGAGAACCCTGGAGCACATCAATTAAACATTTATGATCTGGATGGGATTTCTGTCTCCTTCGCACACTTTTTTTTTCATTTTCTCTTGGGGTGGATCAAGTTATCATAAGGCGAGCCAAAAATTGGCTTGAGTCATAAGCTTTTTTATTCCAATGTAAAGTGAAACATAAAATGGTAAGAATGATCAGAATTGCTGAGTTCAACCTGTACCACTGCCGGTTCCAAAAAAACCAAACTAGTTTCCACTGCGCCTGCACCACGATGGGTATGTAGTATTTATTACTAATTGTTTGATTTCTGGGATAAAACTTGAGGTTGGCAAAATAAATTAACCTCTATAAAACAAGCTTGGACTCAAATCACATTTTAAAATAATTTATGCTTGTCGTGGAAAATAATGAAATAAACAAGTAAAACCATAAAATCAACAACATTTTAGTTCATATTCAGCAGTTGCAATTATAGTGAAACTACTGTACGTGTTGCCACTATTATATTGTTGTATTTCCATTCATGCATTATTTAATTAAGAAATCTTGATAGTGCTGTTGATCAGTACTCTTGCACAGTTTGCACTGTTTTGTGGCAACTCTTGCCCTCATGTTTAAAATGCAAGCATTTATAAAATGGTCTTAAACTAGATATGCAAAAATCACTGTGGCTTTGTTACATCAAGTGTACATGAGTTTTAATGATACACAAAACCATAACTACTGCTTAGCAAATTCACTGGCCCTAAAAATGTATGCGTATGCACATGGATTGTAACTAATAGATAACTATTTCAAAGTCTGGTGGATTTGAAAAATAATAAATGTTTTTAAATAATTTATGATCTGTCAGCCTCTACCTGAAACTTATGGATATGTTGTGCTCTGTAAAAGTTTTTTTTAATTAAAAGGTTTGCTTTATGTTTTCTTGCTTGGTTTACTAATAGTCAGAATACTTCACTGACTGGTTGCTGATCCAAATTGGTACCTTTAAGGTTGCTATTTTTAGATATCATCTAGAATTATGTGTATTTCTGCTGACTGGATAGCACACAACAAAAGCTTTTCACTGTACCTCGGTACACGTGACAATAAACTAAACTCAACTGAACTTCATTAGCTAATATCAAAGATATGGAAAGTCAACAACACAGAAATTGCTAAATCTTTCTGCAGCTTCTACAACTGCTGTTGCTTTACTGCTGACCACAAATTCCCAGGACTTTAATAAATGACCAAGATGGTGCTTGGTTGTATGATCATTGAAACATTTTCTTTAATCCTCTTGCTTGTACTCTCCTAATGCAACTGGTTGTGATAGCTAGTCTAGGAAGCACTTCACTACTCATTAATTCAAAGATGTATCTCTGATTGTGGTCACACTGCTTTTATATATCTGTCCATCACCTGTGAATAGACATAAAGTGTTGGAGTCACTCAGCGGGTCAGGCAGCACCTCTGGAGGGCAGAGGTCCTCCAGTATTTCAGAATGATTGTAGGGGGTGGGGTGAAGAAAGCTCTTCCCGAGTTCACGAGTTCATGTTATAGGAGTAGAATTCAATCATGGCTGATCTCTGCCTCCTAATCCCATTTCCTGCCTTCTCCCCATAACCCTTGACATCTGTTAATTCCTGTGAATAGACCTTGCAATCTTCCTGCAAATAGATGTTGTGTCAAGATTAGAAAAGTGCGCAGGAGGTAAATGGTGTAAAATAACAATGTCAAATAGTATTTTTAATGCTCAAAAGTGTGGCTTCTGAACTGTAGTGGGATTCAATATTTCTACATGATGGGGATTGCTTTCTGTACTCATGTATTGGCATAGCTTTGCACAGTTTTGCAATACATAAACATATTGTGGAGGATTGTGGACAGCTGAAGAAAAAAAGTATCATGGCTATTCTGGATGAAAATGAACTCAAACTCAAGTTTGTATTTTCTAATGGACAGGCATTAGGGCAACAGAAAACCCGTGCGGATCTGTGGTGCAAACCATACGAAAGCATTAATTTGTTAATATCCCTGCTGGCCCAGAGATACAGATGAATTGTTTAATTATAATGCAGTTAAAAACTGAAGTAATGACCATTCCTGCTGTGAAGCAGAGTACACAGTGGAACATGCACTTTACTGCTGAATCTTTTTCAATTAGTTGGCAGATCTAACAATGGTGGACCTTTTACTCATCACAACATAGGTTCTTCTGCTGATTTTTTTTAACATTATTGAATAAAATCTTTAAATAGTATTGTTTAGCTTTTTTTTAATTGCTCTACAAACATTCCGTTTGATGGGAGCCACAATACCAAAGGATGGACAATACTTCTGGAATTTGGAGCAAGTTGAAGAGGTTTATAGCCAGATGGCAAGGCAGATGATCAATCTTCACTGGGAACTATGAACAGATGATTCCCTTTGTCCATGACCAGGATGTGCCAAGAGGTTCACACCTAGCAAGCCCCTGCAGGTTGCTGACATTTCCAACTGCTGTGAGCATCTTTTGCCTGCATTGATATAAAAAATATTTTAAAAGCTAGCTGTTTCTTGAGCTTTCACAATAGTTATGCAATTGGCCATTAGAGTTTCCTGAACATGATAATTAAAACATGTCAATACACAAAGTGCTGGAGTAACTCAGCAGACCTGCATCATCTCTGGAAAACATGGATAGGCATCGTTTCAGGTAATGGTCTGAAGAAGGCTCCTAACCTGAAAGGATGCCTATCCATGTACTCCAGAGATGCAGCATGACCCGCTGAGTTACTCCAGCACTATGTGTATTTTCTTGTAAACCAGCATCTGCAGTTCCTTGCATATAATTAAAACATGTAGCATTCAAGGATGCATCTCAACACAATTTCCATCTTGCCATGAAGAAAGCTATGTTATCTGATAACAAGCTAGTATTGGTATTGGTTTATTATTACCATTGCACCGAGATACAGTTAAAATCTTTGTTTGCAATCCAGCTAGATGATACAGTACATATGTACAATCAAGCCAAATGTGAGTACAACAGGTGCAAATGTTTGTTTTAGTGTCTCTCGTTATGTCTTGTGTAGGGGTGGTGGGGGGGGGGGGAAGAGTGGCACAGCTTTTGGTCGCCTCCTCGACAGAGAGGCGAGGTTTTCCATGTCGCCTCCCTCGTGGCCTAACAGCTTGGATTGGAGCGGTCTCCAGTGGGAAAGTGGCCGATTCGGGCACTCCAAGCTGCAGAGTGGGTTCGACCGTCCCAATGTCAGAGTTTGGATCATCCCAACGAGAGGGCCTGTACATCGGGCCGTCCGTAGCGGCGACTACGGAGGGTTCATGGCCCTGACCACGGGTGAACAAAGGAGGAGGACTGGCTGAACTTTGTTGCCTTCCAACACAGTGAAGAATGCTGTGGTGGATGTTTGTGTTAAATCTTATTGTGCATTGTGTGTTCTTTTTAAGTGTATCGCTGCTGGCAAATTTATTTCACTGCACCTTCGGGTGCATGTGTCAAATAAAATTGACAGAATATTTTGTTATAGCATTATTGCATTACAGTTAGAGAAAGTGCAGATGAAACAAAAGTGCAAGGCCAGTAATGAGGGAAATGTTAAGATCAGGACTGCACCCTACCTTATGGGAGAACCATTCAGTAATCCTCACAATGGGGAAGAAGCTGTTCCTGAATTTGGTGACACTTGCTTTCAGGCTTTTGTGTTTTTTGCCCAAAGGAAGAGGGAAGAAGAGCGAATTAGGTTGAAAATGGTCTTTGATCATGTTGGTTGATTTTCCAAGTTAGCATGGTATGGTTGGAATTGACGGGGGGAGATTGGTTTGTGTTATGGAGTGGGCGATATCCCCAACTCTCTGCAAGTTCTTGCAGTCTTGGGCAGACCTGTGGTAGAACAAAGTTGTGATGCATCCCGATAGGATGCTTTCTACGATGCATTTGTAGAAGTTGGCATGAGTTTTTGGACGTCCTTAGTCGTCAGATGAAGTACATGCACTGGTGTGATTTCTTGACTGCAGCTTCATGATGAAAGCTATGTGATATGATAACAATTTGGCTCATATAAGAAATATAGTTATACACTGATCTACTCAACCATTTGATCGCAAACTGGGATAACGGCCTTAAAATTTGAAATGTTTCCTTATTGTTAACCCTCTTTGGAAGATATCACAGGTTTCTCAGAAAAGAATACTGCCTTTTCTCCTTAATATAAATTGTCAGACTCCTGGATCCTTGCAATGTAAACAGGAAAATGCCAAAATTCAACAATTTATAGTGAACAGGAAGCTTGAAAATTGAATTACCATGTCCTAATCCCCTTTCTCTTCATACCGAAGGCTCACACTTCCAATTTCATTTCGGAGTCACGTGAGTGACTTCGTGAAGAGCCCGCCGGCGCGCATGCTCGACATATCGTCGTAACGCGTTGCTGCGACGGCTGGCGGTGGAGCGCGCTCCTTGCCAGCCCTTCATAAGGGGCCACGGAGGTAAGTATTCTACCATTAGTTGGTGGTCCTTGTTGTCTGGTTATGTCTTGCAGCAAGGACATGGATGGGAGTTCGAAGGGCCGGAGGACGTCAGGACGAGTTCGCCGGTCAACAGTTCCGGGGCCGTTACCATCGGCAGTACCTGCAGCGCAGGCCGGGACTCAGGCGGAGATGTGGGTAAGCCCTGTGTTCACAGGTCCAGATCCGCCAGCACACCACAGCTCGGAGGAGTTCGACGAGGAGGAGTGTGGTGTGCCGCCAGAGCAGGGGGACCCTGCCATGGCAGTCAGGTCGTCAGCGGGCTCGCTGGCGGTCTCGAGCAGGGCACGTGCCGTTGCACGGCCTGTTCCACTCAGCCCTCCGAGAAGGGGGAGGGCAGGAGCCCAGAAGCCTAACCCTGTTAGGGCTAAGGCATTGCCTGTCGCGGAGGAGCGGTCAGGTTCCAGGGCGAGACCCGGGGCGGCTGTGAGATCCAGCCGGCACACCCCGACTCTCGACGCCGGGACGGGTCGGTCGAGTCGGGTCTCGTCACGGTCGCCGAGCCCCCATGGATGGGTGGGCGAGACCATGCGTCGGCAACGTCCACGATGTGGGCAGCCGGCAAGACTGCGCGGGCCCCAGGCAGCCATGCTTCGGCTGGTGCCGACACCTCGCCGCAAGTGCCCTTAGTGGCAGCGGCTTCAGCTCCCGCTAAACGGAGGCGGTTGAACACGCCCGCGCAGGAATCGCGCAGTTTCGCCTCGGCGGCTGTTAGCGACAACTACCGGCACCGGCAGGGCCTCGACGAGGTGCGGGCCGATGACAGGAGCCCGGTTTTCTTTTCAGAGCCGGAAGACTCCGACCACCTGAGTGTTCAGGGTGAAGGGTGTATTGACCGTATGGAGCGGCTGCTGGAGCTCCTGCTTCAACGTCAACAACAGCAGGGCAGCAACAGGCACAGGGCGTCTTCACCAACATCTACTATCAGCCTGGAGCAGCAGGAGGAGGAGGTTCTGGTGGATCCTGTACCACCTCCGTTGGAGGTGCCAGCGGAGGAACTCTTGGACGTGGCGACCAAATTCGCGGCCCCACATACGGCTGGTCTTCCTCTAAATACAAAGCTGGCAGCCACAGTGGACTTTCTCAATAATCAGGTGCTGCAGGAAGAAGTCCTCATCCAGGCTATGAGCCGTCACAAGGCTCCATCAAACTGCAACTCCCTCAACGTGCCTGTGGTCAATACGCCAATATGGGGCAACATCAGTGCGGCTATCCGTCAACAGGAGCTAAAATTGCAGCGGATCCTGAAACTCCTCACGGCCGGTATTACCACTTTTGCGCGGTCGGTGGACGGGGACGAACTGAATTTGGACCAGGAAGATGCTCTGGCCTTATTGTGCGCGACCCAGCACGAAATCAACGGGTTTCGCAAAAACAGCATCTGCCCAGCACTCAACCCGAAGTTTGCAGGATTGTGCAAACCACCGCCGCCGCCGCCGCCCCGTCAGCTCTTTGGTGAGGACCTCTCGAAGAGAGTCAAAGAGCTTGACGAACAAGCCAAAACGGTGGGGATCATGTGCTCTCAGAGTGCCCCCACACCGTCAGGCTCAAAAGCTCTATACATTCGCTCACGAGGGTCGGCCAGTGCCTCGACGAGGACTCACCCTCTAGCTCCACAACGACAACAGCACCAGAACCAGCACCAAGGGTCTCTTTTAGGACAGGGTCGGCAGAGACCTTTGTGGAAATCGAAGACGCCGCGCCCTCAAGCCAACCCAGCACCTCCACGGCCACCCACACGTGTCAAGGACCGCCGGTAACCACGAAGGTGAGGGGGTCTGGTTCTCTTTTTTCTCTCTGTTTAACTTCCCATGTTGGTGGTCGTTTACGGTTGTTTTTGGGTGCATGGGGTAATTTTACTGGTGATGAGTATGTGTTGCGGAATATTCAGGGGCATAAAATTGAGTTTATTAATGGCGACATTCCTCCATCCCAGCACATGCCTGGTCGTACGTTCAAATTGTCTGCTGCAGAACAGGCAGCAGGTTATAAGGAAATTTTAAGTCTGGAACAGAAGGGTGTGATTGAGAAAACGATGCATGAGCCAATTGAATTTGTTTCGAACATATTTACTAGACCTATGAAGGATGGAGGCTGTCGTGTCATTATTGATCTAACCCGTTTGAATACGTTTGTAACATATACTCATTTTACAATGGATACGTTTGAAACAGCCAAATCATTGATTTCTCATGGCTGCTTTATGGCATGCATTGATTTAAGGGATGCATATTATTCAGTATCCATCCAGAAATATGATAGAAGGTTTTTGAAATTTATCTGGATGGGGCAACTTTGGCAGTATAAGGCTTTGCCTAATGGGCTCACTACAGCCCCTAGATTGTTCACTAAATTGGTGAAGCCAATCATGGCTTATTTGAGACAACGACATCATATAGTTATGGCCTATTTAGATGATGTCTTTATTGTGGGCCACACCCTGCAATTGGCTGAACAGGGTGTTGCAGCTGCTGTCAATATATTTCAACAATTAGGGTTCATTGTCCATCCAGAGAAATCGAAGTTCTGCCCTGCCCAGGTAATTAATTACCTAGGGTTCACGGTGAACTCAATGAGCATGAGGATAACTATACCAATTAACAAAATTGAGGAAGTCACTCAGGTGTGCAGAGATTTAATTGGCACCAATATACCATCGATTCGGCATACAGCCACAGTAATTGGCAAGCTAGTGGCTTTGTTTCCGGCAGCACGATATGGACCTTTGCATTATCAGAATTTGCAAAGAGCTAAAATTATTGCGTTAAAACGGAACGCTGGTCATTACGATCGATCAATGCAGCTGCCGTCCGAAGCGATAACTGAGTTGCAATGGTGGGTGTGTCACATTAGCAACTCATTTAAGCCTGTTAGGGAGGCTAATCCGGTGGTATATTTACAAACTGACACAAGCTCCAATGGCTGGGGAGCTACTGATAATTGCTCTAGTTGTGGGGGCAGATGGGACACCCTTGAGGCATCGATGTTGTTGACTCAAGGGATTAACTATTTGGAGTTGCTGGCAGCATTCCACGGACTTCGTGCATATTGTTCCAAGCTTGTTGGAGCACACGTCCGTCTCCAAATAGACAACACCACAGCTGTGGCATATTTAAACCATATGGGTGGTACCAGGTCAGTTTCGTGTGACAAATTGGCTAACTCAATTTGGCTCTGGTGTGTTCAAAGAGACATTTGGATTTCGGCTACCTATTTGCCAGGTGAGCTTAATACTGTGGCGGACACCAGGTCACGCAAATTTAATGACAACATTGAATGGATGTTGCATCCTGAGATTTTTTCTAAAGTCACAGCCAAATTAGGTAAACCGGACATTGACCTTTTTGCGTCACGGTTAAACCATCAGGTACCAGCCTACGTTTCATGGGAACCAGATCCTGGGGCAATAGCGCTAGATGCATTCTCGCTGGACTGGGGGAATTGGTTTTTCTATGCCTTCCCTCCGTTTTGCCTCATCAGTCGGGTATTGCGAAAGATTCAGGCAGATGCTGCCAAGGGCATCCTTATTATACCCGACTGGCCCACACAGCCTTGGTATCCGGTGGTCTTTGACATGCTCAACGAACCTTGGGTCCTTTTGAAGGGTTGCCCACAATTGGTTACTCACCCTGTCTCAGGGGAGCCACATCCCTGCCATGGCTATTTAAATTTGTTGGCTTGCAGGTTCTGAACAGGCCGTTAGTCCAATACGGCCTCTCAGCTCGGACCATGGATACCATCGGGGCGTCGTGTCGAGAGTCCACAAGGCGAAGATACCGCTCGCATATTAAGAAGTGGGAAGCCTACTGCAGCCGCTCTCGCATCACGTACGATGACGTGACAATAACCGATGTCCTGGAATTCCTCGCGGGGTTGCACCATGATGAACACTTAAGTTACAGTGCCATCAACAGCGCCAGAAGTGCGCTATCATTCTACCTCAAGATTGGGGTAGGATCCAACAGGCTAGTGTCCAGGCTCATGCGGGGTATATTCAATATGAATCCGCCTACACCACGCTATAATATCACCTGGGATGTCAGGGACGTATTAACCCTGCTCACGACGTGGTCTCCCATGGAAGGGCTCCAACTGGACCAACTCACCATGAAGCTGGTGATGTTACTAGCGCTGACTTCAGCTCAGAGGGTACAGACACTACACAAACTTCGTGTCGACAGAATGACATCTACCCCTACAGAAGTAGTCTTTTTCATTGACGAGCTACTAAAGCAGCATAGACCTGGGTGCACAGGGCTGCAGCTGAAGTTCCCGGCATACCCCGCAGATGCTAGGCTATGTTTAGCCTCACATATCCGCCACTATGTCAAGGTGACGGCACGCATCAGAGGAATGGAGAGATACCTGCTTGTCACTCATAAGAGACCTCATCATCGAGTGACAGTCCAGACGATATCCAGGTGGCTTCGAGTCGTCTTGGGTAAGTCGGGTATCGACACTAATGTGTTCAAGTCTCATTCCACCAGGGCTGCATCGACGTCAGCGGCGAGGGTCATGGAGGTGCCCATGGACCAAATTCTCGCCACAGCAGGATGGGCGCATGAAGCTGTGTTCCAGCGTTTTTATAACAAGCCTGTTGCTGCTCCTCTACAGTTCACAGAAGCCGTGCTGAATGCAGGTCAAGAACGTGGAGATGTCCCCGCATGAGGGGTTTTTGATTTGTTATTAATAAATATGCTCTTGTTTTGCAGTATGAACTATTGAGCAAGTTTGTTCCTCCCATCCATCCCTGGTAGTGGTGTGTCAGCATGGACGTGGTCCAGGGAGTGTAATCACAGAAGCTTTGAAGTCTTCACGAAGTCACTCACGTGACTCCGAAATGAAATAGTAAGATTGAACGAGAACTTACCAGTTCGAAGGTTGATCTTTATTTTATGAGGAGTCGAAGTGAGGGATTTCGTGCCCTCCTCGCCCAACCCTCAATCACCTTCATCTGGTAATCTTAGTCAATTCAATCATACTATGCGAAGTCATTTCTATTGTTGGTTCTGTGATTCCACGCCGCTACTTTGAAGTATGTCGAGCATGCGCGCCGGCGGGCTCTTCACGAAATCCCTCACTTCGACTCCTCATAAAATAAAGATCAACCTTCGAACTGGTAAGTTCTCGTTCAATCTTACTATTCTATTCTTAAACATGCAGCAGGACATCCTGTCATACCTAGCTTGGTGGTAACACACTTATTTGTGAGTCACAGGCTTATGGGTTTAATTCCCAATATGAGATTTAACACATCTTCTGGGCTAATACTTTGATGTAGTCATAAGAGGCATAACATTGTTTTCAGATTCTTTTATACTTTTGTTTGGGATTTGCGCATCACCAGCAAGGCTAGCATTTATTGAGCATCCCTTGTGTGGACGAGTTGCACATTTGACCTGTTGCTGTAACGTTGCTGTGACTCTGAAAATGCATTTGAGTAGGGAGTTGATTGATGCTCATGGTAATGAAGGACCAGTGATTATTTCCAAATCAAGATGGTATACTCTACTGCATTGCTACTTTTACATTTGATGTACAAAAAATGCACGGCAATGATAATGTAGTGTCTTTTTTGTATTACTACTTAGTAAGCCAAGTGTCAAGGTTATAGATATTAAACAAAAAATCTGTATTGAAAGTGGCCATCATTGAACGAACATAAACTCAGTAATCTTCTGAAGAGTTCTCGCCTCATGTCTCTATCTCACACCTTGATTTACTCTTTGGCTGTCCATGGACATTGGAAGCTTTATTTTGTGCTGTTGTTTTCACGTAGAAACCTCCGTCACCTCTGACTTTCCCTGCCTGAATTGTCTCCGATGTTTCTACTTTGTTCATAACTGATTTCAGTTTCTCTTGATGCAATTTTGCTACATTATGTTTAACCGAGTTAGTCTAGACTTTGTTTAATGTCACTCATGGGAAAATTCAGAAATCTTGAATTGCCTCCACACTTTCATTCCTCATGGCATCCTGAGCTGGATCCTGAGCTGGATTCAACTAATTTCATAACTCCCTGAACAACACAGGTCTGGCATACACCAAACTCTTTTTCAACGCTTGCACAGTCTAATTCACTATAACAGCATTGACCTGATTGAAATGGCCTTGTTACAACACCCCTTGCCAACTTTTTCACCTTCCATCTTATGATTGGATTCTCGCAATTGCATACACATTGTCCTATCATTCTAATGATCTAACTGCCTTGTATTATTCAAACAAATGACAGACTCATCTTCCAACCTACTTGCCTTTGAGGTGTGAAATCTTCCTCTTGCTCAGAAAAGAAAGACCAGAGTTTCCAGCCAACATCCTCCTGGTATGTCTGTGCATTTAACTACTTAATTCAATTCTTAATCCAATCTTCACATTTCTCTTCAGATCGGTTATCCACAAACCTCTGTCATTGGCGCTCTAGAGTCATCGAGTCATACAGCATGGAAACTGGCCCTTCTGCCCAACTCCTCCATGCTGCCCAAGATGATCCACCTAAGGTAGTCCCATTTGCCAGCATTTAGCCCATATCCCTCTCAACCTTTCCTTTCCATGTACCAGAGAGGGATTTGGACCATGTGCAGGCAGATGGGACTAGCTTACATGGGGCATCTTGATCGGCATGGATAAGAAGGCAGGAACGGGGTACTAATTGTGGATGATCAGCCATGATCACATTGAATGGCGGTGCTGGCTCAAAGGGCTGAATTCTGCACCTATTGTCTATAATGGCCAAAGGGCCTATTTCTATGCTGTATGATAACGACTCTAATCATGAAATCATAGCAGTAAAAAAAAAATGTGTTGATGCTAAGATGGAATGACTTGTACAAAAATTAAATAATGTAATCTATGTTTACATTTTAGTGAACGGAAAAAGTCACTTTAATCATAAAAGTATGTTTGACAACTATCAGAGCATTCTGGTTTTGCTTTGGCTTTGACTGTTTATTCCATGGTATTTGTACTCATAATTGCACATTGTTTAGATTGTCCAAAGCCTTAAGATTGTGAATATAAACAGTTAAACATGCAAAAAAGGGCTACAAGAAGAGAAAAACAAGTTGGAACACTACCTTCAAATTGATATGAGAACAGATTGGTTCTTTAAAAATGCATTGGCCCATATGTTATTAATATTCAATTTTCTTTACAAAGAAAATGTAAATGTAGCACAGAGACATTAACACTTCAGGACATGTGGTTTGTATATAAATGCCTTTTTTAAAACATTGTTTCAAAAACAAATAACTTTTTTGTATTTATTTTTATAAGTTAAATCTAAATATGTAGGACTTACAAAATGATTGTATAAAGTTTATCCTGAATGGATTATCCCAAGGATGAATGGTGATTGAAGATTGTACTATGCAGCAAAGTGATTTTTGACCACTTACTGACATTTCCATATATGCCCTTTCTTTGGTGCTTTTGAGTCATGTCTGATTAAATAAAGATACGGAGAGATACAGCATTAAGACATTAATCATCATAGAGCACGGCACTTTCCCTTCGGCCCAACTCATCCATGCTTATTAAGATGCCCGATGTAAACGCGTCCCATTTGCCTACATTTGGCTCAAATTCCTCTCAACCTTTTCTATCCACGTACCTGTCTATGTGTCTTTTAAATGTTGTTAATGTAGCTGCCTCAACTACCTCCTCTGGCAGCTCATTCCATATATGACCGCCTTTTCAGTGAAAAAGTTGTTCCTCAAGTTTGTATTAATCTCCTCCCCCCCCCCCCCCCCCCCCCCCTCCCACCTTAAACCCATGTTCCCTGGTTCTTGATTCCCCAATCCAGGGTAAAAGATGTTGTGCATTCACCATATCAACTTACCTCACAAATTTAAACATCTCGATAAGATCACCCCTTAGCTTCCTGCACTCCAAGAAATAAAGCCCAACCAAAATATTTTCGATTTTGAGCTCAAATCCTCCAAATAAAAGTTAATGAAATACTTGTGTTATAAAGTGAGGAAGGGACACTAAAGTAGGAAATATGCAACTGAAAACGTTGTGAGGTGGAAGGGGAGTGGGTAATGATTATGAATATCCAGAGAAGAAGGTTCGGTGAAATGTAGTGATTGGAGGCATGAGAGGAAAAGACAAGGAGGAATATTGCACGCAGTGAGGTTAGATGAGTGGCAGCAGCATAAGCAAAGGGTAACTCAGCAGGAATTCTACATTTCCTTACCTTTGTCTGCTTTGATCTGTGTTTTCATACCTTACCCTTCTATATCTCTATGTCTCCTTCGCCCCAGACTAATTCTGAAAAAGGATCTCAACCCGAAACTTCACCCATTCCTTCTCTCCAGGGATGCCCACTGTCCTGCTGAGTTACTCCAGCATTTTGTGTCTATTTTCGGTTCCTTCCTACACATACTGTAAGAGAAGGGTATTTTGAACTTGACGTATCTGGTAAGTTCACAGAATTTGTTGAGGGGTTTGTAGCCATGACTGGGAACTAAACTTCTGGCATTCACCTCCACGATAATCTCTTCTCATGCCTACAGTTCCATTACCATATGAATCATACAGTATGAACATTAACCACACTACTTGGGCTGTTGAAAGCTGCCGCCATAATTGAGTTTGCTCTTATCTATCCGTTCGTCTAATATGCATAAAAACATTGAAATCATACAGTCAGAATTAATCCCGTTTGAAAGAAAAACACCTGTTTTCTCTCAATTATCCTTATTATTTAATTCTCTGAATTCATGAATCAAGCCTCTTCTCAGTATCATCTCTTTTATGCTTTGGTAACCAAAGCTGAAAGTATCCTTGAGATATGACTTGAGGAGGGTAGCACTAATTCAGATTGACAGCTTCTTGTTTATACTGATCTAATTATGTAACTGAGCACTGCATTTCTTTTTTTCATTACTGTCTTACACTGCTATGTACGAAAACCACAAATATATCCTAATTCCTTTACAATTTCTCCTTTTGCTGTCTCTGTGCTATTCATACCTTGTCTGCTGGCACTACACATTAACACCTTTGTTCTTGTCTGCATTGCATTTAATCAATTACTCATATTTTCATTTGCAGATTTTGTAGAATTCCCTCTTCCCATCCCCAACTCCTTTATACAATTTGACTGCCTCGCTCAATTTGGTATTCAGTATTTGGTATTCAGTTCAGACTTCAGATATAAACTCAGACTCCTGTCACCTGCCAAAGTTTTCGGATGACTCTGCAATTGTGGGCTGCATCAGTGAGGGGAGGAAGCTGAATTCATAGCTGTTGTCAACAATTTTATTGAGTGGTGTGGGCTGAATCACCTGCAGCTCAACACTGACAAGGTTAAGGAGTTAGTGGTGGACCTTACGAGGAGAGGAACACCCCTGTCCCCTGTCTCCATCAATGGTGTGGATGTGCATTTATCAGGGAGTACAAATACCTTGAAGTGCACCTGGACAGTAAATTGGACTGGTCAAGGAACGCTGATGCCCTGAACAAGAAGGGACAGAGCCGGCTGTACTTTTCGAGGACGCTCCACTACTTCAATGTCTGCAGTAAGAAGCTGCAGATAACCTACCAATCGGTGGTAGCCATTGCCATCTTCTTGGTTGCCATGTGCTGGGGCAGCAGGGTAAAAGGCCGCAGACGCAAATAGGATTAACAAACTCATCAGGAAGGCCGGCTTGGTCCTGGGGGCGGAGTTGAATTCATGGGAGGTGGTCTTGAAGGGGAGGATGCTCCTCAAACTGTGGACACCCCCTCCATGATGCACTGGTCAACCTGAGGAGTACCTTCAGCAACAGACTGGTTCTCCTAGATGCAGTACAGAACGCCACAGGAGATCCTTCTTCCCTGTGGCAATCAAACTGTACAATTCCTCCCCCTTTTGTCGTGGGCTAGAATGACTCCCCTCCCCCCCTCCCCAATCTTTGCACATCCCCAATCCTTTCCACTCGTCACTTTAATTTCATGTTTCATGTATTTTGTATTTTATGTTGGCAGATCAATTTCCCTCCTGAGACAAATAAAGTTCTATTATATCGTATCGTATCATCTATCAAACCTGACCCATTTGTCCATTAGGTTTCTGGTATTCAGCTACTCATGTGGATGAGAAAGATCAGTAATGATCATTCAGTACAATTCCCGATAATGTTTATTGGCTTCCATTCTCTCAGCCAATTCCTTAGTCATCCTGAGGTTTCTCCTTCAGTTCCTACTGCTTCCAGGATCAGTACAGCCTTTCAGCAAGCAATGTTTTGTAATCTTAGCACACTATACAACCTGGCTTGTCAGACAGGATTTTCCCCTGACTAGAATATTCCACATATGCAGCTTTTAAGTTTGGATTGTGGGATGGTGGCCTAATGGAAGAACTGAAAAAAAAACAGGAAGTTAATATTTAAAAGAGGGAGGTGCATAGTGCATACAATATTTTTTTTTAATATTTAGAATGACCCAATTGCCATTTCAACTGGATAGAAAATATTTGGTGAAATATGAAAGAGAAATGTAACAGGCAGAGATGAATTGAAGTATGGATAAAATCAGGTTACATTCAATTACTGAGCAGATCAATGGCAAGCTAGCGCTGTCTCAGTGGAGGGGACTTTATATGTTCAGTCTGAAGGAGGGTCCCGACTCAAAACCTGCCTGTCCATTCCCTTCACAGATGCTGCTAGACCACAGATCGCTGCGTCACTGTGCCGCCGTGAATAGAGCGCAAAATGAAATAATGTTATCACATTTATTTGAATAAAACTTATGTTTTTTGGATCAAATATTTGACCACTGATATAAAGATCAGTTGGTTGCCCTGATTTTATTTTCAATGCTATTCTAAGAAGAACATGCTGAGATTTAGGTACTTGAATAACCTGGAGTAATCAAGGTTATTTGTTCATTCCAAAGAGGAAGAAAGATTCCAAGGGGAGTAAGGGGCGACCGTGGCTGACAAGGTCAGGGACAGTATACAATTTAAAGAGAAGAAGTACAACGTAGCAAATATGATCAGGAAGCAAGAGGATTGGGTAATGTTTAAAGAGCAAATGAAGATAACTAAAAAGGCAATGCGGGGAGAAAAGATGAGGTACGAAGGTAAGCTATCCAAGAATATAAAGGTGGATAGTAAAAGCTTCTTTAGGTATCTGAAGAGGAAAAAATTAGTTAAGACCCTTGAAGACTGAAAAAGGTGAATTTATTATGGGGAACAAGGAAATGGCAGATGAGTTGAACAGGTACTTTGGATCCATCTTCACTAAGGAGGACACAAACAATCTTCCTGATGTACTAGTGGCCAGAGGATCTGGGGTGACAGAGGAACTGAAGGAAATCCACCTTAGGCAGGAAATGCTGTTGGGTAGACTGATGGGACTGAAGGCTGATAAATCCCCAAGGCCTGATGGTCTGCATCCCAGGGTACTTAAGGAAGTGGCTCTAGAAATCGTGGACGTATTGGTGATAATTTTCCAATGTTCTATAGATTCAGGATCAGTTCTGGTGTTTTGGAGGGTAGCTAATGTTATCCCACTTTTTAAGAAAGGCGGGAGAGAGAAAACAGGGAATTACAGACCAATTAGCCTGACATCAGTGGCGGGGAAGATGCTGGAGTCAATCATAAAAAATGAAATAGCGTCACATTTGGATGGCAGTAACAGGACCTGTCCGAGTCAGCATTGATTTACGAAGGGGAAATCATGCTTGACTAATCTTCTGGAATTTTTTGAGGATGTAACTAGGATAATGGACAAGGGAGAGCCAGTGGATGTAGTGTACCTGGACTTTCAGAAAGCATTTGATAAGGTCCCACATACGAGATTAGTGGGCAAAATTAGAGCACATGATGTTGGGGTAGAGTGTTGACATGGATGGAAAATTGGTTAACAGACAGGAAACAAAGAGTAGGGATTAACGGGTCCCTTTCATAATGGCAGGCAGTAACTAGTGGGGTACCGCAGGCTCGGTGCTGGGACCGCAGCTACTTACAATATACATCAATGATTTAGATGAAGGAATTCAAAGTAAAATTAGCAAATTTGCAGATGACAAAAAGCTGGGTGGCAGTGTGAACTGTGAGGAGGATGCTATGAGAATGCAGGGTGGCTTGGACAGGTTGGGCGAGTGGGCAAATGCATGGCAGATGTAGTTTAATGCGGATAAATGTGAGGTTATCCACTTTGGTAGCAAAAGGAAGGCAGATTGCTATCTAAATGGTGTCAAGTTGGGAAAAGGGGAAGTATAACGGGATCTGGGTGTCCTTGTTCATCAGTCAATGAAAGTAAGCATGCAGGTACAGCAGGCAGTGAAGAAAGCCTGCTGTACCTGCATGTTGGCATGTTGGCCTTTATAACAAGAAGAGTTGAGTACAGGAGCAAAGAGGTCATTCTGCAGTTCTATAGGGCCCTAGTGAGACCACACCTGGAGTATTGTGTGCAGTTTTGGTCCCCTAATTTGAGGAAGGACATTCTTGCTATTGAGGGAGTGCAGCGCAGGTTCAGTAGGTTAATTCTCGGGATGGCGGGACTGTCATATGCTAGAGAATGGAGTGGCTGGGCTTGTATACGGAGTTTAGAAGGATGAGAGGGAATCTTATTTAAACATATAAGATTATTAAGGGTTTGGACAAGCTAGAGGCAGGAAACATGTTCCCGATGTTGGGGGAGTCCAGAGCCAGGGGCCACAGTTTAAGAATAAGAGGTAAGCCATTTAGAACGGAGACGAGGAAACACTTTTTCTCTAAGAGAGTTGTGAGCCTGTGGAATTCTCTGCCTCAGGGGGTGGTGGAGGCCGGTTCTCTGGATACTTTCAAGAAAGAGCTAGATAGGGTTCTTAAAGATAGCGGAGTCAAGGGATATGGGGAGAAGGCAGGAACGGGATACTGATTGATGCTGGCTCGAAGGGCCGAATGGCCTACTCGTGCACGTATTGTTTATTGTCTATTGTCTATTGTCAAATCTGAATATTTCATTAATGTCATCAGAACTTTTCTTGGAAATTGGAGCTCTAACTACACTAATCCTTTTTATCATAAGAAGCGAACATTTGTCATTGATGGTGCCAGTGGTCTTAGAACATTGGTGCTGGCTGATTTGCAATCCAAGAGAAAGAAAACAAGGATCACAAGAGAAATGCTACATAAAGGTGGTGAAGAAAGCATTTGGGATGTTAGCCATTAGCCAGGGCAGAAAATATAAGACCAAGGAAGTGATCGTACATTTTTATAAAACATGATGAGGCCACATGTGGAATACTGTGTGCAGTTTTGGCCACCACAATATAGAAAGGACATGGTTACTCCAATAGACTGCAGTGGAAATTAACTAGAGTTTACCTGGGATGCAGCGTCTCAGTTATGAGGAAAGGCTAGCTAAATTGGGTTTGTTTATCTTGGAATGGAAAGAGGACCTTTCAGAGGACTGCAAAACTATTAAGGATATAGATCAGGTAGACAGTAGTAAACATTTCCCCATTGCAGAAGGTATCTATAATCAGAGGGGATGGATTTAAGGTAAGGACTGACTGGTCTAGAGAAAGAAGAATGTTAGAGAATTGTTGGAATTTGGAATTTGAAATGTATATTCAAACACATGAATCTCTGAGACATAGACGGTTATGCACCAAGAGCAGGAAAATGAGATTAATATAAGATAAATGTTTGATGGTCAGCATGGACACGATGGGCTGAAGGACTAGTTTCTGCGCTGTATACCACTAGATCTCCAAGAAAATCAAGTTGGGGGATATCCACTAGTAAATTCATTGTGAGCAGTGATGGAGGAAATAAGCAGCAGAAAATTGCCACGAAGGTACATGAAAATCTGGAAGGGCAAATAAAAACACAAAGAGAATGAAGGATAACTTTACAGGAATGTCTAAAATGCAGACTAAATTTATTACAATTAGTTTAAATGAAACTTCTGCATTCAGTGATCTTCTTTAAACTCTTTATACATGCATATGACTTTCTCAGCATGTTGTAAACCTGAATGACAAAAAATATTGCGCAAGATGAAATAATGTTATCATTATTTATTCAATTTATTTGAATAAAATTTCCGCTTTTTGGATTGAATCTTTGACCAGTGATAATCCAATGCAATTTTTCTACATCAGATCAAATGTACAGAAATGAAAGTAAATATGGCAAAATATTTGCTGAATTGCTGTACTCCTTTTCCCATTCCACTCGCAACATTTGAGAGGAGTCCCTTCATATTGAGTGAGATTAAATTTGTAAGTCATATTGTCATGAGATTTCATGCAGCGAAGTAGGCCGTTGCCTATGGTGGATGGTTGGTCTTTCATAAGCTATTCACTAGGTTCTTTCATCTATATTTTCCTTACACTTCCACCTTTGTAAAGGGGAGGCATTCATTGAAAATAGTTCATTCAACAGTGGCGCAGCGGTAAAGTTGCTGCCTTACAGCAAATGCAGCGCTGGAGACCCGGGTTCGATCCCGATTACGGGCGCTGTCTGTACGGAGTTTGTGCATTCTCCCTGTGACCTGCGTGGGTTTTCTCCGAGATCTTCGGTTTCCTCCCACATTCCAAAGACGTACAGGTTTGTAGGTTAATTGGCTTGGTAAATGTAAAAATTGTCCCTAGTGAGTGTAGGGTAGTGTCAATGTGCGGGGATCGCTGGTCGGCGCGGACCCGGTGGGCCAAAGGGCCTGTTTCTGCGAGGTATCTCTAAACTAAATTAAAGAGAGTATATGTATGATTGGTTAAATGGCTATCTTCTGTGCTGCATGATTCTATGTTTGAAAATTTCTCTAAAAAGTTGGATCCACTTCCTTTTCAAATTTTACATTGGTCTATTTTAGTATAGAACATTTGATATAACTCTTTCCCCTCCAGCAGTGAGGATAGAATTATGTTGACTTGAGAATCACACAAAAACTCCAGATGGTGAAAATCTGAGATAAAATGGATAGATAATGCTGGACGTTCATATCTGGCAGTATCGGAACGGCCTCCACCACCACCCTTGATAGCACATTCCAGGAACCCACCACAACTGTAAAAAAACATGCCCCGTGCATCTCTTTCATCAGCATTGCCCCCTCAACTTAAAGCTATACCCGCTAGTTTTTGCCATTTCCTCCAAGGGAAAAGGATTCTGACTGCCTATCCTATCTCTGCCTCTCATGATTTTATATACTTTTATCTGTATAACCCTCAGCTTCCGATGCACCAGAGAAAATAATCCAAGTTGTTCCAACCTCTCTTCATAGCTAATATCGTTTAATCCAGGCAGCATTTTGGTAAACCTCTTCTGCACTCTGTCCAAAGCTTCCACATCCTTCCTGTAATGGGACGAACAGAACTGCACACAATACTCTAAACGTGGCCTAACCAAAGTACTGTAAAGCTGCAATGTGACTTTAATCTCAATTATCTCATCTGTACCAAGGGATTCCCCACGATAACATCAGATATTTCTTAATCCCTGTTTTTTAGTACAATGCTCCTTTTGTTAATTAAAAAAAAAATGCTGTTAACTCTTTGTTGTTTATTTTGACCTTGTGAGATAGTAGCTAAAAGCGATGATGGCATATTTTATGTTTCTCCTCAATTATGAGCTTTCAATTAAGCATCTTACTTTATTTAAGAAAACTAAAATCTATTCCCTTGTTTGAAGGATAATTTCTCAATGAACCTTAATGAAGACCCTTATTTTTACTCTGGGTTGCTTTTTAATTATTCTTATAACAAATTTAATTATATTTTAACATCCCTAATAGTTTTATACATACTTTTTCAGGTTTACCTTTCAGACACCTTTCAGGGGAATTTTAGCAACTCCTAGCAGATGAATTTGAGAGCAGATAGATGAGTTACATGCGGTAAATGTCATGACATATCAGAAGCCTGAAAGCATCTTATTGCCTCCAATACTTAACCCATGTACTTCAGGTTACATGTGACAAATCCTCTCTTGGAAGATGGGTCAGCAGATTCAATAGAACAATCACTCATTAAGAATGACATAAACAAGAGTTTTGGACCTTGAACACAGTGTGGAAATGTGTCCCGAGATGCACCCGTGAAATCAAAGAATGTAGTGGCACTGGATAGAGGCTGAGCATTTTATAGGCAAATCTGGGAATACAAATACAGCTTCCAGTTGTTGACGAGAGATCTCACTGAAAAAAATCTTCACACAAATTGTATTGGGAGTGTTTATAGCAATCAATGAAGAAGGTTTAGTATTTGACCAATATTATAAACGTTGTTATTAACATCCAGAATTTTTGTAGATCTTCTTTTGTTCTTTGTAATTTTCAGCTCTCCATGACCACACTGGCATGGCTGCAATTACTGTGCAATAATTGAGACCCAGAGGACAACCACAATGAGCAATAGCAAGATCTGCTGGAAACGCAGCAGTTCATTATCCACCTGTAGTTGCAGAACAGAGAGGGAATGATCTTGGAGCCATACTCACACACAAAGTGCAGAGCTAAATTTGATTTGATTTGCTTTAATTTATTATCATTGTCTTCAATGAAGAGACAACAAAATTATTTTTCCCTTACAGTCATAAAAAAATAAAAATAAAAATAAAAATAAATAAAAAACACAAAACACAGAACACAGTAGTCCACAACACAAACATCCCTACAGCAGCACCAAAGTTCCCCACTGTGGGAGAAGGAACCAAAGTCCAGTCAACCTCCTCGCCAATGTTGTCCAATGTTCACCCGCGGTCGGGGCCTCCCGAGCACTCCGTAATCGCCGCTACGGGCGGCCCGATGTTCAGGCCCTCTCGCCGGGAACCTCTCATCAGCCACCTTCCACCGGAGTCCGCGGCTCCCGATGTCCACAGGCTGCGCTGGGCGGAGATTCGCGCTTGCGACCCCCCGGCAAGGGTCCCAGGAGTCTGCGATGTTAAAGTCAGCGCCGCCCGCGTTGGGAGCTCTGCGATGTTGGAGCAGCGGCCCAGCACTCCGGAGCTCCAAGCGGCGATCCCAGAAAGGCCTCGCCCGCTCAGCGATGTTTCCAGCCAAAGGAGGAGAATGTCAGGTCATGTGGTGACAAATAATTGCAGCACATTGGGGAAAGGCCTGACATTGCATGAAGTTCAGTTTAAATGTCATTGGTGGATGGTCAGATAGAGATAAGTGGACAGGGATTGTGTATACAATGAGAACACAAAGAAGAGTTGGTCATGGAGCAATCACAAAAACGAGCAGGTTGCTGTAAAAACAGACTGAGTTCACTAATATTCTTCATGTTAGAAGATTTGCCATTCCTTATCTGGTCCAGCCTGTACGTGACTCCAGACCCTCAATGAGGTTCACACTGAAATGGCAAATTTCAGGACAATTGGGGATGGATGATAAACACTGGCTTTACCAGTGACAAATGAGCAGAACTGAAGGAACCTTGGAGTTCTCAGCTCAGCAGTAAAGGGATTGTCCCACTTGGGCGACCTAATTGGCGAGTTTAGAAGAGTTTAGGAGAGTTTGAAAAAATGTAATGTTGAAAACCTCCTTCGACCTCCTTCGACTATGTTGAAGACTAGTTTCGATTAGCTTTGACTAGCTACGACTAACTTCGGGAAAATTGGACACCGAATAGTGGAGAGTGAAGACGACCTCCTTCGATCTTCTTCGACCTCCCTTCGACTATGATGAAAACTATCTACGACTATCTTCGACTACCTTCAACTACCCTTGATTACCTACGACTAACATGCTGACCTACTACAAACTACTACGACCTACTACAACTAAACCTACGAGTAAAAAAAGTATTGATATTTTCCATGGCGACCTTTTTTTACTTGCGCGCATTTTTCAATATGTTGAAAAATACGACGCGACCTAACTGAGGCCTCGAGTACACAGGGACTACTCTCAAGCATGAAGGAGAGTTACAAAGACCTCCTACTACCTTGTGTCGACCATGCTGCAAGTATGAGTCGAGAGCAAACTCGCCAGAACTTGCGGATTAGGTCACCCAAGTGGGACAGCCCCTTAAGTTACGTAAGTTGGGAATGGTGAGACAATGATTTTAACGCAAGAGTAGGAACTTCGGGTGTTTGGCCAACATCCAGGTAAGTTATAAGGAGAGAGGGTTACTCATGAGATTTCCTGGATGGGAGAGCACAAGTCTGATTGAAACCAACCTGGTTTTCTTTGTAAGATTAGAAGGAGCACTTTTAAACCTGCAGGGCATGTAATGTTGTCTTACCTGTAGCTCATGCGGTTCCAGTATAAATCAGCACGATTAATTGAGTAGAGCATCAATGTAATTGCACGAGGAAGGCCACCCAGTTACAGGTAGAACATGCAAACCACACACAGCCAATGCGGGAGGTTAATACTGAACACAGGTCATGGGAGGCTGTGTGGTTGCACATTAATTGCCACGTCTATGTCACAGTATTGCAGAGACATAAAGGAAATTAGTTATCCTTACCTAGTATGGCCTTTATGTGATTTCTGACCCACACTAGAAGAGGTATGATTGGAAGGCACGTTGGTAGGGGTGCGGCAAGTACCAGTGGTAGAGAAGGACAGAAGAAGACCAACACAAGATGTGGGGCCTGTAGTTATCTAGCTCAACCCCGCGGTCCTTCATAAATAAAGGAACCACTGTATGTTAGGTACCTTATGGTCTTCTGGTGCCTCTTCCGGTACTTTGAAACTTAAAGAATTACAGTCATTATTCCCAAAACATTTCCCCTTTGACACTTATCCCACCTCATGCTCGCTAACTTGCCAATAAGTGCTCTGCTTACTGGACTTTCTTGAATTATCCTCTTCATTTTATTCAGTTTCTCAATCTGTTGCCCTGCTAATCTGCATCCCTCTTATCTGCCAAATTAATGTAGCACCTCCTGAGTGGCATGGACCAATCTCCCTGCAAGGATATAGGTCTCCTTCCAGTTTAGGTGCAACCTTTCCTTCTTGTATAGATCTCCCCTGCCCCACAAGCGATCTTAATCATCGAAGTACCAAAAGTTCTCCATTCTGCACCAGATCTATCATCATGTGTTCATTTGTTAAAAAAAAGACACAAAATACTGGAGTAGCTCAGCGGGTCTGTCAGTATCTCTGGAGAAAATGACTAACTGAACGCAGACTTCTAAAATGGTGAAAAATGAAATCACCCAGAGCCAGGGATACAGTGCTACAACTTGCTTCATGTACACTAAACAATAAAAATCTTTAAATCTTTAACTGGTACTATTTGGACGTTGTATTTTCTGCATTACCCTTTGCAATTCATCTCAGGCATGTTGCATAAAATGCAATAAAAGAATGCCTGTTTTGTAAAACTTAAGATAAACCTAAGTGGACTTTGAAGTCGGGATGTTGATTCCACTTGTTAGCTAAGGTTCAGCTCCCATGAACCTGGGATGCTGAAACAACCAGCTTCCTTCATGTTGACATTGAGGTATACATTTGCCCAAGAGTCAACATATGTCCCAGATAGAACAATGAAATTCTTACTTGCAGCAGCACAGAATATGTAAACATAGTACACTGTAAACAATATAATAAACGAGTAAGAAAAGTTCAGTGTAGTCTTAGGATTCTACTTAGTTTATTTAGTTGGGGATACCAATTTTGCAAATAAAACAAATTATTATTCAAATATTTGCATATATGCAGTTGGTATATTTTACCTCTACTAAATTATTGAATTCACAATATTGTTTCAAAACTAAAGTTAATTTCAGATTGTACTGTAAAAATATATGAAGTTAGTGAATATTTTGATGTTTCTATAACCTCTGATGTTTTTCTAGTATAAGCACAAATGAATTTCATTTCAGAGTCACGTGAGTGACTTCGTGAAGACCCCGCCAGCACGCATGCGCGACTACAGCTGTCTTTAGAGCAGCAGAGTGGAAGGAGCACCGCGCAGGAGCAGGGTAGGCAAGACCCTGACTCCTTGCCATAGGGGCAGCATGGCTAAAATGCGTAGGCGTGTTACCCGTCGGACGGCACGTTCTCTCTCCCCAGCCATTCCGGTCACCAGAGGGCGAACCAGGGGAAGAGCCATATGGTGAGCCCGGCTGAAGGAGCCGGGGTCAACTTTCCACCGGAGCAGGCCGCCAGACTGCGGACTGGTGAGGGATCGAGACCGGGGTCTACTAGCCCCGCAGGTGCGGCCGGCATAGACTCACCACCGGGGGAGCCCACCAGATCACGGGCCGGTGCAGTCTCATCTCGGTCACCGCACCCCCCTTTAGCGGCAGGACGTGACCGAACGTCCCCTTTGTCCCTAAAGTGGACAGGCGGCAAGCCCGCGCGGACGTCGGGGCACCACGCTTCGGCGGCCGGGACCGACCTATCACCGCTTTCAGACCAGTGGGCCGCCTCCGTCTGGAAGACGGCGGACCAGCGACAGGTCCGCGCGGGAGTCGCCTAGCCCCGCAGCAGCGGCAGGCAGCGACATCCTGTCACGGCACCCGTGTTATCACCTCGACGAGGTGCAGGCTGATGACAGAGGCCTCAGGGATTCCCCAGAACCTGATGAAGCCGACTTGTCATCCGCAGATGGCGGCGGCGGGCGCATTGAACGCATGGAAGGCATGATGGAGCGTCTCCTGGAACACAATCTCCAGCTGCAGGACCCTATGTCCTCTAGTTCAAGGAGATATGTGGCTGGGGCCCCCAGCGCATCCCCATCATTGGTGGGGAGTTCCAGGGATCAGCAGCTGGGGGAAGAGGAAGAAGGGTTACCGCAGGAACCTGCGGTGCCTGAGCTGGCCCAGGAAGAACTTCTAGGAGTTGTCTCCAAGTCCGCCCAGCCGAAGCCCTCAGGTCAACCTCTACAGCCCCAATTAGTGGCTAGTATAGACTTCCTCGCCACCCACCAGCTGCAAGAACAGGTCCTTACTGAGGCTATGAACCGGTACAAGGCCCCAAACAACTGTAATTCATTGAATGTGCCCACAGTAAACACACCCATTTGGGGCAACATCAGCTCGGGGATCAGAGCACAGGAGTTGAAACTGCAAAAAATCCTGAAGCTGCTCACGTCGGGGCTTTTGCCAGGTCGGTAGATGGGACGGAACTGACTACAGAGCAAGAGGATGCTCTATTATGTAATACTCAATATGAGATTAATGCATTCCGGAAGCCGACCCTTAACCCGAAGTTCGCGGGATTATGCAAAGCATCCCCGACGCCACCGCCGAGACAGTTGTTTGGGGAAGACCTGCCCAAACAGGTCAAGGACCTGGATGACCAAGCGAAAGCAGTTGGGTTGATGAGGCCGCCTCCTTCCAGCAGGCAGGCATCACGCAGATTGCCATATTCAAGACCTCGGGGGCCACCTGATAGGCTAGCAAGGACCTACACACCGGCAGCACCACAACATCAACATCAACAACAACAACAACAGAAGCCTTTTTTAGGGCAAGGCCCTCAGCGGACGGCGTGGAAGATGCGGCAAACCCAAAATCCAGCACCTCCACGAAACACCAAAAATGTCAAGGCCCGCCGCTAACCATGGAGGTAAGGCGGTCTGGTTCCCATGCACGGTTTACATGTGTAACCTCGCAATTTGGTGGGAGATTGCGGTTTTTTGGGGATGCATGGAGTTCTATCATTTCAGACTCGTTTATTTTACAAAGAATTCAGGGGTACGAAATTGAGTTCATGAATGAACAACTTCCCCCGCCTCAACATGTACCAGACTGTAAATTTGCACTTTCCCTTAAGGAAATAGTGGAAGAACAAGGGGTGATAGAAAAAACGATTCACGAACATCTTGAGTTCGTATCCAACATCTTTACTAAAACAAAAAAAGATGGTGGATGTCGTATCATCATTGATTTAACCCATTTGAATACCTTTGTGCAATATACCCATTTTAAAATGGACACGTTTGAAACAGCCAAATTACTGTTTTCTAGAGGTTGCTTCATGGCATGCATTGATTTAAAAGATGCATACTATTCAGTATCCATACGGAAACATCACCGGAAGTTCTTGAAGTTTGTTTGGATGGATCAGCTGTGGCAATATAGAGCCCTGCCTAATGGGCTTACTACAGCCCGTAGATTATTTACCAAATTATTGAAACCAGTGTTGGCAACACTGAGGAGACAGAACCATATAGTTACGGCCTATTTGGATGACATCATAATAGTAGGAGATACCATGGAATCAACAAATTTAGCAGTAACAGCTACTACATCATTGTTTCAAAAAATGGGATTTGTAATCCATCCAAACAAATCTAAGTTCTACCCATCACAGGTTATGGACTATCTGGGATTCACGATTGACACCAATCAAATGATTGCTTCAATCCCAGCTAACAATGCTACGGATATCATTGGAGCATGTAATGAACTTGTTTGCGCCAGTGCACCGACAATCAGACATGCTGTTAAGGTAATTGGGAAATTTGTGGCTACATTTCCAGCTGCCCAATTTGGACCTTTACATTATCAAAATTTACAAAGAACAAAGATTTCAGCATTAAAAATGAATGCTGGACATTTTGACAGGCCTATGCAGCTGCCAATCAAGGCAAAATTTGAGTTACAATGGTGGATTGATAATATTTGTAACTCATTCAAGCCCATCATTGTGCCTTACCCGTCAGTGGTTTTACAAACTGACGCAAGCACCCAGGGTTGGGGAGCTACCGACACTACTTCCAGTTGTGGCGGCAGATGGGACTCACATGAATCTACCCGTCTATTATCACAAGGGATAAATTATTTGGAGATGCTATGAGCATTTCACGGACTACGAGCTTATTGTACAAGCCTCTATGATACGTATGTCCGTCTCCAAATAGACAATACCACTGGGGCGGCATATTTAAATCATATGGGTGGTATCAAGTCAATATCGTGTGATGAATTGGCAAATTCAATTTGGCTCTGGTGCATAGAACAAAATATTTGGATATCAGCTACCGATCTTCCAGGTAAGCTCAATACAGTGGCGGACACCAGGTCACGAGTATTCAATGATAACATTGAATGGATGTTGAACCCCCAAATATTTACAAAAATCACAGCCAAATTTGGTACACCGGATATCGACCTTTTTGCGTCCAGGTTGAACCATCAGATACCAACAAATGTATCTTGGGAACCAGATCCTGGGGCAATAGCGATGGACGCTTTCTCGCTGCACTGGGAGAAATGGTTTTTCTATGCATTTCCTCCATTTTGCCTCTTCAGTCGGGTGTTGCAGAAAATAAAATCAGATTCTGCAACAGGTATTTTAATAATACCCAACTGGCCTACACAACCATGGTATCTGGTGGTGCTTGGGATGATTAAAGAATCATGGGCACTTTTTAGAGCCCAGATTTGGTGACTAACCCCACTACAGGGGAATACTATCCGTGCCACGGTCATCTGAACCTGTTGGCCTGCAGGTTTTGAAGAGACCTCTGCTACAATACAGACTCACACCAAGGACCATGGACACCATCGGAGCATCATGCAGAGAGTCTACCAGACGGCAGTACCTGACACAAATCAGAAAATGGGAGGCCTACTGCACACGGATTAACATCTCGTATGACTCTGCCACGATACCACATGTGCTGGAATTTCTCATGGGGCTGCACCATGACGAACGCCTCAGCTACAGTGCCATCAACATTGCCAGGAGCGCACTGTCCTCCTACCTCTGCATAGGGGTAGGATCACACCAGCTTGTGTCCAAATTCAATTGTATTCAATTCAAACCCTCCCCGACCACGTTACAACGTCACCTGGGACATTGGGGTGGTGCTGACCCCTACTCAGGAATTGGTCACCTATGATTGGACTATCGCTGGACAAACCCACCCTGAAAGTGGTGATGTTGATGACACTAACATCAGCTCAGCGGGTTCAGATCTTACATAAGATCAATATGGATAAAATGGTCTCTACCCCTGAGAGAGTAACCTTCTATATTGATGAGTTACTCAAGCAGCATAGACCTGGGTTCACGGGGCTGCAGCTGATATTTCCGGCATACCCCGCTGATGTGAGGCTCTGGTTAGCCACCCATATCCGTCACTACATTAAAGTGACGCATACCCTCAGGGGAATGGAGAGGAACCTGCTGATCAGCCATAAGAAACCCCATCACAGGGTGATGGTGCAGACGATCTCCAGGTGGCTCAGGGTGGTGCTGGATCCAGCAGGTATTGATATTAATATCTTTAAATCCCATTCTACCAGGGCTGCATCCACATCAGCGGCGAGGACCATGGAGGTTCCCATGGACCATATCCTCGCCACAGCGGGCTGGGCTAGCGAAGCTACATTCCAGAGGCTTTACAACAAACCTGTGACCGTTCCTGCTATGTTTGCAGAGACTGTGTTGAGTGCTGGTCAGCAACATACGTTAATCCCCGAATGAGGGGCTTTTGTTTTGTGATTAATAAGCATTATTATTTTTCAGCCTGTCAAGTCTGAAATACGTTAATATACTCCTTCCATCAATATTGTGGCCGTGTGTGAGCATGGATGTGATCCAGGGCATGTAAGCACAGAGCTTTGAAATCTTCACAAAGTCACTCACGTGACTCCGAAATGAAATAGTAAGATTAAATGAGAACTTACCAGTTTGAAGTCTGATCTTTATTTTATGAGGAGTTGCGATGAGGGATTTTGTGCCCTCCGCTCCCAACCCTCTACTATAAGGTCAACTGGTATATAGAGTCTCTTCAATCTTACTATTCTAGTAATTTCTGGATAGTTCTGTAATTCCACGCCGCTGCTTTGAAGAATGTCGCACATGCGTGCTGGCGGGGTCTTCACGAAATCCCTCACTGCAACTCCTCATAAAATAAAGATCAAACTTCAAACTGGTAAGTTCTCATTTAATCTTACTATTATTATATAATCACATATATGAAAAGGAGTTGCACACAATCTCAAAGATTAATAGTTTGTTAGTAATAATGTCCAAATAACACATTAACCTGGATAATTTGCTTTACAACAAAGTGTACCTTGTAATTGAAAAGTCCATTTAAAATTAGATTTGTTGGCTAAATATTTAGTGTTTGTAATCGATGGCAGTATGTCCAGGCAGAGCTCTATTCCATTAGAATTTTTTCATCATGGGATGCAAGTACAATATAATTTTGTGCTGGCCTATTAATGGGCAACATTGACGTAAGAGATGACAAACACTGGAAAAGCTGAAAAAAAATACAAGATATTGCAGATGCTTAATATTGAGCAAAGCACAAAGTGTTAGAAGAACTCAACATTTTGGATTGAGACACTTCTCCTGATTGGAGTCTACAAAAGGGTCCTAGCCTGAAATGTCATCTGTTCTTTCCCTCCACTGATGCTGCCTGACCTGCTGAATTCCTGAAACTGGGTGATGGCAAAGTTGGCCCTCTATTTAAGAAGGGCTGCAGGGAAAAGGCTGGGAACTGCAAGCCAGTGAGCTTAATTTCTGTGGTTGTAAAGTTACTAGAGTTCAGTAAGACATTTGACAATGGTAGGCTGCCCTGGAAGCTTAGATCCCATGGGATTCAAGGATAGACAGCCGAATGGATAGGAAGGAAGCAGAGGGTGATGGTGGAAGGTTGCTTTTTGGATTGGAGGCCTATGTGGTGTGCCTCATGGTTCGGGTCTGGGTCCATTGCTGTTTGTCACCTATATTAATGATTTGGATGAGAACGTACATGGCATGATTAGCAAGTTTCCAGGTGGCATAAAATTGGGTGGTACTGTAGATAATAAAGATGGTTTTCAAAAATTGCTGCAGGATCTTGATCAGTTGGGTAGGTGGGCTGAGGAAACATTGGTGGAATTTAATACAGAGAAATGTGAGGTGCATTTTGAGAGCACTAATATGGGCAGAACCTACACAGTAGGGCTCTGGGAGTGGCGTAGAGCAAAGAGACCTAGGTGTTCAGGGACATAGTTCATTGAATGTGGCATCACAGGTAGATAGGCAGGTCAAAAAGACTTTTGGCACATTGGCCTTCATCAGTTAGAGTATTGAGTATGAAAGTTGGGAGGTCATGTTGCAGTTGCACAAGACATTTAGAGTATTGTGCTCAGTTTTAGGTACCATTTTATAGGAAAGATGTTGTCAAGCTGGAAAGGGAGCAGAGATTTACAAAGATGTTGCCAGAACTCAAAGGCTTGAGCTATAGGGAGAGGTTGAGCAGGCTAGGGCTCTATTCCTTGGAGCGCAGGATGATGAGGGGTGATCTTATAGAGGCGTACAAAATTATGAGAGGATCGGGTAGTAGTATCTCCAGCCTATTGGTGAGCAAATAGTTCTTAGTGCATTCTAGGAACCAAGTATGTTCTTTTTTGAAGGTAGCTAACTTCCTTAATCACAAATGGGAGTGAAATGTGGCATTTATGAAGTGCAAATATCATTTGAGAAATACATGTATTATGTCTCAGTGGAAATTGTTAATAGAATGTGTTATATTTTAACATTTTATTAGTTTTTCTACATTCTTAACCTGAACCCTGGAGGAAGCTTGATATGGTTAAGCATTGGGTGAGGGATGATACACCCCTCAGTTCAATCTGCCATGGTGCTCAACGTTTTCTATTCTGCTTATGCCATAAACCCACTTTCGGCAATGAATCCAAATGTATGGCTCCATCTTTTGACTACTGACTTCTTGAATGCTCATTTTCAGATTTTCTTCATGAAAACTTACAATTGCCTGCACCTCAGTGAGAGAGGGGCCTACTAAAATGTGGAAAGTACTTTTGAACTTTCATACCCTTCCCTGCAATTCCTCTATTGTGCTTCTGGTTCTAAAATCTATCAAATTTGATGTGCTTCTGTAAATACTAGAGTTGAAATGCATGTCCTTATCTTGTCTTCTTATACTTTTTCTTCTTCGTTGGCCATCACCTGAGATCGTGGATAACTTGCATGCACTACATCTCTGAGTAGGGGAAGATGGCCGAGTGTGAATTCTTTGCACATGGGGCAAATGTTGCACATCAGGTACCACACAGAGTTGACAGAGCGAGACCTCGGTTCAATGGCCAGGAGGAACCAAGACAATTATAGACCAGGATTTGCTTTACAGACACACACCACACTCACACACTCACAAACACAATCATGCACATACACATATAGAACACACAGACACAGCTGAACACACACACAGAGCAGAACAATGATATGATTACACACTAAAAGAGTCAGGTACAACATTTCCTATTTACACACATTAATCACACACCAAAATGTTCCCGAGTATCACGTGCGCTTTTATAATAAGAAATTATGCTACGACTAATTAAGGGAGATGTTTGAAGGAGAATGTTTGAATCAGTGTTTAAAACTCCTGAAAGATGATACAGAATTACAGATCTGAATTTTGCAATGGAACATAGAAATTTAGGATCCCACTGGAATGTAGGAAATATTCTGTAGCTGTTGGAAAAATATTTATTTTAATAATCCCCAAATTACATGAATATGGGGTCTTTAAAGCATGCCATGTCCCCAGTTTAAAATAAATCATTCGGTTAATCGGGAAATCCATTACTTTGTGATAAATTTATCTTCCTGTTTCTGATTTCTGAACTGATAAGAATGCCAATTTAACTTCTTAAAGAAAAAATTAAATACAGTTAACTGGCAGTTGGAACTGCAGTAATTGCTATTTAGTGCCCACAATAGTATCAGTATTGCTTAAACAATCTTTTCCTGCTGTCCGCCACAATTTGTTTAAGCTCAGGGTAAGTTGTTTAGCATTTGTCAGCTCACACAAAAGAATGTTAATGCGCCAAAAAAAACCATTGACAGTGTTTGAGAAAATGAAAATTCCACTGCATGGATGAAATCAGTGTAGATTAGTTCCTCAAAAGTTGCCAAGTTTACATTCCAACTACCAGGAAAAGATGAACCAGTGTACGTTGGTAGCGAATGTAAGTTTTCATGCAATTTAATCTCACCTTTTAACTCCAAATTCAAAATAATATTTTGAAGCTATATTTATCAACATTAACATGGCAAAAAAACATATTTGGATGTTATTATTGTCTATTTGATAAACGGGCTACACTTAGCGTACTAAGACATCAGATAAAATATTAATTAGGCAAGTTACTGTGGAACAGATCAATTTAACTTTAGAAAAAGGACACAAAGTTCTGGAGGAACGCAGGAGGTAAGGCAGTATCTCTGCAGAATATGGGTTACGTTTAGCGTCAAGACCCTTCTTCAGTGATTCTGGCGGGGGTGGGTGAGGGGAAAAGGGCTAAAAGAAAGGAGGGACAGTACAAAGCCTGGCAAGTGACATGTACATACAGGGGAGAGGAAAGTGATTCATAGGTGAATGATTGGACAGAGCTGAACATATGCAAGGTGTGAGATAAAGATAGCTGTGCAAATTGTGAAGCTGGAGGAAGGACTATAGGTGGAAGAGGAGGGGAAATGGGAGAAATGGGTGTGCTTCCAGATGGGGGACAGGGAAGGGGGGGGCAGGGAGGGTAGATAGGGCCTAAAATTGGAGAATTGTATGTTCATACCGTTAGGTTGTAAACTTCCCAAGCAGAATATGAGCTGCTGTTCCTCAAGTTTGCATGAATTATCCATGTCCTCCAGAGGTGCCGCCTGTCCCGCTGAGTTTCTCCAGCACTCTGTGTCTTATTGTATAAGCCAGCATCTGTAGTTTGTTGCTTCCCAAATTATCTTTAGCTAAATAATTAGGTAATGTACTTGTCTGCAGTAAAAAATGGCACTGTGAACTACGCCTGGACCTAGACTGATGTAGAAAAATAAATTCAGGTTGTGGTCTGCAATTCCAGTGGAATTAAGATTGCAATGGAGCAACATGGGAATTTGGTCATTGAATTCCACTGGCATTTCACAATTCAGGCAAAATTGGTGCCTTCCTTATGCATATGCACAGACATACTTAAGTGCAAGGGTGTAAGAATACTCTGATAGATTGCACTGAGGCAGTATACGAGCCGCCACGTTTCCAGCGCCCACTTGTATCCAAGTTTAAATGTTCTTAAAACTGGCCTTAAATGCCCCTTGTCCCTGGCAGTGGCACTGGGTTGTTCATGCAGTGGTCGGCCTGGTCAATGGTGCCGATGTCCTCCACCATGTTCTGCCGCATCAGATCCGTGTGCTCAGCCTGGTTGGGGTCTTTTGTGGCACCCGATCCAATCGATTCCCCGGCTGCTGCATGGCCTCCAGCTGCCCTGTGTGTCAAGGTGTGTTCAAGGGTGCAAAGTAAAGATTGAGGGCTTCCTTCTTGCCCTCCAGTCCAGTCTAGTGTCTGTTCGAGGCTAAGCCTTGAACCTTCCAGGTTACCAGAGTGTCGATCTTTTAAATTTGAGCATGTTTTTGTCTCACACTTGCCCAGAAGCTTCATCAGTAGTTACGCCGCTGCAGCATTGCTTGAGATTTATAGTTGGAGCTGTGGAGAGCTCCTTGTCGATGGTAGAATTTACATCAGAATTCATCTACATGTACACCATGAGCTGGAAGGTAGTGCCTGTTGGCTGGGTGGAAAATCTACCACACCAGACTTGGAGGATAACCCTGGACATAGTATGTTACTTGAAACAAAGAGCTGTTTTGACAATTATAATCAAGAAAGACTGTGTATACTATTCAGATATACTGAAGAGCATCTCTGAATAATTCCCAATATTCGACTTTCATTGAGGAAGGAACAAGTCCCGGTGCATCCATCAATATTTCTAGCGTTCCTGAGCTCTCTGACCTCACCTTGAACTTTCAAATTTCTTCCATTCATTCAAAATGTCAAGAGTAAATATCCTTCTTGGCAACATCAGGCTATCCCTGGAGCCAGTTAGCTCAAGAAGCAATTCTTCCAGGCATTTCTGGGAGCAGCATATCCCTGCACTGCATCTAATGCCATGAGAGGAAGTATGAGTGCATAAGTCGCTGATGTTTTAGTACTTCAAAATGTCAGCACAGAGCTAAATGATCTCCTGCAAAATCCTGCTTTCCTTTGCAGACAACAAAAAAGCATTAGAGGAAGTTTTCATGTATGGTGTTATCAGGAATAAAATGTACGCAAAATATATGGATCAATATTTCCTCTTTGTGACACTATCTTGTCTCCAGAGTAATTCTCGAGCCTCCATTCCTCCTGTTCTCTTTGATTTTTCTATTTTGATCAAACATAACACTGTATCCACAGCTCCTTAAACACACCTATGCATCCAAGTTTAGAATAAATGTTTATTTTTTAAAAATGACTCACAGAAAATTATCAAGATATATCTCTTTTCCATTGCCCCAATACATCCCCTTCACTGCAGCATGGGTAAGTGTTTAGCCTAAAAGATTAGAACGTTGCCAATGGTAGTCCAGGTACACACAATCAATTCGCAATCAATCTCGCAATCAATTCAAAACAAAAATAAAACAAATATAATGATGCTTAATGACTTCAGTGATCCTGTTGCTCCTGATGGTGCAATGGTTCACATGATTCCAAAATTAAACAGTGATCTCATTTTCATTAACTGGGAAGCATGGCATCTGTAATATATTTAAATGTAATGATAACTGCATTTGCAACAAAATAAAACTACTGAAACTCAATTAAACTTTACTTTAGACTTTAGTGATACAGCGCTGAAACAGGCCCTTCAGCCCACCGAGTCGACGCCAACTAGCACTATCCTACACACTCGGGACAATTTACAATTTACAGAACCCAATTAACCTACAAACCTGTACGTTTTTGGAATGTGGGAGGAAACTGGAGCACCCGGAGAAAACCCACGCGGTCACAGGGAGAACGTACAAATTCTGTTTAAACAGCACCTGTAGTGAGGATTGAAACCAGATCTCTGCCACTGTAAGGCAGCAACTCGACTGCTGCGCCACTGCACCACCCCCAAAAGCCCCCATTGGCGAAAGGTTCTTTAAGCATTTCTAATGTTCAATTTTGACTAAACAAATGACCAACAAAACATTTCATTTTTGCTCTGTCAAGGGTCATAGATACAGCATGGAAACTGACCCAGTCTGTGCTGACCATCACACAGCCGTCTGTCTGTCTGTCTGTCTGTCTGTCTGTCTGTCTGTCTGTCTGTCTGTCTGTCTGTCTGTCTGTCTGTCTGTCTGTCTGTCTCTGATCTTGTACTCTTCCGGTTTGCAGGGCTTTTCTATTTGCGCAAAAATGGTATACGATAGAGCTACAATTCTTCACCAGGTTACTCACCGTTCTCCTGTGCTGCGAGTGGAACAAGGTTCGTTACGATCGGTGGTATATTGTAAAAAGTATTGAGGTTTAAAAGTCTTTAAAAATACACATGCTTCAGTCAGCGCCACGCAGAGTGGTCTCTTTTCCTGTCAGTCGATGCCACAGCCCGGATGGTGACGCCCCTTCCTGCCCCACCGGCGATGGTCTGTCCCGTCTCACTCACAAACTCCTCTCTCCCTTACCCCCCCCTCCCCCCCACGGCAGGTACGTAGGCGGGTGGGCATTGCGGGGATGGGCTGAGCGGCAGCAGCGGGGGGGGGGGCAGGGCGGAGTCGGGCCGAGCGTGGCTGAGCCGGAGTGGGCAGAGGGAGGGGAGAGTCGGGTTACAGAGTGGTCGAGCAGTTTGCGTGGAGTTTCAGTAACTCACACACACACACACACACACAATGCAAACTGGTTCAATTGTCAAGTCAACGGGATCTAAACCACAGCTAACAATGAATGACCTGTGGAGGAAGAAACTGCAGATGCTGCTTTTTATGGATTGATGGAGGGAGGGAGTGACTGAAGGTAGGGCAAAGGAGAGGGAGGGAGAGGTGACGGAGAGATTGGGGAGGGCAGGAGGAGAGGGGAAAGAAGAGGGAGGGTGAAGAGGAAGGGGAGGGAGTGCTGGGGGATGAGGGGAAATGAGCCATGCCTGCGCAATTGGGGGCTACGCATGAGTGGTGCAATATTGGGGGGACAGGTTGCATTGGGGAAACGGGTGATTGGTGGAATATTGCATTGGAGAATGGGTTGCGTTGGGGGACCAGGCCTCCCATGTGACAGGGACCGAACGGGCCCACTTAGTCTAGTATATTCTGATCCATCACTAACCACTATCCCCATTCCCACATTTCCATTAACTAAAAAGAATATATTGATGATTCCACCAATTTAATTCAACAGATTAGAATTCTGTAGTATTCGCTCAAGTACGACGTGCCAGTGTCAATGACAGGCAAATATGAAAATGTGCAGGTCAATTTTTTTTACATGCGCGTCAATCTTCAAAGCAGCGGTGTGAAATCACAGATAACAGTAGTTGACGTGACATACTAAGATTAGAGAAGTCTAGAACTACCAGATGACCTTTATGATACGAGGGTTGGGAGCGGAGGGCACGTAATCCCTCATTGTAACTCCTCATAAAATAAAGATCAAACTTTAAACTGGTAAGTTCTCGTTTAATCTTACTATTTTACTTCGGAGTCATGTGAGTGATTCCGTGAAGATTTTGAAGCTCTGTGATTTCATGCCATGGAAAAACGAGTCCACACAAGCACGACTGCATCAATTGACCACAGATAAGGGAAACATTCATAATGCATACAGACATGACATAGATTTAAAACATGCTGATGCTGATCAATGAACAAATAATAATAACAGTAACCCCTCTCATCCGAGGGGAAATTATAAAATAGAATCTAAAATATAGTTGGCAAATACCCCTGGTCTGGCAATGGGTTAAAATAAAATGGTGGACACCTCATGCGTTAGACCATCCTGCAATGTATTGCAAGACCCGACTGATGAGACAAAATGGAGAAACCACATAAACACATTCCTCCCCTATGTAGCAAGAATGTATCTCTCGCCACTGTGATGCCATATGTTTTTACCACTGGTGAATGAGCCTGTATGCAAACATATTTATATTGATTGTGTAAACAAGCCATGATATAATAAAATACTTTGTAATCCAACATCCATTCTGTGTTGTCATTGACTTTACGTGATGATACACCAGCGCCAAATGAGGTTGGGTAAAAATATGACAGGATACTTTGACTTGATTGCACCCATGTGACTAACATATGCCACCACCACAGTGTATCAACTTGGAACTGAGCATGCAGCTTATGCATATTTGTAGAATAACTCTTACCGACAGTATGCACCTAGTGTCTGCCTTGAACGACAACTCTGGCCAGATTCCCGAGCCTGTCTCGAAAGGTAATCCTGGCCATAATACTGAGCCTGCCTCGAAAGAGAACTCTGGCCATAATACTGGCCTGCCTTGAAAGACTGCTCCAGCCATAATTCTGAGCCTGCCTTGAAAGACAACTCTGGCCATATTTCCGAGCTTGTCTCGGAAGGCAATCCTGGCCGTAATACTGAGCCTGCCTCGAAAGACAACTCTGGCTCCAATTCCAAGCCATGTATACTGTGCAATCATAACCCATCACATGTTATCATTTTAGTATATATAACTGATCTGAATCTCATGTTATCATTGTCATTTGTACAAAACAAGTGTAAATATTACCTATTTCTAAATGGACCACTTACCCCATGTTTCGGAAGAACCAGACCCACTTACCTCCATGGTTACTGGTGGTCTTATGGTAAGCCCTAAGGCCCCTGATGTGGGTGCTATTCCGCTACTTGATTGGAGAGTAGGAATGGTAGTGTATGTGGATTCCATATTTCCTGAGACTGGCTTGGACCTCTGCCCAGCTTTCAAGCTGCCATCAGCTTCAGTGAACTGCTTACTGCCGATGAAGTGTGGGGGGTGTCGTCGCCGATACGATAAAACTTGCTTCCTCATCCAGGTATACCTGTTGGATAAGTCTTACCTGAAGAGAAGATTCGGTGGCTTGTTTCATTTCCTAGATTTCATGCTCCAATGTCACCCCTGATAGCTCTGTTCAGTGCTGGCACTTGTAGCATTAGGGGAGCTCTGGCCCCTCTCGGGTTTTCTGCCTACGGCTGGAACCAATTCTTCTGGCAGTAACCCCTTCGTTTGCAATTATTTCCTTGCACTCCCCTCCACAGAGAGGGAGATTCATAGGCAGCCCTGAAAAAAGGTGCTGCCGCAGGCCCCTGAGGATACCTGCGTTGACATGACCCCTCTTTCGGACCTATATCAGGATTTTTGCTCTGGGTCAGACTGAAACTGACCCTGAATGCTCCCCTCCTCAGAGAGAGAGAGACAATGTGCAGCCCTGAGACAGGTGCCGCTGCCACGGGTTCTCCATAATACCCGGGCTGGGATAGCTCCCTTCTTTGGAGCATATCTCTTTGGTGCAACCTCTCCATCAGGGGCTCCATGTGGGGTTTAGGCGTCCGCAGGCACTACCCATTGAGGGAGGGGAACCCTCCTGGCCAGACTCGCCCGAGTCCTATGGCCTGACCGGCTTCCTCGTGGTTTGACCCCTTTCCTGGGGAACCATAGCGGTCTGGGAGCTGCTGACCCCATTGTCAGCAACTGGGGTAGCGAGAACAGCTTACTGCCAGTTTTACCTCTTTTCTGGGGGGACCATAGCGGTCTGGGAGCTGTTGACCACATTGTCAGCGACTGGGGTAGCGAGACCAACTTTCACTTGGTGTACCCCCTTTTTGGGGAACCCCCACTCGCACTCCCATCCCGGGTGTCGCTGACCTCCTTGTCAGCGACTGGGGAAGCAAACCTGATGGCCGCCGGCTACCTGCGCTTCCGCGGTCCGGACCGGGATCTCCCCATAGTCCATAACCGGTTTCCCCGCAGCCCGTCCGACTTCGCGCCGAATCCAGCAGGCAAACTCTATAAGGAGCTTCCTGCAACACAACACACAAACCTAGAAATAAGTTTTAAACTTACCTTGCAGGTTTAAACTTACCGCTGGCAGGAGCAATGCCCCTGCCAGTCAGTCGGTGCACAACGCGTTCGGCGTAATGATGCGCATGCGGACTGGCGGGCTTCTTCACGGAATCACTCACGTGACTCGAAGTAAAATAGCTTGGCTTCATCATCAAGCATGAACACACATGGGCATCCTTGAAATTTGGAACCAATTAAGATATTTAATAACAACAATTTGCATGTACAGAATGCCCCGTAAGTAGGTAAAATGCCTTAATGTGCTTCATGGGATAACTGTCACAGGATCAAAATAGGTGGCCAAAATGTTAGCCAAAGGAGAGGCTGTAAGGAGCACCTTAACGAAAGAAAGAGATGCAGAGAAATGTGGGCTGGGATTTTCAGTGTTTATTGCTTGGAGACTAAAGGCAGAATCACCAACAAAAGGGAAGAAGGGAATCAGGGTTGAATCAGGAAGAAACTAAAGTGTTCTGAGGGTTAAGCAGGGCTGGAGAAAGTTACCCAGGTTGGGAGCGGTGAGAGCATAATTTAAGAATAGGAGTGAAAACTTGAAACATTTGGCCTGGAGTCGGGTAAGTGTAAGGGGAGAGAGTTACTCAGAAGAGTTTCATGGGTGGGAGTCGCAACCACCCAAGTTTTAATTATGGGGTCAGAAAGAGTACTTTTAAACCTGCAGGACATGCAAAGATGTCTTACATTTAGCCCAGAGCGTCTCCAGTATAAATCATCAAGACTTATTGAGCAGATAAGTACGCAGTTAAAACAGCACTGGCTGAGTGACAGACTCCTGGTTTGCGTATGTTTAAGAAGCTCTACCTGAATCAGACAGGTGTTTCAGTTGTTCAAGAATGCAGCAACATTAAAATAGCCGCAGGGCATTTAACTGATTCAATATACTTTTTAGATTTTAATCCTGATTCTGTGCTGTTTTTGCTAAGCAGAACGAACTAACCTTCCCCATTCTGAATTCCAAACATGAATGCAATTATATATCAGATAGATCAAGACGATGTATTTAAAAAAAAATGCAATTTATAGTGAGGTTTACCATGAATAAAATTTTTTAGTCCTAACGGCTGAATAGACTGCTATGGTGTATTACAACGGATGTAACAGGGAGCCTTTGGTCACCACAGCTTCCCACAGAGAGGAGATAACTCCTCTGGAAGTCTGAACAGAATAGAATTGCAACACTCCCCAGATGTCATTGGAGCCTTGTGCAAATTGCCAGCTATAAAATGTGTCTTTTGAGTTGCTGCCATTTTTAATAATGTATCATTTATTTTAATTGGGGTTCTGGTGAACACATGTAGACATTTGTCTCTAGCAGTCATTTCATGGATCAACCAGTTACGAGCAGCCTTACCCTATTATCCCTTTACTGCTCTTTAAATCCTCATCTCTCAGACCAAGGCATTGACAGAGGACTTGGATCAAGTTGCCTGCTCATCTTCCAAATTAAGGGTTGAAGTGCAGCATGGGGAAGCCAAAAGCGGGACGAGTAATAACATTCAAATAGGTGGGTTTATGGAGGATAAAGCAAATATTAATGAAAGTAAATTGAATATTTTAATCTGGAACAAATGTATGTTCAACTCTAATAGGAAGACATTCAATATATTAAATTCACTCAGTTTATTGGTCAAGGATTTAATATTTTTTTTAATATTGCAGTGCGAATGAAAAATGTTCAGACTGGCAATTCCAATTGTCAGAAACAAGATTTCTGTCTATTCCACAAGCTCCCATAGTGATAGTCGAATACTGGCCCATAGCAGAAGTGTCCACGTCGCGGGGCTGGAAATTGGAAGTATCCCGAGCTAATTCTGCTACCACCATCATCTATTGCAACAAATGATGGCTCCCACTGATTGTCGCCGCAAGCTTGCGTCCTTTTCAGGACAGACGATGACAGCGATGCCAACATTTGAAACATGGAAGATGGACAGAAAAGAAGAAGTGGAATACTAAGATTAAATATTGTTCATTTGTGTACATGTACTTTATCTCACGATGATACTTCACCCTCAGTGTACATTTGTAAGTTTGTCAGTGAAGGAAATCTTCATACAAAATGCTGGAATAAACCAGCAGCATCTATGGAGAGAAGGAATGTTGTACGTTTTGGGTCGACCCTTCACCTCTTGCTTTATAAATTCCAAGGCATATTTAGTAAAACTACACATTTCCAGCACTCACAATCTCTCTGCAAATACCTGCTGATATATATTAGATACCAATTTATGCTGCATCTTACAATTAGTGTTCTCGCCATCACCCGTGATTAATGTTACTTCTATAGTCTATTCTAAATCTCTTCTTTACTTGTACCACTCTCTCCTCCAGCTAGTGTGATCACCTTTGATATTCTGAGAATTGAGGAGTCACTTCGACCTAAGTCTAATTGTGTCACCAAAGCCCAGGGAGTAACAACTAAATTACCTTGAATTGAATCATTTCCAGAATCTTCACAAAAGTGTTTTTCTCATTGTCCCTGAAAGTGGATTGAGTGAACACTAGATAAGTTGAAGCATTATTCGCATTCTTAAAAGGATTTATTTCTTATTTTAGATCAGAATATCAACAAGGATCAGATTAGCAGTAAAATTATCTGTAGTTTGGTTTGTTGATTTATTATTGTCATGTGTACTGAGATACAATGAAAAACTTTGTTTTGCATGCTATCTTGTCAAATCATACCATATGTGAGTACATCACGTTGTGTTAAAGAGAAAATAACCAGAGTGCCGAATAAAGTCTTACAATACAGAGAAAGTGCTGTTAAAAAAAGTACAAGGGCAGCAATGAGGCAGATTGGAAGATTGGAAATGTATCCCTAGCGTATGAGAGGTCCATTCAAGAGACTGCTAACAGCGAGGAAGAAGCTGGTCTTAAATCTGGTGGTACATGCTTTCATGCTATTGTATCTTCTGCCTGATGGGAGGAGAATAGTAAGATTGAACGAGAACTTACCAGTTCGAAGGTTGATCTTTATTTTATGAGGAGTCGAACTGAGGGATTTTGTGAAGAGCCCGCCGGCGCGCATGCTCGACATACTTCAAAGTAGCGGCGTGGAATCACAGAAACCAACAAAGAAAATGACTTCGCATAGTAAGATTGAAGTGACTAAGATTACCAGATGAAGATGACTGAGGGTTGGGCGAGGAGGGCACGAAATCCCTCACTTCGACTCCTCATAAAATAAAGATCAACCTTCGAACTGGTAAGTTCTCGTTCAATCTTACTATTTCATTTCGGAGTCACGTGAGTGACTTCGTGAAGACTTCAAAGCTTCTGTGATTACACGCCCTGGCCCACGTCCATGCTGACACACCACTACCAGGGATGGATGGGAGGAACAAACTTGCTCAATAGTTCATACTGCAAAACAAGAGCAGAGTTATTAATAACAAATCAAAACCCCTCATGCGGGGACATCTCCACGTTCTTGACCTGCATTCAGCACGGCTTCTGCGAACTGTAGAGGAGCAGCAACAGGCTTGTTATAAAAACGCTGGAACACAGCTTCATTAGCCCATCCTGCGGTGGCAAGAATTTGGTCCATGGGCACCTCCATGACCCTCGCCGCTGACGTCGATGCAGCCCTGGTGGAAAGAGACTTGAACACATTAGTGTCGATACCTGACTTACCCAAGACGACTGGAAGCCACATGGATATCGTCTGGACTGTCACTCGATGATGAGGTCTCTTATGAGTGACAAGCAGGTATCTCTCCATTCCTCTGATGCGTGCCGTCACCTTGACATAGTGGCGGATATGTGAGGCTAAACATAGCCTAGCATCTGCGGGTTATGCCGGGAACTTCAGCTGCAGCCCTGTGTACCCAGGTCTATGCTGCTTTAGTAGCTCGTCAATGAAAAAGACTACTTCTGTAGGGGTAGAAGTCATTCTGTCGACACAAAGTTTGTGTAGTGTCTGTACCCTCTGAGCTGAAGTCAGCGCTAGTAACATCACCAGCTTCATGGTGAGTTGGTCCAGTTGGAGCCCTTCCATGGGCGACCACGTCCTGAGCAGGGTTAATACGTCCCTGACATCCCAGGTGATATTATAGCGTGGTGTAGGCGGATTCATTTTGAATATACCCCGCATGAGTCTGGACACTAGCCTGTTGGATCCTACCCCAATATTGAGGTAGAATGATAGCGCACTTCTGGCGCTATTGATGGCACTGTAACTTAAGTGTTCATCATGGTGCAACCCCGCGAGGAATTCCAGGACGTCGGTTATTGTCACGTCATCGTACGTGATGCGAGAGCGGCTGCAGTAGGCTTCCCACTTCTTAATATGCGAGTGGTATCTTCGCCTTGTGGACTCTCGACACGACGCCCCGATGGTATCCATGGTCCGAGCCGAGAGGCCGTATTGGACTAACGGCCTGTTCAGAACCTGCAAGCCAACAACTTTAAATAGCCATGGCAGGGATGTGGCTCCCCTGAGACAGGGTGAGTAACCAATTGTGGGCAACCCTTCAAAAGGACCCAAGGTTCGTTGAGCATGTCAAAGACCACCGGATACCAAGGCTGTGTGGGCCAGTCGGGTATAATAAGGATGCCCTTGGCAGCATCTGCCTTAATCTTTCGCAATACCCGACTGATGAGGCAAAACGGGGGGAAGGCATAGAAAACCCAATTCCCCCAGTCCAGCGAGAATGCATCTAGCACTATTGCCCCAGGATCTGGTTCCCATGAAACGTAGGTTGGTACCTGATGGTTCAACCGTGACGCAAAGAGGTCAATGTCCGGTTTACCAAATTTGGCTGTGACTTTAGAAAAAATCTCAGGATGCAACATCCATTCAATATTGTCATTAAATTTGCGTGACCTGGTGTCCGCCACAGTATTAAGTTCACCTGGCAAATAGGTAGCTGAAATCCAAATGTCTCTTTGAACACACCAGAGCCAAATTGAGTTAGCCAATTTGTCACACGAAACTGACCTGGTACCACCCATATGGTTTAAATATGCTACTGCTGTGGTGTTGTCTATTTGGAGACGGACATGTGCTCCAACAAGCTTGGAACAATACGCACGAAGTCCGTGGAATGCTGCCAGCAACTCCAAATAGTTAATCCCTTGAGTTAACAACATCGTTGATTCAAGGGTGTCCTATCTGCCACCGCAACTAGAGCAATTATTCGTGGCTCCCCAACCATTGGAGCTTGCATCAGTTTGCAAATATACCACCGGATTAGCCTCCCTAATAGGCTTGAATGAGCTGCTAATGTGACACACCCACCATTGCAACTCATTTATCGCTTCGGGCGGCAGCTGCATGGACCGATTATAATGACCAGCGTTCTGTTTTAACGCAGCAATTTTAGCTCTTTGCAAATTCTGATAATGCAAAGGTCCATATCGTGCTGCCGGAAACAAAGCTACCAGCTTCCCAATTATTGTAGCTAAGTGCCGAATCGATGGTATATTGGTGCGGATTAAATCTTGACACACCTGGGTAACCTCCTCAATCTTGTTAATTGGAATGGTAACCCTCATGCTTATAGAGTTCACCGTGAACCCTAGGTAATTAATCACCTGGGCAGGGTAGAACTTTGATTTCTCTGGATGGACAATAAACCCCAATTGTTGAAATATATTGACAGCAGCTGCAACACCCTGTTCAGCCAATTCCAGGGTGTGGCCCACAATTAAGATATCATCTAAATAGGCCATAACTATATGGTGTCGTTGTCTCAAATAAGCCATAATTGGCTTCACTAATTTAGTGAACAATCTAGGGGCTGTGGTGAGCCCATTAGGCAAAGCCTTGTACTGCCAGAGTTGCCCCATCCAGATGAATTTCAAAAGCCTTCTGTCACATTTCTGGATGGATACGGAATAATATGCGTCTTTTAAATCGATGCATGCCATAAAGCAACCATGAGAAATCAATGATTTGGCTGTTTCAAACGTATCCATTTTAAAATGAGTATATGTTACAAAAGTATTCAAACGGGTTAGATCAATAATGACACGACAACCTCCATCCTTCTTAGGTCTGGTGAATATGTTCGAAACAAATTCAACTGGCTCATGCAGCACTCTCGCAATCACTCCTTTGTGCTCAAGACTTAACAGTTCCTTATAGCCGGCTGCCTGTTCTGCAGCAGATAATTTAAACGTTCGAGCGGGCATGTGCTGGGATGGAGGAATGTCGCCATTAATAAACTCAATTTTATGCCCCTGAATATTCTGCAACACATACTCGTCACCAGTAAAATTACCCCATGCACCCAAAAACCACCGAAGGCGACCACCAACATGTGAAGTTAAACAGAGAGAAAAGAGAGGACCAGACCCCCTCACCTCCGTGGTTACCGGCGGTCCTTGACACGCGTGTGCGGACGTGGAGGTGCTGGGTTGGCTTGAGGGCGCGGCGTCTTCGTTTTCCACCAGGGTCTCTGCCGACCCTGTCCTAAAAAAGACCCCTGGTGCTGGGTCTGATGTTGCTGTCGTTGTGGAGCTTGAGGGTGGGTCCTCGTCGAGGTACTAGCAGACCCTCGTGATCGAATGTATGGAGACTTTGAGCCTGACGGTGTGGGGGCACTCTGAGGGCACATGATCCCCACCGTTTTGGCTTGCTCGTCAAGCTCTTTGACTCTCTTCGAGAGGTCCTCCCCAAAGAGCTGACGGGGCGGGGGCGGTGGCGGTGGTTTGCACAATCCTGCAAACTTTGGATTGAGCGCTGGGCGGATGCTGGTTTTGCGAAACCCGTTAATTTCGTGCTGGGTCGCGCACAGGAGGGCCAGGGCATCTTCCTGGTCCAAATTCAATTCGTCCCCGTCCACCGACCGCACAAAGGCGGTAATACCGGCCGTGAGGAGCTTCAGGATCCGCTGCAGTTTTACCTCCTGTTGACGGATAGCCGCACTGATGTTGCCCCATATCGGCGTATTGACCACAGGCACGTTGAGGGAGTTGCAATTGGATGGAGCCTTGTGACGGCTCATTGCCTGAATGAGGACTTCTTCCTGTAGTTGCTGGTTGTTAAGAAAGTCCACAGTGGCTGCCAGCTTCGTGTTTAAAGGAAGTCCAGATGAATGTGGGGCCGCAAATTTGGTTGCCACATCCAGAAGATCCTCCGCTGGTACCTCCACCGGAGGTAGTATGGAATCCACCAAAACCTCCTCCTCCTGCTGCTCCAGGCTGATGGTAGAGGCTGGTGACGACGCCCTGTGCCTGTGGCTGCCCTGCTGTTGTTGACTTTGAAGCAGGAGCTCCAGCAGCCGCTCCATACGGTCAATACGCCCTTCACCCTGAACACTCAGGTGGTTGGAGTCCTCCGGCTCTGAAAAGAAAACCGGGCTCCTATCATCGGCCCGCACCTCATCGAGGCCCTGCCGGTGCCGGTAGTTGTCGCTAACAGCCGCCGAGGCGAAACTGCGCGATTCCCACGCGGGCGTGTTCAACCGCCTCCGTTTAGTGGGAGCTGACGCCGCTGCCACTAAGGGCACTTGTGGCGTGGTGTCGGCACCAGCCGAAGCATGGCTACCTGAAGCCCGTGCAGGCTTGCCGGCTGCCCACATCGTGGACTTTGCCGACGCATGGTCTCGCCCACCCATCCATGGGGGGCTCGGCGACCGTGACGAGACCCGACTCAACCGACCCGTCCCGGTGTCGAGAGTCGGGGTGTGCCGGCTGGACCTCACAGCCGCCCCGGGTCTCGCCCTGGAACCTGACCGCTCCTCCGTGTCAGGCAATGCCTTAGCCCTGGTAGGGTTAGGCTTCTGGGCTCCTGCCCTTCCCCTACTCGGAGAGTTGAGTGGAACGGGCCGTGCAGCGCACGCACCCAGCTCGAGGTCGCCAGCGAGCCCGCTGACGACCTGACTGCCATGGCAGGGTCCTCCTGCTCTGGCGGCACACCACACTCCTCCTCGTCGAACTCCTCCGAGCTGTGGTGTGCTGGCGGATCTGGACCTGTAAACACAGGGCTTACCCACATCTCCGCCTAAGTCCCGGCCTGCGTTGCAGGTACTGCCGATGGTAAAGGCCCCGGAACTGTTGACCGGTGAACTCGTCCTGACGTCCTCCGGCCCTTGGAACTCCCATCCATGTCCTTGCTGCAAGACAAAACCAACAACAAGGACCACCAACTAAAGGTAGAATACTCACCTTCGTGGCCCCTTCTGAAGGGCTGGCGAGGAGCGCGCTCCACCGCCAGCCGTCGCAGCAACGCGGTACGACGATATGTCGAGCATGCGCGCCGGCGGGCTCTTCACGAAGTCACTCACGTGACTCCGAAATGAAATTACTGGGGCATGTGTGAACCTTGATGATGTTGGCTGCTAACCTGAGGCATTGTAAAGTGTAGCTCTTATTCCTAACCCAAGTGTAGCTCTTATTCCTAGCCCCAGTGATGGTAGACATCCTTCCTTTTCAAGTGACAGCCTGTCACCCATTAGATGCAACACTCTTACAAGCTTGTCCCAGAGGATAGCCCCCGGTTCCCCACACCCCTCCACTCCCTCCACTCACCCCCCTCTAACTGTTGGCTCTCACCCTGACCCCAGCCCCATTCTGATCTGGACTCTCACTTCCCAAGATAACATAGAACTAGTGGGTGATCAATGGTGCACATGGACTTAGTGGGCCGAAGGGTCACTAAACTAAACTACTTCCCCTATCAGTGATGGCTTCTAACCCCATCCAATGACAGGCTCTCACCTTATCCAAATGCGGCGGTCACTCCAGTGATGATGGGCTCGTCCCGCCAGTAGGCAGTCATCATAGTCTCTGATGCAGTCTCATCCCTACAAATCTTTGGCTCCTTATTTTACTACAATTCCCCCCTGCCATCTCACTTAAAATTCATATTACTCCCCCCCCCCCCCCCCACCCCCTCCCAAGTACAACTCTCTCTTACCTGGTTGGGGAAATCTGCCCACCTAATTGTCCACCCCCCCCCCCCCCCCCCCCCCCCCCCCCGTTTGCAAGCTCTTGGTCACTTTCCAAACTTGAATTTAAGCTTACCCGATTCTTCTCATTGGCAATCCTCCCACCCTGTTCACAACCTCTCACCATCTCGATCAAGCATCTTTCCTCTCTACTGATTATGGACATCCTCTTCATGCTGTTCAACAGCCTTTTCTCCATCAGTTTGCTGACTCCCTTTCCTTTCGATTGCAGATCTCTTCCCCTTCTTGTTTGCCAAGCCTCTCTGACCTCCTAATTGCTTACGGTCGATTCCATCAAACCTGCTGCCAGACTCATTTTTGGCTAGATACTGGATGGAAATGGAGCCAAAAACATCAATGAAGATTGTGTCTAAGATTTCGGCAGAACCCCCGCATACCTGGTCGTGCCACGTTCTTTAGTTGCTTTAAGTCTAATCTGCACTTTCCACATCTCCCAGTCATATCAGAGGAATGGGTGAGAGGTATTTTTCAAACTATGAAGTCAGACTAACAAATGATTTGTGTAATCACCAAGAAAACACAATCCTGTTTGACATTATTAACCACTTCGTCTTGCTGCCATTAAAAAAAAAATTATGAATCTTTGAAAAGCCAACATTGAAAGCGACTCAAATCCTTTCTGTGGAAAACAGCCAAACAATTATTGAATCATGACAATCAAGGATCCGACTATGGGCAATTTGCATCTAATCCTAATTCATGAAGTAGTCAGGATAGCATTCTTAATATGAAAGTAATGCTGCCTCCAGAAACTAATGAGAATAATGTGATTAAATTAAGATTATTTTGGCTAATGGCAACAGTAAAGATATATAAAAATGGTAGACTTCAAAGAAGGAAGGAAAGAATTACGTAATTAACTTGCAATATGGCTGAAAGATATACAGGAAAATAGAAATTGTTTAAAATCATTAGGAATTTCCAAAGGTTAAATTGTAGGATTTAAATAATTTAAAAAAACAACGTGTGAAGAAAGGGAGATTTTCACCTTAGCTTCATACTTCACACATATTTCATACAGTGCACAGTAGATCAGTTAACCTTTAAAGAGTTAAGGGCCTGTCCCACTTGGGCGTCAGTTGCACGTCACGCTGGTGGCGGGCAAAGATTTTGTGAATCCCAAAATCCTGGGGCGCCGCGCGCGACTGCGCGTCACTGCCTGCGCCACCACGTCTCACCACGCACCAAGATATGATATTGCGCGTGACGTGTAAATGATGTCACGTAAATGACGCGCAAATAACGCCCAAGTGGGACAGGCCCTTTAAAACAGAATGATCAGCTCACTTCAATGACCAGAACTGGAAAAATGACAATAATGGGTTTTAGTCATATATAGAAAAAGAAGGAAAAGAATAAAAGGGAATAAAAGGGAAATTCTATCACAGGATGCAGGGTGATTGGGGTATAAACAGATGACACAGGGCAAAAGAAGATAGAATCCAATGAATGTTTGGAATCCTGACTCAACCTAGTATTGACTCTTCGTTGGCATTGGTTCTATGTTTACTTCGGGAATAAATTTGTCATCATATATTTTTCTTCATGGTCTGGAAAGTCTCTCACTGCAACCACGTGGTCAAACTGGACAATTCTTCCTTTCACTTCAACCTGAACGGAATGTTTTCCACTGCTAGCCCGTACTCTTCTTCTTGGGCAGACCATGTATTTGAGGGTGACTTCCTTCCACTCTGGCTCTGTGAATTTTGAAGTGACTGATGAGGGAAATTGCAACTCTTTCAAAACTGGGAAGGGAGGTGTTTGACTGGTCAGTTTGTGAGCTTCTTCCATGATTATTTCGGGGCTTCTGTGTGGTCCTGATTCATGGTGTCTCACCCTCTTCCTGAAGTGATCAAAAGCTAGCACAATGAAGGTTTTGGTGAATATCACTATCACATCTCACTTTGCTACAATATGGCTTCTGAGCTATGAGAAGCGGTTTATATTTACCATGGTCTAGGAATCTTTATTATCAGACGGCAGTGCTTCAACTTTTCATTTTTTTAGTTTAGAGATACAGAGTGGAAACAGGTCCCTTGGCCCGCCGAGTCCGCGCCAACCGACCATCCCTGTATCCTACACACTATGGACAATTTGCACATTTTTTAACCAAAGCCAATTAACCTACAAACCTATACTTTTTGGAGTGTAGGAGGAAACCGGAGTGCCCAGAGAAAACCCACGTGGTCATGGGAAGAACGTACAAACTCGTCCAGACAGCACCCGTAGCCAGGATAGAACGACGGTGTCTGGGGCTGTAACGCAACAACTCTACCACTGCTCCAACGTGCCGCCTCTGATATTCTCCTATTTTATTCCAACATGGAAGGATTCAAATTCTGTCACTCAGGGGCAATTACTTTACTGTGGCCAATTAGCTACTAATCCATATATCTTTGGGATGTGAGAGCAAAGCGGAACATGCTAGCAAAACTCACACCGTCACAAAGAGAACGTACAAACTCCACATTGACAGCACTGAATATCAGGATTGAACAAGATGGCTGGAGTTGCGAGGCAACAGTTCAACTATTCGTGCCAGAGTGTGGTCATTGCTGGTCAAATAGTTTCTTATTAGTTCTGAAGATTAGCTCCAATCCCATGAGATGTTTGTGGGAAGTGAGTTGCAATATTGAAACAGAAAGTCTTGGGACAATATTCAGCTCTAAATGTCACCGTTGTTCAACGAGATTGGTTCTATTGTGGACCCATTAACTAGGATCATGACTGCATATCAACCTACATTGAACATAAGATGGAGACGACTTTCTGTGAGCAGCCAAATGTTAGGAGTGTGTTCGACAGTACAGTGAAGGAGTTAAATGTTCAGAAGGTTTAAAAGACCACATTTGGTTATGGTGCTAATCCATACATGTTTTTTTAAAGAATCGTTGCATTATAAATTGTATATCCACTGTGCCTCCACATCATGATGGATTCCACATCACAATTTTGAAACAGCCCTTCAGCCATTGAGAGGAGGTGATGAGGAAGACTCTTTCAACAACCTTTCCTGTGGGTGATAGTTTCTCTGTACCCATCACGTTGGATTTGAATCCTTTCTTAATAATGGTCGCAATGCCAGTATTTTTGGTTTTATGATATGTTCGCTTTTTTCCAGATGTGAACAAAGAGATTGTGGATTCAGGACTGAAGGGCTTCAATGTCAATTGCATCACATTTTCATTTCTTCTTGCTCTATTTATCTGTTGGTTTGAAAAACTCTCTGATTTTGTCTGAACTGTTTCTCTTTTTCTCTTCCAAACGAGTTGTTAGGTTGTGAATTCTGACTTTGATTTTGTTTCAACCTCAGTCTCTCTAGTTTGTCTTTCAAGCTCGACTGAAGTAAAATCAAAGACTTTACTTCAACAGCTCTGCTAGGATGTTTCCTGTGGCATTGAATCAGAGGGTAAAAGACAATTCATGATAAGATTAAAGTAGTCTTGGAAAACCTGTCTCTTCAAGGCTTCATTAAGCTTGTGGACAGAGCACCCAGCTGCAACATTAGAAGATGTATGATACGGGGGAAGTTAATGAATGCTTGACCTCATAGCATCTAATTAAATGTTCAAACAAATATGACTTAAATTGAGGTCCACTATTTGACAGCAATCCTTCAAACATAGTATGAGTTACAAAATTCAACCACAGCTCTTTCTGTTTACATATCTAATCCCAATGTCCAACATAACCTTTTGGTAGTGACAATGTTGGTCTTGTTCTGCGCTCTAGACAGCATTTAGGTGTTGACATTTATTCTAGATCTTTGTCAACATCCAGCCAATGTACTAAACTTCTGCCAATAAACTTTATGCCATTACGTTTTGAATGCAACTCATCTAAATCTGTCTTCTTGGGACATTGGTTTTAATTATCCAATATCACTCTAGACATCCTCAATCAGTAGACTATATTTTCTATTGTAAAATGTTGGAAATGTTAGCCCCTAATATAAATAGTTCCAGCCTGTGAGAATGTGCTCAGAGAATCAGCAGAACTATCTTGCTGTTTCAGTGATTTCTGCAGCTGTGACTTTGTCTTTTAGTTTAGGGATGCAGCGTGGAAACAGGACCTTAGGCCCACCGTGTCTGGGCTGACCAATGATCACCCATTCACACTAGTTCTATGTTATCCCTATTTAGCATCCTATGCACTCGGGACAATGTACAGCAGCCAATTAACCAACAAACCTGCACATCTTTGAAATGTGGAGCACCCAAAGGAAAGCTAAGTGGTCACGAGAACGTACAAACTCCGTACAGACAGTAGCAATGTTACAAAATTTTGAGATTTTAAAAATCAAGTCTGCAATTTATCCCATGAGATAAAGCATAAAAATAAGTTTAATTTGACACCTAATTTACTTTCATATCTTCAGTATTAAGAAAGTTATGGCCATTTTCATACTCGGAAATGAGCATCTTGCTTCCCATTGCCTTTCAATTGACTTAACTCAAAAGCTGTGATCTGGAAAAGTTAAATGTCCATAACATTCTTAAAAATTAAGAGAACTCAATGAAATTTTCAGTTATTATAGATTGAAGCATTCTGAAACAAATATTAAACAATCTTACTTGGATTACCTGAAATTAAAGCATATAATTAGTTAGTTATCTAATTGTAGCTAATTACAAAATTCAATGAGTAGATCTAAACATCTATCAATTTCTTAAGAAAAGATAAACTTTTTTAAAATTGCCTAAGTGTCCAAATAACATTCACACGATAATCCACAATATAACATAATTTTTAAATCTCATTTTCATGAATTTCTGGGCCAAATGGAAGGAATTTAGTGTTTTATGCTGTAAATTAATGGCCATTTAAATCAACTAGCGAGTGGGTTTTAGTGGAATGCGGTGGATTAGAACGTTGCGGTTAGCGGTGAAGTCGGGGGGAAAAATACTGGGGGTTCATACATTTTTTGGGGAACCCATTTCGCAACATAAAAATATTATTAATGCCTCCCGAAAAACCAACTTTTAATATAAAAATAAAGTATTTACCTTTTTTTCTTCCCTACGCAAAATGCTTCCGGTTGTCTGCGGTCACGGCTTTTGAAGGTGATTTTTAAATTACTCTAGTTAATAAATAATCTAGAGTAATTTAAAAATACCACCATTCATTAAATGTCAGAGCGATTTTTCTTCAGCAACCAAATCGCCCGACATTCATCGATTATCCAGGCCTGTGGAAAAACGGCACTTTAAGCCCGCCCCCCTCTGCAAGGCGCGAAAGTCGCGCACACGGGGAGCGGCAGAACCGCAGCGCCGCTAAAGGTAAGTTTTGTAACATACCTACAGACAGCACCCGAGGTTAGGATCGAACCCGAGTCTCTGCCACTACAAAACAGCAGCTCTACCGCTGTGCTGTGTCACTGTGCCACTTTGTCCATTAACTATGAGATAGAGATTATTTCTCCTGCGGCAAAAAAGAGGATTTGCAATTGGGATTTTGGTTGGATGGACAACACATTGATGTGGTCATAGTGGGATAAAAGAGTCACTCAGGGCTGGAAGTTGGAATTGCCAATTTGCATCTAGAACAGCTAATAATAGCTTGTAATCTGCAATGGTAATACATATATCTTCCTCATAGAAACTCATATAACTTCTTTACTCTAGAAAAGAAAGCTGAAAGAGGTTCTTCTGCAGTTGCATAGGACTCTGGTAAGACCATATCTCGAGTATTGTGTACAGTTTTGGTCTCCTAATTTGAGGAAGGACATCCTTGTGATTGAGGCAGTGCAGCGTAGGTTCACGAGATTGATCCATGGAATGGCGGGACTGTCATATGAGGAAAGATTGAAAAGACTAGGCTTGTATTCACTGGAGTTTAGAATGATGAGGGGTTATCTTATAGACACATATAAAATTATAAAAGGACTGAACAAGGGGCCACAGTCTTAGAATAAAGGGGAGGCCATTTAAGACTGAGATGAGAAAAAACATTTTCACCCAGAGAGTTGTGGATTTGTGGAATTCCCTGCCACAGAGGACAGTGGAGGCCAAATCACTGGATGGATTTAAGAGAGAGTTAGATAGAGCTCTAGGGGCTAGTGGAATCAAGGTATATGGGGAGAAGGCAGGAACGAGTTATTGATTGGGGACGATCAGCCATGATCACAATGAATGGCGGTGCTGGCTCGAAGGGCCGAATGGCCTCCTCTTGCACCTAATTTCTATGTTTCTATGAATCTTCCTGCTCTATTTATACACAATTCTGTTCACTCCTATTTCAAATGCGGGCAAAGAAAATCATGTTAATAATTATAACTTTCCTCCTAGAGTACAGATTTCTCACTCCATAGCTTGGGGCATTGCAAACAAGCATGTATTCCATGTGTCATAACATGTTAGTAAGGAATTGCTGCTTAAATTATTTGCGTAAATTATGTGGCACCTATTGACCATTAGAACATAATGGCATTAAAGAAGCAGGAGAAGGAGTAGGCCAGTCAACCCATCGATACTGCTCCATCATTCAATATGGTAATGGCTGATCCATTCTTGGCCACATCCCAACTTAACTACTTTGTCCGCATACCCCTCGTCTCCTTAGAAACATAGAAACATAGAAAATAGGTGCAGGAGTAGGCCATTCGGCCCTTCGAGCCTGCACCGCCATTCAATATGATCATGGCTGATCATCCAACTCAGTATCCTGTGGGTAACCTTCTCTCCATACCCACTGATCCCTTCAGCCACAAGGCTGAACTCCCTCTTAAATATAGCCAATGAACTGGCCTCAACTACCTTCTGTGGCAGAGAATTCCAGAGACTCACCACTCTGTGTGAAAAATGTTTTCCTCATCTCGGTCCTAAAGGAATTCCCCCTTATCCTTAGACTGTGACCCCTTGTTCTGGACCTCACCAACATCAGGAACAATCTTCCTGCATCTAGCCTATCCAACCCCTTAAGAATTTTGTAAGTTTCTATAAGATCCCCCCTCAGTCTTCTAAATTCTAGCGAGTACAAGCCAAGTCTATCCAGTCTTTCCATATATGAAAGTCCTGACATCCCAGGAATCAGTCTGGTGAACCTTCTCTGTACCCCCTCTGTGGCAAGAATGTCATTCCTCAGAATTGGAGACCAAAACTGTACGCAATACTCCAGGTGTGGTCTCACCAACACCCTGTACAACTGCAGTGGAACCTCCCTGCTCCTATACTCAAATCCTTTTGCTATGAATGCTAACATACCATTTGCTTTCTTCACTGCCTGCTGCACCTGCATGCCTACTTTCAATGATTGGTGTACCATGACACCCAGGTCTCGTTGCATCTCCCCTTTTCCTAATTTGCCACCATTCAGAAAATAGTCTACCCTCCTGTTTTTGCCACCAAAGTGGATAACCTCACATTTATTCACATTATACTGCATCTGCCATGCAATTGCCCACTCACCCAGCCTATCCAAGTCACCTTGCAGCCTCCTAGCATCCTCCTCACACCTAACACTACTCCCCAGCTTAGTGTCATCCACAAACTTGGAGATGTTGCATTCAATTCCCTCATCCAAATCATTAATATATATTGTAAATAGCTGGGGTCCCAGCACTGAGCCTTGCGGTACCCCACTAGTCACTGCCTTCCATTCTGAAAAGGACCCGTTTACTCCTACCCTTTGCTTCCTGTCTGCCAGCCAGTTCTCTATCCACATCAATATGGAACCCCCAATACCATGTGCTTTAAGTTTGTATACTGATCTCTTATGTAGGACCTTGTCGAAAGCCTTCTAAAAGTCTAGATATAACACATCCACTGGTTCTCCCTTATCCACTCTGCTAGTTACATCCTCGAAAAATTCTATAAGATTCGTCAGACATGATTTACCTTTCGTAAATCCATGCTGACTTTGTCTAATGATTTCACCACTTTCCAAATGTGCTGCTATTCCATCTGTAATAACTGACTCTAGCAGTTTCCCCACTACCGATGTTAGACTAACTGGTCTGTAATTCTCCGTTTTCTCACTCCCTCCTTTTTTGAAAAGTGGGGTTACATTAGCTACCCTCCAATCCTCAGGAACTACTCCAGAATCTAAGGAGTTTTGAAAAATTATCACTAATGCATCCACTATTTCTGTGGCTACTTCCTTGAATACTCTGTGATGCAGACTATCTGGCCCTGGGGATTTATCGGCCTTTAATCCATTCAATTTACCCAACACCACTTCCTGGCTAACCTGGATTTCACTCAGTTCCTCCACCTTATTTGACCCCCGGTCCCCTGCTACTTCCGGCAGATTATTTATGTCTTCCTTAGTGAAGACAGAACCAAAGTAGTTATTCAATTGGTCTGCCATGTCCTTGTTCCCCATGATCAATTCACCTGTTTCTGATGCTAGGGTCCTACATTTGTTTTAACTAATCTTTTTCTCTTCACATATCTATACAAACTTTTGCAGTCAGTTTTTATATTCCCTGCCAGTTTTCTTTCATAATCTATTTTCCCTTTCCTAATTAAGCCCTTTGTTTCCTAATTGTTTCCTAATTAAGCCCTTTGCTGGACACTGAATTTCTCCCAGTCCTCTGGTTGGCTGCTTTTTCTGGCTAATTTGTATGCTTCATCTTTTGTTTTTATACTATCCCTGATTTCCCTTGTTATCCATGGATGCACTACCTTCCTTGATTTATTCTTTTGCCAAACTGGGATGAACAATTGTTGTAGTTCATTCATGCAGTCTTTAAATACCTTCCATTGCACATCCACTGTCAACCCTTTAAGAATCACTTGCCATTCTATCTTGGCCAATTCATGTCTCATACCTTCAAAGTTACCTTTGTTTAAGTTCAGAACCCTTGTTTATGTCTTAATTATGTCACTCTCCATCCTAATGAAGAACTCAACCATATTATGGTCACTCTTGCCCAACGGGCCACACGCAACAAGACTGCTAACTAATCCTTCCTCATTACTCAATACCCAGTCTAGAATAGCCTGTTCTCTCGTTGGTTCCTCTACATGTTGGTTTAGAAGTAGAAGTGGTTTTAGCTCCTTGGCAGCTGAAATACCTGTCAGCCTGCACATTGAACAAATGTGATGGTTTCTCTTCCACACTATCTGGGGTAGAGCATGCCAAAGATTTACAGCAAGCTGAGAAAGAAAAAAAAACAATCTGTCTCATCTCTATCTTAAATGGACAAGCTTTTATTCTGAAACTCTGCACTCCAGTTCTAGATAAACTTCTGAGTGAAAACATTCAATATTCACCCTGTCAATCCTCCCTCAGATTTTTATATGTTCAGAAAGATCACATCCTATTCTTTAATGAGTATAGGCCTATCTGGCTAACCTCTCCTTTTAACCCTTTAGCCCAGGAATCAACCTAGCAAACCTTTTCTCCATTGCCTCAAACACAATACATTTACAAGACCAAAATTGCATGCAGTATCCAAGTACAGTCTCGCCAGCATCCTGTGCATCAACATATACTTACATTTATGCTCATTGTCTCATGTAGTAAACACCAGCATTTCATTTGCCGTCCTAATTATCTATTGCACCTATATCGTAACTTTGTGCATTTCATGTATGAAGATCTCTGGATCCTATTGTACGGCACATGTTGTTGTCTCACTCTATTTAAAGAATAACTTGGTTTTTGTCCCATTCTCCCTTCCAATGTGGATAACCTCATATGTTCTCACATTATACTACATTGGCCAACATATCGTCCATTCATTTTACGTATGGATGACCCTTTGCAGGCTCTTTTTATCCTATGTAACTCATTTACCTTTGTATCGCCAGTAAATATGGCTACAGTGCACTGGACCCCTTAATCCATGTAGAATATAAATAATCAAGGTCCCAGCACAGATCCCTTTGGCATCCTACCAGTTACTGCTTGTCAATCCAATCCATTTGTCCCAACTCTCTGTTTTCCACCGAATAGCCACCCCTCTTCAATGCCTATTCCACTTGTTATTATCTTGTGTGATACCTTAATAAATGCCTTCTGAAAATCCCAATATACGATATCTACTGGTTTCCCATGATCAACCCTGTTTGTTACATCTTCAAGGAAGTCTATTAACTGTGCCTAATGTGGTATCCCTCTTAATGATATCAACTCTGCTTGGTTCACTTATGATTTTCCATTTGCCATGCTTATACCTCACTAATTGGGGATTCCAGAAGCTTCCCAGTTACAGATGTTAAGCTGACAGAATTTTTTGAATAGCGGCATTACATCTGTGATTTCCCAATGTTCTTGGATCTTTCCAGAATCTACGGAATTTTGGTAGATTGCAATCAGCATGTTAACAATTTCTGCAGCCACTTTATTTTATGAGCCTGAGTTGCATTGCGTCATATCCTTATTCCATCTTTATTTTCCAATCCTCTTAAAATAACATAGTTGGAAAAATTGATAAAAGTCTGGAATGGTCTTGAACCATATCCGCAAAAAAATCTGAATTCTGCCACTTTTTCTAGTTTCTTTACCCTGACAAAAGGCTCAGCTTTGATGTTTAGTACAAAATAGATAGCCTGTTTGGGTGAAGGAACATCTATTTTGTTTAAATTTCACATTATGTCAATTTAGTCTTTTAGGAACATCATCTAAAATACATTTTACAAGTATCTCCATTGGTAGCAGTGGAATTGAGGCAGTGGAGGTCAGCCTTGTTACAAAGACAATGATCTATGTCTTGCATGTTTTTGTTCATTATTGACTGAAACATTTTCAGTGATGCCTTCAAATCCCAATTTGATGTAATTATACAGACCCTTACATGTGTTTATGATGAGGCAATGTTGACTTTCTAATCTATATTTAACTAAGCTTACGTCTAACTGTAAAGTGGTTGGCATCTACCAAGCCCATCACAAAATCTTGAGATGTCGACAAAAGACATTGCTCATTGCGGATTAGCTGGCTCAGGTTCACTTTATAAACATCATTGTGTTTATCTGCCTTGTCAGCTTCAAGTACCAATACAGTGTCCTTTGCCTTTTGTTTTTAGTACAACTCCATTCTACCCTGGCTTGTCTACCTTTTCTTTAGTGGCCAGTGAAAACATCCTTTAAAATGTCTGCATGGTTGCATAATTGTGTTTGCATGTAGAAACATAGAAACATAGAAATTAGGTGCAGGAGGAGGCCATTTGGCCCTTTGAGCCAGCACCGTCATTCATTGTGATCATGACTGATCGTCCCCAATCAATAACCCGTGCCTACCTTCACCCCATATCCCTTGACTCCACTAGCCCCTAGAGCTCTATCTAACTCTCTCTTAAATCCATCTAGTGATTTGGCCTCCACTGCCCTCTGTGGCAGGGAATTCCACAAATTCACAACTCTCTGGGTGAAAAAGTTTTCACTCATCTCAGTCTTAAATGGCCTCCACTTTATTCTAAGACTGTGGCCCCTGGTTCTGGACTCGCCCAACATTGGGAACATTTTTCCTACATCTAGCTTGTCCAGTTCTTTTATAATTGTATATGTTTCTATAAGATCTCCCCCTCATCCTTCTAAACTCCAGTGAGTACAAGCCTAGTCTTTTCAATCTTTCCTCATATGACAGTCCCACCATCCCAGGGATCAATCTCTTGAACCTATGCTGCACTGCCTCAATCACAAGGATGTCCTTCCTCAAATTAGGAGACCAAAACTGTACACAATACTCGAGATATGGTTTTACCAGAGCCCTATATAACTGCAGAAGAACCTCTTTACTCCTATACTAAAATCCTCTTATTATGAAGGCCAACATTCCATTAGTTTTAAAGAAGGAACTGCAGATGCTGGAGAATCGAGGGTTACACAAAAAGCTGGAGAAACTCAGCGGGTGCAGCAGCATCTAAGGAGTGAAGGAGATAGGCGACGTTTCGGGTCGAGACCCTTCTTCAGACTCCATTAGTTTCTTCACTGCCTGCTGTACCTGCAAGCCAATTTTCAGTGACTGGTGTACAAGGACACCCAGGTCTCGCTGTAGTTTCCCCTTACCTAATCTGTCATATGATGTCATAGTATCTCCTGGCCACTGAACATAACCTTTCTCTTGAAGACAAAATAAAGTGTAGATGCAAGAATTCGGAGCAACAAACCATCTGCTGGAGGAACTCAGTGGGTCGAGCAGTTGAAAAAGGGAAGCCAGGAAGGGTGGGGGGGGAGGGTGGAGTGGGGAGATGGAGACAGGTAGATGATGTATGGAGGCAGACTGAAGAAATATAGGAGAACAAAATGGGGAGACTGAGCCAGGTGTGAGGAGGGAAGGGTGAAGGTTGAAACCATTGGAGGGAGGACGGGGAGGGAGGGACCATGTGGTTACATGTGTGTCGTAGGTGGATGTTATCAGGAGGGAAAGGAGGACAATAGGGGTGATTGGGGGTTGGAGAGGGGAGCATGGGAACAATTGGAGGACTATCAGGTGGAATATGTGGTGCTGTTCCTATGGTTTGCACTGGCCCTCACCCTGGTATTGGGGAAGCCAAGGATGAACAGGGATGGTGTGGGGTGTAGGGATGGGAAGAGGAATTGAAATGCCATGCAACTGGGACCTCAGGATGCCCATTACGAACTAAGTGCAGGTGTTCTGCAGATCAGTCACCTACTGTAGATATAGAGGAGGCCACATCAGGAACAACATATGCAGTAAACGAGTTTGGAGATGGTGCATGTGGAACTTCGTATGGAAATACTGTTTGGGTCCCTGCATAGTGGTGAGTGAGGAGGCATATGAATAAAAAGCAGTTGCAGGGAAAATGCCAGGTGTCAGGGAAGGGTAGATGGGGAGAGATGAGCAGATGAGGGAATCATGGAGGAAGTGGCTCTTGTGGAATGCAGAAAGAGTGGGGAGGGAAAGATGTGAATGGTGTTACATAGAAACATAGAAAATAAGTGCAGGAGGAGGCCATTCGGCCCTTCGAGCCAGCACCGCCATTCATTGTGATCATGGCTGATCGTCCCCTATCAATAACTCGTGCCTGCCTTCTCCCCATATCCCTTGACTCCACCAGCCCCTAGAGCTCTATCTAATTCTCTCTCAAATCCATCTAGTGATTTGGCCTCCACTGCGCTCTGTGGCAGGGAATTCCATAAATTCACAACTCTCTGAGAGAAAATGTTTTTTCTCACCTCAGTCTTAAATGACCTCCCCTTTATTCTAAGACTGTGGCCCTTGGTTCTGGACTCGCCCAAGATTGGGAACATTTTTCCTGCATCTAGCTTGCCCAGTCCTTTTATAATTTTATGTTTCTATAAGATTCCCCTCATCCTTCTAAACTCAAGTGAATACAAGCCTAGTCTTTTCAATCTTTCCTCATATGACAGTCCCACCATCCCAGGGATCAATCTCGTGAACCTACGCTGCACTGCCTCAATCACAAGGATGTCCTTCCTCAAATTAGGAGACCAAACACTCCACAATACTCCAGATGTGGTCTCACCAGAGCCCTATACAACTGCAGAAGAACCTCTCTACTCCTATACTGAAATCCTCTTGTTATGAAGGCCAACATTCCATTAGCTTTCTTCACTGCCTGCTATACCTGCATGCCAACTTTCAGTGACCGGTGTACAAGGACACCCAGGTCTAGCTGTACCTCCCCCTTACCTAACCTAACCCCATTGAGATAATAATCTGCCCCCTTGTTTTTGCCACCAAAGTGGATAACCTCACATTTATCTATATTATACTGCATCTGCCACGCATCTGCCCACTCACTCAACCTGTCCAGGTCACCCTGCAACCTCCTAACATCCTCTTCACAGCTTACACTGGCACCCAGCTTTGTGTCATCTGCAAACTTGCTAATATTGCTCCTAATGCCCTCTTCCAAATCATTAATATATATGGTAAACAGTTGGGGCCCCAACACCGAGCCTTGCGGCCCCACACTCGCCACTGCCTGCCATTCTGAAAAGGACCCGTTCACTCCTACTCTTTGCTTCCGGTCTGCCAACCAATTTTCTATCCATGTTAACACCCTACCCCCAATACCATGTGCTCTAATTTTAGTCACCAGTCTCCCATGCGGGACCTTATCAAAGGTTTTCTGAAAGTTTAGCTACACTACATCCACTGGTACCCCTTCATCCATTTTACTTGTCACATCCTCAAAAAATTCCAGAAGATTAGTCAAGCATGATTTCCCTTTCATAAATCCATGTTGACTTGGGCTAATACTTTTACTGCTATCCAAATGCCCCATTATTACCTCTTTAATCATTGACTCCAGCATCTTTCCCGCCACCAAAGTCAGGCTAACTGGTCTGTAATTCCCTGCTTTCTTTCTCGCTCCTTTCTTGAAAAGTGGGATAACATTAGCAGGTGTTGGAATCTCACTGATGGTAATCCACCATAGTCTTTTTCGCTATGTCTTGCCTAATAATGAAAATCACTCTGTGTGTGGTCAGCAAAGAACATTGGCTGTTCTAATCATAATATGATGCATTATCCTCGCCTTAGTGCTTTCAAGAGGTTTGCGAAGTCACTGATGATATCTTAAGATTCAGTTATACTTTCCGTCAATGGTAGATAGTGGAATTTCCTACTGCAGGTATCTCGAACCATGATGAAACAATCTGCAGCCTGATCATTTATTCATAGTTTTAATTTGACATTTTACTTTTTCCCAACCATTTATGCTGGCAGCACAGGGGCTGCACAGGGGCAACACAGTGGCGCAGCAGTAGAGTTGTTGTCTTACAGCGCCAGAGTCTCGGGTTCAATCCTGACTACAGGTGCTGTCTGTGCAGAGTTTGTACTTTCTCCCTGTGACTGCATGGGTTTTTCGGGTATACCGGTTTTCTCCCACATTCCAAAGATATGCAGTTTTGTAGGTTAATTGGCTTCTATAAATAGGTATGTTACAAAACTTATCTTCAGCGGCGCTGCAGTTCTACCATTGGCCGTGTGCTCGACTTTGGCACCTTTGAGGGGGGAGGGTTAAAATGCCATTTTCTCCTGCTTATCGGAAGCGACTTTTCTCAGGCTGCTAAGCCGCAAAAGAACAATCGTTCTGGCTTCCGTTCCCGATGTTTTAATTTATTTAATCGCGAGACAATTAAATAATTACATTAAATTAAAAACCGACTTTAAACGCCCTCAATTTCTGCAACGGGATGGATCGCATGAAGGGGATAAAAAAAAATGTAAGTCGTTTATTTTATATTAACTTGTTTCTCGGGATGGCTTTAATCTAATTTTCATTTGCGAAAATTTGATTTTGGCCCCATATGAGCCGGCAGTGTTTTTCCTGCTGATATGGGGTTCAAATTCACCGCAAATGCAACGTTCCAATCGATCGCGTTCCAGATGATTAAAATGCCCATTTTTTTGGAGATAAGCCGTCTAAATTGTCTATATTTTGTTTTATTCTCTCTCTCCATGATCATTATTTTTAAACTACATATTCACAACAGTTTGAGCCACATGTATTGTGCAAAAAACAATAATTTGATTATATTTTGGGTGGATGTTTCTAGATTAATTTATCGGAATTAAACATTAAATTCCTTCCATCTGGGATATAAATTAATGACAGTAAAATTTAAAAATCATGTTATATTGTGAATTATTGTGTGAATCGGATTAATTTGTTATTTGGATACTTAGGCTATTAAAAAAAATATCCTTTTTTTAAGAAATGGAATCTACAGGACATTGTTAATGGGAAAGTAGTGGGCAGAAAGGCATGTCATGCGTGGTTTGAAGAGCAAAAACTTGTAGTTTACAATGCCAAAATTGAAAAGTTGAGGAAAAACAAGGTGAACAGAGTTGTTTATTGGTTACAATCTGAGGAGTATGGTGATGCTACTGATTATGATATGCCAATGTACCAGCTTGCAACTGATCTTCTCCATAAAGACTTGGTCTATTACTAGAAATTGTAATTTATTTACCTATCTGTTACGGATTTACAGCATATAATACAACAATATTAAAGTTCTGATCTTGAGAATATCACATTTTTGAATTTTCAAGGCAGTCTGGGTGTTTATTACTATATCCGTCACAACGGTCAATTTTGTAATTAACTACAATGAGGTAATTAACTAATTATATGCTTTTGTGTTAAGTCAATGGAAAAGCAATACTCGGAAAAGCAATTTCCGAGTATGAAAATGGCCATAACTATTTTAATACTGAAGATATGAAAGTGAATTAGGTGTCAAATTAAACTTATTTTTATGCTTTATCTAATGGGATAAAATTACAGACTTGAATTTTAAAATCTCAAAATTTTGTAACATTGCTACTTTAAATTGCCCCAAGTGTGTTGGATGGGGTAGCATAGAACTAGTGCGTGGGTGAGTGATAGTCGGTGGGGACTCAATGGGAAGAAGGTCTTGTTTTTAGGTCTAAACTCTAAACACTAAGTCTAGTTTGTCGGTGATGATTGCAGATTCGCTCTCTCTGAATAATTTTTGGGGGTTAGTTTATTAAACAATGCTATTTGTCTTTTCCCTTAACAAATATAACACTCTAAGTGGCAGCCAGTAATTCTGTTGCAAGAATGCTCAGTGCTCACATTCTTGTGGTGCTGATTTTGTTTCTGGTATTGTTGTATCGTTGCTGCCTTTAGATTACAGACCATTGTTGTGTTTGTGTTTGGCAATGGACTGAATTCCAGGGCAACTTTTTCTGCATAAGTAACACTTCAGGTTCATTTTTATGTTTAGGTATGGCGTGGATGCTTGTCTCGTTTGACAATCATTTCCACTAAACTTACACTGGTCGTTATTTTGCAAGCCAGACCCACTTAAGATATATATAAATCAATCCCACTGCACATGGTTTAAGAATTCACTAAACATTTCAATGTCTGGATAAATGTTTTAATACAACAGCATAAATGCTGGCTGTGCATCCTGCTCTGATTCCTCACAGCAAATGATCACTCTCTGCTTTTCCTAATGGCCAAGGAGTGAAATAATCTGTACATTTCTGCACTACTTTGGCAAATGGAACACCTTTGGCTTTCAATGGGGCAACCAGACTAATATCTGTAAGTGATGACAGGTCACAAATCTCACTTTACGCTCTCCAATGCTGTGTCACAATTAAATTTATTATGGACTGTCTTTGGTTGCACTAAAGACCTGAATTTTTTGCACTGGTATTTGGATTATTAATTTATTAATTATTTTTATTTATTATATGTTATCTATAAATATTGTGTTTACAAGCATGTTATGCTGTTGTAAGTAAGAATTTAATTGTTCCGTTGCCGGTACATATAAAAATCAAACGCTCCTGACTTTTGAGGTTGCTTGTATAGCTATGTAATGCATCAAGATTTTGTTGCATTTTCTATCAAAACAGTGACACTGCTGATTTAGGCCTTCTCTGCATTCTGCTAATTTCTGCTGACTTTAGTCTTCTCTGCATTCTGCTAATTTCCGCTGTGCTTCCAATTCTCCTATATGTGCTTCCCTCCATGCTACTGATTACTGAGACCAATGTCATTCCTACAATGGAAGCCTTGGACTTGGGTAACCTAATATATAATTCACAAAAAGCTAGTATGCAAGAACAGCAAATAATCAGGAAAGCTAACAGAATGCTATTCTTTATTACTGGGGAAAGTCAATCCTAATTAAGATGTTCATGCTTCAGTTATATAGAGCTTTGGTGAGTCTACATCTACAGTGGTATATACAGTATTAGTGTCCTTATTTAAGGAAGGTTGTCAATGCATTGGAAGCAATCCAGAGAAGGTTACAACCAGAGAGCAGTGCTGAACTACTATCTACCTCTTTGGTAACCCTTGGACTATACTTGGTCGGACTTGGTTGGCTTTACCTCACACCAAATGTTATTCCCTTATCATGTAGCTATTTACTGTAAATGGATCGATTGTTATCATGTATTGTCTTTCTGCTGACTGTACCTCAGTACACGTGCCAAAAAAACTAAACTGAACTGAACATACTTAGAATGGGTGGGTTGCCTTATGAGGAAAAACTGCTCCAAGCTGGAGGATGAGACAGATGTTTGGCAACTGTGGCGGGGCTTGAATGCCATCACCTCCTACAAGACAAAATCAGGAGGCAGCTCAAATGTCAGCGAAGCATCACTCCCTGACGAGCTCAATGAGTTTTACGCACGCTTTGATAGGGAGAACACTGATGTGCCTTCCCGAGCCCCCATTCGCCATGATGGTATTTCGGTCACAGTCACAGAGGCCGACGTCAGAAAATCCTTCAGAGGGGTGAACCCTCGGAAAGCACCTGGACCTGATGGTATAACCGGTCGTGTTCTAAATACCTGTGCGGACCAACTGGCTGGAGTTTTTATGGATATTTTCAACCTCTCACTTCTGAGGTCTGAGGTTCCCACCTGCTTTAAAAGGGCATCAATAATACTGGTGCCCAAGAAGAGCAAGGTGACTCAGTGACTATCGACCAGTGGCACTAACGTCTGTGGTGATGAAGTGCTTTGAGAGGCTGATCATGGCGCAAATCAACTCATACCTCAACAAAAACCTGGACCCACTGCAGTTTGCTTACCGCCACAACAGATCAACGATGGATGCGATCTCGCTGGCTCTCCGCTCCGCTCTGGACAACGTGGACAGCAAAAACTCATATGTCAGGCTGTTATTCATTGACTACAGCTTGGCATTTAATACAATCATCCCCCCCACCTCCAAGCTGGTTAGCAAGCTCTCAGAACTGGGTCTCTGCGCATCCCTCTCCAATTGGATCCTCGACTTCCTCATTCACAGACCACAGTCTGTTCGTATTGGTGGAAATGTGTCAGCCTCGATAACCATCAGCACGGGAGCACCTCAAGGCTGCGTACTCAGCCCCCTGCTGTACTCACTCTATACTCATCACTGCGTAGCCTACATGGTGCGAACTCCATCATCAAGTTCGCTGATGACACCACTGTTGTGGGACGTTGTTAGGTGCTTCCCCCCCCCCGATGAATGCTATGTACTTATCTTTTCTGTTTCTCTCCTGAGTGCAGGCCCTGTGGCTGGGAGTCAGGAATCAAGGGGTTAAGAGCTCCTGTACCCGATTGGCCAAGCTGTGTCAGGTGACTGGTGACTCATTGGAAGCTTAAATACCGGGAGTTCCCAGAATTCTCTCTCTTCTTCGTCAACCCTGACTAGTGAACAGGCTGCCGGTCTGAGCTGCAGGAGGCCTGGCCACATGGCATAGCACATTGTGTATTGTTACCTATATTTGTCATTTAATGTTGTATTGAGACGGATAAGGGCTGACCTGAGGATTTTCGTGTATTTTGTTTCAGGGATATCTCTATTTAGGCAGGATTAGGGACTCTGGTTCGACGGTTCATTGCGAGGCTGGCTGGAGCACTGTTATATTTATTTGTTAGTCGATTCTTGTCCCTGACTGTTGTTTAAATCAGGTTTGGGTTTTTGTCTTCTTTTAACTAAATTAAAGACTATTTTCTTAAACTTGAACCTGGTTTTTGATTATGTTACGCGACTCTGAGGTACCTGCCTTCGGGAGTCGTAACAAAATGGGGGCTCGTCCTTAGCTTTGAGGACCCTAGACAGTTTTGGGTTTTTTTTGGTAGGCTTCTGGTGACTGAGGAAGTCTGTGTTGTGAGGGGATTTTTTTTTCTCTTCCGTTTGTGGTAACATTTGTGCCAAGGGTTTGGCTGGTGGTTTGGTCCAACATTTGATATGGAGTTTAAAGTGGAGGACTTTATTGAGGCTCCTAGTCGGGAGTTGCTTGACAAATGTATGAAGGAGCATTTGTTAGTGCTGGCAGAGAGCTATAAGGTGCCTATTGATAAGCATTCGAAGAAAGAGGCTATAAAGTCGGTGTTATGGTCTGCGTTGAAGAGGAGTGAGGTATTGCCTGCTGAGGCAGACAGCCCTCTAGCTTCTACACAGCCTGGTCAGGAAATGGGGGACCTCATGCGATTGTGGGAGTTAGAGCTTGAAATGAAAAAGGAGGAGAGGGCCTTAAGAGAGAAAGAGCTCATGCTTGAGATGAAACACCTCGAGATGCGGGAGAAGGAATTGAATGCCTCCCGAGTTTCTTCTGGGGATAGCTAGTTTGATATGAGCAAGAACATCCACCTGGTTCCCCCGTTTAATGAGAAGGATGTGGACAAGTATTTTGCAGTGTTTGAACAGGTGGCTTCATCCTTGAAGTGGCCTAGGGACATGTGGTCCTTGCTCTTGCAGTGTGTCCTTGTGGGTAAAGCACAGGAGGTGTACTAGACTTTATCTGTTGACGGCAGTCGGGACTATGAGTGTGTGAAGTCTACGGTATTAAGGGCTTATGAATTAGTTCCAGAGGCGTACCGGCAGAAGATCCGGCGCTTTAGGAAGTTTGATAGTCAGATTTATGTGGAGTTTGCTTGGGAGAAGGAGGCACTTTTTGACAGGTGGTGTGTTTCTCAAGGAGTGAAGGATTTTAAGCTGCTGCGGGCCTTGATGATTATGGAAGACTGTCTCCCTGAGAGGGTTGCTACTTACCTTAATGAGCAGAAGGTGACGGAGGTGTCTAAGGCCGCGGTGTTAGCAGATGAGTATGTATTGACTCATAAAACTGAGTTTGTTGGGCGATCCTATAGTTTTGGTGCACGGCCGGTTAATCGTGGTGGTGTCGCCGGTGGCAGTGTCAAAGCTGTTTCTGTGCCTGCAAGTGTCAGCCCATTGATACAGGGGGAGGTCCGAGCTGATAAGGTTGACGGAGATCTCAGGACTAAGGAAGGTCCTGTGTGATACTATTGTAAAGGGAGCGGGCACATCTTAAAGTCATGTCCCGTCCTGCACAAGAAAAATGCAAAGCCTATGGTTTTGGTGGGTACACAAAAAGCACCTGTGGTTCCTGTGATGCCTGTGTCTGATGAGTGTAGTATTTATTCTGCGTTCATCACAAAAGGATTTGTTTCTCTAGAGGATGGGGGTCATAGAGTTCCAGTATCCATCTTGCGTGATACTGGTGCTACTCAGTCCTTTATATTGGATAGTGTACTGCCGTTTTCTGGGGAGTCATTGGTTGGGTCCAGTGTCCCTGTGGTAGGATTCGGGTTGGAGGACATGGTAGTGCCTTTGCATACCGTGAGTCTCGAGTCCGAGTTGGTTTCAGGCCGGGTAACTGTTGGGTAAGGCCGTGTTTTCCCGTTGTGTGATTTTCTGTGATTTTGGGGAATTACTTGGCAGGAGGTAGAGTTTTCATTACTCCTGAGGTGACGGCTGTTCCGGTGGTGCAGAGTCCTGATAGATTGGCTATGCAGCATCCGACGGTCTTCACAGCTTGTGCTGTCACGAGGGCTATGGCTAAGAGCCAGGCAAAGTTTGAAGATGTAGTGGACCTGAGTGAGAGCATTTTTGGGGATCAGGATGATGGGTCCTGTGTTGCGAAGGGTGTTTCTATATCTCAAGATGGGGTCTTGTCTGAAAATGTGCCGGTGTCGCTGTCACGTGACCGGTTAGTTGAGGAGCAAAAGAGTGATCCAGGTTTATCTGATCTGTTCGACTGCGCGGTCCCTGAGGGGGATATGGATTCCACAGCAAAGGGGTATTTTCTGAGGAATGGCTTACTGATGCGAAAGTGGTCTCCCTTGGATATGTCAGGCCATGATAATTGGAGCGTGGTTGATCAGATTGTGATACCTCGTCGGGATAGGGACGAGATACTCAGTTTGGCTCATGATGGACGTCTGGGTGGACATTTGGGGGTCAATAAGACGTATGACCATATCTTACGGAATTCTTTTTGGCCAGGGTTGAAAAAGGACGTGAAGCAGCACTGCAGGTGTTGTCACATTTGCCAGGTAGTAGGAAAGCCGAACCAATCAATTGTTCCTGCGCCTTTATATCCAATCCCTGTGGTCGGGGAGCCGTTTGAATGGATTCTAGTTGATTGTGTGGGTCCCCTACCTCAGACAAGGGTGGACAACAAGTTTTTATTGACGATTAAGTGTGTGTCTACCTGCTTTCCGGAGGTGGTCCCTTTGCGTAACATAACTGCCCCTGCCATTGTGAAGTCACTCACTAAGTTTTTTCGTTGTTCGGTTTGCCCAAGGTTGTGCAGAGTGACGAAGGTTCCAACTCCATGTCAAAAGTTTTTGGTCAGGTAATGAAGTTGTTGGATATTGAGCATTGTTACTCCAGTGCGTATCATCCTGAGAGCCAGGGAGCTCTCGAGCGGTTTCACCAGACTTTGAAATCTATGTTGAGGACTTACTGCCTGGAGTTTAAAAAAGACTGGGATGAGGGGGTTCATCTAGTTATGTTTGCGGTGCGTGAGGTCGTGCAGGAGTCTTTAGGGTTCAGTCCTGCTGACCTGGTGTTCGCGCATACTGTTCATGGTCCGTTGAGGGTTCTGAAGAAGAAATGGTTGCAGGAGAATTCAAAACGTAGTATTTTAGACCACGTCTGTACTTTTAGGTCTAGACTGCGGAAGGCATGTGAACTGGCAATGGGTAATCTTGCTTCTGCTCAGTCTAGGATGAAGGGCTGGTTCGACAGAAAGGCTTCTAGTAGGAATTTTTCTCCAGGTGACAAGGTCCTGGTGTTGTTCCTGGTTCCAGTCTGCAGGCTCGGTATAGTGGTCCCTATCAGGTGGTTAATAAGGTTGGTGCAAGGGATTACGTTATTGGTACCCCTGATCGGAGGCGTAAGACTGAGCTCTGGCATGTCAACATGCTGAAGCAGTACCATGAGCAGGAGCATGTACAGGTTGATGGGGAGGAGTTGTGTCCTGCGGTTTTGTCTAAGTCACTTTTGGCTGTAGAAGTGCTGCCCCCTGGCATGGGTGGCGATGTGGGTGAGGCACGGTTGGCTGTGGCAGTGACGCAGGGAAAGCTGTGCAACTCTGAAGCTTTGAAGTCGCTTCCCTTGCGGTTGTCTCATTTGTCTGGAAGTCAGCGGAATGATCTGCTTGCTTTGGTGGGGTCAAATGGGTCACTGTTCTTGGATGTGCCTTCTCAGACGTCTGTGCTGCAGCATGACATTGACGTGGCCGGTGCTGCGCCAATTAAACAGCATCCGTATTGGTCAATCCTGACAAGCGTCATCGCCTAAGTGGTCAGGTTGACTATATGCTGCAGCATGCAATTGCTGAACCTAGTTGTAGTCCGTGGAGTTCTAAAAGGGTATTGGCAAGTTCCTTTGACTAGGTGGGTGAGGAAGATCTCAGCGTTCGTTACGCCAGATAACTTTCTTCAGTACACGGTGATTGCATTTGGGATGCGCAATACGCCGGCAACCTTCCAACGGTTAGTGAACATGGTATTGTCTGGTTTGTCCTTCTGTGAAGCATACCTTGATGATTTAGTTGTGTGCTCCAGGTCTTGTTTCGAACACATCGGTCATCTGAAGGAGGTATTTTGTCATCTAGCGGAGGCAAACCTAACGATCAATCTGGGGAAGTGTGAGTTTGGCCAGGCCACGGTGACGTATCTGGGTAAGATGGTGGGCCGCGGTCAGGTTCACGCTCTCGAGGACAAGGTGGGACATATTGTCGCATTTCCTGTTCCAACATCTAGGACTGAACTCCGTAGGTATCTGTCTATGGTTGGGTACTATACGGGGTTCTGTCCAAACTTATCTGCAGTGGCTGCTCCTTTGACGGATTTGCTGAGTCCGTAGGTAGCTTTTGTGTGGTCTGCTGAGGGTCAACAAGCCTTTGATCATACTAAAGGTCTTCTGGTGCGCGCACCTGTGCTTGCGGCTCCTGATTTTGAGCATCCATCTAAGCTGGCAGTGGATGCTAGTGATCGTGGGGTTGGTGGGGTTCTTATACAGCATGATTCAGATGGGGTGGGGCATCCAGTTTCGTACTTCTCTAAGAAGTTTAATCCCCATCAGAGGTGGTACTCCACCATTGAGAAAGAAACACTTGCTGTGTTAATGTCTCTGAGTCATTTTGACGTTTATGTGGGCTCCTCGAATGTTCCTGTCATCGTATTCACGGATCATAACCCTTTGGTTTTTTTGCAGAACATGAAGAATAAGAACCGGCAGTTAATGAGCTGGAGTTGGCAGCTGCAAGAATACAACCTGGAGTTCAGGCACATCAGGGGCAAGGATAATATCTTGGCTGACGCCTTGTCCCGCCAGTAGTATTTTAGTACTGAATAGTTTCTTCCGAAGCTTATTCAGTATCTTTGGGTGAGGGTGTTAGGCACTCCCCCCCCCCCCCCCCCCCCGATTGCCCAAGCTGCGTCAGGTGACGGGTGACTCATCGGAAGCTTAAATACCGGGAGTTCCCAGTATTCTCTCTCTTCTTCATCGACCCTGACTAGTGAAGAGGCTGCCGGTCTGAGCTGCAGGAGGCCTGGCCGCATGGCATAGCACTTTGTGTATTGTTACCTATATTTGCCATTTAATGTTGTATTGGGACCGATAAGGGCTGACCTAAGGGTTTTCGTGTATTTTGTTTCAGGGATATCTCCATTTAGGCAGGATTAGAGACTCTGGTTCGACGGTCCATTGCGAGACTGGCTGGAGCACTGTTATATTTATTTGTTAGTCGATTCTTGTCCCTGACTGTGTTGTTTAAATCAGGTTTGGGTTAACTAAATTAAAGACTATTTTCTTAAACTTGAACCTGGTTTTTGATTATGTTACGCGACTCTGAGGTACCTGCCTTCGGGAGTCAAACAGTCGTATCACTGAGGGAGACGAGTCAGAGTGAAGAAGTGAGATTGACCGATTGACCAAATGGTGCCAGCATAAATCCCTGGCTCTCAACACCAACAAAACCAAGGAACTGATTGTGGATTTTGGAAGGGGTAGGATGGGGACCCACAGTTCCATTTATATCAATGGGTCGATGGTGGAAAGGGTCAAGAGCTTCAAATTCCTGGGCGTGCACATCTTTGAAGATCTCAACTGGTCCCAGAACTGTTGCAATTATAAAGAAAGCACAACAGCGCCTCTACTTCCTGAGAAGATTACGGAGAGTCGGTATGACAAGGAGGGGTCTCTCGGACTTCTACAGGTGCACAGTAGAGAGCATGCTGACCGGTTGCATCGTGCCTTGGTTTGGCAACTTGTGCGCCCAGGAGCGGAAAAGACTGCAAAAGGTTGTAAACACTGCCCAGTCCATCATCGACTTCCCTACCATCGAGGGGATCTATTGCAGTCGCTGCCTCAAAAAGGCTGCCAACATCATCAAGGACCCACACCATCCTGGCCACACACTCATCTCTCCGCTGCCTTCAGGTAGAAGGTACAGGAGCCTGAAATCTGCAACATCCAGGTTCAGGAATAGCTACTTCCCCGCAGCCATCAAACTATTAAACACAACTTCAAACAAACCCTGAACTACAACAGCCTATTGCACATTATCAGCTCATTTATGTGTGTATATATATATATATACAATGGTATATGAACACACTGATCTGTTCTATATTTATTTATGCCTAACATATTCTGTTGTGCTGAAGCAAAGCAAGAATTTCAATGTCCTATCTGGGACACATGACAATAAACTCTCTTGAATCTCTTGAATCTTGATTAAGCTTGTACCTGTTGGAGTTTAGAAGTGGGGAAGGAGACTTGGTTGTAACATTTAGATACATAGATCTTCATGCAGAGGACATTTCTTCGTGGAAAAATTTAGAAGGGCTAATCACCATTGTGCCATGGGAATGGTTTGATGATCTCATCAAGAGGGGAAACTAAATTGTAGACATTTACGTGTGTTTCTTCTCATTTCAAATAAACTCAGTTTCATAAGACTCCTCAAGCAAGATATTTAAAAGCACCCAGCACGCTCTAACCATTGGCTACGAAGCAGAAGCTGTTTGTAGATTGATGGACAATGAATTATTCCTCTGAATATGCAGAGATAAAGGCAAAAGATGGCAGCATTTCACTTAATTAGCTCACAACAGCAACCGCTCAATGGTCTACAGGGCCTCAGAACATTTTAATGGGAAATGGAGGCCATTTCTTCTTTGCAATCTCTTATATACAATGCAGCTAACATCCTTGGATAATAAAGTGCTGACAATCAGTTAAAGACTGTGATGTGTATCAAGACGTGTGATGCACATAAATTAGGCCTGTTCCCATTTTCATGGTAGCTACTATTATACAAATTCATTACATCAACTATCCTAGCTCTGTGTTTACATTTGCACTGTAATTTATGTTACTTGTGTGGAAACACGCATCATTAACTGGCCCAGGGCTCCTTATAGGTTTGTGCACCTTGTGTGCGTGTGAGTGTGATGGCAAGACGACGGGAGGGAGGCCAAACTGATCATTTGAAACACTCTTGAAATGTTTTGTTGGAAGCATGCATGGCCAGTCACTGATATTTTTGGTTCATTAACAACCTAGTTTCACTGAAAATGACAAGCTAATAATGGTTTCATTATTTAAGACTACGTGAATTATACTGGTATTACATGTTTGCAAGCATGCATGAAATTATTTCCAAGCCTCTTACCAGTGATGAAGATTCTATATTTCTTGGTTTGTGATCAGTCAATAATGTGTCACATTTAAAATATTCTCTGCTTTACAGATGAAATTGAATATGTATTATTACAAATGATATCTACTGGGCAATTTCTAAGGATTATTAAAACATCTTGCATTGTTTCTGTGAGAACATTTTGGGAATGTTAAGCTTTATTTCCAAATTGGTCAGGTGCATTACGGCTTCACGATGGTTGGATTGAACTGTGCTTCTGTCTAACAAACAGCTCGATAAAGAACCACCAAGTAGCCCTGGTGCTTCTGTCAGTGTGTTCTGGATTCTGTGCCTCCACTGAAGTCAGGGGTGTTCCAAAATCTACTGTCTCAAGGAGCTCATTTTCATGCCAGCCAAAGGCTACAAATCGTGTGGGCCCCGTTCATTTGTTTGCGGGCTGCTTAATTCACTATAAAGATAATTAAGATGTTTTATTTTTATCTTTGTTTTAATAATTGTTAATGTTTTAATTCATTTATATAAATATAATGTGATTTTAAGCAAATTTACTTTAAGCAAAATTAAAGATTAATTTTAATCTTTCAAGTTAATGATATACATTTTAGCAGTCTTAAATAGCTCTGATGGTACAAGCTGTCTGAAGAACATTAAGGTGGCCTGTGGATTGGGTTTTTAGTTTCTGCCGCATGGTCTCTGCTCTACCCAGAGTAGCAACAGCAGCAACGAAGTTGGTGAGATGTTGGGAGCTACGTACTGAAAAGTTGAGTGCAATCATTGGCATCCCATAAGAAGTGAATGGCAAGGGTGGGCTGGATCGAATGTAATCTGGTCTAGCAGCCGTATCAGAATTTTATTTGGATGTGCTGAGATTCAGCAGAGAAAAATCTATGCGCGCAGAAAGAGAAGCAAAGTTAATGCCTTTTTTTTCAATGAATTGAAAAGTTATCTTAGTTAAGAGAATTGTAGAAATTGCACACAGTTCCTTCACGCTGTTTGCTGCAAAAAGAACCTGACCATTGTAGGCACTAAGTTCAAGATGAATTTTGATTCTGTGCCTCCTGAATTAGCTCTAACTGGGTTAGCATGACATTTAAGTTACTGATGTAAAATTCCCGACAAAGTTCTGTGAATTGTTCTTCAAGTGAATACTGAAGTTTCCCCAGAATAGCTCTCCAAGCCAGACTCATAGTGAGTGAGAATGATTTGTGAAATCCCCATGCCCTGGTTTCTGACTTCAGCCCACAGATGCCGTGTGATGATTTGCTGTGAAGGACTTTGCAAAATTTACTCTATTGGCTCTCAGATTTACTGGCAAGTCAAGTCAAGAGAGTTTATTGTCATGTGTCCCAGATAGGACAATGAAATTCTTGCTTGCTGCAGCATAACAGAGTATTGTAAGCACAAATACAGAAGAGTTCAGTGTATCTATATAGCATAGACCATATATATACACATAAATAAACAGATAAAGTGCAATAGGCTGTTATAGTTCAGAGTTTGTTTGATGGCGAGTAGATGGCTGTGGGAAAGAAGCTGTTCCTGAACCTGGATGTACAAGATTTCAGGCTCCTATACCTTCTACCTGATGGCAGTGGAGAGATGAGTGTGTGGCCAGAATGGTGTGGGTCCTTGATGACGTTGGCAGCCTTTATGAGCCAGTGACTGCGATAGATCCCTTCGATGGTGGGCAGGTCAGAGCCGATGATGGACTGGGCAGTGGTCACAACTTTCTGCATTCTTTTCTGCTCCTGGACGCTCAAGTTGCCGAACCAAGCCACGATGCAACCAGTCAGTATGCTCTCTACTGAGCACCTATAGAGGTTTGAGAGAGTTCTCTTTGACATACCGCCTCTCCGTAATCTTCTCAGGAAGTAGAGGCGCTGATGTGCTTTCTTTATAATTGCATCAGTGTGCTGGGACCAGGAAAGAACTTCGGAAATATGCACGCCCAGGAATTTGAAGTTCTTGACCCTTTCCACCATCGTCCCGTTGATATAAACGGGATTGTGTGTCCCTATCCTACCCGTTCCAAAGTCTACAATCGGTACCCGGACGTGGCGCCGACAGACAAGAAGCTGAAGCAAAGAAGCTGAAGCCAAAGAACTGAATGGAAACGAGGCCGAAACGCTAATGAACTGAAAGTGTCCAAAGACAAAACGCTTACTAACCGAAAGGATGGGATGCCTAAATGCAAACTAACCGAAAGGGTGGGATGCCTAAAACCCAACGAACCGAAAAGCTGCATCGCCTAAAAGCAAACTTACCGAATGGCTGCTCTGTCAAAACGCCACCTACCCGAAAGGTAATCAGTAATCAATGTAATCAGTTTCCTACCTATTTCTGTGCACCATATTGTTTTCCTGTAAATTTAGGTAGATATATTTTATGTAGAACAATGCCAATACTGTTGTTTTGCACAAATCAAAATAAATTATATCATAGGGTGCAACAAAACTTACCTAATTTGTGGTGGCTTAACATGATGGAAGAGATTTATCATCATGATATGAATGACAGTTTACTGATCTTGTCAGTTCGTGGCAACTAGGTGTACTGCTATGCAGGTGTGCTTTGGCTCATTCAAAGCACTTGTTGTAATAGAATAAGGTGAGGAGGAAGGAAAGGTGTCACTCAACAGTATGTAATGGGATTTAATTTAATAAAAATGGTGCAAATATATTAAGTGTTTTGAATATAAGCACATATTGATTGAAATAATAAACTTACAAGAGGCCAGGAATGGGAATACAATTCTACTGGTGGTGCAGCTTTCAGAAGACTGGCGCTGATTATTATCATCTCTCTACAAATCATAGCCTTAGTCAACAGAACAAAAGTCCACCACGTTTGTGCTTGTTTTGAATTTCAGTACATTATCATCTTACTTAAATCCTTCAGGACATTCAATTTGTTAGCACAATATTTTCCCAAAGTCTTTTAAAATGGCTGCATTTAATTATAGTAATGAACCCCTTATAGATTGAATATTTTAAACAGAGTCTTTGAGCTGATCTCCCTCCCTGGTCTCCCATTCTCTCTGTTTAAGCCAAATCTTTACCCTTTGCTTCTTTTAAAGCACGGCTCCCTGTATTTAGCTGGGTAATGGAATTTATGATTTTGTTTACATCAGTATCCATGGCAATGCACCATAAAAGATCAGTTGCCTGGCAACTTTGTATTGTGAGGCTGCAATGGAGGATGGATTTTTTTGTGTCTTTGAAGGGAGGGCTCGAAGAATAATGAAACTTCTGCTCATACTTTTGATGAATGCTTTTATTTTCAAGGTCAACTAAATGTTTTTTCAGCAAAGACTAATGCACTTTTCATCTAAAGATGCACCGTAAAATGTTTCCACAAGATTATCCTGTCTCAGAGTTGGGGACAACAGCTTAAGAAGGTTTTTTCCCTTTGCACACTGCTAGAAAATTAGGTTGAGACCAACTGTGGGATTGTACTACTGATGCAAGTTTCACTCAATGACTGACCATCACTGCATTCATTATCGAAGGCCCAGAGGCAGTTTAAAGAATGACTGTCTGCCTGGAATATATTTTTTTAAATTGTTCTATTTATTAGATAACTTTCTGTCAATGTTCTGAATTCTCAAAATATGGACTTTTTTTTATAAAAGGGTCACTCCCTCCAGTTTTGAACTATTAAAAAAGGAATGAATTAGAATAAATGTATTTTAGTATGCTTTACTGTATGTATGATTAAAATACCAATTTCAGCTGTTTTTACTGTAAATATAGATAGAAAATAGTGAAGGAGTTGACCGTTTGGCCCTTCGAGCCAGCACCATCATTCAATATGATCATGGCTGAATGATCAGTACCTGTTTTCTCCCCATATCCCTTGATTCCGTTAGCCCTAAGAGCTAAATCTAACTCTCTCTTGAATACATCTTGAATATAAGCATTAACTTAGTAGATATATCTAATTTTCTGATGCACCTTATTTTAATAAGTTGTTAGTTTCATGAAAGAAATTCATGATGTACCAAGGTCCATTGTCTTGCGAGTTTTTGAGGTTTGGTGGTGGGTGCAGGGATGGAAGTCAATGATGGAAGATACCTATTGGATTTACAACATATGGTTAATCCACATCAGTTTGATCTCCTGCATCTCACATATCAAAATCATTGTGCCATATAGTTATCATGATTTGAACATTATTATCTCTGCTGTTTTATCAATTTTCGGCATATCAACAGGGATGTATTTTTGTGACTTGATGGCATTGGCCGCTTCTTAAGGGGGAGGTGTTCATTGCTTTCAGGAAGCTTGCTCAAAGCTACGGCAGAAAAGACCTGAAAGTAGGTACCATAATTGTTTAAATTTGGCTCTGGCTGCCTCATTGAATGCGATGGAGAAGAGGAGAGAAGTCCTTTCTCCCTTTCTGCAGAATGCTATCCAGACCCATCGTAAATGACAGAGAAGCAAAGTTGCTTTAAGTCAATGTCTGGAGTCAAGCGGCCAGGTCTCTGTTGCGTTGCCAGAGAAAGTTTAATGATGATGTTTAAAATACTTACTGCGTCCCAAGTATTCCACTAGCACCTATGCTTTGCACGATGCAGATGGCATTCCATTTTTGTCCTATGCGTGGGATGAATCATGCCTTGTTCTATTTGAAAGCTCATAGTATTGGCAAAATCCTTTCTTGTGCTGTTTTTCTGCATTCCCACCGAGAAAGAGGTAGATCTACCTTCGTTGAAGTAGAGAGCCTTGTAGCATTGTGCTGAGGATGCTGGTTTAAATTGTGCATGAATGTGTGTGCCCCAAAGTGGAGTGTTTACACTTCCCAATGGACGGATTGTTCCCTTTGTCCATTCTTTCAAAGGCTGGTCAATGCCATCCAATTTCACTCCCTATGTATTTGTGCTGAATATTCAGTAGTACGTTTCTAAAGATGTTGCTCGAAAGACAAAGGAGACAGAAAAAATGAAAAAATCTTCTTAAATGCACTCCTGAGAATTGTGGGGAGGAATCCAATGTTAGAGTCAAAAAGAATTCCAAACATTGGAATTTGGACAATTAATCAGAAAAGGCTTGAAACTATCGGCTATGTCAAACGTGGTTTATAGTTGCAAAAGGTAATGAAATAAAGTAGCGTCAAAGATGAATAAAATGATAAAAACTAATGTAGAGGGTTTGGCTACAGGACACAAGAGCAACGGGCTTCCAGTTAGTCCCATCAGTAGAAACCTTAACCTGAGCACCAAGCTTTTGTTATTTTTAAAATCTTTTTCTTAATCTATGCACTTTTCCAGTGAGCAACCACTATGCATAAATTACACAGTAGCTTGTAAAATTCCTTGCACACATGCAGAAAGTGCAGCATAGTCAGTCACATTTCCTCTGCATGCGCTAGTATTTATCAAGTGAGAATACATTTACTAATCCTGTTCTCCCCATGTCAATTTGTGCTTGAAATATGTGCAGGTGTTATTTCCACAGTATTGCAGGCTGTGTAATGCCCATGTGGGGAAGTGCATGAGTCTGGGGCATTGCATTTAGCGCTGGAATAATGTTGCACTTTGGAAAAGGGGTTTAAAATCTGTGCCTTCTATACACGCCAACATGATAGGCTGTACATGAGCAAATGTTCAGCAAAGGTGGGATGGTAATTTGCACATGTTATGCGATCCACGATAGTGATATTAACATGGGTTTTGGGACTTAATTTTGAGTTCACAGTTTTCCTTAGCTCACTGCAACATTAATGAGCAAGATGAAATGAGTGCCATTAAGGGTTGTAATCACTGTTATATTGCCATGATTGAAACTACGTGTTGTGACATGAAAATTAAGTGCGTGATGCATTGCAGTGATGGGAGTTGGAAGAGAAGCAGAATGAGAAGCTAGTAGAAACCATTTATAGTTGGAAATATTAAATCAGATCTATGGCACAAAGTACTGTCTCGATTTTTTTTTACATGGACCTCAAGACAACAAAACATAACAAACACATTAGGGCTGCATTTTTACAGCTTGATTCCTACCTGCTTGAATGAGAGGATTTTATTTTGCTGAGTGATTACTTTGCACACTTTGGATGGGTGAACACACTGAAAGCTACTTTGCCGACTTCACTGATGTTACCTACAATGTGGTGGTTCAAAGGCTTGATCTGAACTTTGGAGCTCTGCCAAATTAGCACAGGCAGCATATTAGCAATCCTGGTGATGTAGTCTGGGCCTCAGACGTTGAATAAGATGAACACTAATAGCACCAGCACCGTACGAAGCAGCAAAGCAGCAGGAACTAGAGCTGCACAAGCCAGACCTGCAGGCTCACAGAAGGGAGGGACCAACCGAGAGGCCATCCAAAGCCAACTCTCTACAGCTCTCCCATGTGACCCAAGTCACCAGGTGAAAAACACAACCATCTGGCCTACTAGTGTTAATATTTGAGCAGGTGCTTGAGCTCTCTTTCAACGTTCCTTCTGAAGGACCAATCTGTTCTAAGCAGCTGTCATTGTTCATATCCACTTCCCAGAAAGTAATGTGCTCCTTGCATCATCGAAAGAGCCTGGGAAGAGGAAATGAAAAAGACTTGCCAATGGTAGAGAGCCCTTTCTCACTCTCTATGTAGCAATGCACACCAAATAACATGATGTTATTGAATTCCAAACACCAGCCTACAAAGAGGTAAGCTCAGTGTGACTTTCATTAAGATTGTTCTAGATCAGCTCAGTGACTTTGTCAGAGGCAGCAACATAAGGTGTCAGGTGGTAAAGCAGCTGTCTTAGCTCCAGGAATTAATCCTGACGACTGATGCTGTCTTTGTTGTGTTTGCATGATCTCTTTGTGACTGCACGGGTTTCCTCCAAATGCTCCGGTTTCCGCCCACATCGCAAAGAAGTGTGGTTGATAGCTTAAAGGACTTCTATAAATTGCCCTGAATGTGTAGATAAAACATTGATGACAGTGGGGAAATTGAATGGGATTGGTGTTTGATGGTCAACATGGACTCAGCTGCATGACTCTACATAAGGTCTCCTTGGAGAAGCAGCATCTCCCCAGAAATGACCTTTTGCTTAATGTAAGAGGGGTACTCTAAGGAAACCTGGTGATCATGTGTCCCTCTATAGTCAGAGCCCTTCCCCTCTTTTTTCCAGAAAGAAACATTCATGTCTGGTGTCTCTCCCTGTTCTCCTCATCTTACTGAATAAACAGCCACTAAACCCCCCCTATTTGGTTTCTACAGGTCTAAATCTGTCAAGTTATCTTAAACTTTAGAGTTCCAAACTCCATTTTAACCAATAGCCAAATTGCAGCAAATATGCACAACCAACCTAATCTTCAAGTCATTACCTAGTAAACTCAGGAGTAGTTGAAGATCCTAAGTTATGACTCGGGTTAATATCTGTTCCAACAGAACACGACTCTTCCCTGCTGGGAAGCCTATTCCGTCATTTGTTTTGTCCTCCAACCCAACTGTTCCATGTAATATTCAATGTAGAGAGTTCTGTTGTATCTGTCATATGTGCAGAAAGTGATAACAACCCAAATTCAGCGAGCACTTGTGTGACAAACCATTTTGTATGAGTTAAGGCTCATTTAAATAGCAATTCCACAGTAGCAATGTAAGACAACATGTGCCAATCCTGCAGGATTAATGATAGCACCCTTCTCCATCCAAAATATCAGAGGACCAAATACAAAGTTATGTGTGCTGATTGACCAAATCTGTGGCTCACCTCGGATCTGGCACGGGACATTATTGTTTTCAGATAAAGATTTGAAGACGTGATCCATTATGCGTTCCATGGAATGACAAAGCATGAAAGAGGAATTGAAACAAACCTCAGGTAGAATTCCAAAGGATGGCACAGGACTGTGAGATTGAATCGGTAAATTTCATAACTAGGGGTTTAAACAAAATCCCAGGGCATGCGGGGTTTGAGTCTATCAAAATACTTCCTGATGGGGAATGTACATATCTAAAAATCACACGTTCCTTCACCATGCGCATGGAAAATATCATGCGATGCCCTGAGCTCCTGATCCAGTGCCATGCGCATGGTCTGGGTGTGGCAGGAGTGACTGCTGTTACCACAATGGGACTATTCATTGCCCACCTCAGAAATAAATTTCAGATAAGCACCCTGAAGATAATAGACAATAGACAATCCCCAGAAAAAATGGAGAGTTAGATTTGTAGGCACATTGGAGTGTTCCATTTAATTATATGTTATTGTGTAACATGCAAAGGCCCTAAGGGGACAGAAGGTGAAATTGGATTGATCAGCAAGGTGTGTCAATTATTTTTACCATTAAGAGGTGCCTAAGCCAGCATGAGGAACATTACAATGCCAGGCCTGGAAATGGGAGTAGTAACAGCACCCTTGGCATAAAAAAGAAATTGAGCAGAAAATGCAATTGCACCGATTAGGAAGTAGTCTTTTAAGTGCCACTAACGTATCTGCTTCAACCACCACCCTCTGCAGCGCATTCTAGGCACTCATCACCCCCTGTGAAAACAAAATTATCCTCACCCACCTCCTTTAAACTTTGTCCCTCTCACCTTAAAGCTATTCCCATCTACTATTTGATGAGTATTCTAGTACTCAGAGACTCAAACAACATGGAATGCACAGATCCTATATTGGGTTTCATTGAAAGCAGGGGATTACGATAGTAAACTCTGGACAAAAGGGCATAGAGAAGATCAAAGGTATATTCCTTGCATGGACATCATCTCCGGTGTAAACAAAAACACAATGCCAGTAAACTGCCTACAGCAGAGCCCATTAACTATATGTGAGATAGACAAAGACTGGCTCATCAGATCATGGGAGAACTTGTTATTTACATTGTCCCTTATTTAAGATGGAGATTGGCATGGATTTCAAGGAAAGATTTTGTATAATAAACAACAAAGCAAATTTAAACGTATGGAGGGATATTGATCAAAACATCTGGTGAAGCCACTGGACATGGAGGCCTTGAAAGGGATTGAAGAGGACCACAAACTCAGATAACAATGGAATTAAGGTAAAAGTCCTTAAGCTCCTGGTCAGTGAAGATAAGACATTACTCTGCAGCTTTTCCACCCAATGACTTACAGCACCAGCAGTTCCAGAACTATTTAAAAAGAACAAAACAGTGCAGTTTGGGTTTGATACCCAAAACAGGGGATGAGAACTAATGATGAGAGGCTAAATACAGGTCAATTATGTTATAACTATTCATGATAATCACAGGGAAGAGACTCAATGAAATTCTAAACCTCAATCCCTGGCGGGAGGGTTTTATTGTGGCCATCTGGGTTGCAATGAAAACAGAGTTACACTGTAAAATGTCACAAGAAGGCCCATAAGCAACCATAAAGAATTAACTATAATCTTTGTGGATCTGGCAGAAGTATTTGATTTGGCCAGACATAAGCTTCTATTACAACACTTAAGAAAATGGGATTTCCTAGGAAATTCATCTTATTCATGGAGGGCGTATAAAGTTACACAACCATGGTCCGAAAGGAAAAAACAGTGATCCAATTCCAATCAAGAGGTGATGGATTCTTGCTATTCCGATCCGTTTTGCTATAAACCCCCTCATTTGCTGCACACTCTATTTTGCACACAGTTTATTTTAGTTTTTGCACAACCTGTTGTATTCACATTTGGTGTGATCTGCCAACAAAGATTTTCACTGTATTTCAGTACACATGAGAATAATAAACCAATACCAATCTCAAAATCAATAAAGGAGGCAAAATGGAGTGCCCAGACCTCAATCTGATGAGGCATTTATTGAAACAGTTTTGGTCAGTAACCCCAATCTAAGAGTCGAAATGTCACCTATTTGTGTTCTCCAGGGATGCAGCCTGACTCACTGAGTTATTCCAGCACTTTGTGCCCTTCAGTTTCTGGAGATCGTCAGGCTGCATAAAGTCAAGGTGACTGCTGTTAATGGACTAGCTCAGCTAGCCATCTTGACAATGATTTACAGGCCAGTACTTTAGCAAATGGTATTTCATCACCCTGCAATAGGAAACACTGAAAATCTAAACAGCATCAGTAATAGTTAGTAAAGGTCTCATCAGACTGAAGTCTGGGGTGGAAGATTGCAACCTTCACGTGGTCCGCCCTGTTTCAACTAATGCAATCAACTTGACGTGCACAAACGTAAGATCAAATAGAACAAGTTGTCCAACAACTTTAGGTTGTGCACGCCACACGAAAGAAGAAGACTGAAGTCTGACTCAATTACCCCTCTAAGAATAGAGCAATGGGTCCATGACAGTATTGAACAGAGGCTGTAAGAAACAAAAGTTCAGAAATGAAGCTTCAATTGTGCATAACTTTGAACAGACCCAATTTGGTGTATCAAATCTCAGGAATGTCTTGGAAGTGGCACAATTCAGATTCAGCCAAATGGTGCGAAAAAATAAAGGTTTAAATTATGAGGCGAGATTATAAAAAATGATCTGATATTTTCTTGAGTTTGGAAAATTAAAAGGTGAAATTGAATAACTTAAAATAATAAAAAAATCCACTGAAATTGGATACAGAGGGAAACATTTTCCAAAATCAGGGGTTTCACCAACATTTCTATTTCCTCTATTGGAAAGCTTAGGAAGTTCAGCATGTCCCCATCAACTCTCAGCAACTTGTACAGATGCGCCATAAAAAGTATTTTATTGGGATGCATCACGGCATGGTTTGGGAACATCTCCAATCAAGACCGCAAGAAATTGAGGAGTATTGTGGACGCAACACAGATCATCACACAAACCAACCTCCCTTCATTTGACTTAATCGACACTTCATGCTGCCTCAGCAAGGCCAGCAGCATAATCCCACTCCCTCTTTTCACCTCTCCATCAGGCATGAGGTACAGGATTGTGAAAATGCATACCACCAAATTCAGGGACAGTGTCTTCCCAGCTGTTATCAGGCAATTGAACCATCCTCTCAACAATTAGAGTCCTAATATCTACCTCATTGGAGACCCTTGGATTGTCTTTAATCAGACTTTATTGGACTTTATCTCACATTAAACGTTATTCCCTTTATCTTGTACAGTGTGGATGGCTCGATTGTAGTCATGTATAGTCTTTCTGCTGACTGGATAGCACGCAAGAAAAAAACATTGGTACACATGACGATAAACTGAACTAAATTAAACTCAATTAATTCTAAAATTAGAATTATACTAGCTAGCACCGAAATCATGAAGTATGATTTGACACAAAAAATGGCATAAATTTGCTGGATGCGGTTAACTCGTGTCATGCTGGGCAAAATGGAATTTCAAGGGATACAGAGCAAATGAATAGGTCTGAAGTCCATAATTAACGGACTGGTGAAATAGACCAATGGAGCCTGAGTAGGTTACAAATTCATATGATCAGCCAATACTATCCATTAGCTCTTGAATTAGCTTTCATAATTATGACACGTTAACCCTCTGCCTTTTGTCTTTATGCAAACACTTTTCAACTCTATGCAATACCAATATTTATTGTTAAAATTTCTCCCAGCTCTTGTTAAAATCAAAGTTATCTCCTATGCCGATATGCCACTAGACTCCTTTCTCAGAATCTCTCCTTTGCTCATTCTGGCTTGACTTCACTTTTTTCACTTCCCAAAATAATATGTGAACTTTATTGCAGCTTTTGTCATTGTGAGAGAGTTCACAGAAAAAAATGGGATTAAAATAGTTTGCAATGTTGATTTCATATTTCACACCAGTACTTCCTACACCAGGCATGTCTTTCTATTAAAAAATCTATAAACTGAAGATACTTCCTCACTATTAAGAAGTATCTTCATTTTTGTTGGCTCAAAAGACCAGTCATCTGAGGGATTTGACCTCTCAGGGACAGGCTGTATGGGCAGCCAGTGTGAATCTTGGAACAGCATAGACTCCAACGTGATTCACTGCTTTGGACCAGAACCAAAGGCGATCTGAAGTGTATGGGTGAATACTGTACAGCACATTCCCAGCCTAACATTACCTTTTCTTTTCAGTATCAGTTTATAGTTTGCACTCAAAGTCAAGTATTATTGGCAGGATATATGGCACACTTCAGTGAATAGCATATTTCAAATGTGACGGTTGTCAGGGAAAATATTTTATGGGACATTTACTTTAAAATGAATCCAAATCCCTGTCAGGGTTAAAATGAGTAATAGTACTAATATTGTAACAACTGACAAAGTGAATGGCACACCGTAAGAAAAATTAACAGTGTTCCTTTACTGTAGGAAATATGAAATCAATGCTGCAAAACTTTTTTAGTCACATATTCTTCTATAAGTCGCGATCCTACTCCACAAGCAAGCACTAATGGTTTTTATATCTAATAAGCACTAATATTGTGTTCAGAATGGTGGAGCATTCTATACTAAAAATATCCTTGTGCACCTGAACATCTTCAGTCTCCATTCTGTCAGTTCAGGGTTTTACACAGCCTTTTGGTTAGCAGAGAAAATAATGCAGCACATCAATCTATAGCTGTCTTGACTGTTGCAAATGCATATGAAATGAGTTGTGTTAACTCCAAGATTTGAGCATTTGACCCAGAATACCGAGTGCCCAATCCCTTTCGGTAGCCACTCAGTTGGCATGTCCAAATGAGTGTCAATTTAATGGTGATTCCCCCAGATGTCAAGAGTCAAGAGTGTTTTATTGTCATATGTCCCGGACGGGACAATGAAATTCTTACTTGCTGCAGCACAACAGAATATGTGAATATGTAAACATTGTATGGTATGTTGATGGTATGGTAATAGTAATGATTATCAGTGTTAGGTAGTTAGACTACCTCTTGTTGGAAACAGTCACTGCATCATATTTATGTGGGAGGAATGTAATTCTTATCAGTCCATGTCTTGTCTTCCTTTTAGCTAAAACTGTGCTGTAAGGAATTGAAACACATGGTCAAGTATCTTTAGCAGGAACCAGTGGGTCACATTCAATGGCGAATTATATTCTTCTGATTCAAAGTAATTGAATATAGCATTATTTCATCTTCCTTGTTTGGCTACACCGCCTCTGCCTAACCCTTTCTCCACCTCTTCCTATGCAATTGAAATCTGCATTGCTTTTCTTTGCATTCATGCCAATAAGGGGTTCAGCACCCTGTGTCCATTCTGCCAGCTCTGAGTTCCTTAATCCCTTTTCTTTGCTCTTCTAACACACATTTGTCATAGAGTCATAGAGTGATACAATGTGGAAACAGGCCCTTTGGTTCAACTTGCCCACACCAGCCAACAATGTCTCAGCTACATTAGTCTCACTTGCATGTGCTTGGTCCATATCCCTCCAAACCTGTCCTATCCATGTACCTGTCTAACTGTTTCTTAAACAACGGGTTAGTCCCAGCCTCAGCTACCTCCTCTGGCAGCTTGTTCTATACACACACCACCCTTTGTGTGAAAAAGTTACCCCTCGGATTCCTATTAAATCTTTTCCCTTTCACCTTGAACCTATGTCCTCTGGTCCTCGATTCCCCTACTCTGGGCAAGAGACTCTGTGCATCTACCCGATCTATTCTTGTCATGATTTTGTACACCTCCATAAGTTCCCCCCCTCATCCTCCTGCGCTCCTTGGAATAGAGACCCAACCTACTCAACCTCTCCTTATAGCTCTTACGCCTCTCTAGTCCTGGCAACATCCTCGTAAATCTTTTCTGAACTCTTTCAAGCTTGACAATATCTTTCCTATAACATGGTGCCCAGAACTGAACACAATATTCTAAATGGTGTCATCACCAAGGTCTTATAGAACTGCAACATGATCTTCCAACTTCTATACTCAATACTCTGAATGATGAAGGTCAAAGTGTCAAAAGCCTTTTTGACCACCTTATCGACCTGCGACTCGACCTTCAAGGAACCCTGCACATGTACTCCTAGATCCCTCTGCTCTACAACACTACCAGAGGCTGACCATTTATTATTATTCCCTTGTTCGACGTCCCAAAATGCAACACCTCACACTTCTCTGTATTAAATTCCATCAACCATTCCTCCTCCCACCTGGCCAATCGATCCAAATCCTGCTGCAATCTTTCACAACCATCTTCACTATCTGCAAAACCACTCACTTTTATATCATCAGCAAACTTACTAATCTTGTCCTGTATGTTCTCATCCAAATCATTGATGTAGATGCCAAACAGTAATGGGCCCAGCACCAAACCCTGAGGCACACCACTAGTCACAGGCCCCCAGTCCGAGAAGCAACCTTCCATCATCACCCTCTGCTTCCTTCCATGGAGCCAATTTGCTATCCATTCAGTTATCTCTCCTTGGATCCCATGTAACCTTCCAGTTCCTACCATGCGGAACCTTGTTGAATGCCTTACTGAAATCCATGTAAACACCCACTACAGCTTGCCCTCATCGACCTTTTTGGCCGCGTCTTCAAAAAAATCAACTAGATTTGTGAGACGTGACCTCCCACGTACAAAACCATGTTGGCTATCGCTAATCAGCCCTTGCCCATATAACCTATCCCTCAGAATACTCTCTAGTAACTTTCCAACTACAGATGTTAAGCTCACCCGCCTATAGTTCCCAGCATTCTCCATGCAGCCCATCTTGAAAAGAGGCACAACATTTGCCACCCTCCAGTCTTCCGGCATCTCTCCTGTATTTAAGGATGAGTCGTAAATTTCAACCAAGGTTCCCGCAATTTCCTCTCTAGTTTCCCGCAATGTCCTCGGATATATCTGATCAGGCCCTGGAGATTTGTCTCTTTTACTGAAGATTGTTCCATCTTGTAGACCACGATTCTTGACCTGATGAGAACTACCTCTGCAGCATAATATAAGTTATAAAGACAGAACATTGCGATTTTCAACTGAAATTATTGAAGTATGTGTTTTAATAAGACTTTAATACTTTGTCAGTCAACACTGACTTGACCCATGAATAAAGAGGATAAACTAATTATTGGTTTCTGCATCCTTCAGGCTATCAGAGAATGACAGATGGAAATAAATATTCTTTTGCTAAATCATATTATTTCCCTTGGCTAATGATAATATGAAATGATAAAAATACAGAGGCAGGAGTAGCAACATTAAAGTTCAAAAGTTGAATCAAAAGATCAACCTAGTTTTATTCTTCCCATGGAACAGACCAATACCCTACAGGAATTAAACTGTTGAACACTGCCAAAAGTGCTTAATATGAGATTTCTGCTTCCTTTCTTCAAAACTCAAGATAAAAATAAAGTGAGAAACAAACGTTCGTTTGAATAAATGCTGGTTTTCTTCAATAAAGCAGTTTTCTTCTGCTGCACAAGCTGTCAAAAGATCAAAAATGTTGGGAAGCTAATTATTAAGTCAGTATCACACCACAAATTATAATTTATGAATTTATTATTCTGGGATTATCTTTGTTTCAAAACTAATCCTGAATTAAGAATATTTTCTTCAGAAACCTTTGTGGAGGGCAAACCTTTTTTCCCAAAAAGCCTCATGAGTCATGCATTTTGGCAATAAGAATAAAGATTATTTTCTAAATGGAGAGAGAATCCAGAAATCGGAGGTGTAAGGGGACTTGGGAGTGCTGGTGCAGGACTCCCAAAAAGTTAATTTGCAAGTCGAATCGGTAGTAAGGATGGCAAATTCAATGCTAGCATTTATATCAAGTGAATTGGAATACAAAAACGGAGATGTAATGCTGAGACTCTATAAGGTGCTGGTCAGGTCACATTTGGAGTACTATGAGCAAATTTAGGCCCCATATCTGAGGAAAGATGTGCTGGCTGGAGAGGGTCCAGAGGAGATTTACAAGAATGATTCCAGGAATGAGTGGGTTAGCATATGATGAGCGCTTGACAGCACTGGGCCTCTACTTGTTGGAGTTTAAAAGGTTGGTGAGGGACCTCATTGAAATTTACAGAATAATGAAAGGCATGGACAGAGTGGATGTGGAAAGGATGTTTCCACTGGTTGGAGAGACTAGGACCAGAGGTCATAGCCTCAGAATTAAAGGGCACTCTTTTATAAAGGCGGTGAGGAGGAACTTCTTTAGTGAGAGGGTAGTTAATCTGAGGACCTCATTTCCACATAGGGCTGTGGAGGCCAAGTCAGTGGATATTTATAATGCAGAGATAGACAAATTCTTGATTAGAATGGGTCAAGGGTTATGGGGAGAAGGCAGGGAAATGGGATTAGGAGGCAAAGACCAGCCATGATTGAATGGCGGAGTAGACTAGATGGGCCGAATGGCCTAATTCTACTCCTATAACTTGTGAACTTGTGAATATTACAAACAGAAACAGAAAATGCTAGAAACACTCAACAGATCCAGCAGCACCCGCGGAGAAAACAACTGTTGGGTCAATGACTGTTGTGGTGAATGATCCTACGACAGAACTTTAAAATGGAGATAACAACCATTCTCAGACTGAATTACTGTTTCATAATTCACTGATAGCTTTGTATCTTTGATCAAACTTTTAGATAATATATTTAATTACAGCATTCAGCGCATTTTTCTGTATTATCTTGGATTTTGTTTTATTTTTCATTCATTTTCAGAGAATAAATATACATCTATCTATCTCTATCTCTTCTCTACTATTACATAACTAAAACTCTGATCTTGTGCTCTTCCGGTTTGCGTGTTTTTTTTATTTGTGCAAAAGCGGTACGCGATAGCGCTACGTTTTTTTGCCAGCTCACTCACCGTTCTCTTGTGCTGCAAGTGCAACAAGTTTAGTTCCAATCGGTAGTATGTTGTAAAAGTTAGTGGTTTGAAAATCTTAAAAACCGTGCGAGCGCAGATCGATCTCCTCTCCTGCCAGTCAGCGCCGCGTGGATTGGTCTCTTCTCCTGTCACTCCCCGGGACAGTCTGCCCTTCCTGTACCATTTATTACTGGAGCTGAGGGACGCTGCGGATGGCCGGCGGAGGTCTCCAACTGGACACAATTTTCAGAGGGACCAGAAGCGGCACCGTGCGGCTTGGAATAGGAGATGTCACCGCTGTCGTCAAATGGAAAGTGGAGACTCTGATGCCGGCGGAGGAGAACGACCAGCGACCAGCACCCGCTGTGAGTCCCATCATACCACCAGCTCCAGAACCCTTCCGCTCTGGTCCCCCTCGCTGGCTCCTGCCCCCTCCCTATTATACCCCCCTCTTCCCATGGCTCTTCTCGCGTCTTTTCTCCGAGCTCTCTTCCCCCTCCGCAAGGAAATGGCACAACAGTGATATGAGTACTTTGGCTCCGTCTTCACTAAAGAAGACACATCAATCTCCTGAAAATACTAGGGGACCGAGGTTCTAGTGGGAGGGAGGAACTGAAGGGAATCCACATTAGTCAGAAAATGGTGTTAGGTAAACTGTTGGGACTGAAGGCAGATAAATCCCCAGGGCCCAATGGGCTGCCTCCCCGATTACTCAAGGAGGTGGCCATAGAAATTGTGGGTACATTGGTGATCATTTTCCAATGTTCTCTTGACCCTGGATCAGTTCCTGTGGACTGAAGGGTAGCCAATGTAACTCCATTTTTAAGGAAAGGAGGGAGAGAGAAAACTGGGAAAGCAGTGGAAAGCAGTGACGGGATCGGTCAAAGTTAGCATGGATTTATGAAGGGAAAATCATGCTTGACTAATCTTTTGGAATTTTTTGGGGATGTAACAAGTACAATGGATAACGGAGAGCCAGTGGATGTGGTGTATCTCGACTTTCAAAAAGCCTTTGACAAGGTCCCACACAAGAGATTAGTGTGCAAAATTAGAGCGCATGGTATTGGAGGTTGGGTATTGACATGGATTTTGAAACTCGACTTTCAAAAAGCCTTTGACAAGGTCCCACACAAGAGACTAGTGTGCAAAATTAGAGCACATGGTATTGGAGGTTGGGTATTGACATGGATAGAGAACTGGTTGTCAGACAGGAAGGAAAGAGTAGGAATTAATGGGTCCTTTTCAGAATGGCAGGCAGTGACTAGTGGGGTGCCGCAAGGCTTGCTGCTGGGACCCCAGTTGTTTACAATATATATTAATGATTTAGATGAGGGGATTAAATGTAACATTAGCAAATTTGCAGATGACACAAAGCTGGGTGGCAGTGTGAACTGTGAGGAGGATGCTATGAGGATGCAGAGTGACTTGGACAAGTTGGTTGAGTGAGCAGATGCATGGCAGATGCAGTTTAACGTGGATAAATGTGAGGTTTCCACTTTGGTGGCAAAAACAGGAAGGCAGATTATTATCTAAATGGTGTCAAGTTGGGAAATGGGTAAGTACAACGGAATATGGGGGTCCTTGTTCATCAGTCACTGAAAGTAAGCATGCAGGTACAGCAGGTAGTGAAGAAAGCGAATGGCACGTTTGCCTTCATAACAAGAGGAGTTGTTACAGGGCCGTAGTGAAACCACACCTGGAATATTGTGTGCATTTGATTTGAGGAAGGACATTATTGCTATGGAGAGAGGCAGAGTAGATTCACCAGGTTAATTCCCAGGATGGCGGGACTGACGTATGATGATAGAGTGGAGTGGCTGGGCTTGTATACTCTGGAATTTAAAAGAATGAGAGGGGATCTTATTGAAACAGATAAAATTTCACAGAGGATTGGACGGTAGATGCAGGAAAAATGTTCCAAATGTTGGGGGAGTCCGACACCAGGGATCACTGGTTAAGAATAAGGAGTAGGCCATTTAGGACTGAGATGAGGAAAAAGTTCTTCACCCAGAGAGTTGTGAATCTGTGGAATTTTGGATGATCAGCCATGATCATATTGAATGGCGGTGCTGGTTCGAAGGGCCGAATGGCCGAATGGCCTACTCCTGCGCATATTTTTCATGATTCTAAGACATTGCGCAGCACAAGGGTACAGACCTGTTGCACATTTCCAGCAGCATAGGGTTGATTCTAACCTCCTGTCTGTGTGGAGTTTGCATGTCTTCCCTATGACCACATAGGTTTTCTCACAGTGCTCTGGTTTACTGACGTATATGAAAGATGTGCATGTTGATAGTTCAATTAGCCATTGTAATTTGCCCTTAGTGTGAGATCGGTGTAGGATTAATGTCAATGACTGTTTGATGATCGGAATCAACTTGGTGGGCTGAAGGGCCTCTTTTCATGTCGAATGACCTTGTGACTCCAACATTAAATGATCTTCTTTACAGATCAATTCTAACTTTTAATCACCCAATGTATTTGATTGAATAAATTCCTTCTAATTCTTTGCATAGTTCTAATAGGCTATTTGGTATCCTGTACTCTTTTTCCCTCAGTTTTGCAGTTCATTCCTTATGTTCCTTGGATTGCTTCTGAAATACCTACCCATCTGGTTTGCAGCAGTTGGAATGCTGAGTGTTGTTTGTCTCTTGGCCAGAATACATAAACAGTGCTGTGGCTGCCCACCCACATCTACTGTAAACACAGGCTTTAGCCATTCTCTCACACTCCCACTCTGAATGACTTTTTTGTCGTTGCATTTTGATTCCATGCACTTGCAAAGCAACTCTAGATTTCAATAAAGTAATTAATCTACAGTTAATATATTGAACGTTTATCTTGTACTATATCGAAAGTTTAAATAATGCATTTTAAAAAATCGACTGAACTAAAAAATTGTTTTAAAATGGCATGAAGTTCAGTTTAAAACTATTTATAAGGCATTTAAATGTGCATTTTTTGGTTGTTTTTAAATGTTTTTCTTTACTAATGAAGATGGATGATCATATAAAGGCATGTAATTCATAGATAAGTTTTGCACATTCTGGAAAGCAAACTTCTTGTAAATATAATATTTGAATAGATACTCAGGTTAATGTATTTCTTATTAATCCTGTTTAATTGTATTGTTTTGCATTGGGATTCTCACTGAAAGTGAAAAGTTTGTACTTGCTGGCTAAGAAACATAAGCACTGCATTTTCCTGGTTAAACACACATGTTCAGTCCCTTGCTGGCATGGTACAGCTGACTTTATGTCATAAATGTAATCAAACTGTCATCTTGCAGCTTGTGGTAACAAATACACAGGGAACAGCAGAGACTCCTTTGCACTAGAGATTATAGGGGACCGTTTAGTCTGAGAGGCCATTTATGTAAACCTCCACTCTGAAGTTGGACATATGTTAAGCTTGTTTATAGATTTTCCAGTCCTCCCTATACTTCAACCAAGTAGCTCTTTTCAGAGAAAAAAACTGATAGTGGAGGCCAAGCAGCAGGAACAAGATAAGGCACAGGTTGTTTGAGAAAGAGATGTTTGCCTGGAAGCTGAATGGCTATAAAGGCACCTTCAATGGTGTGTAACGGGCCAGGAAATATTTTAGTCAAGGATCCACCTCAGCAAAAGTCAATGTTGCATGAGACATCACAGAATTCATGATCGCGAAAGATTACTGCCTCATTATTTCCTCGTTACTTAGCGTTACATTTTATGTACAGATATTCCTGTACTACCTTGGGAGATTTTACCTCGGCACAGTAACTACATAAAAAGCTCCTGTTGATAGCTGATGATAATTTTTCACATCAAGTAACAAGCCTTTGGGCAATGGTCCATGGCATCATTTATGGGACAGGCGGTGGGGAAACTCAGCCCCTCCGACTATGCAGCCCTTGCCACACTCAGTGCTGCTCAGTAATAACCAGTGGGATTTATGAAGAATTACATATCCTTTCTTTTATCTCTCTCTACAGTGGGGTCCACAGTACGACTCTTTCATATAGCAAACCTAATTACACTGGGCCAAATGTTCCGCTGATATTCACAAAGGATCTGCAGATGTATATGCTTGTAACTAGGGAAGTCCTCAGTGGAGCCTGTGCGTCCTTCTGCTCAGGAGAGCTCCGGCTGCTTCCGAGTCTTATTAGACAACATGAATTTTTGCAGATTTCCCAGCTCCCAGGCAGAGAAATCCAGCACTGAACCAGTGCCAGGGTAACTGGATGCAAGAACAGTGAGCCCTTTGAAACCAGTGGGAGAACTTGGCTGATGAAGAAAGTTAATTAAAGGCTCGCATATAATTAAGTTAGCTTAAATGTTTTGATTGTTTTACGTGTATGTATCTGATTTTACTTATTAATTTTGTTAAAGCAGTTGCACATTTTTAAACATTATTTTTAAAACAATCAATTGAAAGTGTAGTTTGTCAGTCTGCAAGCCAGTTATGGGGCCTCACTGTTTTCAAAGCCATTCCCATCATTGCAGCCGCTATTGTTACACGAGAGGCTCTAGGCTGCCCTTCCTCCTGCTGATGTGCCCGAAGTCAGGCCCGCAATGAAGGACCTGGATCAGGCCTGAGGCAATGACAATGTCCAGAGCACAGGTAGACAAAAATGCTGGAGAAACTCAGCGGGTGAGGTAGCATCTATGGAGCTAAGGAAATAGGCAACGTTTCAGGTCGAGGCCCTTCTTCAGACTGAGCACAGATAATTGCTGATCTTGGGAGCATGGAAGAGCTACCCCATAGCATTATTTTAATCAGATTACGCAAGAAGAGGAGGAGTGAAATGTAGAGCTGAAGGGGGAGATACTGGTGGATACAGGGAGTAAAGGGCCTGCCACACTAGCGCGCGATTAGACGCGATAAGCGCGACCTACCGTGGTCGCTTTAGTCGTCCGGCCTCGCGTGACCCTGTCCCACTGCGATCGCCGGAGTCTCGTGGAGTTCCGCGGACTCGTGTGGAGCTGGTGTCAACATCGCGTGTAGTGTCCAAAAACCGACACTGCTTAAAAATTACGCGCGGCAAAATCCTGTCGCGCGGAACGTGATGACGTTTTGACGTTGTGCGTCTTCAGCGTGGCGTTGCGTGATGACGTCACTGCCCGACGTCGTGCAACGCGCATGCTCATGCGCATCGTCACGTGATGAAAAATAACGTCCTTCCTTCGGACGTCGCGCGTGTAATCGCGCGCTAGTGTGACAGGCCCTTCACTCGCACCGGGATCGCCTGACCCCCACGCGACCCCCGCGTCCGAATTTGTCGCGCTTATCGCGTCTAATCGCGCGCTAGTGTGACAGGCCCTTAAGGGGAAGAAAATGGAAATGTTGGAATCTGGGTTTGGCGATGAACGTGGGGGAAAGCAACAAGGCTACAAGTGTGGTGGGAGAAATGTGTGAACACGGGGTGGCAGGCAAGGGAAAGACAAGGGGCTTGGGCGGGTATTACTTGACATTGGCGAATTAAATGTTCAAACTTTTGGGTGGTAAGCTAATCAAGTAGAGTACAAGATGCTGTGCTTGCAATATATTTTCTGGAGTTGGATTTGCTTTAATAACCTGAACTTTTGATAGTATTCTAGCTTCTGATTGGGGAACATTGAGGAGCAGATTGAAACTTGTGGCAAGATTGCGAGACTTGCACCAATAGGGAGGGACCAAACCAACAACAATCCTTTTGATGGCATTACTGTTACTGTTAACTACTTAGAAATAGATAAAAGATACAATGCAGAAACAGTACTTTTCGCCTACCCATTCTATTCGTCATTCTACTTTCCTTAATGAAACAAACTTACTTTTCATTATACACTCCATATTCTCTAAAAGGAGTATTAAGAGAGAAAGCACAATAAATTTACAAGGATAGGAGCAAAATTAAGATAATACGACTATATGCAAATTAAACAGAATTGGGTTTACACTTCTCACTAAAGGAAAGCCTAAGAAATTAGGATTTTAAAATTATGAAGCTGTTAACGGAGAAAATGGAGACAAGATCACTTTAAGAGAATCGAAAAGAATAATAAATCCAACAAAGAACTGAGGAGAAACAGAGTGATGAGATGTTTAGAATTAAGGGTTACCATCACAAAATAAATCTAGTAAGTAATGCATAAGAAACAGTGGTGAATAAGTGGAGTGCACTGGTCAGGCATTCAGACCAGAGATGAAAATAAATGTTTTCAGCCAGGGTAGTCAAGAGACTTTCTATCTGAGACGCCGTTTGGAAGCTCAGTAGATGAATATATTCAGGGCAGGAATGTGGTTCTGAGGTAAAAGATGAGCCATGATCTCACTGAAAGGTGAAACAGGCTTAATGGGTTTGACAGCCCAATTTAATTCAGTTTAGAGATACAGCAGGGAAATTGGCCCTTCAGCTCAAGGAGTCCACACCAACCACTGATCACCAATTCACATTAATTATCCCATTTTCGCATTTACTCCCTACACAGCAGGGACAATATCCAGAGGCTAATTAATCCATAAACCTGCAAGCTTTGGGGACGTAGGAGGAAACTCACAAGGTCACAGGCAAACTCAAGGAACGTGCTCACAAGGTCGCAGGTTCACAAGGAACGTGCAAACTCCACACAGACAGCACATGAGGACAGGAGCAAACCTGGGTCTCTGGTGCTGTGAGGCAGCAGCTCTACCAGCTGCGCGAATGTGCCGCCCAGCTTTGGATTCTATTTCTTATGTTCTTCAATCAGATTCTTCCATTAATTTCAAAATAACATAATTAACAGTATTAGGTCTCTCATTTTTGAATAGGTTTAGTTATATTTTAATTGAAGGATTCAGTTGCTCCTAAATCATAAACTTAAACTTGATATAAATGAAATGAAAATGTAGCTTCTTTTTGGTTGGAGGGAACTAACTCAAAGTGCTCTCATTTATTTTACACAATGGCAAAGTAAAAAACTCTGGCAATTTTTAAAAATATTAATGACTTATATAATGAAATGCAAAAAAAATTTGAAAACGAAGTATGGAATGAGAAAAAGCCGTAGGTAATGAGTCCTTTGATAGATTCTAATAAATTCATTCACTTTCCGAAAGGAGAGAACCAACAGCTTGTAAAATCTTTAAGAAAATCAAGAACTCCCATGACTCCCAAAGGTAATCAAGTAAAATTCCATGATATTAATCTAACCTTTAAACATACACTAAACAGGACTGAATAGTTGCAATGCACAGACCACGCATCTATGTTTTCTCTAGCACAGAAACTCATGAGCTTCATGGAGAATTTCATCTTCTAAGACTATCCATTTCTTACAATTCTTTAAGGGTGGACTTTCTGCTTTAGCTCTCGCTGCAGGGATCAGGGTCAGCCGAGAACATGTGCTGTAGAAATGCTTTTCCTCACTCTCCTGTCCAGGCCTTTAATGTGATTTGTGCAGTAAAGATCTTCCTTTCATTGGAACATAGAAAAGTACAGCACAGGAACAGGCCCTTCGGCCCAAAATGTCTGTGCCAAACATAATGCCAAGATAAACTAATTTTATCTGCTTGCACCTGATCCATATCAATAGACAATAGACAATAGGTGCAGGAGTAGGCCATTCGGCCCTTCGAGCAAACACCTCCATTAAATGTGATCATGGCTGATCATCCCCAGTCAGTACCCCGTTCCTGCCTTCTCCCCATAACCCCTGGCTCCGCTATCTTTAAGAGCCCTATCTAGCTCTCTCTTGAAAGTATCCAGAAAACCGACCTCCACCGCCCTCTGAGGCAGGGAATTCCATACTCATAACTCTCTGTGACAAAAAGTGTTTCCTCATCTCCGCTCTAAATGGCTTACCCCTTATTCTTAAACTGTGGCCCCTGGTTCTGGACTCCCCCAACATCAGGAACATGTTTCCTGCCTTTAGCGTATCCAAACCCTTAATAATCTTGTATGTTTCAATAAGATCCCCTCTCATCCTTCTAAACTCCAGAGTATACAAGTCCAGCCACTCAATTCTCTCAACATATGACAGTCCCGCCATCCTGGGAATTAACCTTGTCAACCTACGCTGCACTCCCTCAATAGCAAGAATGTCCTTCCTCAAATTAGGAGACTAAAATTGCACACAATACTCCATGTGTGGTCTCACTAGCACCCTATACAACTGCAGAAGGACCTCTTTGCTCCTATACTCAACTCCTCTTGTTATAAAGGCCGACATGCCATTCACTTTCTTCACTGCCTGCTATCCTTCCATTCCTTGCATATCCATGTGCTTATCTAAACACTTCTTAAACGCCACTATCACATTTCCCTCCACCACCACCCATGACAGTGCATTCCAGGCTGCCTGTGTAAAAATATTTGGCCCGCACATCTCCTTTAAACTTTTTCCCTCTCACTTAAAGCTATGCCCTCTAGTCTTTGCTATTTCCACCCTGAGAAAAGGGATTCTGAGAAATGAAAATAAATGCTCATCTATAGTATTTTCTCTGTGGATCTTCCTTCTTGTCCTGCCGATTCTGCTTCCTATCTGTTGAATGCTTTTTCCGATGTAATGTTTGCAACTGGATATACATTGCCCTAGTGGGCTTTATTCAGCCAGCATGATTAGGTCTTTCCGGCAATCAACCTCACTCAGTTGGCATGTTTAATTTGGAATGAGCTTTTGGTATGACAACTACCTACTAGGCCACTAAAGACCACTACAATGTTCAACATAATTTTGCTGCAGCATTGGGTTGGATTAAGATTCACAAAAAAAATAAATAAATAAAGAGGCAACAAAAAGCATGATTGTTCGGGGTAATAATCTGTCAAATGTTGAATGATATTGTATAAACTTAACACCATGAAAAGACAAACAATAATACCAGCATTTGCTACTGGGACTTGGGTATTTTTGAAATATTTTATGTACTTCTTAACAAGTGCTTATTTTACTAGCAGCCCTCTGATTGTGTTGGAAGCTGTGCGAGGAATTCTTAATGCTGTGTGATGCAATCATACTTTAGGTGGGAATGGTAATTTATTCTGTCGCTCTGATTTTTTGGGCAATTCCCATGTCACGCAGGCACAGCAAGGGCTACCCTGCCTCTCGTTTCTTATTTAAATAATAGGAAAATTGCCTTTTTCCTGTACATGTGCACAGTCTGTGAAAAGTGGGCATTATGGTTAGAAAATAAGAAATGTTTAAGATACTTAATGGCGAAATTTGAATAAGCAGCAGAGTAAAAAATTATTTGCAAGCATTATAATTTAAAACATTAAAACAGTCCTTTCCACTAAAGGTATGCAAGGATATCTTGCGATAAAGATAGCTGCATTCGTTGAAATTAATCTTAATGCCTACATATTGCTTTCTCAACGGAAATGAACAAAAAATACTGAATATGAATAAGGGAACAAAGGACGCACATGCTGTAAAGTTGTTTGATATGAACTCAAAACCATGTTTAATCCAGATTTTAATAATCTTCCAGGGGAATACTGAGGCAATTCCATGTTTAGTACTGACAGCGTGAGTTTCCTTCGCGTGCTCTGGTTACCTCCCAGATCCCAAAGACACACAGATTTGTAGGTTAATTGGCCTCTGTAAAATTCCCTCTAATTTGTAGGGAGTGGATGCAAAAGTGAGATACCGTGGAACAAGTGTGAACGAGTGATCGATGGCCAGTGTGGGTCAGTGGGCCAAGGGGCCACTGACCATGCAGTATCTTTAAACTAAATTAAACAGATTTCCAGTCAGAAGCAAATCGAAGTGACTGGAGTCAATGGTCCTAATTGCTCACAGTGGCAAAGGCAGGGACTGGGAAACAGTCACCTCTCACCAAGAGCAGGGTTGTATGGGAATTAAATAGTATAGGTAGAATAAAAAGCTTTGTATTGAGAGAGCAAGATTGTTTGTCTTCTCTTTGCCAACAACTGTAATTTTAAATTCCCAGTTAATATATAACTTGGTAATAACTAAATGGCCATTCTTGGCTATGAATGAATGAATAAGTTTATTGGCCAAGTATTCACATACAAGGAATTTGCCTTGGTGCTCCACCCACAAGTGACAACATCACATACCGTGACAGTTAAGAATGATACTTAAAAATTAAACATTAATAATAAAACATTATGGCCATTCTTCATTAATAAGCACAACATAAGTGTGGACAAGTTACATGGTAGCATTAAAACCCATATAGGTTATCCCTTTGCAGAACTTCACTGGAAATCAAACAGAGGTCCTGGTGCCTTCTTATTCCCCAGCCCAGTGAATTTACTACCACAAAAGCACGAACCAGCTAATTCAATGCAGGATAAACATCAAAACAGGAGCATTCCAACAGTACCACAACATTACATGCTACAGTGGCCACTTTATTTTCTGGTCATCAATTCCAAACATATGGTAGAGTTTAAATAAATTGTGGTTGGATTCTCTATTTTATAGGAAGAAAGTCACAAGTACATAACATTATGCAGAGTCCAAGCTAAATGATTTTAGGAAGATTGGGAATCTGTGAAATTCACTGCCACAGAAGGCAGTGGAGGCCAATTCACTGGATGTATTCAAGAAAGAGTTGGATGTGGCTCTTAGGGCTAAAGGAATCAAGGGATATGGGTATAAAGCAGGAACGGGGTACTGATTTTGGATGATCAGCCATGATCATATTGAATGGCGGTGCTGGCTCAAAGGACCAAATGGTCGACTCCAGCACCTATTTTCATTGTTTCTATTACTTTTAAACGGTAGAATTTGGGAAGTTTTTTCTTGGCCTCACGTGCTATCAATCCATTACCATTGCTCAGAAATGTAAACATCAATAAACGCCTGACAATTTATCTCAAATTTATCTCAAATTCAGATAACAGCATTCAGACAATAATCGGCCTTCCTGTTCTTGCCACCAAATTGGATAACCTCACATTTATCCACATTATACTGCATCTGCCCACTCACCCAACCTATCCAAGTCTCCCTGCAGCCTCATGGCATCCTCCACGCAGCTCACACTGCCACCCAGCTTTGTATCATCTGCAAATTTAGAGATGTTACATTTAATCCCTTCGTCTAAATCATTAATATATATTGTGAATAACTGGGGTACCATCACCAAGCCTTGCGGCACCCACTAGTCACTGCCTGCCATTCTGAAAAGGACCCGTTAATTCCTACTCTTTCCTTCCTGTTTGCTATCCATGTCAATACCCTACCCCCAATACCATGTGCTCTAATTTTGCACACTAATCTCTTGTGTGAGACCTTGTCAAAGGCTTTTTGAATGATCAGATATACCATATCCACTGGCTCTCCCTTATCCAATCTATTTGTTACATCCTCAAAAAATTCCAAAAGATTAGTCAACCATGATTTCTCCTTCATAAATCCATGCTGACTTTGACCAATCCTGTCACTGCTTTCCAAATGCACTGTGATAATATCTTTAACAATCGACTCAAGCATCTACCCCACTACAGATGTAAGACTAACTGGTCTATACTGGTCTCTGTCAAGGGGGAGGGAGATAGATAAGGAAGTGTAAGGAGTGAAAACAGGAAAAATTGAATGAATTTCAAGGAAAACGTTGAATAAATGATTGTTGACTGGGAGAATGCAACAACAAAGCAAACGCAGATAAAATGTAGTTGGAGACAGTAAGAATGGTCGGAGAACTGGGAAGGGGGAGGGATGGAGCGAGAGGGAAAGAAAGGGTTATTTGAAATTAACTGGGAAGGGGGAGTGATGGAATAACTTCTAGTAACCCTTGCTTTCCCTCTCTCTCTATTCCTCCCCCTTCACAGTTCCAGCCCTGAGTTGGAAGCCATGCAGCCAGAGCTATTGTAGGCAGCAACTGCTACACAAGGGTCAGGAATTGCAAGGTCCTGGTCAATAAAAATAGTATATCTGCTATTTGCTTCTTTCTAATGCACCTGTTAATTTTCTGTTTAACTTAAATCTCCCCCAAGACAACCAACTTAAACAAATATTATTTTAAAAAAACACAAAGTCCTGGAGGAACTCAGTGGGTGAGGCAGCATCTATGGAGGGAATGGACAGGCAATGTTTCAGGTCGGGACCTCTTTTTGGACCCGAAACATGTTGAGTTCGTCCAGTACTTGGTGGTTTACTCAAGCTTTTAGCATCTGCGGTTTCTTGTGTCTGCATTATAATAATCAAAATTATTTGTACAGTTCTCCTCAAGGAACTGATTTCTATTATGCTTTGGGTTTGACAATAAACAAACAATGTTAATGTTTGAACACTTACAAACTTTGTCCAATGCTTAATCTAATGAGAGAACATTCTTATTCAAAATACTAGAGCTCTGATCTTATGCAGACTACAAGTATGTATTTCATCAATCATCAATTAAATTAATAACATTCACTCCTCACAATGAAAGAAAATGAAATAAATTAGTAAAATCTACATTTAAAAAATAGTATTTTAATTCTTGAACAAAACACAGGAAATTGTTATCTACTTTTGGATTACTGGAGAAGATTCTTAGGGATATAATTTACTGATTTGGAAAAGCATGGACATATTAGGGATAGTCAAAATGTTGGGGGAGGTCCTATCTTATGAATTTGATTGAGTTTTTCAGGAAGTTAAGAAGATGATTAGTGATGGTAGGACACAGGATGTTATCTACATGGACTCTAATGATAAGGCAAATGAGATACACGGTGACTTGCCAGATTGAATTCAAAATTGGCTTTGGCCATAGACAACAGTGGGTAGTAGTGGTGGGATGTTATTCTGACTGGAGGTTTGTGGCCAGTAGTGTTCTGCAAGAATCAGTATATGGAATCAGTTGCTGGATGAGGTAGTGAGGTAGAAACTATAACAACATTTAAAAGATATTTAGACAGATACATGGATAGGAAAGGTTTAGGTGGATGTGGGACAAATGCGAGCAGGTAGGACTAGTGTACATGGGGCACCTTGTTCGGCATGGACAAGCTGGGCTGAAGGACCTGTTTCTATGTTGTATGACTATGACCCTTCCTTCCTCCCCAGCTGTGCTGACAGGGTGACTTTGATGTTTGGTCAGGCCCTACACCCAGGCTCACTGAATGCCAAAGCTGCCACCGTGACTGAATGTCGGTGAAGATATTTAAAAACTTACAATACCACTGGAGAGTGAAAATATAAAAATAACATCTTAAAAAAATTGAATAGAATTTAAAAGCTAATTTAAAAAAAAAAGCCTAAAAAGCTCATATTAGCCCACAACAAAAAAAAAGTGCTTTGTGAGGTGAAATGGAAAACTCTATTTCTCATCTTTATTATAGTACTTGTGGCAAATTTATCCTGGGGCAGGCAGATTTTCAAACCGGAAGTTTGGGAACTCTATGGGAGCTGGCTCTGTCCCTTAGGACTCGATGAGGAAACCTCGGACACGGTGCTGGTGATCTGGGGCAACATTCTATTGTGTGAAGGGCTGGATTTCAGCCTGTACTTGGGAATAGCCAGTTGTCAACTTAAATCATGGCAGATCTGGATAGATCTCAGCACAAGACCTGTGTGGGAAGGAATTGCAGATGCTGGTTTAAACGGAAGAAAGACACGAAATGCTGAAGTAACTCAGCGGGACAGGCAGCATCTTTGGAGGGAAGGAATTCAGTCTGAAGAAGGGTCTCAACTTGAAACGACACCCATTCTTTCTCTCCAGAGATGCTGCCTATCCCGCTGAGATACTCCAGCATTTTGTGCCTATTTGGAATGTTATTCTGTATATAATAGTGTATGTTTTCTGTGCAAAAATAAGCAAACTATTTATCAATCACTCGTGATTATAGATGCTGCTACATTTGCAGATACTTTGAATATGGAATATCTTACAGATGCACCTGAAGTCTCATATCGATAAACTTCTCAACGGGTCAGGCAGTATCTTTGGATCTTTACAATCTATACAAGCAATGGGGCTTTCAATATATTGTGGAAAATAACTCCAAATGTATTGCAATGCTTGTCATTTTTGTAGGAGTCACCCACTTTCAGGAATGCTGGGAAAACATTGGATCGCTGATACCCATTTAAAGATCTGTCATTTTTTGTTTTTGCAGACAGATTTGGTCAAAGTGTTATATTTTGTATTGGTGATATATTACATTGTACAAATAATTATTACAAGTAATGTACAGCAACAATCCTGCTCATGTAAACTTTTCTTTGTTGTTATAGATGGAAAGAACTTGGTAAAGCAATCAGGATATACCTTTAGAATGGAGATAGAAGGAATTTCTTTAGCCAGAGGGTGGTAAATCCACGGAAATCATTGCCACAGACGGCTGTGGAGGACAAGTCATTGGGTATTTTTAAAGTGATGATTGATAGCTTTTTGATTAGTAAGGGTGTCAAAAGATATGGGGAGAAGGCAGAAGAATGTGGTAGAGCGGGAAAAATAGATCACCCATGGTCGAATGGCGGAGCAGACAATGGGCTGAATGGCCTGATTCTGCTTATGTGCCTTATTTAATAAATAATTAATAAAGGAACAAAAAATCCGCAAAAACTGTGATAAAGAACACCTCTGAATTTTATTTACGTAGTGATTAGGAATAATATCATATTAGTTGTGCAATGCAGGTGCTCTGTGGTTATGAACACCCAACTTACGAACATCCATCCATACGAAGAATCCGCAACCAGTGGGGGCTGGGTTGGGTCGAGAGAGCCAGAAGTGCTGAGCAGACTCACCCATTCAATCCCTGAGTCAGTAAGGCTGACTGACGGCCGCTCTCAAAGTGCCTGCTTACTATCCCATCACAGCTGTTCCTGTGATCCGCTCACACACATGGACTTTGTTCACTTCCGACTTACAAACAGTTTGGGTTACAGGATGGAACCCTTTTGCAATCCGGGGACTGCCTGCAAAAAATCTCATAGTTTAGATGAGATTCCCATTGTGCTCAATATTTACCCACACAATTTGTGATATTATTAGCATTGTAGGTTTACATTACTTGCAAGAAATCTTGTATGTGATTTTAATCACCAACACCAAACTAAATAACATAACAGTGTAAGAATGAACATTTCAAAGTTCGGAACAAAAAAGTGTTTAGATTTGCTGCATACTTGTGATGGAATCTGAATAAATTGGAGTGGTTTTAAATAAATAAACTGATTCTGCTAATTGATTAAATGGTACATGGGAATTTATGTTTGAGATTGTTTTCATTATTACAAAATATATGAAGGCTTTGGACTTTGTGAAATATTTGGCAGGGGTGCAGAAGAGGTTTTCCATACCAACTGCAGGAATGGCAGACTTTGTTTTCCTTGGAACAGAGAAGGTTGCAACAAGATCTGATTTAAGTATTTAAAATCAACGGGATAGAGAAGAAATGTCCACAGTGGCAGAAAGATCCAAAATCAAGCAAAGTGTAAAAAGATGATTAGAAACATAGAAACATAGAAAAATAGGTGCAGCAGTAGGCCATTTGGCCCTTCGAGCCTGCACCGCCATTCAATATGATCATGGCTGATCATCGAACTCAGTATCCTGTACCTGCCTTCTCTCCATACCCCCTGATCCCTTTAGCCACAAGTGCCACATCTAACGCCCTCTTAAATATAGCCAATGAACTGGCCTCAACTACCTTCTGTGGCAGAGAATTCCAGAGACTCACCACTCTCTGTGTAAAGAATGTTTTCCTCATCTCGGTCCTAAAGGAATTCCCCCTTATCCTTAGACTGTGACCCCTTGTTCTGGACTCCCCCAACATCGGGAACAATCTTCCAGCATCTAGCTTGTCCAACCCCTTAAGAATTTTGTAAGTTTCTATAGGATCCCCCCTCAATCTTCTAAATTCCAGCGAGTACAAGCCGAGTCTATCCAATCTTTCCTCATATGAAAGTCCTGACATCCCAGGAATCAGTCTGGTGAATCTTCTCTGTACCCCCTCTATGGCAAGGATGTCTTTCCTCAGATTTGGAGACCAAAACTGTACGCAATACTCCAGGTGTGGCCTCACCAAAACCCTGTACAACTGCAGTAGAACCTCCCTGCTCCTATACTCAAATCCTTTCGCTATGAATGCTAACATACCATTTGCTTTCTTCACTGCCTGCTGCACCTGCATGCCTACTTTCAATGACTGGTGTACCATGACACCCAGGTCTTGTTGCATCTCCCCTTTTCCTAATCTGCCACCATTCAGATAATAGTCTACCCTCATGTTTTTGCCACCAAAGTGGATAACCTCACATTTATCCACATTATACTGCATCTGCCATGCATCTGCCCATTCACTCAGCCTATCCAAATCACCCTGCAGCCTCCTAGCATCCTCCTCACACCTAACTATACCCCCCAGCTTGGTGTCATCTGCAAACTTGGAGATGTTGCATTTAATTCCCTCGTCCAAATCATTAATATATATTGTAAATAGCTGGGGTCCCAGCACTGAGCCTTGCGGTACCCCACTAGTCACTGCCTGCCATTCTGAAAAGGACCCGTTTACTCCTACCCTTTGCCTCCTGTCTGCTAGCCAGTTCTCTACCACATCAATACTGAACCCCCAATACCGTGTGCTTTAAGTTTGTATGCTAATCTCTTATGTGGGACCTTGTCGAAAGCCTTCTGAAAGTCTAGATATTGCACATCCACTGGTTCTCCCTTATCCACTCTACTAGTTACATCCTCGAAAAATTCTATCAGATTTGTCGGACATGATTTACCTTTCGTAAATCCATGCTGACTTTGTCCAATGATTTCACCACTTTCCAAATGCGCTGCTATCCCATCTTTAATAACTGACTCTAGCAGTTTCCCCACTACCGATGTTAGACTAACTGGTCTGTAATTCCCCGCTTTCTCTCTCCCTCCCTTTTTAAAAAGTGGGGTTACATTAGCTATCCTCCAATCCTCAGGAACTACTCCAGAATCTAAGGAATTTTGAAAAATTATCACTAATGCATCCACTATTTCTGTGGCTACCTCCTTGAGTACTCTGGGATGCAGACTCTGGCCCTGGGGATTTATCGGCCTTCAATCCGTTCAATTTAACCAACACCACCTCCCGGCTAACCTGGATTTCACTCAGTTCCTCCATCTTATTTGACCCCCGTTCCACTGCTATTTCCGGCAGATTATTTATGTCTTCCTTAGTGAAGACAGAACCAAAGTAGTTATTCAATTGGTCTGCCATGTCCTTGTTCCCCATGATCAATTCACCTATTTCTGACTGCAAGGGACCAACATTTGTTTTAACTGGTCTCTTTCTCTTCACATATCTATAAAAACCTTTGCAGTCAGTTTTTATGTTCCCTGCCAGTTTCCTTTCATAATCTATTTTCCCTTTGTCCTCCTCTGCTGGATTCTGAATTTCTCCCAGTCCTCCGGTTGGCTGCTTTTTCTGGCAAATTTGTATATCTCATCTTTTGTTTTTATACTATCCCTGATTTCCCTTGTTATCCATGGATGCACCACCTTCCCCGATTTATTCTTTTGCCAAACAGGTATGAACAATTTTTGTACATCCATGCAGTCTTTAAATACCTTCCATTGCACATCCACTGTCAACCCTTTAAGAATCACCTGCCAGTCTATCTTGGCCAATTCACATCTCATACCTTCAAAGTTACCTTTGTTCAAGTTCAGAACCCTTGTTTCTGACTTAATTTTGTCACTCTCCATCCTAATGAAGAACTCAACCATATTATGGTCACTCTTGCCCAAGGGGCCACGCACAACAAGACTGCTAATTAACCCTTCCTCATTACTCAATACCCAGTCTAGAATAGCCTGCTCTCTCGTTGGTTCCTCCACATGTTGGTTGAGAAAACTATCCCGCATACATTCCAAGAAATCCTCTTCCTCAGCACCCCTGCCAATTTGATTCACCCAATCTACATGCAGATTGAAGTCACCCATTATAACCGTGTTACCCTTGTTGCACGCATTTCTAATTTTCTGTTTGATGCCATCCCCAACTCCAATACTACTGTTAGGTGGCCTGTACACAGCTCCCACTAGTGTTTTCTGCCCCTTAGAGTTTCGCAGCTCTACCCATATCGATTCCACATCCTCCACGCTAATGTCCTTCCTTTCTATTGCATTAATCTCCTCTCTCACCAGCAACGCTACCCCACCTCCTTTTCCTTTTTGTCTATCCCTCCTGAATATTGAATACCCCTGGATGTTCAGCTCCCAGCCTTGGTCACCCTGGAGCCATGTCTCCGTGATCCCAACTATAGCATAGTCATTAATCGCTATCTGCACCTTCAACTCATCCACCTTATTACGAATGCTCCTCGCATTGAGACACAAAGCCTTCAGGCTTGTTTTTACACCACTCTTACTCCTTATACAATTATGTTGACAAGTGGTCCCTTTCACATCGATCCCTATTACACTTGGCCATACTCTCCTATCCCTTTGTGAGCTTTCTTTCCCGTTAATTCTGGGGTCATTAACCGTCCCTTTACTCTCTTTCCCTTTAACTCCGTCCTCGACTATCCCATTTGACACCCCACCCCTCTTATTCAGTTTAAAACCATCCGTGTAGCAGTGTCAAACCTGCCGGCCAGAATGCTGGTCCCCCACCTGTTAAGATGCAATCCGTCCCTTTTGTACAGTTCCCCCTTACTCCAAAACAGATCCCAGTGATCTAAGAATCTAAATCCCTGCCCCCTGCACCAGTTCCTCAGCCACACATTCAGGTCCCGTATCTCCCTGTTCCTGCTCTCGCCAGCATGAGGAACTGGAAGCAAACTGGAGATAACAACCCTGGAAGTCCTGCTTTTCAGCATTTTTCCAAGCTCTCTGAAGTCCCGCTGCAAAATTTTCATCCCCTTCTTTACAACATCATTTGTGCCAACATGCACGACCACTTCTGGCTGTTTGATTGTTAAACAATCCAAATAAATTACACGAGGAGAGAAAATTACACAGTAAGTAATTAAGGTCTGAAATGTAATCATGGGATTGTGGTTGAGTCAGATTCAATTGAGAAGGAAGTGGGATGAATAATCAAAGGCGAAAATTTGAAGGGCTACAAAGAGAAGAAAGGGGAGTGGGACTCGATGAGCTGAATGACACTCTTCTGTGATTAACCATCCCATCATTCTATTTTTTTAAATGGATACCTTTCTTCATAATGATCCAGTGAATATCCAAGTTAGGCAAAGTGTCAAATTATTTCATGTTTAGAATGGAAATTTTACCTATCAAAATATTGGAGGATTGTGCAGAGAAAAATAATGTCCATAGCCTCAACCCTCTATTTCAATTACTCTCCAGAGATGGGCATAAATCTAGATTGCCGTGCCCTTGCAGCAGTAGGGCTGTGTAGTTTTGTTGGACATGACTTATCCTTGATGTTGAGTTAAATTAAGGTCCCATCTGCATGTTTGGATGAATGTATTAATGTGCCAAAATCACTACATAGAGATTACTTGGACATTAGTTCAATACTATTTACAAAATGTTGTTGTGTGCAAATCACCTGTTTTATTTTCTCCATTACAATGGTCACTACACTTCAAAGATGGTTTAGTTTTGATTTTGTCTTTCTTTACCTGAAGGAACAGGCCACTAAAACAATATTGTTAGTAATGGCTTGCTCATTACAAAGTCAATTGAATGGTTAACAAAGGCTGTTTTTATGTACATCTGGCTGACATTTCCAACCAGGGGAAAGAAAGGGACTAAGAGACAAAGAGAATAAAAAGAGTAGGAGCACAAACAAAAAACTGGGACAGAGAGAAATACTAAATAGAAAAGTAATAAAACAGTCACCAAAACAAAGCACACATTAATCATTGGAACTGGCCGATCCTGAACTGGAAATAGGTAATGTGTTCTCCCCAGAGACAAAAGTTACAAGACAAGTAACAAGGGCAAAGTCTTAAATTAATATTTTTCATCTGCATTCACTCTAGTGAAAATATTATAGTTGTACACTTCATTAGTGAATTTCTAGGGCATGTTAAGATTGAAAAGGAGGAAGCCTTGCGAATATAAAAAAAGGATAAATCTCCAGGGCCTGATGAGGATGTGTAACCCAGGCTTCTATGAGAAGTAATCAAGGAGAATGCCAGAGCACTGTTGCAGATATTTACGTTTTGACCGCTGGACAGTTAGTCCATTATCAGTGGTAGGGAGATTATTGGAAGATCCATTAAATCTTAAATAATGATTGGATTAATCTATATTTGGAAAGCCAAGGATTGATCAGGAAGAGTCTGCTTAGATTTGTTGATGGGAGATCCAGTCTGACTAATTTAATTGAGTTTTGGAAACAGTAAAAAAGCTTTCTGATGAGAGTAGTTTGATTGATGTGGTAACGGCCGTTTCCAGCAGGAGAGAGACTAAACTCTTCTCTTCATATTCAACCGCAATCTAACTGGACCTGTCACATAAATATAGCAATGGCGAGAGAGAGCTAGAGGCTAAGTATCCTGCGGCAAATGACCCACTTTTGTATTTCCAACAGCCTTTCCACCATCTTTATGGTGGACTCCAGGGATATAATAGGATGTTCTCCACTTGTCTAGATGAGCTACGATCACACGCTCAGAAAGTCTGATGCAAAGGCAGTGAGCACAAAGGAGCACAAAGGAGAGATGCTATATCAACATTATTTTATATTTTCACTGTTACTTGCTCACACTCGTGTAACTTCCTTGAGTTCTCCACTGTAGAGCACCTTCACTACACAGACTTACAGATTCAAATGGCAGCCCGAGGGACTAAATAAATGGGCAGAAGCTGCTGGCTGTGACAGCACTGCTGACACTTCAGGCATGAATGAAAGCAGCAACAGGAGCAGCAGTAGCAGTGCCAGCAACAGCCTTATCTTAGGCCCACAGGTCCACACAAGAGGGAGGATCACCAGGACGTGCTGGGCAGAAGAAGCCACATCAGGCGCACAGAGTTTTCTGATAGAGGATAGGCTTCCTGTGTACACAGTGGTATTCCTGTAAATACCAGGGGTATTTTAATCCGAGGAAATTCAATTTACATGTAACTCACATGTAATCATTACTCTCATATCATCCGAATTTCAGGGAGACTTTGATGTGCAAGTCGGAAGATCTTTGAAAATGGCAGTGTAGATGAATAACCTAGTAGGCATATGCAATACCAACCTTCATTAGTCAGGACATTGAATACAACAGCAGGAAGGTTTGCTCCAACTTCATAAAACACCAAACAGATCTCAGCTGGAGCTCTGTACGCAGTTCTGCTCGTCAGATCCAAGGAAGGATATGACAGTGCTGGGGAGAAAGCAGAGAAGACTGAGCAGCATGTTACCGGGAATGGAGTGTTTCAGTTATGAGGAGAGAATGGAGAGGCTTAATCTGTTTCCCCTGGATTAGAGGAAGTTAAGAAGGAACATTATTGTGATATATAAAATAATAAGGGCTACAGATGGAGTAGACTGCAAGAACCCTTTTTCCCTAAATTAGAGGTGAATAACATTAGATGACATAGAGTAAGAAATTTACAGGGGATCTGAAGGGGTCCCTTTTGACCCAGAGAGCGGTGAGTATTTGGAATGCACTGCCTGAAAGAGAGGTGGAAGCAGAGTCAATGACAGCAGTGAAGAAGTGTCCAGCCAAACACTTAAATTGCCAAAGCAAAGAAAGTTATGAGTCCAGTGCGGGAAGATGGGCATGGACATAGTGGCCAAATGGCATGTTCCCATCTGTATACCTTCATGACTCTCTGTCAAATACTGTGCAAATATTCCACAAAACGAGATGAATTGACGAAATACGAAGAAACTGAAAATAATAGGTGGCTTTGTGTATCTTGCCAAAACTGTGTTGCTGGCAACGTTCCTCTGGCGATCCCTTGACATTGTAATAAAGGTTATGCTACTGCCCAATAAATAACCTTGATGCTCAGAAGAAATTGTTTTAAAATGAGTGATTGATTAAGTAGACTGTGGATTTTCCAGAAATGTAATAAAGTAAAATTATGGATTCACATTAAGGGGACAATTTAAAATGGGAAGGAAAGAACTGCAGATGCTGGTTTAATTGAAGGGAGACACAAAATGCTGGAGTAACTCTGCGGGACAGGAAGTATATGTGGAGAGAAGGAATGGGTGACGTTCATCAATTCCTTCTATCCAGATATGCTGCCTGCCCCGCTGATTTACTCCAGCATTTTGTGTCTCCCTTCAATTTGAAATGGGAAATGCAGTAAGAATACTCAGTGGGTCTGGGAACATCAGTGAAAAGAGAACAAGAGTTAATGTTTCAGGAGGAAGGTTGGTGACCATCCATCAAGATGAACCCACCTAGCTCTGAAAATAGGTAATCGTACTGAAATATTAACTCTGTTTCTTTCTCTGCAGATGCTGCTTGAACTTGTAAGTACCCTCTGAAGTAAACTTTTCTGTTATTATTTCAGAATTGCAGCATCTGCATTCTCAGAGAGGCTTAGTGAGATACAAGGAAACAGGTCAATATGCCCACTTAGTCTGAGCCAACAATTGACCATCCATTGGCATGAACTCCATTGTTATTCTCCTTACATTCTTCCCTAATTTCAGAATCTAGTCAGTGCCAACCATGCCTTTGGAAATCATGGTATATAATCAGGGGGTCTCATTTCACAAGAGGTAGAACCAACTCTAGCCGGCCAATGATGATTTAAGCTGGCTTACATCTCTAAATGGGCTCTGCTGGTGGTGAGGTAAATGCACAGGTCAGAGTGGGCACCTGGATTTTCCATGATGGAGTTGAAGGCATGGACAGAGGAGAGAGAGATTCCATCAAAAGAGAGTCAGGAAGCTCCTACGCCACACAAAGAAGTTGGAGTGGACTGCAGTTAAGATAAATGGACAGGTAGCCAAGTCCCAAGGGCATGGTGCAGTGCTGTAAGAAGTCTCATAATGTCACACTTGTGTTGAAGGATGGTGATACACAATCAATCAGCCATGATCACAATGAATGGCGGTGCTAGCTCGAAGGGCCGAATGACCTCCTCCTGCACCTATTTTCTATGTTTCTATGTTTCTAAATGCTATATTCCATTCACATCAACATTCACCTCATATGCTGCTCCATGCAAGTCTTCACATACTATCAAACTCTATCGTTCAGGACTCATGCCTTATTCAAATGACCCACTCACACATTCATCATCTCCCCTCTCTGCCCTGTGCCTCACCTGGATGCGCACCCATTTCTCCCACAATCTAACCATGCTTTCCCATCCCCCCCATCCTTTTCCACCTGTATCTCTATGCCTAGCTTCATATTTCATACCTCTTCTCTCCTTATCTCGCAGTTTTTTGTCCTCTGATCTCTTGCCTTTGTCCCACCATTTACCAATCAAACCCCACTCACCTGTATCCAACTATCACTTGCCAAGCTTTGTCCCGGCCCACCACTCTTCCAGCATTCTCTCCTCTACTGGTAATCAGTCTGAAGAAAGGTCCCGACCTGAAAGTGTCCCTCCTATCCATCTCCTCCAGAGGTGCTGCCTAATCTGCTGAGTTACTCCAGTACTATTGTCTTTTTTTTGTAAACCAGCATCTGCAGTTCCTCGTGTCATCACTCATCCTTACTCTACGCTTCACCCACATCGCAGGGTTTGTAAACTCTGCCAACTATTCAATCGTGACAGACACATCACCGGCACATGGCAAGAGGCCTGGACACTTCCTTCTGTCTTGGCCAACTTAATTTCAACACTTGTGGATCTGGCCAAAACGTAGAGTCTGATGGCTATTGTATCAGCTTGCCATATTTCACACATGGCATGCATGTACTCATTAAACACAGGATATACTCCGTTGGTTGGGGCACCCCTTAATCTCTCACATTGCTCAGCAGTAACTGTGAAAATAAGAGTCTAGTGCTTATTTCATATTCATTTAAAAAATCTGTTTACAAATCACCACAATGTATGCCAAATTGTAGACGCTGCAGGCGATTGCTTCACCATCTACTACAGCATGCAGCTATTGAAGAAGTTTTGCAATATGGTGATTTGGTTCCTTGGCAAATCTATTTTTTTTACCCTGCAACTCGTAAGTTCATAAGTTCATAAATTATAAGAGCTGAATTAGGCCATTTGGCTCATCAAGTCCACTCTGCCAGTCAATCATGGCTGATCTATCTCTCCCTCCTAACCCCATTCTCCTGCCTTCTCCCCAGAACTCCTGACACCCGTACTGATCAAGAATAGTAAGATTAAACAAGAACTTACCAGTTTGAAGCTTGAACCTTATTTTATAAAGTTGCGCTGAGGGATTTCGTGAAGACCCCGCCAGGCACGCATGCGCGACATTCTTCAAAGCAGCGGTGTGGAATCACAGATAACAACAATGACTGAAGATAGTAAGATTTAAGAGAACTAACATACCAGTTGACCTTATGATAGAGGGTTTGGGAGCGGAGGGCACAAAATCCCTCATCGCAACTCCTCATAAAATAAAGATCAATGCAAACTGGTAAGTTCTTGTTTAATCTTACTATTTTACTTCGGAGTCACATGAGTGACTTCGTGAAGATTTCAAAGCTCTGTGATTACATGCCCTGGATCACGTCCATGCTCACACACTGCCATAATACTGATGGAGGAAGTATGTTAACGTATTTCAGACTTGAACAAGCTGAAAAATAATAACATTTGTTAATACAACAATAATCCCCTGAACTCAGGGACAAACATTTAGGGAACAGCGCTTAAAACAGAATCTGCCAATGTTGCGGGAGCGGCTACAAGTCAGTTATAAAACCGCTGAAATGTAGATTCACTGGCCCAGCTCGCTATTGTGAGGACATAATCCATGAACACCTCCATGGTCCTCGCCACTGATGTGGATGCAGCCCTGGTAGAATGACATTTTAAAAATGTTAGTGTCTTACCTGCTGCACCGAATACCATCTTGAGTTATCTGGGGATAGTCTGCACCATCACCCTGTAGTCGCAGGTCTGTGTAGTTTAAGCAACTCTTCTATAAAGAAGTTACTTTATTATGGGTCGATCATTCTATCCAGGTTTAATTCCTGTAGAGTCTAGACCCGTTGTGCTGTGTTCAGTGCCATTACCACCATCACTTTGAAGGTGAGTAGGTCCAGTGGTAAATTCATCATAGGCTCCTGAGTAGGGTCAACACTACTTCTAATCTCAGGTAATATAATATCATGGTCGGGGAGGGATGGATAGACCATAACCCTCATAGTTTGGATACCAGCTGGTGAGATCCCACTCCAATGTTGAGATAGGATGACAGTGCACTCCTGGCACTGTATACAGCACTGTAACTGAGGGACTCATCATAATGAAGACCTGTGAGGATTCCAGCACATTGGAGATTGGAGCAGATATGTAGGTGGTCTAGGTCCGACTACAGAAAACCTCCCATATCCTTATGTAGGTGAGGTACTGCTTCCTAATGGACTCTCTCTGCACGATGCTGTTTGACGTCCATGGTCCTTTATGTTGCAGAGCCTGGTTGCGTTTCCTGCAACACCTGTCTGATGAAGCAGAATGGGGAAAGCATAGAAAAACGCATTTCCCCCCAATGTAGCGAGAACGCGTTCATCGCCACTGCCCCAGGATCTGGTTCTCAAGAGACATATGTTGGTATCCAATGGCTCAACCTGGACGCAAGGAGGTCGATATCTGGTATTCCATATTAGGCTATGATTTTAGCAAACATTTGGAGGTTCAAATCCACTTGATGTCGTTACTTGTGACCTGGTGTCCGCCACTATATTGAGCTTAACCAGAAGGTACGTAGCTGATACCCAAATATTTCTTTCAATCCACCAGAGCCAAATTAATGTTTCCAATTCATCACAAGATATTGACTTGACACCACCCATAAGGTTTAAATATGCCACCTCAGTGGTATTATTTTGAAGACGAACATACGTATGCTGCAGATTAGTGCATTAAGCCCGTAGCCCGTGACATGCTCCCAGCATTTCTAAATAGTTTATACCTTGTGATTGAAGAGAAGTAGACTCATGCAAATCCCATCTACCGCCCAAACTGGAATGGTGTCGGTAGTTCCCCAGCCCTTGGCGCTTGCGTCGGTTTGTAACACGACTAATGGGTTTGATGTAATGATGGGATTTAACAATCACAACCATTGCTAATCCACCATTGTAGCTCAATTTATGCTTTGATTGGCAGCTGCATAGGCTCGTAAATGTCCAGCATTTGCTTTTAATGCTGAGATTTTTGCTTTTTGCAAGCTTCGATAGTGTAATGGCCCAAATTATGTGGCTGGAATGTAGCTACAAGTTTACCAATTACCTTAGCAGCATGTCTAATAGTCGGTTCCCTGACGCAAGCAAGGCTGTTACATGCGTCTATTATGTCTATTGCTCTGTTCCCTGGGATAGTGACAATCAGAGCCCCAGAATGTATGTAACCTCCCTCCTACTTGTGAGGTTATGCATGCAGTACTTCCAAGAGAACCAGACCCTCTTACCTCCATGGTTACCGGCGGGCCTGACGTTCTGGTTTCTGGTGTTCCGTCGTTGCTGGGTGCTGCTCGATCACCTCGGTAAATCCCTGTTCCTGCAGCTGGTGTGCGGTGAGGTAGTCTATGCTGGCCCATCCCTAAAAAAAGCTTCTGCTGTTGGGGAGCTGGTGGCGGATATGTTCTTGATGGTCTATCTGGCTGCCCCCCCCGAGGTTTAGAGGGAGGATAAGGCTGTGGTCTTCGGTAAGTCTGCACCCTTGACATCAGCCCCACGGTTTTGGCTTCGATATTAAATATTAGGTTTGCCTGTGGTGCCCATATCCCATGAACAAATAAGTAAAAGGTGAAGGGAAATTTCGTGTATCACAGAGGCAATGGAAGCTTTTTGACTCAGAGGCAGATGTGAGGCAGCAGCTATCAGGGTCAATGCCAGAAGTTAATGTGCTGAATTAATTGCCGCAGAAAGTACAGTAAACTCACACAGGTGAATGCGTATTCACATGGCATAATCTGCTAACTCCACCACTGGCCTGGGACAGTTTCTATTATACTGCAGCTCATCACACAGCTCGATCAACCACGATCAATCAATATTTATACCTAACATTCACGCATTCCACGGGCTGCACTGCAGTCGTCACATCCACATCTCACAGCTTGCACACACACAATCCTGGATGACAATGCAGATTCCTCACCTCAACACACTGCCTAACCAGCAAACATCACTTCTATCATTTCACCTCATCCTCAGATCCGTGGCATTTGATTGTGATTTAAGAAACGTGTCTTTATGCGATATTCCTTGTTGTGTGACAGCCGTTTCACTTCAAATGGGGCAATAAACTGCAACATTTTTCTGTTTTCAGGAAGGGAATGTGGCCCAGTGGTAGAGCTGCTGTCTCACAGTGCCATAGACCTGGGTTTGATCCTGACTACAAGTGCTGTCTGTGCGGAGTTTGAACGTTATCCCTGTGACTGTGTGTTTTTTTTCCGGGTGCTCTGGTTTCCAAAGATGTGTAGGTTTGTAGGTTAATTGATTTCTGAAAATGTCCCCTAGCCTGCTGTCGAATAAGATGTTATGTGTGGGTGATCAATGGTCGGCATGGACTCCTTGGGCCAAAGGGCCTATTTCCTTGCTGTATCTCGCTAAACTAAATATGTTCAAACATCACCGTGTTTGTATCTTTTTGACAGAAGCCGCGCCACCTGCTGAGTTTTCCATCATTTTTTCTGTTAATGATTCTCAGTTTCAGTTTAGTTTATTGTGGTACAGTGAAATGCTTTTGTTACGTGCTAACCAGTCAGCTGAAAGATTCTCTTCTTGAAGAAGAGAAAATCTGAACGACAGGTGTTTATGGACATGTTTGATAATTTGTTTCAAATAAAATAGATTTAAAAGATATGTATTTGAATAATTCAGTGGTTAAACAGATATGCAGTTACCCTGGTTAATGCTGAGGGGATGCCACAGCTGAGCTGTGGGTCACAGCTTGCCTGGTGACTGGCCCCCTTTCTGTGTCAGTTTAGGGAAGGTTACTTTGATGAGCAGAAGTCCAGATCAATCACTACTCTTTTGTACCATATCCTGCTGCTTTGCTTTGTAATTGATATCCTGCAGGCTTGTATTTCACATTAACTTTACTTCCTTCTTTTAAAACCAGAATGAATTGATCTGACAGTATCTCTTTAGAAAAACATGGTATGCGAGTAATTCAGACCGGAACATAGTGCACAATCATAATTTAAATGTTATACAAGGCATAAAGCAGGGTGACAGGACCTAACCAACTGTCAAGTAGTAATGTCCCAGCTTGTTTATGGTCATTAGGTCATAAGTGATCGGAGTAGAATTAAGCCATTCGGCTCATCAAGTCTATTCTGCCATTCAATCATGGCTGATCTATCTCTGCCTCCTAACCCTATTCTCCTGCCTTCTCCCCATAACCTCCGATATCTGTACTAATCAAGAATCTATCTATCACTGCCTTAAAAATCTATCTATCACTGCTATCCACTGACGGCCTCCACAGCCTTCTGTGGCAAATAATTCCACAGATTCACCACCCTCTAACTAAATAAATGTCTCCTCATCTCCTTCCTAAAAGAACTTCCTTTCATTCTGAGGCTATAACCTCTAGTTCTATACTCACCCAGTATTGGAAACATATCCTCTCCACATCCACATATTAGCAATGTTACAAAATTTTGAGATCTAAAAAATCAAGTCTGCAATTCATCCCATCAGATAAAGCATAAAAATAAGTTTAATTTGACACCTAATTCACTTTCATATCTTCAGTATTAAAGAAGTTATGGCCATTTTCATACTCAGAAATTAGCAACTTGTTTCCTATTACTTTTCTATTGACTTAACACAAAAGTTGTGATCGAGGACAGTCAAAAGCCCATAACTTTCTTAAAAATTAAGAGAACTGAAATACATTTTCCGATATTATAGATTGAAGTATTCTGAATCAAATATGAAACAATCTTATTTGGATGACCTGAAATTAAAGCATATAATTAGTTAGATACCCAATTGTAGCTAATTACAAAATTCAATTACTAGATCTAAACATCTATCCATTTCTTAAGAAAAAAATCAACTTTTTTTTTAAAGCCTAAGTGTCCAATTAACATTCACACAATAATTCACAATATAACATGATTTTTAAATCTAATTGTCATTACTTTATATGCCAAATTTAAGGAATGTAGTGTTTAATGCCTGTAGATTAATGGCCATTTAAATCAGCTTGCGAGTGGGATTTTCTGGAACGCGATGGATTGGAACGTTGCGGTTGCGGTGAATTTAAACCCCATATCGGCAGGAAAAATTCTGCCGGTTCATATGGGGAATACATCACCGTTTCGCAATGTTAAACTTTGATTAAGGTCATCTAAAAAAGCAGGTTTATATGTAAAAAGAAACAGCTTTCATTTACCTGTCCCCTACGTAAAATCCATCCCCGTTGTCGGCGTTCACGGCATTAGGAGCTAATTTTTATTTTACTCCAGCGCTGAATTAGTCGGGCTATTTAAACGAATCTCCAAAAATAGCTCGCAATCCGAGAAAATAAAGCTCCAAATGGCAAGGGAAAACCGCATTTTAACCCCGCCCCCCCCCCAAAGGCGCCAAAGTCGCGCACACGTCCAGTGACAGAACTGCAGCACTGCTAATGGTAAGTTTTGTAACATACCGACACATATGCAAGATAGCGATAAAAAGAATCCTTGAACTAAAATGTCGACGTCTTTCACTTTCCACAGATGCTGCTTGACTGGCTGAGTTCTTCCGTGTGATCTGTTTTTCTAGCAAATTCCAGTATCTGCAGTTTTATTTATTTTCCAGCCATAAAAGAAAAGGTTGTCAAAAGGCAGGACCAGCTCTTATAATTGCCCAGATATAGCACCAACACCTGTACCAGGACAAGTAATTCCACTCCTCTCAAAAATAAAAAAACAAAATGAGTCTGAAAAAGGGTCCTGACCTGAAACATCACCTGTTCATGTTACTCCAGAGATGCTGCCTGACCTGCTGTGTTACTCCAGCACCTTGCGTCCTTTTGTGGAAACCAGCATCTGCAGTTCCTAGATCCTAGCATCAGTATTTGCTGGAATTATTGTCCATGATCACATTCCCTTATTAGTGCTCAGAATGTGCTCAGAATGGGCTGCACGGTGGACAGCCATAGAGTTGCTGTTTTACAGCACCACAGACCCGGGTTTGATCCTGGCTACGGGTGCTGTCTGTATGGAGTTTGTACATTCTCCCCGTGACCTGCATGGAAATTCTCCGGGGGCTCCGGTTTCCTCCCACACTCCAAAGATGACAAGTTTTTTGGGTTAAATGGCTTTGGTGAAATTGTAAATTGCCCCTGGTTCTAGTGTGCGGGCATCGCTGGTTGGAGCGTGCTCGGTAGGCCGAATGGTCTGTTTCTGCACTGTATCTCTAAACTAAAGTAACATATTTTGCAAACCAAGCAAAGCTCAACAGTGACAGTCTATGAGTGTCCTAAATATTACATCAAAATCCAAAGTAATATACTCTCAGTATGTTGTTGTTAGTTGAGTAACTGCCTGAACTCTGGTCAACTTCTCAGTCCTGAGATCTATCAAGGCCGCATCAACTCAAAAAATTAAAAGAGCTCGTGATGAAGCTGATCAGGGTCAGATATGATTAAATGCACTGTTCAACAGTCAGTTCCTACTCAATATCCATATCCTTTTCAGGACTCAATATCCATATCCGTTTCATGTTTTAATTGCCCAGAAATTGAAAATTGCCTGTTTTGGTTTATTAAATGTCAGTTTACTGCAGGCCAAGAACACTTTGAAAACACTTTGTAGCTTCCTGCAGCAGATTTGAAGGTTCAGGAGGCATTACTCCTGTTCACCCTCCCCTACTGGAACTTGCTCCTCGCGTCTGACGTCTGTAGCTCCCTCCTTGTTCCGCAATCCGACGAGCCTTCGGGTGGGGTCCCGGTCCCACCGTCCAATGTTAAACTAATCTCCTCTGCGTGCACATGATCCATATCCATAAATGTACATGTGCCTATCCAAAACCCTCATAAATGCCACTGTCGTAGCTGCCTCCACCATCATCCCTGGCAGCGAATTACCAGGCATCCATCGCTCTCAGTAAAAAGCTGCAAGAAATTCCTTCACAGTAAAGGTGGCAAGTATGGAGACAGAAATGAAAACAGAAAAATGCTGGAAATACCCTGCAGGTCAGGGTGCTTCTGTGGAAAGAGAAAAAGAGTTAACTTTCCAGGTTGAAGACATCGTTAAAACTGGGGAAGTAAGTTCAGGTTAAGCTGCAGAGAGAGTGGAGGTAGGATGAATAGAATGGTGGGAAAATCTCCGACAGGGGGAGGCCAGGGTTTCTGTGGAGATAAGTTGTTAAGTGGAGTTAAAGAGAGAGAAAAACATAAATGTACAATGCATGCTGTGAAATGCAGGTCGGAGCTGTAGGAAATGCCCAGTCGATGAGAGAGTGTCCGTTAAATTAGTGTTATAGCTGGATTGTGAACTGGCAGTCCTGATTTTAGACGAGAAAATGAGTTACCTGAAACTATTGAATTTAATATTGAACCTGGATGGCTGTACATAACCAGGCAGAAAGCGAGGCGCTGTTTAGGTTCCAGGTTTATATTAGGCCACCCAATTTGGACTACAGAGCCAGGTGGTGTGGAAGCGTTGGCAAGTATTGAAGACCTTTAAGGTGGAATGGGGAAGGGTTAGGCAGAAGGATAGCATGCTGGGCAATGGGGTCATCGTTATAATCAGTAGTGGGAAGAGTTAAGGATGGAATCAGTAGATACAGAGAATTAGTAATACAGAGTTGGAGATCCGTAACCACTTTGCATGATTATGGGTGAATTTTATCAATTTTTAAACGTCAGCAATTGTCGATTCATTATGTGACTTAGTCTGCATTCATGAGTTCAGCAAATTGAAACAAACTTGCTTAAATTATTGCCAATTCATAATTTAAACTGTCCCAATCAAGCCATTGGATTAATCATATCAGAGATAATCCATTAAGGGCCTGTCCCACTGTACGAGCTAATTCAAGAGTTCTCCCGAGTTTCCCCTGATTCGAACTTGGTGAATTACGGTAATAGCCGCTCGTAGGTACTCGGGGCTCTCGTGGACATTTTTCAACATGTTGAAAAATCTTCACAAGTCTTCACGAGCTTACCGCGTTTCCCGAGTACCTGCCGTTAGCGTTACATCTGTCTTTGCAGTCGAAGACACCAGCAACGTGCCTGAAATTCAGGACAGTCGGGGGTGGAAGTTAGTGGAGTGGCATTTACAAGGTGCTTGGGAAGCTGAAAGGGCTGAAGGTGGATAAGTCACCTGGACCAGATGGACTGCACCCTAGGGTTCTGAAAGAGGTGGCTTTAGGGATTGTGGAGACATTGATGGTGATATTTTAAGAATCACTAGAATGAGGAGTGGTTCGAGATGATTGGAAAATTGCCAATATTACCCCACTGCACAAGAAGGGAGCAAAGCGGAATAGTGGGAATTATAGGCCGGTTAGTCTGACTTTGGTTGTTGGTAAAATTTTAGAGTCCATTATAAAGGATGAGGTTTAGAGTTTAGAGATACAACGTGGAAATAAGCCCTTCGGCCTACTTACTACCAGAATGCATGACTTCATACATTTTTTACATTTACCAAGCCAACCTGCACGTCTTTGGAATGTGGGAGGAAACCGAAGATCTTGGAATTTACCCAAGCAGGTTACGGGGAGAACGTACAACACCTGTGGTCGGGATCGAACCCGGGTCTCCGGCGCTGCATTTGCTGTAAGGCAGCAACTCTACCACTGTGCCACCGTGACCGCCCTACGGTTACGGAGTACTTAGAAGTTCAGCATGGCTTTGTGAAGGGGAGGTCTCGCCTGACAAATTTGCTGGAATTCTTTGAAGAAGTAGATAGCAGGACAGACAAAGGAGAGTCAGTAGATGTTGTTTACCTCGATTTTCAGAAAGTCTTTGATAAGGTGCCACACGAGAAGTTGCTAATGAAGATGAGAGCCCATGGTATCAAAGGGCAGATACTAGCATGGATATCAGGTTGGCTGGATGGCAAAAGGCAAAGAGTGTCAATAAAGGGGGCTTTTTCTGGTTGACTGCCTGTGACTAGCAGTTCCACAGGGCTCGATGCTGGGGCCGCTGCTCTTCACGTTGTATATTCATGATTTGGACGAGGGGATTGAAGGCTTTGTGGCCAAGTTTGCGGTTGATATGAAAATAGGTGGAGGGGCAGGTAGTGTAGAGAAAACAGGGACTCTGCAGAAGGACTTGGATAGGTTGGGAGAGTGGGCAGAGAAGTGGCAGAAGGAGTATAGTGTAGCAAAGTATGAAGTCATGCATTTTGGTAGTAGGAATAAAGGCATAGATTATTTTCTAAATGCGGAGAGAATCCAGAAATCGGAGGTGAAAAGGGACTTGAGAGTGTTGATGCAGGATTCCAAAAAAGTTAATCTGCAAGTCAAATCGGTAGTAAAGAAAGCAAATGCATTGCTAGCATTTATCTTGAGAGGGCTGAAACAAAAACAGGGACGTAATGCTGAGGCTCTATAAATCACTGGTCAGGCCACATTTGGAATATTGTGAGCAATTTTGGGCACCATATCTGAGGAAGGATGTGCTGGCTCTGGAGATGGTCCAGGGGAGGGTTACAAGAATGATCCCAGGAATGAGAAGGTTAACATATGATGAGTGTTTGACAGAACTGGTCCTGTACTCGCTGGAGTTTAGAAGAATGAGGGGGAATCTCATTGAAACGTTCAAAATAGTGAAAGGCTTGGTTAGAGTGGATGTGGAGAGGATGTTTACACTAGTGGGAGAGACTAAGACTAGAGGTCATAGGCTCAGAATTAAAGGACATTCTTTAATGAAGGAGATGCTGAGGGTGGTGAATCTGTGGAATTATTTGCCACAGAAAGCTGTGGAGGCCAAGTTAGTGGATATATTTAATACGGAGATAGATAGATTTTTGATTAGTATGGGTGTCAGGAGTTATGGGGAGAAGACAGGAGAATGGGGTTAGGAGGGATCAGCAATGATTGCATGGCGGAGTAGACTAGATGGGGAGAATGGCCTAATTCTGCTCTTATCACATGATCACATGATCTTATGATCTATGAAAGACTAGATTGTTCTATGATTATACATTTATGCCTTGAATATTTTACTGAAATGCAATATTCATATATAAATTAGTTTTTATTTTATGCATTTGGTTTCACTAAAAATTGTTGTCCAAGTTTGGACATGGGTGCAATGGTGAGTGAAGAAACAGCAGAAAATGTACCATACATAAGGTGTCTTTACTAGGGATAAAGGTAAACCATCTGAAATTAACTTACATGGGAAAAGTTATACATCTGCTGATCAAACTTTCAGAAATAACTGTGATTAATTTTATTTCCTAAATGGACTTCCTACATCCAGAAATTAAATAAAGCCTTCACAATGCACAAGTATCGTGTTTGCAACGGTAAGGTACTGAAATGCCACAGGGATTTTGGTCAAAAAAATGACATTTCCTTATTATAGTGGTGCCACTGTGAGAGTAGCTGCCTCACAGAGATCCTGACCTCGGATGCTGTCTGTGTGGAGTTTGCACATTCTCGCTGTGACTGCGTGGATTTCTTCTGGGTGGTCCAGTTTCCTTGCACACCTCAAAGATGTGTGGGCTTGTAGTTTAATTGGCCTCTAAAATTACCTGAAATTATGTAAATTAAAATTATATTGATCACATTTAGAGGTGCCTCTTTCACCTCAATTGTTTCATTTCTTTATTAATTAAAAAATACAGTCCTGTAGTTTTGATGCTCCCTTCCAACCCCCCACCCCCCTTTATTCTTCTGTGGTGAGCTAATATTTAAAGGAGGGGATTGGAGTTGACATAGAGGATTGTAAAGCTATTGTTTAAGTTTGGAGAAAATAGGTGAGTGAAATTAAGAAGGGTAGAGTACTAGAGGGTGCACTGATGAAGGTTCAGTTTCATACCATTGTATGAAACTGAATGGAGGTAAGTTGGAAGTAGCCAGCGAATCGGTTCAAATAAGCCTTTCCAGCTCATGATATGCAACTCCCACCCCAGCCTCCATTTCAGTTTGTCAATCTTGATGCTTGATGGGCAGAATTGATTTCAATAGGGAAGCTGAGATCCTACATTTCCTGGATTTCTATCTGAAATCTTCACCTGCTCTCTTCATGTGCCAAGGAAGTGTTGAAACTCCAGTGTGAGATATCCAGGTGAGTACTTATTCACAATCATTGCAATACTTGTACATTTACTAGAGTAAGTTGAATGGGGCAAATATCAAGAGGAGCACAAAACAACTTGATCTATTATATCCTAATAAGGCAGAGATTTGTTTTCATTTAGTAAACCCGTTGCCTGCTGGACCCAGTATTTTATCAGGATTGTGGCAATGAGCTAATACTGATTTCTAAGCTCTATATCAATGACCTAATCAATTACACTGAGAATCTACGAAGAAAATGACCCCATTTGAGATACGTTTAAGCTTCATACATAAGCATGTTAAAGAACTGGACCATTCAGTGCAATGCAATCTGCCTATTGCAAATTATAAAGGCACTAATCAAAAGTTTGTTCTTTCCAATACATTAATTATTGCCCAAGCATTCAAAAAATTAGAAATGTGGGCAATAATTAATGTATTTCTCTCTTTATTTTGAAGAACCGCAACATGATTTGCCTGGGAAAACAGATGTTCCAAACAATGACCTTTGTTCTGAAATGGTGTGGAGCACATAACATAAATAGCAAGCTTCATATCATCTCAACCCCAAAAAGGAAGACAAGGATGTTTGTGGCTCACAAGGATGCAAATTCCTTAAAATCACAAACCACAGAGAAATAAAGAAGCGGAATCGTGCCAAAATAATTATTTCAAAAGCTATTCATTGCCTGGCAAGTCATACTTCCTTTTAAAAAAAAAGTCACCTGTTAACTTCTCATTTGCCAAAATGTGTATCTTTATTCTGAAACGATAATCCTTTGTGGGTTTAAAATCCATAGAACATAGAATAGTTCAGCAAGGAACCAGGCCCTTTGGCCCACAATGTACACGCCATACATGATACCAACTTAAACTAATCTCTGCCTGCATGTGATCCATTCCCTGCAACTGCAAATCCAGATGCAATTAGGTATTGGCTGGAATGTAACTTTCTTTCTTCCTCAATGGTTTTATCAGTACTGCCTCAGGTTAGGTTCAGCAGAGGCTTCACCATATCAGGTATGTGAACAGATAAGTGGAGAAATAGAAAGAACTCTACCCTTTCTTTGGCTAAGAAATAGGTGAGGGAAAAGCAGTCTTTACAGGGGAACGACATAAATCCTTTGGGAAAACCTAAAACTAGTCAAAGCTATCTTGCCTTCGAGATTGCAAATCACACCCCTGGAACCATATAGTCTTGATAAATGATTGAAGTTACTCAGATAATTAAGCAATTTCCATGAGTTTTTATATTATACAAAAAGCTGGAGTAACTCAGCTGGCCATGCAGCATCTCTGGAGAGAAGGAATGGGTGACGTTTCGGGTCGAGACCCTTCTTCAGGCCCGAAACATCACCCATTCCTTCTCTCGAGAGATGCTGCCTGTCCTGCTGAGTTACACCAACTTTTTGTGTCTATCTTCGGTTTAAACCAGCATCTGCAATTACTTCTTACACTGTATTTATATTAGCTCGGAAATAGGAGGATACAGGGATAGATATGGCTGGATTAACAAGAATACTTTCTTGGCCAGTGGCCATGTTTTGAGGTTGGATAGGACTCAGATGGTGCCGGTACAGGTGAGCGGCCAAGAAGGAATTGGTAAAGACAAGATGATGGATAGATTGTGGCTCTGTCTGAGAACACCTGGAAGTCAATGATCTCGTAGCTATTTGCTAATTGGAAAATTGCAAGGGTTGTCACTGCCTTTCTGAAACAGTTCATCAAACTTTGTCAAGAGTCTGCCGCAATGGTTTCAAGGATAAACACAGATTGCCTGCTTGACCTGGGGGTGAGGGGGTAATCCTCAACATGCATCTTTTGAGGTTGGCAGTGGGAGAGGTAGCAAAACTGGGATAAGGGACTCAGAAAATGTGAGTTCTAAAGTTACTGAACTACTGTTTTGCAACCAATAGTCCTGGTGAGGCCAGAGATGTCAGGACTGGCTGCTAATGCAGGCAAAAGCAAAATGCTGGAGGAACTCAGCGGGTCAGTCAGCATCTGTGGGTGGAAATGGACAGTTGATGTTTTGTGTTGAGACGCTTCATTTGGACTGAAAGAGCAGAGGGAATGTTGTTGGTATAAAGAGGTGCGGAGAGGGATTGATGGTCAAATAATAGTCAGGTGGGGGAGGGAAGGGTGAAGAAAGCAACAGAGGCTAGGAATTGATGTGGAGAATAAATGGCTGTAGATTCCGGAATCTGATGGGAAAGGAAGGTGAAGAGTGGAACTAAATGTAGGGTCGCGATCAGATGGGGACCACACAGGGAGAGGAGGGGCTAGGGTCAGGGGGGTGGGGATCGAGTAGGAGGAATGTGTGGGTGGTGGACAAATAGGGTAGATGGGAGAAGGGAAAGGACCAGGGTGACTGGGGGCTGAGAGAATAGTGGGAAGATGATTCTTTGTGAAAGGACTAGGGTAAATAGGAGGAGAGAGAAGGCAACAGAGGGAATGCAAGTTACCCGAAACTGAAGATTTCAATGTTCACTTTGTTGGGTTGTAGACTTCCCAGGCAGAATATGAGGCACCGTTCCTCTACTTTGCGTTTGGCCTCACGTTGGCAATGGAGAAGGCTGAGGACAGCCAACCTACTAAGGGAAAGGGTAGGGGAATTAAAATGACTTACAACTGGGAGATCCATAAGTTTATAAGTCCAGATGGTCACAGCAGATGGAGCACAGGTGCTCGGCAAAACCGTCACCGAGTCCGCATTTGAATTCACTGGCAATCAATCTCTTCATACCCATATCCATCCATCGCTTCCTACCTCTTGCCCCATATCTCCCCCCACCCCACATCTTTATATCAGCTACAATACCCCTTCTCTCTAAATGAAGAGTCTCGACCTGAAATGTCGACTGTCCATCTTCCTCCTCAGATGCTGCCTGACCCGTTGAATTCCTCCTGCTGCACTCTTTCTGTACTACAGATTCCAGTATCTGCAGTCTCTTGTGCTACTTGATTCTGTGAATCAAGCCAGAAACCTAAGGGAAACGAAGATATTACAAAACTAACAATTAACCAAAATGCAAGGAACAACTATTAGATTATTTGGTGGGGGGGAGGGGGGGGGGGGGGGGTTGGGGGTTGGGTGGAGAAGTGATGAGAGGCCTGTTAGCTCTCCCACAGTCTGTGGATGGATGTTCCGGCACTGAGCTGCACCCCTGGTGATCAGGAATCCTGTTATCAACAAACCACGCAAGCTTCGTCTTCACGCTGACTCTGTTAATTATGTTGGCATCTGCAGCAGACACATTCCTACTCCAGCCAGGATTCTGCCAGGCCTTATCCACACAGAAAAGTTTTAAATATTTTTTCCATACATTTCTGCATTCAAACCTACCAGCACGGCAGGATCAGAAACACATTCAGAAGGCGAGCGTCTACGCTGGCGCCATGCCAAAGCATCCGCCATCCCCTGCCAATATTAGCTGCACTGGGTTCCTGCTGAATGTGTGCATGGCAACAAGCCACAGCATGGGCTTTTCCTTTTACTTCTCACCTGGTTTAATGAATGAGCTCCTTCATCAAAGCACGGAGGTGCTAGATCGCCAGCGATCAGTCATCGATTGTACTGGTCTTGCTGTCCTGCCTCCCGATATCTCAAGCTGAATCGTTCCCATTAATCAAAAAACACAAAGTGCTGGAGTAACTCAGCGGGTCAGGCAGTGTCTCTGGATGGCATGGAAAGGAGACATTTTGAGTCGGAACTCTTCTTTGAGACTCTGACTTCAAACTTTCGATTCTTCAGTGTCTAAAGACGGGTCCTGATGCATAATATCATCTATCTACAGGTCAGGCAGCATTAAATACATTAATGGTTTAGATGAATGGATTAAATGTAACATTAGCAAATTTGCAGATGACTCAAAGCTGGGTGACAGTGTGAACTGTGAGGAGGATGCTATGTGGATACATGGTGACTTGGACAGGTTGGGTAGGTGGGCAGATGCATGGCAGATGGCAGGTTAATGTGGATAAATGTGAGGTTATCCACTTTGGTGGCAAAAACTGGAAGACAGATTATTATCTGAATGATTTCAAGTTGGGATAAGGGGAAGTACAATGAGATTTGGGGTTGCTTGTTCATCAGTCACTGAAAATATGTATGCAAGAACAGCAGACAGTGAAGAAAGCGAATGGCATGTTAGCCTTCATAACAAGAGGAGGAGTATAGGAGCAAAGAGGTCCTTCTGCAGTTGTACATGCCCCTAGTGAGACCACACCTGGAGTATTGTGTGCAGTTTTGGTCTACAAATTTGAGGAAGGAGATTCTTGCTATTATAGAAACATAGAAAATAAGTGCAGGAGGAGGCCATTCGGCCCTTCGAGCCAGCACCGCATTCATTGTGATCATGGCTGATCGTCCCCAATCAATAACCCGTGCCTGCCTTCTCCCCATATACCTTGATACCACTAGCCCCTCGAGCTCTACATAACTCTCTCTCAAATCCATCCAGTGATTTGGCCTCCACTGCCCTATGTGGCAGGAAATTCACCACTCTCTGGGTGAAAATGTTTTTTCTCACCTCAGTCTTAAATGGCCTCCCCTTTATTCTAAGACTGAGACCCCTGGTTCTGGACTCGTCCAACATTGGGAACATTTTTCCTGCTTGTCCAGTCCTTTTATAATTGTATATGTTTCTATAAGATCCCCCCTCGTCCTTCTAAACTCCAGTGAATACAAGCCTAGTCTCTTCAATCTTTCCTCATATGACAGTCCCAGGGATCAATCTTGTGAACCTACGCTGCACTGCCTCAATCACAAGGCTGTCATCCAATCCACAGAAACTGATCCTGAATCTATTGAACATTGGAAAATTATCACCAATGCGTCCACTATTTCTGAAGCCACCTCCCTGAGGACCCTGGGATGCAGACCATCAGAACCAGGGGATTTATCATCCTCAAATTAGAAGACCAATACTGTACGCAATATTCCAGATGTGGTCTTACAAGAGCACTATACAACTGCGGAAGAACCTCTCTACTCCTATACTGAAATCCTCTTGTTAAGAAGGACAACATTCCATTAGCTTTCTTCATTGCCTGCTGTACCTGCACGCCAACTTTCAGTGACTGCTGTACAAGGACACCCACGTCTCGCTGTACCTCCCCCTTACCTAACCTAACCCCATTGAGATAATAATCTGCCCCCTTGTTTTTGCCACCAAAGTGGATAACCTCACATTTATCTATATTATTCTGCAACTGCCACGCATCTGCCCACTCACTCAACCTGCCCAGGTAACCCTGCAACCTCCTAACATCCTCTTCACAGTTCACACTGCCACCCACCTTTGTGTCATCCGCAAACTTGCTAGCGTTGCTCCTAATTCCCTCTTCCAAATCATTAATTATATATGGTAAACAGTTGCGGCCCCAACACCGAGCCTTGCGGCACTCCACTAGCCACTGCCTGCCATTCTGAAAAGGACCCGTTCACTCCTACTCTTTGCTTCCTGTCTGCCAACCAATTTTCTATCCATATCAACACCCTACCCCCAATGCCATGTGCTCTAATTTTAGTCACCAGTCTCCCGTGCGGGACCTTATCAAAGGCTTTCTGAAAGTCTAGATACACTACATCCACTGGCTCCCCTTCATCCATTTTACTTGTCACATCCTCAAAAAATTCCAGAAGATTAGTCAAGCATGATTTTCCTTTCACAAATTCATGCTGACTTGGACTAATCCTTTTACTGCTATCCAAATGCCCCATTATTACCTCTTTAATAATTTACTCCAGCATCTTTCCCACCACCAAAGTCAGGCTAACTGGTCTGTAATTCCCCGTTTTCTCCCTCGCTCCTTTCTTGAAAAGTGGGATAACATTAGCTATCCTCCAATCCACAGAAACTGATCTGGAATCTATTGAACATTGGAAAATGATTACCAATGCGTCCACTATTTCTGAAGCCACCTCTCTGAGGACCCTGGGATGCAGACCATCAGGACCAGGGGATTTATCATCCTTCAGTCCCATTAGCCTTCCCAACATTATTTCTTGCCTAATGACAATTTATTTCAGTTCCTCGATCCCCTTAGATCCTCTGTCCTCCAGTACTTCTGGGAGATTGTTTGTGTCTTCCTTCGTGAAGACAGATCCAAAGCACCTATTCAACTCTTCTTACATTTCCTTGTTCCCCATAATAATTTCACCCGTGTCTGCCTTCAAGGGACCCACATTTGACTTTGCTATTATTTTTCCCTTAACATATTTAAATAAGTTTTTACTGTCCTTCTATACATTCCTGGCCAGCTTCACCTCATACTTCATCTTTTCTGCCCGTATTATCCGTTTTGTTTTCTTCTGTTGTCCTATGAAAGTTTCCCAATCCTCTGGCTACCGGCTACTCTTTGCTTTGTTATACATGTTTTGTTTTAGTTTTATTCTATCCCTAACTTCTCTTGTCAGCCACGGTTGCCTCCTACTCCCCTTAGAATCTTTCTTCCTTTTTGGAATGAAATGATCCTGTGTCTTCCGGATTATGCCCATAAATTCCTGCCATTGCTGTTCCATCGTCATTCCTGCTAGGATCCCTTTCCAGTCTACCTTGGCCAGTTCCTCTCTCATGCCTTCATAGTCCCCTTTGTTCAACTGCATCACTGACACTTCCGATTTAACCTTCTCTTTCTCAAATTGCAGATTAAAACTAATCATATTATGATCACTACCTCCAGCTGGTTCCTTTACCTCGAGTTCTCTTATCAAATCTCGTTCATTGGACAACACTAAATCCAGAATTGCCTTTTCTCTGGTTGGCTCCATTACAAGCTGCTCTAAGAATCCATCTCGCAGCAGTCTACAAACTCTCTTTCTTGGGTTCCTGAACCACCTGATTTTCCCAGTCTACCTGCATATTGAAATCCCCGATCACCACAGTGGCATTATCTTTGTTGCATGCCAGTTTTAACTCTTGCTGCAACTTACACCCTACATCCGGGCTACTATTTGGGGGCCTGTAGATAACACCAATTAGTGTATTCTTGCCTTTACAATTCCTCAACTCAATCCACAGTGACTCTATCTCTCCAGTCCCTATATCTTCCCTTGCAAGGGACTGAATTCCATTACTCACCAGAAGAGCTACCCCCTCTCCTCTGCCCACGTGCCTGTCCTTTCTATAGGATGTATAACCCTGAATATTATGTTCCCAGGCCCGATCCTCCTGCAGCCACATCTCGGTAATCCCCACAATGTCATATCTACCAACCTATAACTAAGCCTCAAGCTCATTGAGGAAGTGCAGTGTAGTTTCACGAGATTAATTCCTGGGATGGCGGGACTGTCATAAGTTGATAGAATAGAGCGGGTGGGCTTGTATACTCTGGAATTTTGAAGGATGAGAGGGGATCTTATCGAAACATATAAGATTATTAAGCGTATGGACATGCTAGAGGCAGGAAACATGTTCCCGATGTTGGGAGAATCCAGAACCAGGGGCCACAGTTTAAGAATAAAGAGTAAGCCATTTAGAATGGAGATGAGGAAAAAGTTTTTCACACAGCGGGTTGCGAATCTGTGGAACTCTCTAACCTCAGAAGGCAGTGGAGTCCAATTCTCTGGATGTTTTCAAGAGAGAATAAGATAGAGCTCATGAAGATAATGGAGTCAGGGGATATGGTGAGAAGGCAGGAACGGAACAGCGAAAATTTCCCCTTGCACTTACTGCAATATGAAAATCTAACTCTATCATACTTTCAGTGTTATGAAAAATTCTCAGCAACTGTAACCAATATGTTAATTATTGTTTTTGCCTATAACTTAAAGGGTGATGATAACTTTAACAGTGATGCAGCCTCCCTTACAGTGTCATAGACCAGGGTTCGATCCTGACTATAGATGCTGGTCTGTACAGAGTTTGTACGTTGTCCATGTGGCCATGTGGCTATGTGGGTTTTCTCTGGGTGCTCCAGTATCCTCCCACATTCCAAAGACGTGCAGGTTTGTAGGTTAATTGGCTTCTGTAAATTGTCCCTAGTGTGTAGGATAGAACTAGTGTACGGGTGATCGTTGGTCAGTGTGCACTTGGTGGGCCAAAAGACCTGTTTCCAAGTTATATCTCTAAAACTAAAACTACCATTCCCTTATATTTGGTGACCTCCACCAACACATCTTGAATGGTTCAATGGTGCTTTATTTGTCACATGTGCAACTACACAGTGAAATTCTTTTTGCATATTCACATCATGTTTCCACAAGTCCAAAGTCCAGTTCGCCCGCGTGCTTGGTCAACTGGAGCAGTTCCCGATCCACGTAAGCCCCACGCTCCTGCAGTGCCTTCCTTCATCGCTTTCGACCAGGTCGGCTCGCGAATGCCCTCCTCACCTGCCATCTTTGCATCCCAGGGGCACCTCCTGCAGCCGGCGTTGAAGGCGCTGGAGGCATTACTCTGGTTCACCCTCCTATGAGCCCTTGCTCCAAGCGTTCGACAACTCCAGCGGCTTTCTCGCTGGAAACGGTCTGCTGAGCCCTCGTGTCTTCCCGGTGGGCACCCCGGTCGCAACACCTTGGGAAGGCCTCTGCCGCGCGGCACCCTGAGCTTACTGTTAGAACGTGTGTGAAATTCCTTGCAAAATATTTATTCTGTTCAATCATGATGTATCCTCTAAAATGAGGTGAGAATTTGTGCTCTGCCTTCTTGGGACGTCTGTATTTCAATAAATTTAAAATGTTTAAAACAGCTGTACTTTTTATATAAGATGTATGAGAAACATTTTATGTACCTTTCAAGAAGAAGACAAACTGGTTTGAGGAACGAGGTAGATTTTTGTTATATACTCTGCAGAATGTAGATTCTTACTTAAGTTCCGATACATTGCAAAGCCATATCTAATTATTGGCCTGACAGCCCCTTTTTGTCAAGGAGGAAGGAACATCATTTGTAATTAATGGCTAAACCATTAATTTGTGTCTTTATAACAGATGCTTCCCGAGAATGCACTTTCAATAAAGATAACTAAAATCTAGCAGACTCATGCAATAAAAGGAACATTTAAATGCTATTAGTGCCAAAAATGTGTTAATGAAGCTGACGAATGCTCAGTTTTCATGGAAACTTGCTGAACAACAAAGACAAGAATCTGAAATTACAAAGAGGATCTCTATCAGCTGGAAATCATTGTCACAGAGAAATTAAAGCTAAATATTGCTGGTTGTTTGAAGACTTGCAGATTACAAATATAATGGAACTAAGGATATATAACCAAGGATATAACAAATAAGACAACTAAGGTGGAAGTAAATGAGTAATACAAATCGCAATGTTTGTCTCTTGGCAAAGCATCTGAAACTGAAGCAGAGGATTTTTGTTCCTCTTCAAGTCATTTGGCAGCCTGTCCTCCACTGTGAGATCTGTCACTGGAGCCGACATGGAGAAAGTGGCAAAAGTATCTGCCACCTTTTTTCAGCCTCAGATGAATCCAATCAGTTCAATGAACTAATTGCATTGGCTAAAACTATCAATGTCCTAGGACACGGCCATGAGGCTGGATTGTAAATTATAAAACGGGCATTTTGGACACTGAGGTGATCCAGTATCTGGGATCTGGGGATTTTGCTGATTTAAAAAGCTCTGCAAGGAAATCTTCTGCCAGTATCAGATGTGTGCATGCCATTAAGGCTGTTTTACTTCAGCAAAGCATGGAAGAACTTGCATTCAGTTTCCCAAAGAAATTCTTTATCTCTGTCTTCTATCCAGCTGGAGCGATGAGAGAGTGGAATGACCAGGGTGAAAACAAGTGAAGATTGATGCAAAAAATTGATTTAACGTATTTACCATTTCTTTTTTTTCCTGTTATTAATTTGCCTGCCTCATTTTCTAGGTGAGAGAGGCAGTTTGGAGGAGATGTTTTTTCAGAGGGCAAGTTTTTTTACACTGAGGGTGGTGAGTGCCTGGAATGCACTGCCTGGGATGGTGGTTGAGGCAGATATACGATGGTGATTTATAAGAAACATTTGGATAGGCATATGGATAGGCAGTGAATGGAGGGTTATGGATTATATGCAGGCAAATAAGAGTTGGTCTTGGTATTATGTTCGGCACAGACATTGTGCATCAAAGGGCTTGTTCTAATGCTGTACTATGTTCGAAGGTGTTATGGAGTCCCGGAAAGTATCAGTTGGTCCCAAATCTTTCCTATACATCAGATTCTGGGGAAAGAGAAGTCTCCATCCCAAGGATCTTTTAATATCTCTGTGTTTGTCTACATCTCAGTCTCCAGGTTCTCAGACAGCATCCAGAGGAGGTTTTTAAATAATGCAACCAAAAACTTGTCTATGCTGCAGAGCAACAAATTCAATACATATTTTTGTAACCAGTTGGGATAAACATGAAGCTAGATTAGTTGCCAGACTAATTAGAGACAAAGTAATGTTAAGGCATAGGAGAAGGATTCGATGGCTAGCTGTGAGGAGTTATGTTGATGACATTGGTGAAAGTTGCTTAATAATGATTTACATTAGTTTGTTGTCATATACGGCACAGTGGTGAACCTGGGAGAGCTGCGGTCTCACAGGGCCAGAGACCCGGGTTCGATCCTGACCTCGGGTGCTATCTGTGCGGAGTTTGTACCGTTGTACCGTTCTCCTTGTGACCACATGGGTTTCCTCTGGATGCTCTGGTTTCCTCTCACATCCCAAAGATGTGCGGGTTTGTAGGTTATTGGCATCTGTGTGGCCCCTAATGTGTATTACCCCTAATGTGTAGGGAATGGTATAATATAAAAATATTTTGAATGGATGATGGACGGTTGACGTGGACTCGCTGTGCGGAGTGGCCTGTTTCCGTGTAGCATCTCTGAGCTCTAAACTCTGCACATACATCAAGGTGCTATGAATTTCCTTGCTCACATGAAACCCACAAAGTAAGCAATATACACTGAGTAATGACAAATACAATAATAAATGTGATGACGAATGCAAAGCTGCAGAATTGTGCAAGATTTTTGTACAAAATCTGACTAGCACAAACAAATATTAAAGTACAGTAACAGAATGACTGAGTGAAGTAGCATTAAGAGTAAGAAGATGTAGCAGCATGCTCGGAAATGGAGTGTGAAATAAGTCATTGGATAGCAGTGTGGCAGAGGCAGTTCTTAAGATTGGACATCTGAGTTTTCAAGTTCCTGTATCATCTCCCATAATGTAAAATAGAGAAAATGGAACAACCAGTGTGCTGGCGCCTTGACGATACTTCCAGCCTTCCTGATGCGACACACTGTGAAGATGAACTGGATGGAAGGAAGTGACATGCCCATGGTGGACTGGGCTGGGTTCAACATTCTCTATAAATTCAGGCGGTCAAGAGCAAATCAGTTATCATACTAGACTGAGATAATTCGTGTCTGAATACTTTCTATGGTGCATCTGTAGAGGTTTGAGAGCATCCTCATGGACATGCCAATTCTTTTGACACATCAGAAAGTAAATATCCTGATGCGCTTTCTTCATCACTGCATCAGTGAAGGAACTAGGTAATAGGGAACTAGGGATCTAGTTGCTGGTAATATGGATGTCCAGGAGCCTGAAGTTGTCAATTATGGTCCCTGATTCTCCAATGTGTCAAATGAATCTATCCAGCATTTGCTCACACTGTACTTGTTTCCTTTTCTTTATGTGTACAGTAAAAATGGTGTCTCCAACAAGCTCTCAGACATTTTCCAAATTCCAGGAGACTGAAGTACGCGACATGCATCCGGTTTACAAGCTGCTTCAGCATACTTTTCACAGGGCAACTACGGAATTATTGGGAGCCATGTTCACTTTACTTCCTAACAACCGCATTTGTGCCCTGGATATGAGTTGCAATCTGACTGCAGCAACTATTGGAGCAACATTGAGGTGTAGCGTTGCCATGTGGCATGTTGGGGAAAGTACTCATGGATCAATACTTCCTATGGGTTGTAAAATACTTGTATAAAGTAGTTATTTTCAGGTGCTACAAGATGAATATGGCTTTCCCCTAACTACCTGCTGCTCTGTTTCACCAGCGTATGAATTAGATAAAATGTAATTCCTACTATACAATTATGCAACATTCAGATAATGACAGTCACATTTCTGATGTACATTGCTTCGAGTTATAGAGAGTCATGGGGTCTTACAGTATTGAAACAGGCCCTTGGCCCAACTTGCCGACACCGGCTAACAGGTCCCATCTACACCAGTCGCACCTGCCTGTGTTTGGCCCATATCCCTCTAAACCTGTCCTATCCATGTACCTGTCTACATGTTTCTTAAACATTGCGATAGTCCATGCATGAACCGATGATCTGCAAACTTGCTAATCATGCCATATACGTTTTCATCCAAACATATTGCAGAAAAGATTTGAATATGTCAAACTTCCAGTAGCAATAGTGAATATAAATATTTAACCAAAGGCTTCCATTGTTTGCCTCTAACCAAACACCTGCATGCGTGGGACCTGACAAACAACTTCTTCTAAACATTGGAGAGGATTTGCCTGGCTGAATAGGAAGGCACAGATCATGGAATCTCCAGCCCATAGGAGGAGATTATTTGCCCATACCTAACATTGGGAGGACCGGTGCTTCCCTGCTTTACCTGGCAACATGAAAACTCAGGAACCCTTGTGTGCATCAACCCTTGAGAAATTCCCTGTGTTCCAAATACATCTCCCTAATTTTGAAGCTTCTACATGAAAATATGAGATTTAAGGCGGTATGTTCAAATGAGCAACAGCAATAGGGCTAATGGGAAGGTCAGGACACACAGCGCGATTGACTTCATTTTGACCTACAGAATGCAGAGCAGTCACTCCAGGCATTCCTGCTATGTGTCACTAAGCTACACAATGTATCACAATGCAATTACGAAATTAGCCATGGCAAAACTAGGATTTTCTTACATTCATTCCCATGATGTATTTTTAATTTGGAAATGTTGTGCTCCAATATTTCTTTTCTGTATAAAATGTAAGCAGAAGAGGTCTGTTTACGATGTTTGCTCATCTGCCAGTTGTTTTACAAAAGTTATTTTCATTTAAATATTTGGAATATAGTCAAGCTATTTTGCTGGTATATGACAGTTCACAAACTTAGGTCAAAAGCATGCAATTGTTTATTTCAATTTAGATATACAGCATGGAAACAAGTCCTTCAGCCCATTGACACCATGCTGAGAATCGATCACCTGTTCACACTATTTCTATGTTATTTCACTTTTCACCTACTCCCTACGCACTCAGGGCAATTTACAGAGGCCGATGTCTTTGGGATGTGGGAAGAAATCAGAGCACTCGGAGGAAACCCACAAAATCACAGGAATGGTATAATGGTACTTTATTGTCACGTGTATATAAGTACAGTGAAATTATTGTTTGGCATACAGTTCAGTGACAACACTACTAGAGATTTGGCACAATCATATTAACTATAAGCGTGTGCGACCACATTGAGTAAGTACGCAAGAGCCACCACGATTCCGGTGCCATCTTGTACTGTTCAAGTTGTTAAAAATGTAGTCTTAACATGGTCATAAAGGCCCATTGCCCTGACGGTGGCACTGGGTTGATGTTGTGGGGGTCGGCCTTACCAGGCAATGTTGTTGATGTCCTCTGTTGCTGCTCCACTGCAGGCCGCGTTCGATCTGCACGCTTGGCCTCTTGGAGCCTTTTGGGAGAACATGCAAGCTCCACACAGACAGCACCCGAGGTCAGGATTGAACCCGGGTATCTGTCACTGTGAGGGAGCAGCTCTTCCAACTGCACCACTTTGCCGCCCACAGTGATAAAGAATTTAATATTACTTTTAGCTTACTTCAAAAATGTATGTGGAAATAAATGAAAACTTTTAAGTGTTGCTGTGTGGCCTGATGTCCTGATCAGAGCCATAATTCATGTACCATTGTTGGAATTGTGTGCCAAGATGTAGTCTATTTGCAATATGCCTTGGTCTCTTGGTGCACACATTGTACCACTGGAAAACAATGCTTCACCCTCAATGCCTCACAGAAATGGCACGTTGACAGCTCTTCTTATGTACTTCAAAAACAGTGAGAATCAAATGGGAAGTGCCTCTTTTATCTAGAGTCTGCGAGTGAAAATTAATTACGTATAGCTGAACGTGTTTTGATCTGGATGTCTGCCACCATATGTTAGTACTTTCACTAGGTTGAAAATTGTTTGAATTAGAACACTGCGGAGTTTGCTTCCCACTGATTCTTGAGTATGGAAAAACAACTGCAGGCGCTGCATTTCTGTGGGTGCCCCAGTGGAAGGAACATATTTTGTTGATTTCAGTGTAACAGTGGATCTGCATGGCAAGGAGGTGGAGACTTGATGCAGGCAGTAATTTACTTCTGGTTACCATCTGGTTTGAACTTTCAGTACACTTACTAAAATGTAAACTGGAAATGTAAACCTTAAGAATGTTCACAAACATTTCTTTTTTTCCCAACATTTTTCTTTCATTGAAAAGGCACCATTGGGAAGAAGTGTTCCGACTCAAAACGTCACCTATTCAAGTTCTCCAGAGTTATTGCCTGACCCGCTGATATACTCCGGCACTTTGCGTCTTTCCAAGTTTTCAAGAGCTTTTGCTTCAGCAGCAAAAATGTTCACAAACCATGGTACAATTTTCCCGGTTCTGCTCCAAAACTCTTCCTACTGAAGAAGGGTCTCGACCCGAAACGTCGCCTATCTCCTTCACTCCTTAGATGCTGCTGCACCCGCTGAGTTTCTCCAGCTTTTTGTGTAACCCTCGATTCTCCAGCATCTGCAGTTCCTTCTTTAACTCTTCCTACTCAGCTTTGGGTTTGCCAATTTTGGACACAATGCTTTCGAAAAGACATTAATGTTTTGGAGAGAGTATAAAGCAGATTTGTTAGACTGATAGCAAGTAAGAAAGTCTTCAGTTAAGTGGAAAGTTGCAAAACCCCCCACAACCCTGCCAGATTCAACCTGTTCTGCATCCCTTAATCACTCTTCTTCTTCTTGTGTATGGCGTGCACAACCTATAGTTGTAGGACAAGTAAATATAATCTTATTTGATTGTGCATGCCAGGTCGATTGCATTCGTCGAAACAGGGCGGACCACGTGAAGGTTGCAATCTCCCACCCCTTAATCACTCTAAGGGGTTGTTGCTTCCTATTAAGCAAGTTCAAGGGAGATTCAATCACATGTTGACATGACTGGGAGGTTTTGATAGAATAGATAGAACACAGAGCATAGAACAGACCTTCAGGAACAGGTCCTTCAGGCCACAATGTTTGTGATGAACACAATGCCTAGTTGAACTTATCTCATTTACCTGCACATGGTCTATATTCCTCTATTTCCTGCACTTCCATGTGCCTATCTAAAAGCCTCTTAAATGCCATTATCATATCTGACTCCACCACCACCACCACTGGCAATGTGTTGTAGGCCTCCACCACCCGGTGTGTAAAAACTTGCCCTGCACATCTCTATTAAACTTTCCCCCTCCCACCTTATAGCTGTGCCCTCTAGTGTTGGACATATCCACACTGGGAAAATGATTCTGACTGTTTCATGGAAAAATTGTTTCCACTGAAATGGTGTTGGAAACCAGAAGGTGTAGATTAAAGATAATTGGCAAAGATGATAGACAGATGAAGATATTTGTAATACTATGAATTGTTATGAATTTGAATTCATGCTTAGAAGGGCACGGAAGCAAGCCACTTTCTAAAATGAATTATATATGTACTTGAGATGGGGAAAATAGTGTTGATGCGTGGAAGAAACAAGGAGTGTGACATTGGATTGCTCTTCAAAGAGTTGCCACAATTTAAATATTTGTGGCCTCTTTCTGCGTAATATGGTTCTACAAATATGGCAGTAATGACTGGAAAGTTGCCCATCGGAAATCAAAACATTTAATTTTCACCCCCAATGTTAAAAACAAACAAGATGCATTTTTTCCAGAGGGACATTCTGGTATAAAATGCCATGTCTTTTTCTATTGAAAAAAAAATCTACTTCAATCCTAATATTTGAGTCATAGACTCATTACAGCAAGGAAACAAGCCAAACGGCCCAAAACGTCCAGGCCGACCAAGATAATCCCTTGCCCACATCCCTCTCAGCCTTCCCTATCCAATTACTGACCAAATCACTTCATACTTCTGCAATTTAAACAAAAATCTCTAGATGTGAGCTCCAGGTCACATTATTAGTCATTTGGCGAGACCGGTCATTTGTGCGAAGTGTCACCCTTTGTCTTTAGTCTTTTCCTTCATCTCTATATTGCACTCAATGCTCTGGAGAGTCTATTGATTTTTTTCTCAATCTCACTGCAATGTTGTGGGGTATGTTTCATGGTTTTAGCATTAATAATTGCTGTAATTTATTGGTCAAAATAATAAGCATTGATTTATACACTTGTTCTGAATTAATGCAATTGTTACAAAATAGTAAGTATTGCTTCATACTATTATTCAAAATTAAAGCTTAAAATTGTTCAGTGTTTTAAATTTTAATAGTAAGATTAAACGAGAACTTACCAGTTTGAAGTTTGATCTTTATTTTATGAGGAGTTACGGTGAGCGATTACGTGAAGAAGCCCCGCCAGTGCGCATGCATGTCAATCTTCAAAGCAGCGGCGTGAAATCACAGTAACTCCAGTCAAAGTGATATAGTAAGACTCAGAAGACTAGAACTGCCAGACGATCTTTGCGATTATGAGGGCCGGGAGGGGAGGGCACGTAATCGCTCACCGTAATTCCTCATAAAATAAAGATCAAACTTCAAACTGATAAGTCGTTTAAATTTACTATTTTATTTCGGAGTCATGTGAGTGATTCCGTGAAGATTTCAAAGCTCTGCAATTTCATGCCATAGATCCAGTTCCATATGACACACAGCTTTGGTTGATATAGGATAAACAAATAATGTATTGAACATTGTTTGAGTTATACAAATTAATGTCTTAATAACAAAAGAAGCAATAACAACCCCTGTCTCCTAGGGGAATTTACAAATAGGACCCAAAATAACATGCCCAAATCCTTCCGTCGTGAGGATAGGTTTGTTATAAACCGTTGAAAGTCCCTTCACTGGACCATCCTGCGGCCCCAAGGATTTGGGCTAAAGGGGCATCCAGTGCCCTCACCCTGATGGAGTGAGACTTAAACACATCAGTGTCTACTCGAGCAGAATCCAAACCTGTTTCAGCCATCTCGAAATGGTCTGCACCGACACCTTTCTATGAGGTTTTTGTGACTGATGAGCATCATTGTTTTGGAGCTAAGACTCTTGGTGACCTCAATATTGGCGTAGGTGCATAACTACACACAGTCGCCGGTCAATGGAGTATGCTCTAAAGCTCATTTTTGTCCTGGACGTCCCTAGCCTGCTTTGTGTAATTAGATTATATACATAAATCATAATATTATTTACAGAAAATGCATGCTGTCCAGTCGGAACGTTTGCAATGTCTGGACCCCGTTGCGCTGAAACGAGCGCCATGAGCATGACCAGTTTAAGTGCTAGTTTTTTGGATAACAGAGATGTAATCGGAGCCTATTGACGAAATAGTGTGAGAACTATGCTCACATCCCAGATTCACGTATATCTAGGTCTAGGAGGGTCCTTGTTAAAATACCTCTCATAAATAGGACACCAATGGATGAGATCCAACAGAACATTGTCCCGACCTCTGCCACAAACAGGAGGACCATGCACTCCAAGCCTTATTAATGGTATTATAACTCAATTGCTCATCAAAGCATAATGTAACAAGGAATTCCAATGCATCAGGTATGCCTGCAGTGTAATAAGATATATTTTACTGTAAGCAGAGCATCTCCCATTTTTTATATATGTGATACATATTGTTTTTTAGTACTACCCCTCCAGGCCGTAGTTATCACATCCATGGTCCGCCTCGATAGTCCGAGCCCCTGGAAAGGTCTCATCAGAATCTGCAAATCAACACATTAATACGATCATGGAAAGGGTAACTCTTTTCTGTCACAGGGTGAACCAACAAGTTGCTGCATTTGGGGATAACCATGAATGGCTGTGTCATCAGTCTGAGAGCCAATGGTAACCATGGTTGTGTGGCCCAGTCGGGGATTACCAAGCACCTGAGTTTTACCAAGCTGCTCAGTTTTGGTGAGACATTAATTGATAAGGCAGAAGGGGGGAAAGCGTAAGAGAGCATACCCCCCCCCCCCCCCCCCCCCCCCCATTGTAGCAGGAATGCATCCACTGCTACTGCCCTGGATCCGGTCCCTATGAGGCGCATTTAGGTAACTGGTGATTTAACCTGGATGCAACAGATCTATGTCTGGCAATCTATACTGGGTGACAATCTTTTTAAAAACTTATGGATTCAACATCCATTCTGTGTTGTCTTTAAATTTACGTGGCCTGGTATCTCTACCTAGTAGGTAGATTGCTGAGACCCAGATGTTCCTAGTAATACAGCAGTGCCAGATAGGTTTAGCCAGATTATCACATGATAATGACTTAATTCCACTCATGTGATTAATATACACAATTGTTGTGTTATTATCAATCTGGAGCTGAACATGTAATCATGCATTTGATGGACAGTACGCTTTTTGGGCCATAGAATGCCCCCAACGATTCCAAATATTTTATCCCATGCATCTGTAGGATTAATGCCTCTTGCATACATCTGCTGCTGCGGCTGGAATTTGTTATCATTGCCTCCCTGTCCTGAAACACTCACATCAGTTTGTAAAGCAGCTGAAGGTTGTTTGCTCAGAATGTTACTAGAGCAACGTGAGACATTTTGTTATCCACCTTTGCAACTTGGTGATAGCTTGGGCTGTCAACTGCATCAGTCTATCGAAATGACCTGCATGTGTTTGAGCCTGTTCCTTAGCTTGTTGCATATTCTAATAGTGTAGAGGCCCAAATTGGACTCCAGGGAAGGCTGCTATTAATTTACCAATAGCTTTAGCCACTCGTTGGATGGAGGGTTGCTGTTCTTCTACCAGACTGCTGCAGGCCTATTTCTAAACTTTTGGCCATAGGCAGAGTCACTGATATGTTGGTTGAATCCATGATGAACCCCAATAGTCAATGATTCTTAGATTACACCAATTGGGATTTAGTTGGATGAATGAGGAATCCCAACCTCTCGGACATATGTTTGGTATTTGCAACAGAAATTCAGCTGCCTCCTGAGAGTCTCAGGACGATCAGAATATCATCCAAGTATGCCATCACAAGTGATTCTGAGCCTGAAGTACTGGTTTCCACAATTTTGCAAACAAGCTAGGGTTGAGGTTTACCCATTTTGGCAAAGTTTTAACTGCCACCGCTGTCGCATCCAACTAATTTTCAATATCTGCGGTAACGGCAATGAATTGGTACTGAATAATATGCATCTTTCAGATCTATACTTGCCATATAACATCCTTTGGAAACAAGTTGTTTAGCAGACTGAAACTTTCCCTTTAAAAGTGTTTATACTGGACATAGGAGTTCAGTCGGGCAAGGTTTTAGAATGGCTCGACATCCAACATCCTTCTTTTGCTTGGGGAATTCAAACTTAACTCAATTCGAAACCCCTAATATTGTCCAGTATAAATGCCTCTGATGCTATACAGTACCATTCATTGTAGAACAATTGCAATCTACCCCCTACTGGTGACTGGTCTCTAGAGGATATGTCCTGGACAAGTCCAGCTGCTTGTACTGCCATGGTTGTTGGATTCTTTTGCCTCAAATTTTGCTGGGGATTTGCACTGGTGCATGCTAATGGTGTAGTAATGGGAGCTTGCCCCGCACCAGCGTTTATGACCCATCTGAAGGGGTATGGTTGACGAGGCGGCAACATGCTTGTCGAATGTGATTTGATAAGGCCGACAGTCTTTGCCTCATCATCTGAGTTCTTGACTTACTTTGCCAGAACCTCATCAAACAACAAGTTTGGTGGCTGTATTTTGGATGATCTGCACAGTGCTGCAAATTTCGGAATCAAAGTTGGCTTGGTGGTGTTTTTCGTCAGGCAGTTGATCTCAAAGTGGGTGTTCCACAGCAGGCCTAACATGTCCACTGTGAGTTTGATAGTGGTGCCCCTTCGACTGACCACCCAAAAAACGCTATGCCTGATCCGATTAGTTTTATGGCTTTCTGTAGCCTTGATTCATGCAATCGCATGGCTGCATCCATTTGCCCCCGGATGGACTGGTTCACAGTGGGCATTCTGAGTGATGCACAATTTACAGGTGTCTCATATCGTTTGGATGTTTCATCCTTTATTAATTCTTGGAACTGGTGAGAGGTCATGTAATTAATGTTTCTGGCCAGAGTTTTTTCCTCACCAGTTCCTGTCGGTATGGCGAATTTACATGCCACGTCCGGCACACCTGGAGTTAAGCTCTTGTGCTTTAGGGTATGCTCCTCTGCTATACCACCAACTTCAGGTTCAGTATCATACTGCCCTGGCTCTCCCTGCTCATGCATAAGGGGGCTATCATGCAGCCCTTGACATGGTGCTGCTCCATTTCCTTACCAGTTCTAGCTGGTATGGCGAATTTACTTGCCACATCCAGCAGATCGGCAGCAAAGCTCGTGTGCTTTGGTGTATGCTGCTCCGCTATATCACCAACTTCAGGGTCAGAGTCATACTGCCTTGGCTCTCCCTGCTCATGCATAAGAGAGGTATCATGCAGCCCTTGACTTGGCACTGCTGGTATGTGTCCCCATGAAGACTCATGGGCATATGTTTTTTCCTGCAGGTATAGCTGTTCTCTATACAGACCTCTGCTAGAGGTTGCTGCTGAGAGCTGCTGGGGAACCTCGGGGGTCTAAAACCCTGGCTGGAACACCTCATGATTGTGTATTCTCTAGGAGGTGTTCCATTTGATTCAGACATCCCCAAACCTTTTTGTTGGTATGAGGGGGGTCTTCTTGGACTGACTCATCAGAGTCGACAGGCCTTGATGATTTCCTCTTGGTTTTCCTCGCTACTGGAGTGGCCACAGTGCTTCTGAGGCACCGGAGTTGCTGCCGCTGGCTGTACTGCCGGCGGCTCTGGGGCCGGCATCTCTGGAGCTGGTGTAAGCGCCCGCCCGCTGGCCGGTCACGCGGGCAGTCTTTTTACTACCCTTAAGGCGCACCTCGCCTTACTTTTAGTTTTTTCCCATATTGGAATTGTTCCTGCTGGCTCCTGTAACCAGCCTTATGGAACAAAGCAAAATCGCAGTAAAGTTTAAAACTTACCTGCGAGTTTTACTTACCGCTGGTGGAGCTGAGCTCTCCAGCCCGTCGTTGCACCATGCAATGTGACTCCGAAGTAAAATCAGTGTTTAATCAGTGTTTTATTTTTAATTTATATCTTGTAGATTGCCTTAATAAAAATTGCATGCAAAATGGTTGAGAAATTGGATGAACAAGTGGGAACAGTGATAACACACACTGGTGACCCACATTTTGCTGTAAATATAACAAGGAGATTGACAACACTCACTGCTAATTGTGTGCAAAATGGGATACACCATCAATGCAGTTAACCTGGAAAGTTCAGAGGCTGCTGCCTCATGGCCTGTTCTTTCAAAAGCTTTCTGAAAATGGCACTTTTTAATCTCTCATCACCTCCATTCACTGAGTGGCTCTAACTTCCATTACTTACTTCAGAAATATGGACTAAACTCATTAAAAATAAAAGTCAGGATTTGCTCATTCAAGGTTTAAAAATATATATTGATGGGATGAGGACTTTCTTGGCAAAGGTGCCATTGAGCAGTACAGTGCCACAGTGGGCAGTGGTGCTGTCGCACAGCTCCTGCAACCAGGACTTCATTTTGACCTCTGATGCTGTTTGTGTGGAATTTACACATTCTCCCCGTGACCACACGGAGTTCCCCTTGGTGCTCTGGTTTCCTTCCACATCCCAAAGAACATGCGGGCTGGTAGTTAATTGGCCGCTGTAATTTTCCGCAAGTGCAGGTGCATGGCAGGAGAATCAGGGAGGGAATTGGTGGGTTTGTAGACGAGAATAGATCGCCAGAAATATCTGGTACTGGAAATGATGGGTTTGCACTGAGGGCTGGCACAGACTCAATGGACCAAACAGCCTCCTTCAAGATCTTGAAGAATACGAGAAATTAGAAATATGGGGAATTCCTTATTTTCCCTCAAACAAGGAGTCAAATACGAGTCACATCAAATGATCTGAAATCAAATATTGGCCAAACCAGGTGAGGTCGGACAATTTCCTTCCCTGAAGGTCATGAGTGTACCAGATGGTGTTTTATAACCCGGTGGTTTTAGCTGCTATTACTGTGACTTACTTTGTTTTTAATTCTGTTTATTTAATTACTTGAAATTAAATTTGCAGTTCCATAATAGGATTCAAACTCATGCCCTTGATCAAAGCTCTAGCTATGAATCCCTCTAAACCTTAAAAAAAATGGTGTTGCATAATTATTGCAGCGTTGAAAATTAACTTTAATGAATGTGATGTTTCTTTAATTCTTAGCTACTGCTGGAAGATTAAAAATACAAATAGCTTTAACAATGTTCTTTCTGACTCTCTTTATCCAAACTTTCCTTCCTTTTATTTCACTTTCTGCACCTGTTTTGACTGAATTCCGCATTGTAGTTTATAATTTCTGGCTCAGACTCTGTTGCTAATTGATGATTCTTCCTTCTGATTGATTAAGGAGCACTATTCACATAGGTTACAGGTATACCAGAGCATGCCATGCCACACTGTTTGGATAGCTGGTAGACAGGAAAGTGCCATGTAAAATCCATCTAAAACTTGGATTTAGGCGAGTCTAACAATTGCAGCCAAATGCGCAGAATTCAAAAATAAAACCTAACTCCAATGAGTTGCCATTTCAGGGCACTGGTAAATCTGCAATGGTCAAGCAAATATCTTTTGGGAGAGTCAACAACTTGGTCTATGTGTAATGTTATATTTTGCATATATAAGTCAGGATGTTCTTGTGGTTTTGGTAACTCTAAATGATTCTATTAAGAAAAATGTTAGGAGTTCACCCAACGTCTGACCAATATCATTACCACTGTAAACACCAATGGCATCATGACCCTTTGTGGCATCTATCTGTGGGCAACATAATTGTATAGTTTGTATTAAAAATCTGCTTATTTGGGTGGATCTTGACTTCTTGCCATGGTACAAAACAAGAAACCAAGCAATTTTTCATCCGATAAATACATAAAGTACTAGAGAAATGCAATGGGTAAGGCAGTATCTCTGGAGAAAAAGGATGGGTGTTGTTTCCGGTCCAGACCCTTCTTCAGACTGGAATTTTCTCCATAGATACTCCAGCATTTTGTGTCTATCTTTTGTATAAACAAGCATCTGCAGTTCTTTGTTTCTACATTCTTCCCAATTCTTTATCAGCGTATCTGAAGGCAGTTTCTCGGGATCCACTTCTATTTTCATTGTCCGTGTTCTGAGGCGGCTAATGAGGCTTGTATGTGAACTGCAGGCTCCTCCACAGATGGAATGTGAAGGAAGGAACTGCAGAGGCTGGTTTAAACCAAAGGTAGACACAAAATGCTGGAGTAACTCAGCGGGACAGGCAGCATCTCTAGAGAGGAGGAATGGGTGACGTTTCGGGTCGAGGCCCTTCTTCAGAATGAAATGTCACCCATTCCTACTCTCCAGAGATGCTGCCTGTCCTGCTGAGTTACTCCAACATTTTGTGTCTATCCTCCACAGATGGGACAGGTGTTGACTGACAGGCAGGCATGTTTACATTTGTGAACTGGGTGAACCTTCTAAGCATGGCTTCTGTGCGCTCTCAATGCATGCACTCAAGGTTCTCGTAGCCATCCTCAATATTCCATCTCCATCTTGAACAGTCATGAGCAAAGATTCCCAAGAACATATTATCAAGCTGGTTTTATGCACATCATTGAACTTTTTCCCACTCCCACCTGGTAATCTCTTCCCATGACAGAGCTCAATACAGAATGTTTATTTTGAGAACTGGTGTCAGGCATAAGGATAACTTGGTCGGCCCACCACAGCTGACTATCATTGAGTGGTTTGTTTTCTTTAATTACACATATTCTTTATTTATTTTGCATAGTTTAAGATTTAGCTTTTCTTTCAACTTTATAGTTTTTTTATGTCAGAGTTGCAGAATGGTGTACTAATAACATTATAGAAATTTAAGAAAAAAATGAATGCAGAAATATTCAGCTAAATTTGATTCTGCAATATTAATCAATTTTTATATACTTTTTTATAGGCTTTAATATACTCAGTTTAAAGAATTGATTTTGTGTGTGAAAAATAATCATGCAAATACATTAAGATTGCACAGTATCATTTTGTTCCATGGATCCCAAAAACTTTATGGGTAAAATTGAATTCATCCGCATGACATTTGTATATCTCACTAACATTCTAAAACAATATCAAGCATGATAAATCAAAAATAACTCGCATTGAAAGGACTGATTTATGTGAATGTTTAGTTTAGTCATGGTTGATGCAACTGACCATAGATATGTGTCTTGCCTCATTAGCAGCCACCCAGAAAGATTCTCCTGTTAATGTCCATCATGCATTCAGGAAATAACTGCAGTAACATTTTCCTCTGACGTAGATCTAGAAATCTGATCGCTTTGCGGTGTTTTTCTGCATTCGTCAAGCTTACACACAAAGGCCACTGGCAGCCTTGGATTGATGTCAATCTACAAGAAGCATCCAATTGACATCACTCGAAATGTTCTACTACGAGAGTAAGGTGTACAAACTATGTCGGCTTGTGCTGCAGCAAATAGCTTCCCTGACTGATAGGGCCTGTCCCTATCCAAACCGTTGCTCTGCTGTCTGGCAGTGAAGACTCCACCCTGGTCATTGTTTTTAAAGGCAAATTCCTCATTTAATCATCCTTGGATTTCTGTATATCTCTGACCATCTCACTCCAGTCTGGCCTAAATAAATCAGCTGAATATGTACTTCCTATTCTTTCAAGAAACCGGTAGCTAAAGTATCAGCTCAATGGAGTCCAATTATCATAACCCAGACTTTTGTAAACTGTTTTGATCATGAGAAGCATATAGTGTTGCAGTACACCCAGAAGGAGACAACAAGGAAGCTGCAATAATGAATGACCCCTTTAAATAGTGCTAGTGTCTACGACCTCAAGCTTCTTAATATGCTTCACAAGGCAAAGAGCTTCTAAAGTGGCACCACTGGCATTTCGTTATGATCGCATGCAGATTGGCATAGTGTGTAGGGTGTGGATGTGAAAGTGGAATAACTGTTGATAGAATATATGGGATGCTGGTGAGACCATAATTGGAGTATGGTTATCAGTTGCAATCTTTTTATATAAATAAAATATACTTGCATTGGGGAAGTTCAAGGAGAGTTCAGCGATGGCAGCCTTGCCAACGGTCAGTCTGTCTTTTTGTATTTTTTGTTATTTTTAGTGTGTTTTAAAAAGTTAGTATCTCCGGTCGCTCTGTGGCCTAACATCATGGAGCTGGCGGCCTTGCTCGAGACTTTGAGCCCCACCGTGTGGCCGTGGATTTTTCATCGGAGCCTGCGATCCCTTGGCTGGGATCGACGCTCCAACCGCGGCCTGCAGATTCCAACATCGAGGAGCTCGAGGCCTCAGGTAGAGACCGATGTCGGGAAGCTCCAAAGTTGCAAGAGGTTTGACTAGCCCTGACCTGGGGTTCGATCGCCTGGCGCGGGGAGCTGAGATCCCCCCGATGCGGGAGCTTGGTCGCCCCGACACAGAGGGCTCGACCGCCGTCTACAGGAGCCAAGATCGCCCATACAACGGAAGGCTTGAGGCCCCCGACCATGGGAGAACAAGGAAGGGAAGAGATTGAATTTTTTTTTCGCCTTTCATCACAGTGAGGTATGTGGAGGGGTCACTGTGGTGGATGCTTATGTTAAAATGTATTTTGTGTGTTCTGTTGTTTTTTATTGGTATGACTGTGTTGCAAATCAAATTCCTTGTATGTTGCAAAATACAATTGATTATGAGAATGCCGGAATTGTCCCCCTTGGAAGAACTGCCCGGTTGGGCTGACTCAAATTTGAAGGAATGAGAAATTATCTTATTGAAACGGCAAAGATTCTGAGTAGACTGATGGAGAGAAGTTGTGAATTTAGAATTAGGAGACATTATTTCTCTACCCACAGAAATGTGGAGGCTGAATTATTAAATATATCCAAAGTCAAAGCAAACAGGTTTTCGGTCTACAGGGGAATCAAAGATTACAAGGAACAGATAGAAAAAGTGGAGTGCTGGTTGAGATCAGGTTAGGTGCGATTTTATTAAATTGAATTGAATTTATTTGTCATTCAAAAGAAAATTTGAACAAAATATCGTTACCATACAGTCATAACAATAAAAAGCAAACATAACACACAATTACATAAATTTAACATAAACATCCATCACAGTGACTCTCCTCCAGGCACCTCCTCATTGTGATGGAAGGTAAAAAAATGTCTTACTCTTCCTTACTTCTTCCCCCGCGGTCAGGCAGTCAAACTGCTGCGCGAGGCAATCGAACCTCACAATGGTGAAGCCCCCGCCAGGTAATGGAAGATCTCGATTCGGGCCCATTCAAGCATTGCGATTCGGGGCAGACAAAGCTGCTGTGGCTGGAGCTCCCGAAAAGTTCCGCCCATCCCCCCCCCCCCACCCCCGCCCCCAACATAATACACAACTAAAAATAGACTGTCAGGTACATCTAACATTAACGATAAGATAATGAAGGGAAAGAGACGGACAGACTGCAGGCGAGCCGCAGACGCAGCGCTGCCACTGTGTGGTAGATTAGGTTCAAGAGCCAGATAGCCTACTCTATCTATTATTACATTTCATGTTTCGGCAGATATTAGGAATACATAGAGTAGACCATCACCCTCACCAATATGGTGCGCTGCATTATTCACCACAGAAGTCTGCTCTTTTGCACCAGAAAAGCACCTCCTTAAACACTGGTGCTGCTCGGACTGATGTCACTCTTACTGATCCAGGGATTCCAATTCCTGTTTAGTGTTAACATGTGTACACTTAAAAGCAGAGCTCATTGGATGGCAATCAAAAGTCCGTATAAAGTTTCACTCCTGAACCATGAGGCACTCCAGCTGGAAATCAATAAACAAGTCCTGAAGATCAAACTGCGCTGATGGTTTAATGCAACATAGTCTATTGCATAGCGGGTTCAGAAAACCCTTTTCTTGATTTCTGTTGTATTATTTCTGAAAGTTATAATCCTATAAATCTTAGTGCTAGTTTGTACAATTTTGAATAGATGATAATGGATTTTATTTCTGCCTTAATTACAGTGTCATAGGAAGGTCCACACCAACTGAGGAACTATTCTATCCAGTCAAATAAAAGCCAAAATAAGCTGCAAGTAAAATTGGCATAATTTGCTGTCTGGATTCTGAATCTGTACCAGGGAACATTGATTCTTTTGGGGAACAAGAGGAAAGAATAACTTTGTTTTCAAACAGAATGGACGAGGGTTCTGTTTGTCAAAATGTATGTACACAACCAAATAGGGTCATGTTACATTGATGAAACTGCAGGACACTTGCTTTGGGTCCAGTCTCGAATCTGTATGCAACATCTGAAATGTGTATGAAAAGTGTACCTTTAGCTAACACAAAGTGTTGCAGTAACTCAGTGGGTCAAGCAGCATCTATGGGGGACATGGATAGGCCACGTTTTGGGTCTGGACGCTTGTGCAGAATGTGCCTTTAGATATGTTTATTTTGCATCATGAACGTAGTAAGATTGTAGCTCATGTAGCAGATATTCAGTATTTATTTTAAAGGCGGAAATAGAAGGGCAGCAGAACGTTCAGGTTTGAAAGAAAATAGAAATGCAACATTAAGTTGCAGAGTGATGTTCTTTTCCTTAAGGTCTCCTGTGCTTTAATTAAATCATTGACTGTAAACAAAACTCCAGCTCTAATCCATTATGTGTCAGTCCATCATCGTTTTTGGTTTATGTGAGAACACCTTTGTTGATTTTTAAATCTCTGGTGCTACACATTTTTCTTGTGTTTGTAACTGAAATGTATTTTTGACATATCTGTAACCTTGAGTTACAATTACACTGCAAGCATTAGTTTGAGATGGCTATATAACTGCAGCTATACAAACCATTCTAGTACAAACCAACACTGTATTTATTTCCAGACAAGAACAAAGAGCCTTAGTTGTTTACAGATGTTTATTAATATTTACTCATTTATCCAGGCTTCGTTGTAGGTTCCCAAACATTGGTTAAGTTCACTCTTTAGAAAGAACCAGAGATAATTTTGACAACGTGGCATTCCTTTTACTTGCATTTGTTGTGTTAATTTGGGAGCAGTTGTGAAATAAGATAGCAAAAAACAGATAGCAAAGATAGCAGTCTGAAGAAGGGTCTTGACCCGAAACGTCGCCTATCTCCTTCGCTCCTTAGATGCTGCTGCACCCGCTGAGTTTCTCCAGCTTTTTGTGTAACCCTAGCAAAAAACATGTTGCTGAAGATCAAAATTGTCCAAATTGTCCAAATTTATTTTAGAGCCTTGTCAAACATTTCTACACAGTTTCAATAGAACTGATTCATAAGTTATAGGAGAAGAATTAGCCATTTGGGCCATCGTCAACTCTGCCATTCAATCATGGCTGATCTATCTTTCCCTCTTAATCCCATCTTCTGTCTTCTCCCCATACCCCTGACACCCTTACTAATCAACTAACTGGCCTATCTGAGATGGGGTTTCCTGGATTGTGCGTCTTCCCAAAATCTTTTCACCATCCACAAGGTACATCAGGAGTGTAATCAAATATTTCTTCAATTGCCTGAATGAATGCAGCTACAACTATACTCAAGAGTTTCAATGTCATCCATCTCAAACCGGGTGTTAATCAAGGAGCAAAGGTACACCTACATTCCATGAACATTAAACATTCATTCCATCCCTCACACTCACTCTCATAGCTGCTAGCGTGTTCCATCACAAAATGCACTGCAGCTACACTACTGGGCCACTTTGCCAGTTGAACTTCTATTGCAGAGTGTGGACATAGCCCAGACCAACACACAAACCAGCCTCCTTTCCATTGACTCCATCTACACATCACGCTGTGAAGCAAGGCTGCCAATGTAATCAAGGACCAGTCTCACCCCGGTCACTCCATCTTCTCCCCTCTCCCATCAGATAAGAAGTGCAGATGTTTGAAAACGCATACCTCCAGATTCAGGAAGTTTCTTCCCAGCTGTTATTGGGAAACTGAATGGTCTTCTCATCAGCTGACTTCCCATCTACCTCATTGGAGACTTTTGAACCATCTTTAATCGGACTTTAATGGTCTTCAATGTTATAACTAAATGTAGTGTCCTTTATCGTTTGTCTGTACACTGTGGACAGCTTGCTTGTATTCATGCATAGTCTTTTCTTTGACTGGATAGCATGCAAACAAAAACTTTTCACTGTTTATTGGTACATGCCAATAATAAATTAAACTATACCAAGTGGCACAGAAGGGAATTGAGACCAACATAGGTCAGCTATGGTCATAATAAAAGGTGGGATGGGCTTCAAGCATCTGATGGGGTGCAGTTGCTCCTTTTTCTTATGTTCTTTTGTTTGGATGTAATTGAAAAATGGAGAAAGTAGCATGATATCCCAAAGCACTAGCACTATGTTAACATCTCCTGGCCCGTGCTTCTGGTGGGGATATTGCTGAAAAATTATGTCTAACAATGAACAGTGATTGGCAAATATGAACTACCTTAGGGCCCAGCCAATGTTTAATCTTGAACCTGCTGAAAATGAAATAACATTTTTCTTTACATTTTATACATTACTAACATTACATTTTTCCTGAGGTGAATAACTCCAGTGTCTTTGCCTTGAACTGCCAGACTGTGCCACAATATCATTGGTACCCCAGATAGGCCCATATCCGAGATGGACGTCTAGAGGAATATCCAAAGTCTCAATAATATTAAAGTATGTTGGGTACTTGAGTAAGCACACCTGATTGATGATGCCCCTTTTATGATTTATGGCACCATTCAGTGTCTCGATCCATCTTATATCATAACAGTGATAAGTCCATTCCTAAAAAGATTGTATATATTTAAGATAGTTTTTAAATGGAATATTACATTGCATGAACTGTTCACACTGTGACGTTATTCCACATAGCCATCATTGTTAGTGGAGTTATGTTTTTCTCAGCCTTCCTTGCAGACAAACTATACAAATGTTTGTCGTCTGTCTGATATATTACTGGTTGCAATATTTTTGTTTATAAAAGCAAACAAAATCATATGAAGCTGTTGTCTTCTATTAACTTGGGTACTCTAATCCCTAGATTATTTTAAAATTAACATTGCATTACAATTTTGCAAACACAATTTAAATGAAATTAAACCACCTGCCTGTGTACACAACGTGCTTGCCTTTCGCCAGATCTTTTGGAACACGTGTAGAAAACTTTGCAGGGGCTGATTAGACACCAGACATTCCTCAATGATAAAACCTTCTGGACTGTGCCAGGGGGAAAATCCAGACAAAACTGAGATACAGGTAGCAAAAACTTCCTGCCCAGTTCACTTTTTTATGGAGTTTATTTTAAAAACAAGGCTGTCAGCCCACTCAGAAAATGGACTGCCTGCCAACACGTGGATTAGTCGTAATTCAAATTTATATATAGAGAAGATATAAAAGTGGTATACAGTTACAGTGGTGTGCTTGAACATTATAGATATATTAGTATTTACTATAGTTATCTTAGGGATGGAGGTTGTTTATTCCTTTCAGTTAAATTCCTGTGGCTTTCTTTCACTGGAGTAGTTTGCTCTGTGTCTTTTTGCCTTGGTATTTGCACTTTAGTGGCAAGTCTTGTTGATGTGGTTGTCTGTGGTGGTAATAGGCTAGGAATGGAGTACAAATCCTAAAGAGGTCCCCCTGTGAGCATGTGAAATTAATTTCCTTGGGGAAATGCTCCAGTGAACACTGATGAGTTAGAAAGGTACAGTCTATCCTGCATCAGAAAGAAGTACAAGTACAGTTGGGTCATAACCCCAGACGTTTAGTTTATTTGCAACTACAATGGTGAGTCCTCAAGAGAAAATGTGTCAGATCTTCTTCAGATATGTATGGACTCCTCTGTGTGGCACAGATTTGTTTTGGAGCCTTTTCAAACATGGCAAATGGTTCATCTGGTTAGTTACTGTGGGATACTATCTGAAGCTTTGTATACTTCTGCACATCATCATTCTATTGGACTGAGGGATCGAATACATTTTTCTTGTACAAGTGGTGTTTGGACGTGTGGAATTTCAAGTTGCTTGGGCTACTGTCATAAATTTCAAGCCAATTGTTCGAGGATTGTTAATGGAGTCAGTTAATCTTGGGACTCAGTCTGGGCCATTTTGGGTTTTTATTATGTATCCTTCCTTCCATTTGTGGAATTCTATCCATGACTGCTCTTTTTAAGGACTTAAACTGGCAAAAGTACCTGTTCTTTATGCCGTGAAACACCTTAGTGCTGTCCATCTTCACACCTGCCCTGTCTCTATAGTATTGGTTAGGAAGAACTATTCCCCAGCTAGGTGTTGGGAAGATCAAAGCTATTATCTGCAGAACATATCTGTGCCATCATTAAGTAGGCCTGGGTTTACCTTTATAACTTTGTCTGACTATTCCTTTGCCTCAGTTTAGCTGCAGAAGTCTTCTTAACATAATTTTCATGTGGTTGCCTAATTCTGAGTTCAGGTGTCCAGTGATCAGCTCCATTTCAGTTGGATTTCCTGGAAGTAATGTTATTGAATTTGAAATGGCTTTATGCTGATTTTCCATTTAACTTTAACTATGTTCTGATTCAAATCAAGTCGAGTTTATTGTCATGTGCACAAGTGCAATGAGATACAGGCACAGTGAAATTGAGGAAATGTGCAAGCAATTATTGTTAAGATAATATAAATCAAAGAACAGAAAAAATTGAAATGGTCATATCAAAGTTTACAAATCAGAGACTTTTAATCCTTGTCTTTGGTTTTCTTCCATCCTGTAGGTGATGACTCTCCTGAAGTAAACAAGTCACAGTCCCCTCAATCTGAAGAAGGGTCTTGACCCGAAACGTCACCCATTCCTTCTCGAGAGATGCAGCCTGTCCTGCTGAGTTACTCCAGCATTTTGTGTCTACAGTCCCCTCATACTTGACTCAAGTCACTTTCCTTCCCATGGGCTCATAAATACGATTATTTACCTTGTTTTTAAATCTATTTCATAGATGTTGATGCATGTACGCTTAACAGCAGAAATTACTGAATTAAAAACCAGATAAATAATCCCCGTCAAATTTTGGTGGTCAAAAAGGTTAGCATAGACATGGTGGGCCAACGGGCCTATTTCTGTAAAAAAAGATAGACACAACATTCTGGAGTAACAAATGTACAAGAACAGGGGCCAACTATAGCCTTCCTAAGTTCCACAGTAGATAAGTTGAATCACTTGAGAAGGAGCTCTGTGTAATGCGCAAATTGAAGCACATTGAGTTGTGAAGAAGAAGATTGCATCAGGCTAAGTTAGTGCTGAGAACAAACTGAAATTGTTTAACTTTGTTGTCTAACAATCTAATGAATGGCTCTTCTCAATTTAGTATGTTGTGCAATATTCAGCTCAGGATGAGAAAATGAATGAAACGCAATATGATCTCTCATTGCTTTCATTTAACAGCTGAACTGATTCAGCTCAGGTGCAAGTTGGCTTTAAATTACATGCCCAATATATGCACTGAGTTTTCTTTCCATTAAAATATGGCTAAATGTCAGGAGGTGGTTCTTTCTACTGTAAACTATAACTGAAGTAATTCTGCTCTGTTTACACTTGCCCATTTACACTGTGAGTCAGTAGCAGATTCAATACAAGTATAAATTTACAGTTAGGGAGTATTCACCGACAAAGTTGACAAAAGACTGCTGTACTGTTGGTATGATTTACAGTAATAGAAGAAGTTAGCATTAAATGTCCAATGTAAAATGTATGGTAAATGAACACAAAGGATTCAATGGGTTGGATCTTCTTACGACTTGGGTGTATGTTATTGCAAGCATGTAGTTTCTCCCTCTTGTGATTTCCTGAGGGGAGGCTGGGCCCCACCTGATCATCGAGACTCCCTGCCTCGCTTCACCACAGAATGGCCTTTTCGTCAATGGACCAGCCCTTCAGCTCTTCAATAAGCTCATCCCTCCAATGGCTGTGGAACTCCCAAGAGAGAAGGGGAACGCAAGGTCACTCAGTTCACTGTCCCAGGTTATGTGTTGAAGCTTTCTTCCAATCTATGGCAGAAACCAGGCAAGGCACTCCTGCTCCTTTTGGTTTCAAATCAAAACCAAGAAAAATATTTTAGTTGCCATTTTTTATTCATATTTTAGATCCTTGTTGTTGTCATGGCGAACTTTTATTGTCCCCTTGAGAAAGTGGTGGTGAGCTGCAGTCCTGGTATTTGAGAGGGAGCTCCAAGATTTAGACCCAATAATAGCAAAGGATTGACTAAATGTTCCAAGTCATAATACTGTTCTGGTGCGTGCAGGACATGACCCTGAGGAACTGCTGCAGTGATGTGCTGGGATTGGGATGATGGACCTCCAACAATCACAACCCCCTTTCTTGATCTCACAGGCACTTACACCACTGGACTGTTTTTCCATGATGCCTGTTTGCTTCAGTTTCATTTTATGCCACATTTGGTCAAATGTCAAGGACAGTCCATCCCATCTCACCTCTGGAATACATGTGTGTACTAAAGCAGTGGACAGGAATGATCCTGGCAAATTTCAAATTTGGCATCAGTGGACAGGAGAATGACAAGTGCCTGCAGGCACTTTCCCTCACTTCCCCGGTGAGAGGGAGTAGACTGTGAATGAAAAAGATTTTGGATTTGTCCTGGTGTTTGTGAAAAAAAGTATGGTGAGTTTATTTCATAATACCTGGTGGTTGGAAGCAGATGTGCCTTTGATTTAACATCTTAACTGAGAAATGATGGTGACAAATTTATTGACACCACGTCTTGTTTCCCCTGAAAATCTGTCAATTAAAGTACTACCCTCCAAATGCATTCTTGGGCTCCAATGAGCTATGTACGGAGCCTCCTGCAACTCAAGTAATGCACCACACATGCCCTTGTCTCCCTTGCATGTGGGGCCAAGGTCCTGAACACATTTAGAAACATAGAAACATAGAAAACAGGTGCAGGATTAGGCCATTCAGCCCTTCGAGCCTGCACTGCCATTCAACATGATCATGGCTGATCATCCAACTCAGAATCCTGTACCTGCCTTCTCTCCATACCCCCTGGTCCCTTTAGCCACAAGGGCCACATCTAACTCCCTCTTAAATATAGCCAATGAACTGGCCTCAACTATCTTCTGTGGCAGAGAATTCCTGTGAAAAACTCTCTGTGAAAAATGTTTTTCTCATCTCGGTCCTAAAAGACTTCCCCTTTATCCTTAAACTGTGACCCCTTGTTCTGGACTTCCACAACATCGGGAACAATCTTCCTGCATCTAGCCTGTCCAACCCCTTAAGAATTATGTACGTTTCTATAAGATCCCCCCTCAATCTTCTAAATTCTAGCGAGTACAAGCCGAGTCTATCCAGTCTTTCTTCACATGAAAGTCCTGACATCCCAGGAATCAGTCTGGTGAACCGTCTCTGTACCCCCTCTATGGCAAGAATGTATTTCCTCAGATTAGGAGACCAAAACTATACGCAATACTCCAGGTGTGGTCTCACCAAGACCCTGTACAACTGCAGGGGAACCTCCCTGCTCCTATACTCAAATCCTTTTGCTATGAATGCTAACATACCTTTCGCTTTCTTCACTGCCTGCTGCACCTGCATGCCTACTTTTAATGACTGGTGTACCATGACACCCAGGTCTCGTTGCATCTCCCCTTTTCCTAATCGACCACCATTCAGATAATAGTCTACTTTCCAGTTTTTGCCACCAAAGTGGATAACCTCACATTTATCCACATTATACTGCATCTGCCATGCATTTGCCCCCTGACCCAACCTATCCAAGTCACCTTGCAGCCTCCTAGCATCCTCCTCACACCTAACAATTCCCCCAGCTTTGTGTCATCCGCAAACATGGAGATGTTGCATTCAATTCCCTCGTCCAGATCATTAATTTATATTGTAAATAGCTGGGGTCCCAGCACTGAGCCTTGTGGTACCCCACTAGTCACTGCCTTCCATTCTGAAAAGGACCCGTTTACTCCTACTCTTTGCTTCCTGTCTGCCAGCTAGTTCTCTATCCACATCAATACTGAACCCCCAATACCGTGTGGTTTAAGTTTGCATACTAATCTCTTATGTGGGACCTTGTCGAAAGCCTTCTGAAAGTCCAGATATAACACATCCACTGGTTCTCCCTTATCCACTCTACTAGTTACATCCTCGAAAAATTCTATAAGATTCGTCAGACATGATTTACCTTTCATAAATCCATGCTGACTTTGTCCAATAATTTCACCACTTTCCAAATGTGCTGCTACCCCATCTTTAATAACTGACTCTAGCATTTTCCCCACTACCGATGTTAGACTAACTGGTCTGTAATTCCCCATTTTCTCTCTCCCTCCCTTTTTAAAAAGTGGGGATACATTAGCTACCCTCCAATCCTCAGGAACTACTCCAGAATCTAGAGAGTTTTGAAAAATTATCACAAATGCATCCACTATTTCTGGGGCTACTTCCTTAAGTACTCTGGGATGCAGCCTATCTGGCCCTGGAGATTTATCGGCCTTTAATCCATTCAATTTACCCAGCACCACTTCCCGGCTAAACTGGATTTCACTCAGTTCCTCCATCTCATTTGACCCCCGGTCCCCTGCTATTTCCGGCAGATTATTTATGTCTTCCTTAGTGAAGACAGAACCAAAGTAGTTATTCAATTGGTCTGCCATGTCCTTGTTCCCCATGATCAATTCACCTGTTTATGACTGCAAGGGACCTACATTTGTTTTAACTAATCTTTTTCTCTTCACATATCTATAAAAACTTTTGCAGTCAGTTTTTAATGTTCCCTGCCAGTTTTCTTTCATAATCTATTTTCCCTTTCCTAATTAAGCCCTTTGTCCTCCTCTGCTGGACTCTGAATTTCTCCCAGTCCTCTGGTAGGCTGCTTTTTCTGGCTAATTTGTATGCTTCATCTTTTGTTTTTATACTATCCCTGATTTCCCTTGTTATCCACGGATGCACTATCTTCCCTGATTTATTATTTTGCCAAACTGGGATGAACAATTGTTGTAGTTCATCCATGCAGTCTTTAAATGCCTTCCATTGCATATCCATCGGCAACCCTTTTAGAATCAACTGCCAGTCTATCTTGGCCAATTCACGTCTCATACCCTCAAAGTTACCTTTCTTTAAGGGTACACAAAAAGCTGGAGAAATTCAGCGGGTGAAACAGCATCTAAGGAGCGAAGGAGATAGGCAACGTTATGGGCCGAAACCCTTCTTACCTTTCTTTGTTTAGAACCCTTGTTTCTGAATTAACAATGTCACTCTCCATCCTAATGAAGAACTCAACTATCAGGCCTGTATGAAGCTTTTCAAAAAGGGGGGTGGCATGATAGGGTTCCAAACATTTAATGTGAAATAATGTGCATGCAGCGCACATCACACGCGGGAAGCCCCTCACGTCCAGGTTCCTGTGCCCGCTTAAGGACCCTGAAAGCTCTGGAGTTTTAGATGCTCTATGGTGCATTTTGAGCCTTATTTTGGAGCTTTTTGCACCAAATGTATGACCAATATTTCAGAAATAATTTTGGTTGAGTCAAGAGTAATGAGTGGGTGGAATAGGATGATTGGGGTCATTGTATACAGAATTGTTGTCCTTGTTTTAATAATCAAGTTGTATTGTTGTAAAATGTTATGTAAAATGTTATAAAGGAGCATGCAAAATCTGAAAATAAGTTTATGCAGTAAAGAAAACCTTTTTTTAGAAAATGTTTTGTGTGTTGATTTGATTGCCTGTTACTGTTAGACTGTGTTAATGTGTGCAGTGCATCTTTAATGGTCCTCCTGACCAAACAACTTCACATCACATCAACTTCAACATGAAATAGTTCCGTTTTCCGAGAATGTAACTGTGCAAACCTACTCACCACTTTGTCCAAGTCATGGGCAAAGTCATAGTGAATGTACATTAAGGCGAGTGCAGACAGCCTGTCATTGCTCATGGAAGTCCTGGCATAGTGATGCAGGCAACGGACACTCATGGCACGCCTGCATATATTGCCATATATTGGAAATCATGTTTTCCAGTTTCATTTTCCAAGAATGTAACTGTGCAAACCTAGACACGACTTTGTCCAAGTTATGGGCAAAGTCATAGTGAATGTGGATTAAGGCAATTGCAGTTAGCCCGTCATTGCTAGTGGAAGTCCTGGTCTTTCCTTCTTTGTGGATGTGAAAACGTGTTTGTCCTTGTTGGCTGGATCAAAGTAAGGTGCCGAGCGAGATCGCGCCCACTGCAAGCATGCCGCCTGAGGCGAGCATCTCTCTGCCTCACAGGCTCATGTCGAAGGGTCCCGGCTACCTCCGCAGTCAAATGGAGGGAGACAGGCGGGGTCGGCAGAGCGCTGTGGGGAGACTGGCTGCCGACAAGGCCAAGCACTTGAAGAGCCAGACGGCGAGGGAGTGCAAAGTGGAGCCCAATGGTTTGGGCAGCTCTGCCTCCAAAGAAGGCAGCGGCAGCGGGGCCAGCAGCAGCATGAAGACTTACCTGGCCTCCGGCAACCCACAGCAGAGCGGGCAGCTGGGGCTCCCGCCTGACATGGTCCGTCGCTCCAGCTCCAAGAGGCAGCTCAGGCCCGACTCGCTGGTCATGTACTGGCAGAAGTGTGAGTTTGTGCTGGGAGCGGCGGCCACCAGCAACGCCTGCAGTTTCAAGAGCACTGGCAGCCTGGGCCGTTGGCTGCCGCCCGGCTCTAGCAGCGGGGGCGACAAGCAGCAGGGGCTGGCAACGGGAGCAGCAACGTCGGAAGGGGGAGAATTAGCAGAGGGTACAGAGGCTGCAGCACCCCAGGTTGCACAAGTAACCACACCAGCAGCACTCCAGGGTTCACATGTAACCACACCAGCAGCACTCCAGGGAGAAACAGCAGCCTCGCCAGCAACACCCCAGGGTGCACAAGTAACTACACCAGCAGCACCCAAGGGTGCACAAGTAACTACACCAGCAGCACCCAAGGGTGCACAAGTAACCACTCCAGCAGCGCCCCAGGAAGCACCAGTTGCCATGCCAGCACAATCCCAGGGTGCACAAGTAACCACGCCAGCAGCACCCCAGGGTGCACAAGTAACCACGCCAGCAGCGCTCAGCAGGCCGCCCCAAAGAGCCGCTCAAGCAGCAGGTTGGTGAAGGCGGATTATGCCGCTTGCACTCTGATCTCAGCTGCCGCTTCCCCCGAGCCTGCTCGGGCTTGGATAGTTTGCCGCCGCTGCCGCGGCCTTCGAAAGCCTTGCCCTCAAGTTTCGCAGCATGAAACGCCTGTCCCACTTGGGTGACATTTTCGGCGACAGCCTGAAAAAAGGTTGTCGAGTCGTGGTCGGGTCGTCACGCGGCCTGATGCATAGTGACGCATGTAGTGATGCGCGGTGACTCCTTGTTACCTCTGGATTTTGGAATGTTCAAAATCCAGGGGCGACATCTGCGTGTCTCATCATGTCGTGCGCCCTGTCATATGCTGACGTATGCTGTCCTGCGGGTGACAACCGGTTAGGGTTAGGGTTGGGGTTAGGGACCACAGATGGGCCGTAAAATATTCTTCCTTCAATGCATGGATTTTAAACATTAATATATTAAAATTAATATAATATAATACAATAAAATCAACTGTGCAAATGAAAAGATGTCTGTCCAGTTTTATTTACAGATGGTTACACAAAAAGCTGGAGAAACTCAGCGGGTGCAGCAGCATCTAAGGAGCGAAGGAGATAGGCGACGTTTCGGGTCGAGACCCTTTATTTACAGATGTATTGGTCCGCTTCCAGATCCAATCACCATCTCTAACTTTTCACAGGGATGGATTCAGTGACTGCTTGTGAGGGGAGAGCGCGGGAGATGTCGGTGGGGGAATACGGGATGGATGGGGGGGGATCAGTACAGGATGAATGGGGGTGGGTCAGTACCCGATGAATGGGGTGTTCAGTGTGGAAGGGGTTGGGTCAGTGTGGATCGGGGGGTCTGTGCACGATGAATGGGGGGACGAGCGTAGGATAGATGTGGAGGTGGCAGGAGAATCAATGTGAGTTGGATAGGGAGATCAGTGCAGGATGAATAGGTGGGGGGGTGGTAGATGGGGTGGGGAGCACATGGTATGTCAGTGAGGACTGAATAGAGGGGGGAATGGGGATCAATGTGGGGCGGAGCGGAGGGGTCCCAGGATAGGGAGGGGTGGTGGGAAGCGTACAAGAGAGAGAGAGAGAGAGGGGAAGGGGCAGAGGAGGTGGTGAGGAAGGAAGGTCAGCGCTCCTCGGACAGGGACGGCATCATCGCCCCACAGCCTTGGCCGTCCCTGTTCACTGCCAAGTGCCACCGCCAAAGGGGGAGGCTGTTGGGAACTCCTCGCCACCGTCTCCCCTCCTCCGCCAGCCAACAAGAAGGTGCGGGGCCGAGTGGTGCAGGTGCTTCAGACGGTAGAAGGGGGTCTCCCCCTTCTTTCCTCGCTCCCTCCCTCCTCCCAGCCTCGGCGTGCAGGAGGGGTTGTTTTGAAAGCAGTTGTCGTCGTTGCCGGAATGGCATTCACTGAATTGAAATCATTCAGCGGCCGCTGTGAGGGCTGGCACGGTGAATGAGGAGGTGGAGCCGCCATCCGCACTGTGCGGGGCCCGTCACAGGCCGGGGGACCGGCTGGGGTTGGGAAAGGCGAGGGTGGGGGGGGGGGGGGGGGTGAGGGTGGTGTGGACCCAACGCCTGGTGTTGGGTCACGGCTGCTGCCACGACTGGGTTCAGATTCAGTCGTTCCCGCTTCCTGCCCGCTGACGGGAGAACGGTCTCCCCGGACTGGCCGCCAGCAGTGGACGGGACCCGATGGCGTGGCTCCGACGCCGCGGATGGAGCCGTTGGACCGGGCGGGCAAACACCACACCCCCCCTGGGTGGGTTGGGTTTTTTTTCCCAACCCATCCCGCGGGTCGGATTGGACCCTTCACGGGTACTTTAACATCCCCGATATAAAACAAATAGATCCCCCGCAACGCAATATTTAATGGCCCTACGCACCCAAGCTAGGCCCGCGGCGTCGAGGCAATGCATTGAAAATGGCGGTCATCTGAACCTGTCCACTGCGCACGCGCGGAGAGACAGTGTCAGTTTGCGTCGCTTCTGCATCTTTGGTCACCAGCTTTCCCCCACTGCGCAGGCGTGGATGGTCGCAAATATATTTTTAAAAATGTCCTCTGGAAAAAAGGAGGGTGCGATCGCACCCAACGCACCCCCCCTTCGGACGGCCATGACCATATTATGGTCACTCTGGCCCAATGGGCCAAGCACAACAAGACTGCTAACTAATCCTTCCTCATTACTCAATACCCAGTCTAGAATAGCCTGCTCTCTCGTTGGTTCCTCTACATGTTGGTTTAGAAAACTATCCCGCATACATTCCAAGAAATCCTCTTCCTCAGCACCCCTGCCAATTTGATTCACCCAATCTATATGTAGATTGAAGTCACCCATTATAACTGTTTTACCTTTGTTGCACACATTTCTAATTTCCTGTTTGATGCCATCCCCAACTCCACTACTACTGTTAGGTGGCCTGTACACAACTCCCACTAGTGTTTTCTGCCCCTTAGTGTTTCGCAGCTCTACCCATATCGATTCCACATCCTCCAAGCTAATGTCCTTCCTTTCTATTGCGTTAATCTCCTCTCTAACCAGCAACGCTACCTCACCTCATTTTCCTTTCTGTCTATCCCTCCTGAATATTGAATATCCCTGGATATTCAGCTCCTAGCCTTGGTCACCCTGGAGCCATGTCTCCGTGATCCCAACTATATCGTATTCATTAATAACTATCCGCACATTCAACTCATCCACCTTATTACGAATGCTCCTTGCATTGAGACACAAAGCCTTCAGGCTTGATTTTACAACACTCTTACCCCTTATACGATTATGTTGAAAAGTGGCCCTTTTTGATTTTTGCCCTGGATTTGTCTGCCTGCCATTTTTACTTTGCACCTTGCTACCTATTGCTTCTACCCTCATTTCACATCCCTCTGTCTCTCTGTTCACACATTTAAGAAACCCTCCACCTCTTATTCTCTGTTTATTATTATTTTCTTCTTTTCCCCCTACATGTTGGGTCTGAGTGCTTCCCTTCTCTGCCTCCTGCCTCACACACTGTCTACTAGCTTTCTCTATTTGAGTCCCTCCCCCCAACCGTTCTACTTTAAAGTCTCCCCAGTAGCCTTTGCAAATCTCCCCGCAAGGATATTGGTCCCCCTCGGGTTCAAGTGCAACCCATCCTTTTTGTACAGGTCACACCTTCCCCAAAAGAGGTCCCAATGATCCAGAAACTTGAATCCCTGCTCTCTGCACCAGTCCTTCAGCCACGCATTTATCCTCCACCTCACTCCATTCCTCCATTCCACTTAGTTCCTAACCTCATTCTAAGATGTTGCTGCTAATCCCTGCCACATGTAAGTTTGGGTTTCCTCGGTGATGTCACTAAAACTCTGTAATCAGGGAAATACATCTTCATCTACTTTTTCTTCCGTCTACAAGAATGGACGAAGTAGGCACAGGCATTTGCCAGTGTGATAGGCTTCCCCCCAGATTGCACTCATGCCTTGACAGAATACTCGCTGTCAGGAGCACCTGACTGTAGCTCTCATGCATAAAAAAAGAGTACATGTGATTTCTTCTGGGTGCCTTTAAATTCCCAGCCTCTCCCATCATTGGCGCATTCATGCATGCAAGCATGTAGCATGGCCCTTTTAAGTGCTGGCTGCAGAGATTCCACCTGCTTGGTTAAATGCTGGCAACGCAAGAACTTGCAACACAGTAATGGGGAACACCATGTTAAAACTGACATCAGTTTCAGTGCACATCTTTCTCGGGGAAGGTAAAATGGTTTTCTGTGAACTTTGACAATGAAAATTTCAATTTTGAGGTGACTTTCACAAAGAAGCTAAAGAGTAAATTAGGAAATTATCTTAACTTCATTAAATGCTGTAACCAAGGTTTCTGGACAACAGCGTCCTACTTCTTCAGCCTGCCTACATTTAGTGCACTGCAAAATGCAAAAACTGCCCTAGCTGGAAATCTGAAATAACAGCCGAAACTCCTGGAATAGTCAGCCATTCTGGGAACATTCTGATGAAGGATTATTGACCTGAAACATTAACTTTGTTTCTCTCTATTCTCACACATGCTGCTCGACCTGCTGAGTGTACTTAATAAGTTAATGGACTTGGTGATTTCTGCATCTACCACCTTTCGAGGCAGTAAATATTAACCTCCCACCAGCCTCGGGGTTAGAAAATGTTCCCCCAACTTCTCCAAAAGTTCTTCTAGTTGCCTCATATCAAAGCCCTCTTTGGTCATCGACTTGAAATGCCAACTCTCTCCACAGATGCTTCCAGGCTAGCTGAGTAATCCTAGCATTTTCTCTTTGTTATTTCAGATGTCCAACATCGCAATATTTTGCTTTGCTTGGTTTCTGCAATGTTTACCTGCACAAGATGAGGCCATCTGGGAGAATGGAGTAATTTTACAACAGCAGAAAAACAGTCAACCACGTGGCACATTGTGTTTACTTCAACATAATTGATTTCATCTTGGACCCGATGAAATGTAAACAAGAAGCATAAGTTGTTTTCATGAGTTTTCCATCCACGGGCTGAGCCAAACATTCTGCTGTGCCAGGGTAGGTTCTGCCCAGATAGAAACAAATGAATGTCTGGTATATCCTGTTAAATCAGGTCACACTTACCAAACAATCAATCCAGTTTCATTTGGGAGGTCACCATCTAACACGACTGAAGTAATGGAGCTAAGTGCTCTATTACAGCATAAGTTACAGCTTAAGTGATGTACAGGTTTTCAGAGCGTGCAAAATGTACACTTGCTTCATTGGTACATGAGGATTTTTATGATAGGAAATTGACAGTGTTTTTCTATTTTATGATATGTCAATGCCACAACGAGGGTACAAACTCAGCTCTCAACACCAGAAACGTATGACATTGTTAAATTGTACTCCACAACCTATTGGTGGTTCATGCAGATATTGTGCAGATGCACCATGTTTACATATCAGTTTGACACAGTATCACTCACGACTGTGAAATCCTTAAAACCTATTCAGAATCACGTCAAATTATGTGACTGGCTTTATAATAATATTATGTAAAGTGTCAGCACAGCTGACAATGTTTGGGACTCTTCTACTGACCTTTACATCTGCCTTTTAAAAGGACAGTAAGTCTAGAATCGGATTCACTTTTCATGCATTAGAATTACATTTAAAATCATTTTCAGTGGGACGGATCATCCCATTGCCATCAAAGTGCTCTCATCAGGAAATAGCTGTTGTTTTTCCAGCAACACTTGCCACAATCATGATGCCACAAGGTATGCACTGCATGTTTCCTCCCAAGCCGGCATTCACTAGAGTTATTGGTTCCCATCCAGGACCTCCATTTAACACTCACCATGGAACAGGGATTCAGCACAAATAGCCCACGTCTATTTAACGTGTCACCCTGCACCTGAATGGACAACTTCAGAACTCACACTGGCTGCTCAAACAGCTTCCAGAGTTCACAGAGTTGTGCTAAACCAAGAGGGAATGCTTTCTCCAGCATTCAGCACAAATACTGCATGGGTGCGTCAACCGTTACTCTGTTGGCAGAAATCACCTGGAACCCATTGATGCAAGTCTAGGGTTGCAACAATGCCTGCAGCTGCCACACCAGTGTCACATCACTGCACAAAGCCCCAAACAATTAAATTATTCATTTCAACAATGCTAGTTGAACTAATATATGAAATAATTTATAGCAGAAAAAAGCCATCGAGAAAAATACAAATTTTCAGTCAAATTACCCACCCCATTGCTATTTCCATTTTACTTCAATGTATACGAGATTTGAAGTGCTAGTCCTACATCACAGTGTCCCCTGTGTGGTTGACATCTGGCTGCTGGAAGGCGGCTTTCTCTCTTTTCGAATCCATGCGGATGTCCCCGAAGATCCATGAAAATCTCTTGCCTGGTTTCAGACTTTGGGATGTTGCTGAGGGCCATTTCAGGGAGCAGACTGCAATGGCTGGCAGTGGCTCATGGAGGAATATCTTGGTGCCCTTAAAAGCATGCATACCCATGGTCTGAACCTGCACGCTGGGCAGCTTCTCAGAGCACTAGGTGGATCCTTTTATCTACTCCCATTCTCTGCACCAATCTCTAGATATGGCTTGATTGTACTGATGTATAGTATGATTTGACTGGATAGCACAAACAAGGTTTTTCACTGTATCTTGGTACATGTGACAATAATAAATCCAATACCAATAGATTTGGAACTAAGCTTGCTGGTTCCCATCATCACGGGTGTTAATCCCTCTCCTTACAATCAGCACACTGGACAACATGAACAGAACTCTTTTCACCATGAAAAGGGCTGAGATAATGGGGATGGACGGAAGACATGACTCCTTACCGGCAGAAAGGAGGAGAGTTACAGCTTGGTGTTTCTCTGCTCCTGTAGGTGTCCAATTTGCTAAGTGTGGCCTTGCCCAGCTTGTGGACAGCAGGCAGCTGGTGACGTGCAGCATTCCTTTGTTCCTGGAGTGCTGCAAGGTGCTCATGGGTTACAAACCTTTGTCCATTCAGAGCAGCGATCGGCTCACAAAGGGCACTGGTGAGGACTTTGAGTTGTTTGCAGGAGCATGCAGCTGTCCTTCGGAGCTTCAAGCTACTCCTGTGTGGCAGAGACCAGATCGCCATCTCGATGGAAACAACAAATCTTCTTATGGACCCCACCTGTGTCTTCACAGCAACTATCAACTGGACAAATCAGTGGTGTGTGTGATGGGACCTTTGCCAATACTCACCAAAGACATTTAGCTGGCCTCCACATCAGAGATTATGGTCTCATGGCTGAACTAGAACTCGGAAATTGAGTCCTCTACACTCCTTTTCATCTACCAAATTTGGTAGGGCAAACCTCACTGCGTGCATGCTCACCATATCAGCCATGTCACTGAAGTATCCCAGCCGTGGTCTTAATATCAGTGCCGTCGTACAGTACAGGAACATGAACCTCTACTCTGATGGGCTGGATTACCCACAGCTTGTCCAGTCTGCTGTCACTAAAGTCTGAAGTATTTGTCGGTAACACAGGTTCCTCGAACCTTAATTGCTTCTCCCACACAGTGCCAGACTGCAGCTGGACCAGTGGAGTCGGGGCAGTGCCGCTACATCAACCACCTTCCCTCCCTTCAGTGTGCTCCTGCTTCCCTTGCTGACTCTTCCTTTTCACTGGGTGGCCTATCCTGAGATCCTGTGAACACAGAACATCTGTGTTGTCAGCTACAAGCAAAACACCTTTAAGGTGTGCAGCTGGTAATGAGGGCAGCAACTAGGGCAAAGCAAAGGGCTCCAGTCATTGCAATTAAATCATTGATGGGCTGACGGCAGAGAAACAGGTAGGGGAGCAGTAGAATAGTGGGGGGGGGGAGAGCGCAATGGAAAAATGATGTCAAAATATTATGAGCGCGGTGATATAAATAGAGATATTGAAGTTTCTCTGGCATTACTCCATTGTGTGGGGATTCTCCCTGTTGGAGAAATTACTGCAACCACCCCATGCCACCGGCTTAGAATGACAGTGACCCTGGAGAGATCTCCTTTTTCACCCTCCTCCTCCCACCCCCAACTCCTGTCATGCATTGCATCCCATCTGGCCCTTATTGTGGTTACCAGCTCTGATGATTCTCTGAGTGGAATGTGGAAATCTTCCTGCAGTCTCTCTCCCCTTTATGGCAGCCATGATGTGTCGCTGCTGTTATCTGCTTGTCACAGCGAATATGCCTTCAAGGGGTGATTCCCTTCATTTGTTATTTTGCTGCAATTCTTTGCCACGCACCAAAGTGTTTCCAGTTATACGGAATTAGCTGTAACTGCAGAGATCAGTGTGTAAACTGCCATTGCATTGTTTTAAACCATCTTTTTGGCCGATTTCACTTTTTTTGTTAGAGTTGAGATTAGGTATGAGCGTCATTCAGTGCATGTGGTCAGCTTGTCCATCGGCGTAAAAATCCAAATGTTGAACAGTAAGGTCTCTCATTTCTCCCGGTGGAAAAAAAGTCACCACATTTGCTTCACTCTTACAACTCCCTGCAACTTCAAGTGTCCTCAGTTAAGATTTCACAAGCGACAAATCTCCTAAATTAGGAAGAGGAAAAGCAGCCCTGAATCTTGCTCTGATCACCAATTAGTGAGTCCTTCTTACTAGAGTCTGCATCTGTGACAATGTTGAAAGACATTTGCTATGATTTGTACCATTGATAAATAATTGCTGGTTAACATCGAACTACATACAAGGCTGAGTGAGCCTTGTACATACACAGAGTACATACACTGTTTGGGTGAGCGAACAAGAGACAACCAGTATGGTAGGTTCAGACTCAACATTCAGAACTGTAGGGCGAAAAGGAAGAGAGAAAAAAAGACCTTGAGTATAGCGTATGGTTCCTGTTAGTGTATGTAACAATTTAAATGCCAGCAGTAACCATGGGGGAAAGAATTGGCAGGAAAACATCTTGACAATGTAAAAAGAGCAGACCACCCAGCTAAAGCACATAATATATGGAATAAAATGGAGCGAACACAATTACAAACACAAAGTGAACGATAGAATCCATTAAGTTTTAATTTCTACTGAAAGCAATGAATCAAGAACGGGCCAAGTTCTGGTCTGGTCAGGTTGCCGGATGACTATCCAAATGATCAAGTTGAACATTCATCCCAGAACTTCACTGTAAACTGAAATTGCCATTTCCCATGAAGAAATATGTTTAATTAAATCTTCTGTAGATCCATTTACACCGGCAAGGAGCACACAGGTGACCCTACAGTGGACCCTCAGCAGATACATTGGGTGCTGCACATGGCCTTGATATAGGAATTTGAAAGAATGAGAGTTCTCCTCAATCCAGTGTCCAGGGGACATCACATGTATATGATTGGAAGGGAAAGGGAACAGTTTAGCCTGGAAATCAATCCTGAGGACTACTATACAGAGCTGCAATAACTTGAATGACCTCATACATAAAACTGAGAAGAGTAAATGCATGGGAAATGCCATATCCTCCCACCAGCACCGCCAGCCACTGGATATTAGCAATTAATCATACCTCATCGCTTCCTTGCCAACAATTTTATCAATCACAACTCATACCTAACGAGCTGGATTATGCTGATCTAGTTCACCCAGGCATCCTTGGGTCTATACTTGCATGAGCCAAAGAAGGAAATGGAATTGAGAGGGAAAGATAGATCAGCCATGACTGAATGACTCGATGGGCCAAATGGCCTAATTCTGCTTCTATGCCATAAACTTAGCAGCTTCCCAAAACATATGGTGCAGCTACACAGAAAAGGTAGCAGGTAGGAGCAGTGGATTACGCAAAGAGACAGACATGTGGGTGCACTGGGAGTGCACAAGAGTTTTTAGCATGCACTTCAGCATGATTGCAATTACAAGGTTAGTCTGGAATGCTCAGTTTGTGTTGGATTTTATTCTTGCATCGCAGCCAAAAGACCACTGTGAAGGTTATTGGCAGAAGGGGAAAGTAATTTGAGGGATGAGTTGGCGAATGAGCAAATTGTGGTTGCTGTTGTTGGTGCAAATTTGGATAGGTTTCTCATTTACAGGCCTGGCAGTAATAGGCAGTAATCACATCCTCTCTCCGCCTCTTCCTTTGCATTGTTTTTCGCTTTCCTTATCGTATCATAACATGGTTGTACATGATGCATCAGACAACCAGCACTGCTGAGTATTGTAAATGTCCCTCAATATGCTGTAGATATCAGCCATCATATTTAAGGAATGTCACTGTTCTTTTAGTGAGCACACTGCAATGACATGCATAAGCTGCATTGTAATCAAAATGCCACATAGTCAGCAGAGTCTGTGTTGTTTAATGGCTACCTTTTCGCTTGCCCTGATGGTTAGAGCAGACTTGGCACAGTGTTGTGAAAAGAGGCCAGGATATATTTAAGCTATATATACACTGCCTATGGTCAGTTACTTCCAAGATGTTGAAGAAGTGAGGACCCTATTGGTTCCTGTATAGTATGGTGGCACATCCAGTAATTGGGTCAGAGTTCCCACAGTCCAAGTTTAATCCTGACCTTCGGTACTGTTTGTGTGGAGTTTTCACCTTGTCACTGTGACCGTGTACATTTCCTCGGGGTGCTCCTGTTTCCTCCCATGTCTCAGAGGTTATAGGGAGAAGGCATGAGAATGGGGTTGAGAGGGAAAGATAGATCAGCCATGTTTGAAAGACGGAGTAGACTTGATGGACCGGATGGCCTAATCGGCTCCTATGATATGAATTTATGACATACTGGTTGGTAGGTTAATCGGCTACTCTAAATTGTCTATGATGTGAATCTATATCTCCCTGTGATTCATTGAAAATGACAGAGCTCACAAGCAGAACCTGCACATCGCCACATGTAATGCCTATGGCACCCTACCCACTGTGGCAATCCAGAAAATGTCCGCTGCTCGGTCCAAATGTAGGCTTGTATTCACTGGAGTTTAGAAGGATGAGGGTCGATCTTATAGAAACATAAAAAATTATAAAAGGACTGGACAAGCTAGATGCAGGAAAAATGTTCCCAATGTTGGGTGAGTCCAGAACCAGGGGCCACAGTCTTAGAATAAAGGGGAGGTCATTTAAGACTGAGCTGAGAAAAAACTTTTTTACCCAGTGAGTTGTGAATTTATGGAATTCCTTGCCACAGAGGGCAGTGGAGGCCAAGTCACTGGATGGATTTAAGAGAGAGTTAGATAGAGCTCTTGGGGCTAGTGGAGTCAAGGGATATGGGGAGAAGGCAGGCACGGGTTATTGATAGCGGACGATCAGCCATGATCACAATAAATGGCGGTGCTGGCTCAAAGGGCCGAATGGCTTCCTCCTGCACCTATTTTCTATGTTTCTATGTTTTCTAACTGCTGAGCATTGACAGGCAAAACAAATTGCAGTGAGATGTAATGTAGTGTGCCAGTGACTTCCACAACACAGCAAGAAATAACAGGCTGTGAGTTGTTGCAAAATTTGATGTAAGAAGCTAGATGTCTAAAATTTACTGCGCCGGTCACCAGTTGCAGCCTTTGTCCTAGTTTAAGAACACATTTGTGAGGGCAGCTGATGGCAGATTTTGGTTGGGCATCCATATGCACTGTTCACCATGAAGATTCTGGTTGGGCATTTGCTCCATGAATACCGCAGATAAAATGAGGTTCTTTATTCATTTACATTGTTTAATGACAACTCTTGAGATGATGTTGGCAGTTGCGGTGGGCTCAAGGGCTTTTTCCCATTTTTTGCTGCCCCATTCCTGCCTTGGAGGACACAAGAGTCAAAAAGAAGGTAGCCATCCCCATCTCACCGGCAGCCTTGGGTGCCTCTCCAAGCCCAGTGGCAGGCAGGGCTGGGACTGAGGAGCTGGCAGACAGGCTGAGTGCAGCACTCGCCACCCCAAGACAAGAGTTCACATGGGGAACTCCTTAAACCCCTGTCTCACGGTGCGAGTTGGCCCACGAGTGACCCCGAGTTTTCACTCGTGGTGATCACGTACAGCCAACGTAGCGGGAACGTGGGACCTCGCGCGATCAACTTGTCCACTCGTGGCGCTAACGGCAGGTACCCGCGAAACTTGTGAACTCGTGAAAAAAGTCAAACATGTTTGACTTTTTCCACGAGTCAAATTTACTGTTCAAGTTTAAAATTGAAACATTTAGACTCGTTGTAAGAACGTAGGGCCCGTGCGTTTAACGTAGTGATTCGTGAGTCTACCGTGGGAACTCTTTAAAATATTTCAGTGCCATTCACACTCGAGTCTTAATCACAAAATTTAATTCACCCTAGACTAAATATTCTTTGTTTTTTGATCATTTTCGTCTTATTTTCCCATGTGTACAATTTTATATATAATGTATATCCTAAAAATATGTTTAAAAAAAACTAGGAGTGAAAAAAAAGTTTAATTACCACAGGAGTTGGAAAATCATTCTATTAGAATGATTAAAAAAAAACATTCCAACGTCTAAACACTGGGCTTCAGCCCTATCCTACCCTTTCGGGGGGTGATTACTGCAGTTATTTATTGGAAAATTAGCTATAAAACCATGGAGATGAATCAATGAACATTGGATTTTCCTGACGCGTAGATCTGGTTTTGGGGTCCCGCCAAGAGGAGGTGATGTGGACACGGTTTCAGTTACAGTTCTAGAGGAACATTGCTTCCGATCTAAGTCTCTTATGCACTCCTCAGAAGAACTGGGTGTGCTCTTCACCATTATGGCTCCCAGCCTACAGGTTTCTGATCTGAACAACTAACTTCTTCCCAATTTCTCCTCCACCCACTCCCCCACCCCCCCCTATTTCCCTCTCCTCCTCGGCGCTCTTGTTCACCCCCTCCCTCCCTCCCTCCCTCCATCCCTCTCGCAGGGCTTGGTTCAAAGGGGGCAACGAGCCAAGCGGGGTCTGAACCCTTTCTGAAAACGAGCGCAAAGAGTAAAAAGTATTGTCAAGCGCTCCAAACTTCGTTTAAAATAAGTAAATCCGACCTTGGCTAATAATTAAAAAATAAATCCTTATACAAAACCAACACCCTACAAACTCTCTGTCTCTCACGCTGCCTGTTGCCTTGTGGGGGGTGTGTGTCGGAGAGAGGGGGTGTGGGTGTGGAGGGGACCCAATGTGAATGTTACCACTATAGGATGGCGAGCTTGGGCTCTGAGCTGCAGTGATAGAGAGCAGAGAGAGAGAGAGAGAGAGAGGGAGAGAGAGTGGGTGTGCGCGTCAGCAGCAAAGTTATATACAACGGGGGTACACAAAAGGCTGGAGAAACTCAGCGGGTGCAGCAGCATCTAAGGAGCGAAGGAGTGAAGGAGACAGGTGACGTTTCGGGTTGAGACCCTTATATACAACGGGCTTGTACGCGCTGGCAAGATGGGTTTCCTTTGTTCTCATCCGGGGCTTCAGAGAGATCGGAGAGAATTAAGTCTCCCTTGCACACCACTCCGAACCCAAGGGCCTTGTCACCCCAGACAGATTAATGACGCCCCCCCCAACCTCCCTCACACCTGGGCACCAAAGCAGCTCAGGAGGCGAACCCTGAGCTCCGTCTCCCAACAATCTGATGCGCATTTTCCCTCTGTAGGTCATATTAATAGATGTAGCCGCGCTGATTTCTATCTTTAACTCAAAGCCACAGGATGGAGGTGTTTTCTTTAACATTGTTGCTTTATTAAAACATACCTTCATTCACGGTTGGCTCAAGTGTAACGGGAGAGGAACTTGGTAACTCGGGAGAGCACCTTGGAACATCGCATAAAGAACATGCCCGTGAAACTCGGTTAAACACTTGACCATAAACTTTGAATCTCGTGCATAACCACGAGTCCGTTTTTTTTCTTTCACTTGGGGTCACTCTTGGGTGGACTCGCACTGTGAGACAGGGCCTTTACCTAATACTCAATTATTCCAAAGACAAGCGATACCAAGAGTATGTTAAAACAGCTCCCCTTCTTTCTTCGAACACATTCTGTTCTTTCTTCATCCTTTCCTCTTTTTGTATGTCACTGAACACTGGCAGTGGGATTCCGGGGCTTTAGGAGATGCACACAGGAATTCTAATGTAACCATTTTTAGAGGCACACACACACACACACACACATATGTATCAGTAATATTAAGGTGAGTAGAGAGTTGATAAGAGGTGTACAAGGAAATGATAGATTTAGTTTAAGGTGGAAAAGCCCTACATGGTTAATTATACTAGCAGACACAGAATTAAGGTTTGGGAAAAAGATATGGGGACAGATTGGAAATAACTTTATTACTTAGGGAGCGGTAGTGACTTGGAACTCACTGCTTAAGAGATGTGAAAGGAACAGAATGATCAATCATTTCAGAAGGGAATTGGCTGGGAAATTGAAGGAAATAAAGTTGTGGAGCAATGTGGATAAGAAAAGTGGATGAGACTGACTGGGCTACTCCACCGAGGGCCACATTCATGCACTTCATGGATGACTTCCTTGGAGCTGTTACGACTCTATGAAGGTTATAACGCTAACCGGAGGGTGGGCCACAACCCTGCTGGCAGCTGCATGCAATCCACTGCCAGGCAATGAATCCTCCTCCCTTCTGACCAAACACACACATCCATTGATGTCCATCATCTATCCTATCATCATTTCTTCAGGCTACCTCAAATGTTTCAAAGCTTTCAAAGGTCTTTTATTCTCACGTGTACCAAATAGGGTACAATGATATGTGAATTACCATACATCCATACTAAAAATAGCAAAAAGCCACACAACTACATAAAAGTTAACATAAATATCCGGATTCCAGTGGAAGGCAATAAAGTCTAATCTTCTTCTCCCGCGGTCGGGGCAGTCGAACCATCCATCTGGGCGATTGAAGCTCCCGCAGCCTCTACACCAGTCATCACATCTAAAGTCTATGCAAACCATGCACTTCACAAAGCACCTTTCTAATTCACATTCGCTAATTCTCACCCTCTCTGGGGCTGGGTCTGCCATATTGCCAGGGAGAGAAAAGGAGAGACAAAGAAAACCCTAGAGAAAGAACATGCTATAGAAACATAGAAACATAGAAAATAGGTGCAGGAGTAGGCCGTTCGGCCCTTCAAGCCTGCACTATCCAATCAAAATGCTCTGGTTATCATTGCCTCAAGATTCAGTCGAGAAGATACTGTTCTTTGTCCAAGATGGGACAATAAGCATGTTGCATTCGGAACACTTTTGCCTAATTTCCTGCTAGTGTAACATTCTACTACCTCTTCTTGCTCTCAGGGGACCAGTTCAAATTGCATTGGCTGGATATTGAGCAGGAGGGTACATTTCAGCACAGAAGGCAGCAGCAAATAAAGGGTGAGGCGCGAAGGTTATTTGCAGCAATTTTCTCCAAGGATTACTTGTGTGCTAATTAATCATTTCATTTTTTTTGAAGCTAGCTTCACAAAAGATGTGAAAAGTAGTCACAGCCACGGTGGAAAGATGCTTCGGACTACAGGCAGACTGGGCAGCAACAAGAATAAATGAAGTATTTGTCACTTTGGATGCACAAGGTAATTACAAGGTCGCAGATACAGTAAATATCATCCATTTGAAACCATGCATTATCATGGATGCAGATAACTCATTGATAGTTCACGATACGTATGAGCAGTAGTTCAGTGCAATTCCATTGATGAGCTGTGGTGTCATTCCACATGTGTATTCTACGATCTCAGATCTGCGATTCGCAAGGGAAAATGTCAGCACGTGGTCATGGATAGTGATGGAGAAGGTCTGGCTACAAGCAGATCACTGCAGCTGAACGACGAACCGTTGCATGAGCACGTGCTCTGAGGGCATGCCAAAGCTTTAGTTGCAATATAAGTTTCTCTTGACTGACTCATTCAGTAGCGTTATTTCAACAGAATGCGGTGTGATTTAAAGTCCACCACAACTTCATTGGTGGTATTCTTTAAGGCAGAGAAAAATGTGTGATTATGTTATCACACATAAAATCTGCTGCCCATAATGCAGTGGGCAGCAGGTTTTACTCATCAATGATTTTATTTAAGGTTACTCTGTAAACCTTAAATAAAATCATTGATGAGTAAAATCTGCTGCCCACTGCCCCAATTTAATTTATGGAGTTGAATGTGGACTCGGGGATTCAGAGCTAAATGACAATTGACATCCACAGCGGATGTATGACTACATCAAGCTACCAACAGGGGTTGTCATCCCAAATATATCTCTGGCTGCACTGCAGGAGAGTCCATGTAATCAAGATGATATTGTTGGTAGAACAGAGTCTAAACAGGAACACAGGAAGATACTCTACTGGTTACAGAAGAACAACCTCTGGCTGAATTTGAATAAATGTGCATCTATGCAGTTCTTCTTCATCTGCACCAAAAGGGATCTCCAGTACTGTGTTCCAATTCAAGGTATATTAGCTTTGTAGATTAAAATTTAATAATTGTTCATCCTTGTCCATTGTGATTGGCAGAAACCATTATATCAGTCATTGATGCCTCCCATTATAGGAAGTGTACAGTCATTACCCCCTAATGGAAACAGGTTATAAAATATAGATTGCAAAAATTTCTTGGACTTTTACCCCCAGTGCGTAGATCTTCAAAGAAGCTTTGGCCTTCAATAGGCTGCAGAGCCTCTGGGGTGACGCTTTCAGACAATGGTCCACTGTTCCGGTTGGCTGAGTTAGTCACATTCCTCCACTGTAATGGAATCCAGCATTGATGAACCTCCCTGAACCATCCAGTGTCTAGTTGGGAGCATGAGCAATCTTTCCACACAAGACCAGACAGAAACAATAACATTTTATTTTTGGATACATGTTCCAAGCAAGCAATATCTCATAGGCTGGCAAAAATGCTGGAGAAACTCAGCGGGTGAGGCAGCATCTATGGAGCGAAGGAATAGGTGACGTTTCGGGTCGAGAACTTTCTTCAGACTGCATGGGGGTGGGGGTGCCGGAAGAAGAAAGGAAGAGGCAGATGTTGGCATTGTTTCCGTTTATGAGCACTTTCATCCCGATTGGAGAACAGGACATTTGGCAGCATGGGTTGCCAGCAGTGAGGTGATTTATTTGCAATAGAAGAGAAGTGGAAGAGAAAAAATGGAGTCAGAAATCTGCTGCTAAGGAAGGTCTAAGATGGTGAATCTTGGCTTATAGAATCATGTGCTGGCTAAGGCCTCCAGAACTCTGCCCATGTATCCTCTGTGAGATCTGCTGCTGCTTCTCCTCCTCCATGTCTCATACTATCCAAAAGGAAGGAATAATATTGCCACAGTAAATGGCAAAAGCTGGCGTAAGAACTGGAAATGAAAACTGTAGAAGTTATGATCATAAGAAATATTCCTGGAAAAACAGACAGTAAAAGATCTGGGGATACAATGATCCGCAGTATACGAAAAATCCAATGGAACTAAAGTGTAATTTATCCGAGTATGTCCTTGATCTCTGAATTAGGAATCTTGGGCTGAATTTCTGCCATGCAGCCAGAAGCTGGAACGTTAAATTGGTGGGGACATAGTAAGAGGTTAACTGCAGGATGCAATTTTAACAGCTGTCTATCTTGTGCTTGCTATATTGACCAGTATAAAATCAGCCCTGTAAACCTTGGTTGGTTACAGGTTACGTCTTTCAATCCATCTTTCTGATCATTGTAAAAGTATTTAAAGGAGACTTCGCTGTAACTGGCATGGTTTCAGTCGCTAAAGTAAATTATGTAGGATTTATTTTCAGTAGATAAGGGTTCTGTCATACAAACCCGGTTAAGACAAAAAACAGAATAAAATTATTGGCAGAGAGGAGAGTCAAATATAATTCTGTGGACAATCGAACTCTCAGTTAACTTTAATCTTTGTTAAGGAGTTGGCATGTCAGAAAACACAATCTATATCTGTATATGTAACTGTATTAATAGTAGAATGTTGTAACAATCATCCTGACAGTTGATGGCAGCCTGGTTAGCCAAGGATGTAGGTGGAGCTCAGAAGAGCTATGTGCCATCATAAAATGTTCCCATTATTTAATCAACTAAATGTAAACAGTAAAAATACAAGCCATCACATAAAATAAACATTTCACACTGTTTACATTGATTTGAAATAACTACTTCAAATTTAATATCACATAATACATCTGCGTTTTACATGCTTTACTAATCATGTGGTCTGCTTCAGAATACCACAATGGCTCTAAGTTTCCTTGGAGTTTCTGTCACTGCATTACTGCAACTTCATCGGTTGCCTGACAGGAAACATTGGTGCACATGTAAGTGGTTTTGCTTGGACTCATGACTAGGTCCCAAGAACAGAGCTGCTGTGTTGCAGGCAGTACAGTTGTCTCACAACGCCAATGACCCAGGTTTGATTCTGAATTTCAGTGTTGTCTATGTGGAGTTAGCACGTTCTCCTTGGGACCCTGTGGGTTCCCCCCAGGTACTCTGTATTTATCCCTTATCTAAAAGTCATGCTGATTGTACGTTCATTGACTACAGTAAATTGAGCCCAGTGAAGGTTGGTGATGTAAGAGTTGGTGGGCAAGTGGACTAAGAGGTTTACAAGGAAATAAATTAATAAAGAGAATGGTCTGAATCAACTGATTTGAATGGCTAAAAGGCTTAGTTTTAGGATATGATAGTTGTGAGATTATCCATATTGTTACAATGATTTCTCCAATGTCTTCTTTGTATCCAATCTCCGAAGATGCTGCCCTGTACAATTCTCCCCACCCCCCCTCTTTCATCCATTGCTGAAATTGAGGCTAATCACTTTTCCTTTCTCCCAGAAGCTGAAAATTGGATCAACTTCTTCTATCTTCCTTGAATCTTGAATCACCGTGGGCAGAGTGGTAGAGTTGCTGCCTTACAGTGCTTGCAGAGCCGGATACCCGTGTTCGATCCTAACTATGGGTGCTGTTTGTACGGAGTTTTTACGTTCTCCCCAATACCACATGCGTTTTCTCCGAGATCTTCGATTTCCTCCCACACATGTTTATAGGTTAATTGGCGTGGTGTACGTGTAAATTGTCCCTGGTGTGTGTAGGATAGTGTTAATGTGCGGGGATCGCTGGTCGGTGCAGACTCGGTGGGCTGAAGGGCCTGTTTCCGTGCTGTACCTCTAAACTAAACTACAAAATTAGAGTCACCCAGCCAATATTTCTCAATTGGGGCAAGTAGACTTGAACTGGACCCACTGTGTGCGAGACCAACATTTAGATATCACCCTGCCCTTTTCCAGCTGGAAAAGGGATCAAAAAAGTGTTATGTTTTGCACTCCAATTATGCTTGAAATGTCACAGAGTTTGGCAATTCTTTTGGCTGTGCCTTGTGACTGCTGGAGGTAGGCACATTATGCTTGTCAATAAAGGACACTGTGTTTCTGTTAGATCCTCTCCCTGCAGCTGGGCTTTCCAACTTTGTAAGGAACTGGATGAGCTCTGTTCCAGCTTTCCTGGATGCAGCCTAACAACTGACAGCCTTTGGAGATAACTTGTATTTAAGAGCACTTTCCTGTGGAGGCAGGTAGACCAGGGACACTTCACCAACTCTCCAGCACTTCTGCAGTCTGCTGCTGGCCATGATTGGATAATGAGGAGGATTTCCAAAGTCTACAGAGTGATTTAGGCCAGTTGGAAAAATGGGCTGAAAGATGGCAGATGGAGTTTAATGCTGATAAATGTGAGGTGCTACACCTTGGCAGGACAAATCAAAATAGGACGTACATGGTAAATGGTAGGGATTGAAGAATACAGTTGAACAGAGGGATCTGGGAATAACCGTGCATAGTTCCTTGAAGGTGGAATCTCATATAGATAGGGTGGTAAAGAACGCTTTTGGTATGCTAGCCTTTATAAATCAGAGCATTGAGTATAGAAGCTGGGATGTAATGTTAAAATTGTACAAGGCATTGGTGAGACCAAATCTGGAGTATGGTGTACAATTTTGGTCGCCCAATTATAGGAAGGATGCCAACAAAATAGAGAGGGTACAGAGGAGATTTACTAGAATGTTGCCTGGGTTTCAACAACTAAGTTACAGAGATAGGTTGAATAAGTTAGGTCTTTATTCTCTGGAGCGCAGAAGGTTAAGGGGGGACTTGATAGAGGTCTTTAAAATGATGAGAGGGATAGACAGAGTTGATGTGGACAAGCTTTTCCCTTTGAGAATAGGGAAGATTCAAACAAGAGGACATGACTTTAGAATTAAGGGACAGAAGTTTAGGGGTAACATGAGAGGGAACTTCTTTACTCAGAGAGTGGTAGCGGTGTGGAATGAGCTTCCAGTGGAAGTAGTGGCAGCAGGTTCGTTGGTATTATTTAAAAATAAATTGGATAGGCATATGGATGAGAAGGGTATGGAGGGTTATGGTATGAGTGCAGGCAGGTGGGACTAAGGGAAAAAAGTTGTTCGGCACGGACTTGAAGGGCCGAGATGGCCTGTTTCCGTGCTGTAATTGTTATATGGTTATATGGTTATATGATTACTGGTGAGACAACCAGATGCACAGGTTAGGATGCCTGAATCTCAATGAGACACATTGCTGGGTTTTATACAGCTGTGCTGATTGCATAGCCAGGCTTACTAAAAAATATCACAATTATTTAATCCATTGCTGTATTCCATAGCTACTTGCAATGCACCCTCGTCAATAACAATGATCACCTCTGTCCAATGGGTGGAGTAGTGTTTGCAAGGCTCAGCATATAGAATTTCCTTTCTTAGAGACAATAAAGAATTTTTAATTTTTTCGAGAAAGTTTGTTTTTCTTTTTGCTTATATTATTTAGTTTCAATTTCATTGGTAAATTTTTTTTTTAGTCTTTAGTTTGGATTTGTTTGCATGTTTATTTCCTACTCTTTGTATCTGTCCAATACTTAACCATTATGGCTGATATATTGCCAAGTAGATCTTGTTGCATTAAATACGTAGCTGCGTTTAATTTTTCTGTAAGTTTAATAGCCTGGTTCCATTCTCTCTAGTTGCAGTCACACATTAACTCTAGAATGGAATTAGCAAGGATGGTTCCTGGCCTCCTCCAATTTTTTATCTCGTTGCCCTTCAGCAAACGAATCCGAAAACAGAATACTTTTTATGGGCACATTTGCTGATGATACCGGCTTTATCTCTCCTTTGCTTTGCGTGACCAGTCTTCCGTCTCTAAACTGTCAGGTGCCTTATCCAACATGCGGCACTACATGAACAGGAGTTGCTCCCAACTAATTATTGGGAAGAACAATGCAATTGTCTTTGGTGACTGTCACAGTTCTCCAGCCGGGATGCCACAGTGGAGCAGCAGCAGAGTTGCTGTCTTACAGCGCCAGAGACCTGGGTTTGAACCTGACCACAGGTGCTGTTTGTACGGAATTTGTACTTTCTCCCCTTGACCGCGTGGGTTTTCCGTGGGTGTTCTGGTTGCCTTGGTACAGGTTTGTAGGATAATTGACATCGGTAAAAATGGTAAATTGTCCCTAGTGCTAGTGTGCGGGGATCGCTGGTCAGCGTGGACTCAGTGGCTGGAAGGGTCCGTTTCGGTGTTGTATCTAAACTATACTAAACTAAATGAGAGTTGCTTCTGGATGCTGATATAAACATTCACAACATGTATAGCATCATACCTGACACTTAACATCCACCTCTATGAGACTGTGGACTTGTTTCACTGCTGCTGAACCCCTCAACCTGGCGTTGTTATGCCTAGGATTTACGTACACCAGCACTCCTCGTCTGCTTTTCCTGCTCTATAATGTGCTTTGACAATTGAGTCTTTGACCTTAATCATTCATTATGTTTCTCTTTCCACAGCTGTTGCCTAACCTGCTGAACATTTCCAGAATTTTCTCTTTGCATATCAGATTTCCAGCATCTATATTTTCATTTGAGCTTGAGTTTGCCTTGTCAATTCAATACTTTGTACAATTGAAATAATCCATTACTGGTGAATTTGCCAGGGCTTCTCTGATTCTACCAGAAATATGTCCAAAATCTTGATTACACTTGAATAGTAGCAATAAAACCTCAACAAATGTCCCAGCCGATGCCACGGCAGTATGCAAGCTTGTTATCTGGTACAGGTATTTATTTGTTGTTCTCTGCAGGCAAAATATGCCTGAAATAAACCATTAAAAAATAATAACTTCAATTGCTAAATATTACTATGTTAGAGGAAAAAATGGCCCTATGGCAGGTCATTGAACATATTAATTATTGCACAATATTCAATTTTGCTACATGTTTTGCTCATTGAGAGCATGCATAATCTAAGTTGAAAAAATGAATATAGTCAGGAAAGGTATTGATTTGTATTCCATACTTCTTTGGGGAAACACAACTAATTAAATTGCATTGTGTAGGAAGGAACTGCGGTTGCTGGTTTAGCCTGAAGATAGACAAAAAAGCTGGAGTAACTCAGCGGGTCAGACAGCATCTCTCGAGAAAAGGAATAGGTGACGTTTCGGGTCTGAAGAAGGGTGTCGACCCAAAATGTTACCTATTCCTTTTCCCCGGAGATCCTATTTGGTCTGCTGAGTTACTCCAGCTTTTTGTGTCAAAGTGATTTGCATTATTCCGTACAGAATTGACTTGAGGCAGCATCCAGCATTTCACTTCATATCATATTGCTAAAACAGATCATTTGTCTGGCTACACAAAAAGCTGGAGAAACTCAGCGGGTGCAGCAGCATCTAAGGAGCGAAGGAGATAGGCGACGTTTCGGGTCAAGACCCTTCTTCAGACTGGTCAGGGATCAGGGAAACGAGAGATAGACTGATGTGGAGAGATAAAGAACAATGAATGAAATATATGCAAAAAAAGTATTGATGATAAAGGAAACAGGCCATTGTAGGCTGTTTGTAGTGTGAAAATGAGAAGCTAGTGCGACTTGGGTGAGGAGGGGAGGAGATAGAGAAGGAATGCCAGGGCCCGAGGGCTGAGGGAGAGGTGGGGAGGGGGAGGAGGCAGCCTGGGTTAACAGAACTGAGAAAATTCAATGTTTAAGCCCAGGGGATGCAGACTCCCCAAGCAGAATATGAGGTGCTGTTCCTCCAACTTGCGGTGTTGCTCACTCTGGCCGTGGAGGAGGCCCAGGACAGAGAGGTCGGATACGGAATGGGAGGGGGAGTTGAAGTGCTGAGCCACCGGGAGGTCGGGTTGGTTATTTCGAACCAACCGGAGGTGTTCGGCGAAACGATCGCCCAGCCTCCGCTTGGTCTCACCGATGTAGATCAGCTGGCATCTGGAGCAACGGATGCAGTAGATGAGGTTGGAGGAGGTGCAGGTGAATCTCTGTCGGACTTGGAAGGACTGCTTGGGTCCCTGAAAGGAGTGGATGGGGGATGTGAAGGGACAAGTGTAGCATCTCTTGTGGTTGCAAGGGAAAGTGCCCGGGGAAGGGGTGGAGCGGGAGGGAAGGGAAGAATTGACAAGGGAGTTGCGGAGGGAGCGGTCTTTGCGGAAGGCAGACAGGGGGGGAGATGGGAAGATGTGGCGAGTGGAGGGGTCACTTTGGAGGTGGCGAAACTGGCGGAGGACTATCTGTTGTATGCGCCGGCTGGTGGGGTGAAAGGTGAGGACCAGGGGGACTCGGCCCTTGTTGTGAGTGGGGGAATGGGGAGAGAGGGCAGTGTTGCGGGGTATGGAGGAGACCCTGGTGCGAGCCTCATCTATAGTGGGGGAGGGGAAACCCCGTTCTCTGAAGAACGAGGACGTTTGTGATGACCTGGTGTGGAACACCTCATCCTGGGAGCAGATGCGGCGTAGACAGAGGAATTGGGAATAGGGGATGGAGTCCTTACAGGAAGCAGGGTGGGAGGAAGAGTAGTCCAGGTAGCTGTGGGAGTCAGTTGGTATGTAGTGGATGTCGGTCAGGAGTGTATCACCTGCAATAGAGATGGTGAGGTCAAGGAATGGTAGGGAAATGTCGGAAATGGTCCAATTAACCCTCGATTCTCCAGCATCTGCAGTTCCTTCTTTAACACTTTGTCTACTCCACTGCGATATCTCCTCAAGGTATGCCTACTTTGAAGAAGTTCTCCTCCTCCCTACGAAGACAGTTTCGACCCGAAACGTCGCCTATCTCCTTCGCTCCTTAGATGCTGCTGCACCTGCTGAGTTTCTCCAGCTTTTTGTGTAACCCTCGATTCTCCAGCATCTGCAGTTCCTTCTTTAATCATTTGTCTGGCTGCTGCATGTGGGACAAAGCCGACTGAAATGGGCGCAATGATGAGCTAGATTAAATAGATCACTTCACTCCAGAATCAAATAACTGTATTTTTTGAGACATTAGTTGATCATCACAACTACCTTTCAAAACATAATGGAATTTGAATCAAAACCAGAAACGATAGAGAGATTCTGCAGAGCAAGAGCACCTCTAGATAAACAACTGGCTATTAAACATAACTGCATGCTTTTGCAAGCTCCCTCACTAGAAACATCTCTATAATTCACTGTGAATTATCTATAATTCACTGTGAATTATTCTCACTGTGAATTATTTCTCATTTTCCTTGGGAGTGTAGCTATTGTGACTTGTCAAGCATTTGATGCTACCTTTTGGTTAGGGGCACTGTTGTAATGTTTCTGTGGCCGTATTTCCAATTTGCTTAAACTTACAACGTCTTGCAAAAGGTAACATTCTTAAAGAACTGATCTAATATTGCAGATAAATAGTGAAAACATTGCTGTTTCAGAAACTTTATTTAGAACAAGCCAGCAGCAGGATGATGTTATCAATTAAGGATGTTAATGAAGTTCCTCAGTCACCTTTGACAACAATTTGACAACTTCATCTTTGACAACAATTCTGTTCATAACTTATTTTGAGCAGTTTAAAAGGATATGTAAAAAAATGTTTATTTGAGTTAAACACATGCAATAACTAGAAGTTATGTAAGGGATTTATTCTTTCCTTCACCATCCATTACGTGATGTTGAGGGATTGAGCAAAAGTATCACAATTGTTAGTGAAGTATTTACAAAAGATGGCAACACAGTGGCACAGTGGCACAGGGGTAGAGTTGCTGCCTTACAGCGCCATAGATCCTGACTATGGGTGCTGTCTGAATGGAGTTTGTACATTCTCCCCGTGATCTGCGTGGGTTTTCTCTAGATGCACCGGGTTCCTCCCATACTCTAACGATGTACAGGTTTGTAGGTTAATTGGCTTGGTAAAATTGTAAATTGTCTCTAGTGTATGCATGGGCAGAAATCACCGGGGGGACGGGGACACACACACACGTCCCCTCCATGTTTTGAGAGGTGAGGGATAACTCCCCCCCCCATGTTTTGTAATTCGGATTTTGAAATCAGGTGAAAAAAAAAATCTATTAAAAATCTCCGCATTCCGCAAGATGGTGGGGGTGAAACTGTTGATCGAGAGCACCGATTGGACGAGAGAGACGTCGGCCAGCAGGCAAGGGGGGGGGGGGGGGTGGGAACAAGATGATTCAGCGTGATGATTGGAGGAGGGAGATGTCGGTCAGAGGTGGAAGTAGGGGGGTGGGACTGAGGATCGAGCGCAGTGAGTGGAGGAGGGAGACGTCCTGGTGGAGCAAATATCATAGAGCAGAGCTTGAATCGGCCCGTTCGCGGGATCTTCCATCACCCCGCGGTCAAATTGCTGCATCGAGGCGATCAAGGCGATCAAGGCTCCCGATACTGAAGCCCCCGCCAGTAGATGGAAGATCCCGCGGTCGGTTTTAAGCCAGGCGATGAAAGGCCCCGCAAACGGGCCGATTCAAGCCCGACAATTCAGGGCGGACGATGCGGGGCAGATGTTGCTGGAGTTCGGAGTCGGTCAGCTTCCGATGTTACCGTCCACAGGGCCCACGGGTGAAGCCTCCACAGCCTCGTGCATGTGTGTGTGCGCGTGCGGCCACCAAGAAATTGTGCCCCCCCCCCATGTTTTGACAGCGATTTCTGCCCCTGAGTGTGTGTAGGATAGTGCTAACTGTGCAGGAATCGTAGGTCGGCGTAGACTCGGTGGCGCAGACAGGCCGAAGGATCTGTTTCTGCGCTGTATCTCCAAACTAAACTAAATTAATCTGTCAGGTGAAGAATTAGTATTGGTTGTGTTTCAAAGCAGAAATGTGCTCAAATTGTTGATAGTGAATCATGGGTTAGACATCAAATGATAGATGGGACAGGGCTTATTCAGAATATCCTAGCACCACACACATGCGAAAAGAACAGCAGTTTTTCCATTACAGCATCCAGCCGCCATGACCTGCGTGACAGATCGTTCTTTGTGTGATAAATAATCTTCTCTCATACAGTATGTCCCAAATGTAAATAACATTGATTTAAACCTCTAAGCTCATGCTTGCAGTTCCTTGATTTTGCTTTTCGATATTACTTTATATAGTTCATCCTGATGTCTCCATTTAGAAAAGAAAACTTAGATTTTCTTGTTATTTTCCAAAACTAAATATTCTAATGGTCACAGTTTTCCTAACATTATAGAATAACAAGTCTTTCTTTTCAGCAATGATGAGATGATCCCCAAAACCTATCTTAGCTTTACCTGCTGTAATCCCATTGGTACCTCTAAATTGCACTTTGCTGTTTTAGATTTACATAAGGATGCGTATTCTAATAGTCAATGGTCTTCTTATTGTCATATGTGTGAAGGCTAACACTGAAATTATTTTTCATACAACCAGCCCAGCAGAGTATTTCCATACCCCCGATCCCCGATTAGTAAATGTACCCAAACACTCTACTATCTTGCATGCAAGGGACGCCATTTCCAAAGTCCACGTTCTAGTTCTTATGAGCGGTGCCTATCCGGGCAAGTCCCATGCACCAGCCATCTCCTTCCATGGCTGCCATGTTCTGCTCCTTGCCTGTCATTGTTCCCCGGGAGTGCTAACTGCAGCTGACCCTAACGGCGCGGTGGCGAGAGCACGGTTCACTTTTCTCTCGTACCGGCCTTGCTCCTCGCCCGTCATTACTGACTCCATCCTCCCGGTCTCTGGTCTTCGGGGGACAATTAGGGGCCAACACAGCGGACTCCCCTCTCCAGGCAGGCAGTCTGCTGGGTCCAACAAGCAAGGGACTGGCTCGGCAACTTCCTCCTGTAGGTCGCTATTGGCCAGCTCATCCGTTCAGCCACAGGGGACCGGCTTGGCAAGCTATGGGAAAGGCTGGAAAAATAATGCAGATAGTTTTGTGAGCGCAATAATGTAAAGAATAAGATGGCAACAGAGATACCGACTACAATTACTGTGTAAAGGGTTTGAATAGGTGATGAAAGCCAAAAGCCCAATGCTTAACCGTTGGACAAGCACTTTGATGACATGGGGCCATTAACTACCCTAGGAGAGGCAATGGAGTGCTGGAACTAGTGGTCATCAAGTGTGGAAGCTTACCCTATTTCTTTAAGAAGGAACTGCAGATGCTGGAAAATCGAAGGTAGACAAAAGTGCTGGAGAAACCCTACTTTAGACCTGAAGAAGGGTTTCATAGAAACATAGAAATATAGAAAAATAGGTGCAGGAGTAGGCCATTCGACCTTTCGAGCCTGCAGCGCCATTCAATGTGATCATGGCTGATCATCCAACTCAGTATCCCGTACCTGCCTTCTCTCCATATCCCCTGATCCCTTTAGTCACAAGTGCCACATCTAACGCCCTCTTAAATATAGCCAATGAATTGGCCTCAACTACCTTCTGTGGCAGAGAATTCCAGAGACTTACCACTCTCTGTGTAAAGATTGTTTTCCTCATCTCGGTCCTAAAGGAATTCCCCCTTATCCTTAGACTGTGACCCCTTGTTCTGGACTCCCCCAACATCGGGAACAATCTTCCAGCATCTAGCTCGTCCAACCCCTTAAGAATTTTGTAAGTTTCTATAAGATCCCCCCTCAATCTGCTAAATTCCAGCGAGTACAAGCCGAGTCTATCCAGTCTTTCCTCATATGAAAGTCCTGACATCCCAGGAATCAGTCTGGTGAATCTTCTCTGTACCTCCTCTATGGCAAGAATGTCTTTCCTCAGATTTGGAAACCAAAACTGTACGCAATACTCCAGGTGTGGCCTCACCAAAATCCTGTGCAACTGCAGTAGAACCTCCCTGCTCCTATACTCAAATCCTTTCGCTATGAATGCTAACATACCATTTGCTTTCTTCACTGCCTGCTGCACCTGCATGCCTACTTTCAATGACTGGTGTACCATGACACCCAGGTCTCATTGCATCTCCCCTTTTCCTAATCTGCCACCATTCAGATAATAGTCTACCCTCTTATTTTTGCCACCAAAGAGGATAACCTCACATTTATCCACATTATACTGCATCTGCCATGCATCTGCCCATTCACTCAGCCTATCCAAATCACCCTGCAGCCTCCAAGCATCCTCCTCACACCTAACTATACCCCCCAGCTTGGTGTCATCTGCAAATTTGGAAATGTTGCATTGAATTCCCTCGTCCAAATCATTAACATAGATTTTGGCCTGAAATGTTGCCTATTTCCTTCGCTCCATAGATGTTGCTGCACCCGCAGAGTTTCTCCAGCACTTTTGTCTACCCTATGTCTTTAAGATGATCTCACCAAGAGGCAGCATGTGGATGAGGAAAGGGAAAAGGAATAATATGTTGCCATTCTTGAAATGTGTTATCCTTTATAGTTTAAGCACTATTTAAAACATAGTTCTTTGAGAAGTGGGATTAGAATGTCATTCAACTCTTAACTCTTATTTCTGGACAATGGTTGGAGCACTTATTCACTTGAAGCAATAAAGTTGACATTGGGTCACACACCCTAATTCCTGTCATTTCTGCATTACTTACAACATTTTACTTGGCCAAAATAAAACTAGTAATTGGTTTAGTATTGAAAGGCAAGGTCAAATGGAGCCAGATTATTCTGTCCAACTTTGTTACCTGGAAGTGGGAAATGATTTAATGGAAGCCGCTAAGGAGACTGTCCAGTATATGCCAGTCCACTCATTACTATCTCCCACTCTTTAATTGTATTTAGGCAGGGGTTCTCAGAACAATGCATGTACAACCCTCACTCTAATAACTGTTCAGTTTTCCAGTGTCAGCTGAGGCTTCCGTGATCTTTAGTCGCTAAATCAGGGTTTAAATTGAAGGCTGAAAATATCTGTAAGGATATGTTTACATCTTTACATGGAGGCCACAAACAAATTATTTCTTTCTGATGTTTCTGGAAAAGTAAATGTAATCAGTTTGTTCCAGGACAATTTACATCATTGATTCACTTGCATTTAAATGGACAAGTATTAACCTTCCCTGACATGTTTAATGCACAATTTCATGCTTTTTGTGTATTTTAAGATAGGTTTCAATGTCGAAAAATGTTGGGGGGCAAGTTAAAACAGATAACTGTATCAGGATTTCAGCACGTTAATGTGCGAGAATGGTTATCGGAAGCTGCTGGCCGTTTCACTCAAATAACATGGATGATAGCCCCTTCGTTATTCTTACCGCATATTTTGAGCCAATGCAAATAAGCAGCTGGAAATTAATTGCTCCACAATGTTCCTTCTCCCTGCAGGGAGCACCTGTGCTTTGCTTGGCATCTCTGTGTAGCACTCCAACCGAGGGCTGAAATTCAGTGGAATTGGATAGAGCTTGAATTTGCATTCCAATACTCAACTGTTACGTTCCCGCTGTCATTAAAAATCAGTTGATGTGATCAAAATATCTTTGATTTTTCAGATAGGTTTGCTGGCCTCATAAATAGAGTTCAATATCATTTTAAATGCAATTGCACACCCTTGATGTAAACAAATCATTTCCTTCGGGCTCCTGCAGGTAAACCTAACAGGAATCTCTCTTATTCACAACATCATGCATAATTAATGAATGATAGTCAGTCACTAATAGTCAAAATCGGAATCAAGTAAACAATTTGCACAATCCTTCACCATTTGATTAATTATTTGGAACTTCCTGTAACCTAATTAAGATAGTGATCTAATGACAGAAGAAGTTTAATTATTTTGTGCATCTTAAATTATGAAATAAAGTTTTCGAGCATGTAATAGTGACAGCATGAGTTCTTCTATGTATATTGAAGAATGGCAATCACAACATGGTTACAGAATTGGTAGGCAGATTGAATCTGGTTGCTAAGAGCTGAGAAAAACATATCAGAATATTTTCTTAACGATGAAGGGCTAAGATCTGTGGGGAACCAGAGGGATTTGGGTATTAATCTCCTGAAACTATGGTACAGATGCAAAGTAATCTAATACGTCATTGGAATGGAAACTGATGAAGTAATGATTCGGCTATAGAGAGCCCTGGGCAGACAGGATCTAATATACTTTGTTCAGTTTTGCACACCAAATCTCAGGAAAATCTTGCCCTTGCAAGGAATGGCGTGACGATAAAATGATATTGCAGCGCCAAGAGTTCAAATTTGGACAGACTGCCAAATCTTGCCTCAAGCACCCTTCTGATTTTATGTTGAAGGGATTTGATAGGGTTAATGAAGAGAAGTATTTTGTTTAGTTGGAAGATTTTGAAAAAAAAATCCATGTTAACTTTTGAAGCTGGCCAGGTAGGAATTAAATCAGGTAAGAATGAAGACAAAGGGAAGGTGACGGTTGGATGAGGCTGGTTTGCGTGATGGACTGGGCTACATCCACAATTTTCTGCAATATCGTACAGCTTTGTTACTTTGTCAGTTTGTGATCAGATTCTGAGAACATAAGAACTCATAATACAGAATAACGGAACACAAACCAATTTTGTGAACATTTTATCTTTATCACACTGCTAGCCCAATTTTGTCAAGCTCCTTTGCAAATGAATCAATGAACATAGCAATGTAAAGGAAAAAATATGCTGGAAATGTATAAAGAAAACTGGACATAAGATGCAGTAAGCAGATCTATTAGCATCCGGTAGGTTAAAAAGAATATTAACTTATCTATTGCAGACTTTCATCAATTTTGACAAAGGTCTAAATCGCCATTTTTATTTCACAACTGCTGACTGCCTGCTTTATATTCCCAGCGTTAACTGGTACTAGAGATAGTCCAAAAATAACCATTCAGTATAATATTGCACAAACGTTTTAATGAACTGCCATAAAAAAGTTTTTGATTACATGCCACTTGGTCAGCAGCCAAGAGCAGTAAGGTATGGCCTTGAATGGACTGCTTACCTTTCCATCTTAAACACAGCTAGAACAAAGATGGAAATGCAAAAAACAAATGTGCTTCCTTTAGATTTAACTTTAAACTAATGAACTGTTTCCATAGATCTGATTATGTATAGGCATCTAACTGGGCAATGTCAGGTGCAAAGTTCTTGCTCACCAAAATGGATAAAATCCAAATCCCTGAATGAAGGCATCTTACATCACTGCAATTTGCAAAATGGTTAACTGAATATCTGTTCCAAGCATAGAATTCCATGCTTCAAATCACATCCTGTTATGTAGAATTTCAAATCTTTGAAGAACACTTTAATGTATAATCCTGACCCAAGCATAATATAATTCACAATTCCTGCTTTCATGTACCACGTACAGAATGCTTGGAGCCTGATATTGCACTAAAACGACTGCAACTGATAATTTCTGTAAAATAACTTTAATCTAATGCGAATTAATTCAGACTCTATGTTTTTATTAACGTGGGATATAGGGATTATTAGCAAAAATAGCACTAAATGCTCATCCGTATTATCCTTGAAAGGAGGTCGTGAGTGCCCATTTAAACTGCTGCAGTTTTTGGGTAGGGCACTCCTAACATACTCTGGTTCGGTTCCAGGATTTAAACCCATGGATAATGGGCAATGATTTGTGTCTTCGAGATGAACTTCTATGTGCTGGTGCTTGCAAGTGTCTACTGTCCTTGAACTATGATGTGATAGAGGCCTTGGGTGTAAAGGTATTGATTTTGAAGCCTCTGGAAGCTTCCAGATCATAAGCACTGGAGCTACGTTGCATTGGTGATGGAGGAATGAGTGTTGAAGGCGACAGATGGGATACCAATCTTTGCTCTTGGATAAGGATTGGCCACCGACTCTGCAGGAATGGGGAGCATTCCAAAACATTGCTGGCCTGTCTTGTCGATGGCTGAATAACTTTGAGGATAACCACCGGGTGGCGCCCGCAATGGCTGCCTCGCCAACAATCTGTCTCGTCCTTTCCCTTCTTTGTTGTTAAATTAGGGCAGCCCTCTGACATTCCTAATATTATTAATTTTGAATCTGACTCCAATTGAACTTTAAGTATTTTAGAAATGATATTGAATTTTTAAATGTATAAGCGCTCTAGTAAGAAAGACTGCCGTAATTAAAACTATCGGAATTACTTTGGAGGCACGTCCGCGATTCATCTCCTGTACATTGCACACCCCCCCCCCCCTTGAATATTTTATCTGGGGTTTTACACTGAGCTAATCTTGCAGAGGGTTGACGGATTTTCCTTGCTAAAGGATACCTGCGACCCTAACAAAACCTCAAATCCTCTGTGCGCTGGATCAGACATAACTCAGGGCAGTTCTTCGATCTTCATGATGATGTACCTTAATGTCAACAATAGACACGAAAAGCTGGAATAACTCAGTGGGTCAGAAGAAGGGTCTCGACCCGAAACGTCGCCTGTTTCTTTTCTCCAGAGATGCTCTCTGACCCGCTGAGTTGCTCCAGCTTTTTGTATCTATCTTCGGTTTAAAGCAGTATCTGCAGTTCCTTCCTACACCTTAATGTCAATACATTTCCGAATTTATTGAGTGCAATGTTATCTTTTCCCATTTTTTGTATCAAAGCTTCTCAGCGTGTGATTACCAGATTGCAGACAATTTTGCCAAATTTCATGCTAACATCGTGTTGTGAACTCATGACTGTTCTCTATACCTGTCCGATCCATGTACCTGTCTAAATGTTTCTTAAAAGTTACGATAATTACGATATGCAAAAAAGGTTTACCGATCCCTGGACTAAACCAAACCCTTGATCCTGCCCCGTGAAACCTTTGTGTTCATTGATATTTTATTCACAATATTAGGATTTTGTAGAGGGAGAGAGAGAGAGAGAGAGAGAGAGAGAGATAGGTTGAATGAATGAATGAAAGAAAGAAAGAAAGAAAAAAGTTGCTCAACAAATAATTAGAGATCACAAAAAAGAAACAAGAGACTGTGTGTGTTATATATTTATGTACGTATATGTCACACATATATATATGCATCATATATATATAATTAATATAAATCTGTTTATATATATTTAAGAAACTAGAAAAATATATATGTGCGTGTGTTATAGAATTATATGCATCTATATCACATTTATATATGTGTGTATCAGTTGTGATACAATGGGATTAGATGAATTACAGAGTGCAAGTTTAATACAAAAATCAATTCAAAAATCAATTCAGAAAAAATTTAAAACCATTTAAAACATTTAAAAACACGCAAACTGTTCCCCCGCAACGCTGATTACACTGTGAGAGGCATAACTGAAGTCGGGTCTGGATTACTGAAATGGCGGAAGTAACATTCCATTGCGTACTACATGTCAGTCCATTGGATTTTGCAGGAGTGGAACATCTTGCTCCGGTCTAAGATCTTTGCTTTGAACCTTTGAGGCTGAGGTTCATTCGTTCTTAAGTTATAGGAGCAGAATTCGTGCATTCGGCTCATCAAGTCTACTCTGCTATTCAATCACGGCTGATTTATCTTTCCCACTCAATCCTATTCTCCTGCCTTCTCCCCATAACCCCTGACACTCGTACTAATCAAGAATATATCAATCTCCACCTTAAAAATATCCACTGGCTTGGTCTCCAGAGCCTTCTGTGGCAGGTCCTGTGAGGCGAAGACGTACTCAGTGCAGGATACCCTGCACCTGGCCTTTATTTTCATAGATTTCATGATAATGGTAGAGTTATGTTTCTGGTTGAAGTTGACACCAGGCTGCCGACAGTGGTGAATTTAATAATGCTTCTGAATATAAATACGGTGTTCTTTGACTCTCTCTTGATGGAGATGGTCCATGCTTTATCCATCTTCCTTTGTACAAGGTATGACTTTAGCAATGTCATTGCTGAAAAACTGACATTTGTCCTTGATATTCATTGACTCCTTGTTGCCACACTGGACAAATCGCACCGTAATGTCAACGGCAAGTGTTTCACCTCTTCTTTAGAATTCAATCCTTTCGTCCATGTTCGTCAATGTGTTGTGAAAATGAATGGTGATAGCAGAAATCAGTGATCAAGTTATTGTTGGGTGTCACTTGATGGAACTGAGCAATTTTATATCCAGTCTGGCAGATGTCAGTATTGCAACTGCACCGAAACAAGTAGGCTATAGATGTGGTGATTTAATAAATTAATGTAAAGCAGATTTTTAAGGACAGCATAGATTTAAACGAATAAGGCCTTTTGACAGAAAAAGGAAGCAGCACGATAAATAGGTACATCATGAAAACAGGAATGGTGTGACCTGGGGCTTTGCTATGGAGAGAGCCTGCAGAAACTGCAGCCTGATCAGTGAGTTATCAATAATATATTAATGACATAAATCAATATTCACAGCATATAATTTCAAAATGTGCAGGTGAAATGAAACCTGCAGTGAGAAGTATAAGAGCCTGCATTAGGACAGAGAGTGTAGCCACCCTCCTCTGATCTCATATCCCACCCCCACCTGATCACCCTCAACCCAACTCACTTGCCTCTCTCTTCTGACTCCCACTCCGCACCCCATAACATAACCCCCAAGCCCTTTTATTACCTTCTTCTGACTGCTTGTCTTGCCCCAGCTCCACCCCTGGCTGGATCTACTGTACATCATCCTGACCTCTATCCTTACCAGAACCCTTACCTTTGTCAATTGATTCCAGGCCTGTCATGATGTCAAGCTTTTCAGCCATTGCCCCTGCATCTATTTCTTTGGCAAGGACTAGTCAGCTTCCAGTTCTCATGCCTACAACACTCCTCTTCCTCTTGGCACCCCCAACTGTTACTCTCTCATGACTTTTCATTTCCAATTCCTCACATATCAACTACCCTGACATCTCAACTCCCCTCGCCCACTCTAACCAGTAATCCTGGCAAACCCAACAACTTTTCAACAATCCTAGGCTCCTCATCATGAATTCAAGCTCTTCTGCACCTGTTGCAATTAAAATATATAACATAGAACAGTACAGCACAAAAACAGGCCCTTTGGCCCACAATGCCTGTGCTGAACATGATGTCAAGACCATCTCTTGTTTACCTGTAGATAATCCATATCCTTCCATTCCCTGCATATCCATATGCCTTTTGAAACATCTCTTAAATGTCACTCTTGTCTCTGCCTCAAACAACAAACACCTTCCACGTGTTCCAGACACTCACCCCCCTCTGTGTAAAGAACGTGCCCTGCACATTTTCTTTAAACTTTGCACTTCTCACCTCAAAACTGTGCCCTTGAATATTAGATTTTTTTCATCCTGCGAAAAAAGGTTTTCACTGTCTACCTTCTCTACGCCAGTCATAATTTTATACTCTTCTGTCACGTCTCACCGTAACCTCCAGCGTTCCAGATAAAATGATCCAAGTATATCCAACCTCTCCCTGTAGATATCCCCTAATCCACGCATTATTCTGGTAAACCTCCTCTGCACCTTTTCCATAGCCTCCATATCCTTCCTATAATGGGTCAACCAAAACTGTATGCAATACTCCAAATGCTGCCAGACCAAAGTCCTATAAATGCTGCCAAACCAAAGTCCTATACCGAAGTCCTGCATCATAACTTGCTGACTCTTGTACTCAATGCTCCAATCTACAAAGGCAAGCATACCATATGCTTTCTTTACTTGTGTTTTCACTTTCAGGAAGTTATGAACTTGGACCCCAAGATCCCTCTGCACATCAATGCTGCTAGGGGTCTCCTGACCCAAAATGTCATCTTTCCATGTCCTACCAAGATGCTGCCTGACCTGCTCCAGCACTTTTACACAAGATTCTAGCATCTGCAGTCTCTTGTGTCTCCTAGATCCAATAATCTATCTACTGATGCTCGATTTTGAACAGCAGGGTTTGGAGACAGTTGATCAGCGATGGCTGGTTTTCTAGCTTCAGTAGCTATTTAATGGGATACGGAATCTTACATTCGGCTTTTTGGAATGAAAGAAGCAAGTGTGCATTAAAGTCAAGAAGAAGGGTCTCGACCCGAAACATCACCCATTCCTTCTAACCAGAGTTGCTGCCTGTCCCGCTGAGTTATTCCAGCATTTTGTGTCAAAAAGTATTTTGCAATCGTATGCAATTCAACATTTAATTACATCTCAGTTGCTACATCTCATAATTTGCTCCTCACTGCTGCAATAAGGTCACCCAAAATCCATTCTCTTGGAGACAAGGCTTCATCTACTTTTGCTTCAACCCACAGGAGCAGGTAGACTGAGCACAGGTGTTCATCTGCCTTGCAATATTGCTCAAGTGCAGGCATTTGAAAATTACACATTTGATTACAGAGCCTTCTCTGGCACCCTTCTGACAGGAGAAACAGACTACAGTTCAGGATTGTCTCTGTGCCCCCGGACCCAAAGAATATTCCTCCTTCAGTTTTTTTCCTTCAAGCTGGTCCTTGTCCCTCTGTCTCTCTGGGCACAACCTCCCATCAAGCCCAATGAAACCCTCCCATAAGTGCATAATGCATTAGTTTGGTTACAATATCACCCAGTAGCAAGAGGAGTGGTGTCTGCATTGTGGTATACACCCTTATAGATGACTTCAGAAATTACAATGGCTGTATGCAGGCACTCACAACTGCGGGAATTTGCAACATGTCAGTAAAGGGCCTGTCCCACTTAGGCGATTTTTTCGGCGACTGCCGGCGACTGTCACAGTCGTACAAGGTCGCCAAAAAAGCGCCGACTGGACGCCCCCCCGCGACAATGTCTATGAAAAAAAGCTCTGACAACCTATTACCTAGTTGACGTCAAGCTACGGCAAGCTACCGCCAACCGGTGACCCATTAGAATGTCCACCTACGACCACACCTACGACAACCTACGACCATACAGGCGCCAACCGATGACAACCAAAATCAACCTATGTCCACCGGCGACAAGCTACGATGAGCAACGACCGTCGGCAACAACTGAAGACAACTGAAGACAATTCAGTCGCCGGTTCCTGTCGCCGGTTGACGTAGGTAGTCGCCAATGGAATTCACCGAAGCCAGTCACTGAAGACAACCAACATCACCTGGCGACAACTTGCATCATCCTGGCGACAACCTACGACAGCACCTATGACAGGAGAAGACAAGTTACGTCAAGCCCACAGTCGCCGAAAAGTTTTGAACATTTCAAAATCCAGCGGCGACCAGAAAAACGTTACAACTCTTTAGGCGACTTGAGGAGACTACTCACGACCACACAACCTAGTCGCCTGTAGAAACATAGAAACATAGAAAAATAGGTGCAGGAGTAGGCCATTCGGCCCTTCGAGACAGCACCGGCATTCAATATGATCATGGCTGAACATCCAACTCAGTATCCAGTATCCTGTAGTTGCCGAAAAAAGTGGGACGGGGCTTAACAGGCAATATCAGTTTCTGTGTGGTATTACACAGGGAAACCAGGCAACACTATGCAGAACTGAGGCTTCAGTCTTAATTAATTTTAGTTTCGTTTAATTTAGAGAAACAGCACGGACACAGGCCCTTCAACCCACCAAGTCCGTGCCGACTAGTGATCCCAACACACCAACGCTAACCTACACACACTAGGGACAATGCTTGTACCAAGCCAATTAACCTGCTAACCCGTACGTCTTTGGAGTATGGGAGGAAACCGGAGCACCCGCGGGAGACCCACACAGGTCACGGGTAGAATGTACAAACTCCATTCAGACAGCACCCATAGTCAGGATCGAACCCATAGTCAGCACCCATAGTCAGGGTCTCTGGAGCTGTAAGGTATCAACTCTACTGCTGCGCCATCATGCCACACATTTTCATAAATACACTAAGGTGGCTTAATGAGATGCCAAATAATATGGAGCAATTTCTAGTTCAATGTTTTACAAGAACATGTAAAGCAAAGAGATAACTAAAGAGATAGGGGGATATTGGAGATCAAAGAAGATAACCATTTTTAAGGAGGCAGAAGACATAGGACTGGTTTTTCAAAAAAGACTTGCATCTGACAACATAAGACTGCAATGGTTTACAGCATTGTGCAATTTCTAAGCACCAATCCTTTGATGGTAACAGCTAATTTAATAAAGTTATGATCTGCTACTAAAGAAAAATTGAACAATTGAAATGGCTTATTGATGTTCTCCAAAGGACACTTATTTGAGACCTTTCCCTGGTTTGGTCCAGAGGTGACCATCATGTGCAATGATTGTTGCCTTACCAGTCCTTCGCACATCCCAAGGATGATTTTACCTTTCCAAAAATGACTTTTGGAGAAGGAGTAGTTAATGGATAATATCTGCAGTGATATGGTTGCCGTAAAATATAATAGTTAAAAAAGACAATGGAAGAAATTACATCACATAGAATGAAACGATCAAAGCACAGTGGCGCAACAGTAGGGTTGCTGCCTTACAGTGCCAGAGACCGGGTTCGATCCGGACGATGGGTGCTGTCTTTATGGAGTTTGTACGTTCTCCCGGTGACCACATGGATTTTCTCTAGGTGCTCCGGTTTCCACCCACACTCCAAAGACATACAGGTTTATAGGTTAATTGGCTTTTGTAAATTGTAAATTGTTCCTAGTGTGTAGGATAGTGCTAGTGAATGGTGATTTCTGGTCGGCGCAGCTCGGTGGGTCGAAGGGCCTGTTTCCACGCTGTATCTCTAAAATCTCTAAAGTCTGAAGAAGGGTCTCGACCCAAAACGTCACCCATTCCTTCTCTCCAGAGATGCCGCCTGTCCCGCTGAGTAACTCCAGCATTTTGTTTCTATTCTCCAAAATCTAAAGTCTATCGTTACAGCGTTGTGATCAAATGCTTGGATAATAAAGTAACAAAAATGATGGTTTATCTTAATTTCATATACGGTAATCTTGTCATGTATTGAATTTTTGGATGCGCAAATTCAAGTTTGTGGAGAACCGATCATAAAATTTGCCTAAAGTTGTCCTTTACGTTAGAAACGTTATCTTATGTAACATCTTTGCCTATGCACCACCACTCACCCCCAACCTCTTAATGGTTGCAATCACTTGTGCGAGCCTAACCCCATACAATCCACACACCCAACCATATTGACTTCCCTCATATTCTTACCTTATTCCCTCAGATAAATTCCTGTTTTTTTCTGCTCATCCTTCCTGATATTCTTTTGTTCGTGTCCACCCTGTCCCTTGACCATGACCCCGCAACGGGGCAACTATGGGCTGTGGCAAACAGTGGATATATTCAAAGAATTTCTCAACTTGTATATTTAAACTTTCCCCAGAGCTAAAATAGCACTTTTTCCACAAAATGTCTGTTTTAGTAAAACACTAACATAGTCATAAAAAGTAATTGAATCCGTGAAATGTGTTAGAATTCAAGATTTTGCAGTCTGATGTTTAAATATCCACTGTTTGTAACACTCTAAATATTTACAGCCAAGTTGATTATCTGTGTCCAGAAGACATTCAAATTTTTGATTAATCTTTACCGTGAGATCTTTCGGGTCATGTTTGGATAACTAGATGGGACCACAGCTGATATTCAGGTGTAACTTTACATCAAGTGAAGAATGAACACTAATTTCATAGAATAAGTAGTTTTTCCAGCTCTGTGTGTGGCACTCCATTCCGCTGGAGGCAGACCACACACATACACACATACAGACTGCTTTTCAGTTGCATTTTCAGCACCTATTTTGAAGGCATGCGAATTGATATCACACCACTGGTAAATAATAATGCATGTCTTTAAATTAGACAAATGTATGTGACAAGAAAGGGGAACAGGAGTCATTCACAGTCGTTAACTGAACTGTTTAAACCATTCCGTTTGCTGTAACATTCTCTACCACACACATCCTACTGTCTGAATCAGCCTGCTTCTAATTATAGATCGTCAGGATCATTATCTTGTGTTAGCCAACTCAGCTTGATAAACTAACAACATTTACAAAAGTATCAAAAACTTTGAAACTTTGCTGATAGATATTTGCAAATGATCAAGAAACATGGCAGGTTCACATTTGTTCCAGTAACAGAACAAAATGTGTTTGGAATTTTAGGAGGAAACTGCAGTTGTGTTATTCAATTTATTGTTTGACATTACCTTTTGTCAGCATTCCTACTCTTTGATAGCTTATCACGTCAATTCTATCTGTTTGGGTTAGAAAGACAAGATGGTTACCTCCTGATATCATTGTCCTTTTTGTATGTTGGGCAAAATGTGAGATCAAAGATCGCTTATCCAAATGTCTTTTACATTGCCACTCCCAGAACTACTCCATTCCCCTCCACACAAAAACTCTTGCATTTTGTTGATCCATTCAGTTCAAAGAATGAGACTGAGTTTCAAAATTGTCTCCTGACCCCCATGTTAGGGCAATGGAAATGTGTCCTTAGAGAATTCATAAATCACTACTCAAAATTTTGGGATATGGAATAAGATTGGCTGTCATGAAATGTTCTCAACAAATAAATAAATAAACATAATTTTTCATTTCATGTTTCCTGGCAATTGCAATTGGCAAACGATGATACAGGCCTTTTTTTCGAAAAGACCACTTTTTCTGAGAATGATGGTTGGGAAACTCCATGCAGCACCTTAAGTAGGTATGTTACAAAACTTACCTTGAGCAACGCTGCAGTTCTGCCGCTCCCCGTGTGCGTGACTTTGGCGCCTTTCAGAGGGGGGCGGGCTTAAAGTGCCGTTTTTCTTCAGACTGGGCAAATCGATCCATGTCGGGTGATTTCGTTGCGGAAGAAAAATCGCTCCGACATTTCATTCATGAAGGTATTTTTAAATTACGCTAGATTATTTATTAACTAGAGTAATTTAAAAATCACCTTCAAAAGCCGTGAGAACCGACAACGGGAAGGATTTTGCGTAGGGGAGAAAAAAAGGTACCCAGTTTATTTTTATAATAAAAGTTGGTTTTTAGGGAAGCTTTAATCATATTTTCATTTTGCGAAAAGGGGTCCAAAAAAATGTATGAACCAACAGTATTTTTCCTCCAGACTTCACAGCAAACCACAACGTTCCAATCCATCGCATTCCACTAAAACCCACTCGCTAGTTGATTTAAATGGCCATTAATTTACAGGCATTAAACACTAAATTCCTTCCATTTGGCCTATAAATTCCTGAAAATTAGATTTAAAAATTATGTTATATTGTGGATTATTGTGTGAATGTTATTTGGACACTTAGGCAATTTTAAAAAAGTTTATCTTTTCTTAAGAAATGGATAGATGTTTAGATTTACTCATTGAATTTTGTAATTAGCTACAATTAGATAACTAACTAATTATATGCTTTAATTTCAGGTCATCCGAGTAAGATTGTTTCATATTAGTTTCAGAATGCTTCAATCTATAATAACTGAAAATTTCATTGAGTTCTCTTAATTTTTAAGAAAGATATGGGCTTTTAACTGTTCTAGATCACAGCTTTTGAGTTAAGTCAATTGAAAGGGAACGGGGAACAAGATGCTAATCTCCGAGTATGAAAATGGTCATAACCTTTTTAATACTGAAGATATGAAAGCGAATTAGGTGTCAAATTAAACTTCTTTTTATGCTTTATCTGATGGGATAAATTGCAGACTTGATTTTTAAAATCTCAAAATTTTGTAACATTGCTACCTTAAGTGGGTGTTGCTAGAGCACTCATGAATTAAAATGCATCATGCTATGGACAACATAAAGTTGTTGTAACCCTATTGGTACAATGGTATGCAAATGCTATGGAATAAAGTCGGGTAAATGTATTTGTAGATCAGCATTAATGAACTGTAATGGAGAACATTACAGTTGACGAGCAGAATGTTCGCTCTGCTCCTGAAGCCCCAACAGAAAGAAATGTTATGAGTTCAACTGTAGCAAAGGTAGTGATTGTTGTTTTCCCTGGTTTGCTGAACAACGTTCAGAAGAGTGAGAGAGTTGGTTGAAAGAAGGTGCATGCAGCAATCTTGGCTTCATTTTGGTGAGAATTTAGTGACTTTACAAAGTGTTCCAAAGTAGGCGATCCATTTTGAATTTCTAGATTTTGTAAGAAGGGTTTTTGACCTGAAACAATAACTCTGTTTCTGTTTCCACTGATTTGCGAAGCCTTTCCAGAATTTTTATTTCAGATTTCCAACAGCTGCATTTTTTTGATTATCGGTTTCCATTGAATATCTGGAAACCAATTGTGGAACAGATCTCAGCTGTCCTAAACTTTCACCTTTTAGTAATTGAAGTGTGCCATTGAAGTTATCAGTAACATTTGCCAGATATTGAAGAAATAAGTACAACTTCTGCTCCATTGATTTGCTTCCATGGAGTTCACCTCCTTCAACGTGGGCATAAAACATACAGATGCTGAAAAACTGAATCAAAAGTCAAAATGCTGGAAACACTCAACGGGTCAGGCTGCATCTGTGGAAAGAGAAGCGGAGTAACAGGTTAAAGACTCTTCATAAGAACCCTTCATCACCCATTAACTCTGTTTCTCTTTCCACAGATGTTCCCTAAACTTTTTATGAAAAACAACTGAGTTTGGGGGTCATATTTTGCCTAGATAGGCCAACTTCAGAAGATTTATCTTGCTGAAGAATTAAATAAAACTTTTTTTATGACAGTGTAATAGTTTGCAGTTATCATTACTGATACCAACTATTTTTAAAAGCAATCCTGACTTATTTATTCACTTGAATTTTAATTCTCCAGTTACTCTGGCAGAATTAGGAACTCACAATTCAGGAGAACTCAGAGCTTTGGGCAGATTGTCCACTACACAGTCAGGGTCCACATCTAAAACATTTGCTTATCTGTTCTCCCTGCCTAACTTACTGAGGATTTCCACCATCTACTGCTTTTACTGTCTGCTTCCAATTATACTGTGGCTCCATCTCACAGAAAAGAAAGAACATCAGTAGGAATGGAAATCAATTCCACATTCTCGCTTTACAGCAAGAATGCAGTGAACATTGGACTCATCTCCAACAGAGAAAAAGCGTGTAATAACAACCCCCGCACTTCAGAATCAAGATGAGATAGCAGGCATCAGAAAAATGTATAATCATGTACATCAGCAGACATCTAACAAAAATGTGACAACATTGAATCTGATTTACTGAGCTCTCAATTCAACGAAGGCTATAGAGAAAAGAGCTAACTGTCATATTTAAAGCAGGATATATTGGATTTGAACACTTCAAACATATCCAATCATCCTACCTGTTATTCATGTTCTCCAGGAATCTGGTCAAATCTAGACAGCATGTGACTGCGGAAGGGAGGACATGGTTAGTACTGGCCCAGGTGACTCATGTTAATTAATCGAAGATACAAGAAACTGGAGATGTTGGAATTGGTGCAAAAACAAAGTTAAATTCCATTGCACTGCAGAGGGTGGTGAGAACTGCCCAAAGCATTACCAGTTCCTCACTCCCCTCCATTGAGTTTCTCCATAGCAAGCGATGTCTGCGAAGGGCGCGCAGCATCGTCAAGGACTGTCTCACCCCAGCCACAGACTGTTTACCCTCCTCCCATCCGGGAGGTGCTACAGGTCCCTCCGTTGCCGGACCAGCAGGTTCAGGAACAGCTTCTTCCCTGCGGCTGTTACAATACTTAACTCTGCACCTCGGTGATTGCCAGTCACCCCTCCGGACACTCCTCCCCCCAGTATAATTGCACTACTGATACTGTTTGTACATATATATATTTTACCGTTCATTATTCTAAGTTCGCTCTTCTGGGGAGATGCTAACTGCATTTCGTTGTCTCTGTACTGTACACTGCACAATGACAATTAAAGATTGAATTGCATTGAATTGAATTGTGACATCGAACAATAATGTAACAATTCACAGAAGCAATTTAGCATTTGTAATGCATTTTAGGTAAATACATAGTTAAATTGCTGTAGAATTATGTGACATAAAGATTTAAGATGTTCTACATCGGCAATTATTGCAAATCCAAATGTTAAACTACTTTATCCCACATAATCTACTATGTAAATGTTTGTTACATATATCTCCCTGTAATTATAGTCTTTTTACAATATACATCAATGATTTAGATGAAGGGATTCAAAGTAACATTTGCAAATTTGCAGATGACACAAAGCTGGGTGGCAGTGTGAATTGTGAGGAGGTTGCTATGAGAATGCAGGGTGTCTTGGACAGGTTGGGTGAGTGGGCAGATGCATGGCAGATGCAGTTTAATGTGGATAAATGTGAGGTTATCCACTTTGGGAGCAAAAACAGGAAGGCAGATTATTATCTAAATGGTGTCAAGTTGGGAAAAGGGGAAGTACAACAGGATCTGGGTGTCCTTGTTCATCAGTCAATGAAAGTAAGCAGGCAGTGAAGAAAGTGAATGGCATGTTGGCCTTCATAACAAGAGGAGTTGAGTATAGGAGCAAAGAGGTCCTTCTGCAGTTGTACAGGGGCCTAGTGAGACCACACCTGGAGTGTTGTGTGCAGTTTTGGTCCCCTAATTTGAGGAAGGACATTCTTGCTATTGAGGGAGTGCAGCGTAGGTTTACAAGGTTAATTCCCGGGACAGTCATATGCTGAGAGAATGGAGCTGAACATAATACAAACAAATAGGAATAGAAACAAGCATTGTAGTCTCTCATGTGCAGGTTCGTCAAAACACAAAGTGCTGGAGGAACTCAGCGTATCATATGGAGAGGGAATGAACAGGTGATGTTTTAGGTCAGAACCCTTCTCCAGACTGATAGTAGGGGGCGAGGGAGCTGGAAAAGGAAAGCAGGGATGGGACAAAGCTTGGCAAGTGATATATGGATAAAGGCACAACAGAGGATGTATTTCCAGCGGCAGCTGAGGAAGCACAATCTGCGACAGGCAATGATGGTTCAATTCTATACGGCCATCGTAGAGTCTGTCTTCACCTTCTCCATCATGGTCTGGTTTGGCTCAGCCACCAAGCACGACATCCGGATGCTGCAGCAAATCATCCGATTAGTGGAGAAGGCTATTGGCTGCAACCTTCCCTCCATTGATGAACTGTACGTGGCAAGGGCCAGGAAGCAAGCGGGTAAGATCATCTGTGACCACTCTCACCTGGGCCACAAACTCTTTGAATCACTTCCCTCTGGAAGGCGACTCCAGACTGTCAAAGCTGCCACAGCCAGACATAGAAACAGCTTTGTTCCATGAGTAGTTGCTCTACTCAATAACCAAAAATCTGTGGCCTCCTTTTGCTATAGTATTTTCTTTAATTCACATGTTTAATCGACGATGTTTTATTATTAATGTTAAATGTTTTATGCCATTCCTAACTGTCACTGTATGACATGTGGTCACTTGCGGGCGGATCACCAAGGCAAATTCCTTGAATGAGAATACTTGGCCAATAAACTTATTCATTCATTTATTCATTCATTCATTCAGGTGAGGAGGGTATGACTGGCAGATGGGTGGAGTCATTCAATTCCTCTAGCATTTTGCACAAGGTTCCGCCAGCATTGTATCTTGATCAAGATTCCAGCATCTGCAATAAAAAGGAACTGAAGATGCTGGTTTATACCAAAGATAGACACAAAATGCTGGAGTAATTCAGTGGGTCGTGCAACATCTTTCTCCAGAGATGTTGCCTGACTTGCTGAGTTACTCCAGCATTTTGTGTTTATATTTCCAGCATCTGCAGTTCCCCGAGTTTCTGTGCACAGGTTTATCTTCATCTGAACAAGGTAATTTCTCGCCTCAGTCTTAAATGTCTCAGCCCTTATCCTGAGAGTGTGAGCACAATTTGAGATCTTTTCAGCCAGGGAAAATATCCTCCTTGTCAGAACCTTGCCAGAATTTTCAATGAGATCTCCTGTTCTTGTACACACTAGAAAATTCAGGTCCAGTAAATTCAATCTCTCCTCGTATGACTATTCTGCCATCCCAGGGATCAGTCGGGTGATACTCTGTTACTCACATTATTGAAAACATATCTTTTCTTAGGTAGTGAAACCAAAATTACACACAACACCGCAAATGTGGTCTTATCAAGACCCTGCACAATTGTAACAAGGTAGATATAAAATGCTGGAGTTACTCAGCAGGACAGGCATCATCTCTGGAGAGAAAGAATGGGTGACGTTTCAGGTCGAGACCCTTCTTCAGACTAGAAGCTAGAGTCTAATGAAGGGTCTTGAGCCGAAACGTCACCAATTCCTTTTCTCCAGAGATGCTGAGTTACTCAGGCATTTTGTATCTATCTTCAGTTTAAACCTGCATCTGCAGTTCCTTCTGGTGTTCCTACTTTTGTGGATAACTTTCATTCACATTCATGCAGTAATTCATCTGCCATGTATATGCCTACTCACTCATGTGGTTGAAATTGCCTTGAAGGCTCTTTGCATCCTCATCACAACTCGCAATCCCACACAATTTCACACAGCTGAAAAACATAAAAATATTGCACAGTTTCCTCATCCAAATCATTGATATATGTTTCAAATAGTTTATGGCTCAAACACTGATTCTTTGATACCCCATCAGTTGTTCCTTGCCATTCATAAAAGGACTCATTTAATCCTACTCTTATTTCCTGTGTGCTCACTGATTGTCAAGTCCTTTAATTACTCAGAGACCAAAAATCTATCATTCCCATATTTAAACAGACTCAGTCACAACTCTCTGTTAGAAAATTTGAAGATTCTCAACGTTCTGAAAAATTGTACGGTTTCCTAAATGCCAATCCCTAAATGCCAATCCCTTATTCCAAGACTATGTGATATAGCTCTGGACATCCCAGCCAGTGGAAGCAGACTCTCAGCATCTACCTGTCAGGCACTCTCATACCAAAGACAATCTCTCTTTAATATGTCTACATTAGCTCTTTAAATCTACAGTTTTGCCAGATTGTTTCATGGAGAATGCATTAATTGTTTCATTCTGATTAAGAACACAGGACATTTTGTGGGACATTATAATGACTATGCTTCAAAAACAAGCATGATTGGCTGCAAAACCCTAATGGGCCTGTCCCACTTATGCAACTTTTTCGGCGACTGTCAGCACCCGGCGAGCAAAACAAGGTACGACTTTGGGCGACTACTCACAACCATACAGACTTCACCCCGTGACATGTCGCCGGGGTGTCGTTTGTATGGTCGTGAGTAGTCTCCTCAGTCGTAGCGTCTTTCTGGTCACCGCTGGATTTTCAACATGTTGAAAATTTTCGGCGACCTGCATGACTATGACGGGTACCGGTAGTCGCCGAAAAAGTCGCGTAAGTGGGACGGGCCCATAAAGCACAACATAATTATATGTTCTCTCATGATATTTTAATGAGAAGAATACTAATTTAAGAGATCTTTGATTCTAGTCAACAAACAACTAAATCTTCAGTAATAGTTCAGAATATATATGTTACTAATATATTTATTAATTGTGACTATGTTCGGTGCCACGTTTGCCCAGCCAGATGCAACTAAATTTAAAGTGGCACTTTCTTCCCAATAACCCTCTCTGGCTAAACCCCTCCCTTCACCACCTCCAGTTTAAATTCCAGTTGGAATATTTTGGAGGACCAAGTAACCAAGAACCAAGGTGTAGTATTTCATTTTCAGCAACCTGTTCAGTTTGCATTGATACTGAACCAATAAGTAGGTACATGGACAAGGCAATGTTGTTGAATGAGCAGCAGAGTGGTGCAGCTGGTTGTGATCTGGATTTGATCCTGACCTCTAGTGCAGTTTTCCTACCATGTCCCAACATTTTGCTATTTTGTCGGGTTACTGAGCTGCTGTAAATTGCTCCTATAGCAGGGAAATTGGAAAAGAGTCAGGACAGTTAATGGGCATGTGTGTGTGTGAGAGAGAGAGAAAGAGGGCTATAGAGATAGAGATTGGGGAGATGGAATTGTACAGACAGAATAACTCACTCTATGACACAAGAAAACATTAAGATGACATGTTGTCCCAATGCCATTCTGAAGACTATTCCATGCATAGGTGAGTTTTTCTTTCAAAAGCTATATTTAGGAATGTATATAAAATTTTAATCTCTGAATCATATGAAACACTGCATATTGAAATAAAGATTGTTATGGCATTCCATGTAAGCATGGTAGCATAAGAATTAAATTACTAAACTAATAATGAATGAATGCTTTGTCACATGTGACAAGTCACAGTGAAATTCCTGGCTTGCTTAGTCGTCTCATAAGGGTGCTGACAAAGTTACAAAGTTATACACAGTATCCGCACCAGGTCCCCCTTTGTTCTCCCTCCCCCCTCCCTCATGGCAGTCACCCCCAAAGATCATAGAGCGTTCTATGATTTTTAGTCCCCCCCCACCCCAGGTCCCGGTTGCTCTTCCCCTTCCCCCACGGCGGTTCTCCATTGTTCCTTCCCTCGGCAGCGGCGTCCCCACTGCTCGTGGTCCGTCCTCGTCCGTCGGTGGTGACCGCACCGACCTCTCCACTATCGCTGCCAGGTCCTCTCCGGATGGCTCCGACCTCGGCCTCGGGTTCTGCCGACCCAGGCTCCGTCAGCCACGTGCTCCGTCAGCTGTGGGCTCCAACCTCGGCCGCGGGCTCCGTCAGCCACTTGCTCACGCGGGGGCTCTGGCATCATCGACTCCATCGGCTGCGGGCTCTGACCAATGGGGGCTCCAGCCTCAGCTAATCTGCAGCTCGCCGGGAGGCGTCAGCTGGAGCGGCTCGCCGGGAGGCGTCTTACTTACTGATATGAGTTCAAATATTACCAAGGCAGCTGCAAAATCTAGGTGCAACTGATTAATAATAGTCTGGATATGTTGTTAAAAAGCTGACATAATGCGTGGGATTCAATAAAGTTCTTTCAGTAAGGAAAATTCACTGCCTTTACCAGATAGGCTTTTACCTTTGATGTCAAATATTTGTTGGATATTACCTGAGCCACATTCAGATGTTAATAAATGGACAATGTTATCATCTGGTCTGAGTATGAAGTGGTCATTTGTGAATCCAATAAGATGTTTGTGCTCTGTATCTGTATTTGTGGAATTGTCCCTTTGGTGAAATTGTTGTAGGGCGGAAGTTCCCCAAATGAATGGAGAATGTACGGATCATGACATCAATCAGAAAAGCTAACGCACTTTAATGCTTGGTTCTCCAGCGAATACCAATTCTTAACCTTGCAAGGCTCCCATCAGAGAAGACCCCCACCAGCCTTTGTTAAAGGTGGCGTCAGCTAAAAGTTGCTCATTGACAATCTGTTTGTGACTACAATTTGTACACAGTTCTGGTGGTTTCTAAAGTTCTTTAAAGTTGCTAAAGTCTACAGGGAATGGTGGACACATTTGTCCTGATGTCCTGTTTTAATGTTTTCTGCACATTTCAGTTACTTCCAGGTTAGTGGGCATTCTCGTTACAATAGAAAATGGTTGAGTGATTAATTTTACTTTGGAGTCACATGAGTGATTCCTTGAAGAAGGCCCGCCAGGCCGCATGCGCACCAGTACGTCAGCCGCATTGGCGCAAGCACCAGTCTGGCAGGACAGAGCTCCTGCCGGTAGTAAGTTAAACTTAAAAGGTAAGTTTGTTTTTTTACTTACCAGGGGTTTTTAGGCAGGAGCCTCTTTTTACAGAGGTTTTTCCTGTCAGTTTCGCAGCCCGACAAGTTTCCGGTTTATGGACTGTGGGAAAATTCCAGTCCGACCGCAAATGCGGATAAATGGGCAAAATTGATTGGGTTGCGAGATAAGGAGCCGCTAACAGTGCAGTTAGCAGCTCCCCAGCCTGCAGGGATGCCATAAAAATGGCAAGAAATTTAACCAGAATCGCTGACAGGGGGGTCAGCGGCTACCCAGCCTGCAGGAATGCTGTAAAACGGCAAGAAATTTAACCAGAGTCGCTGACAGGGGGGTCAGCGGCTCCCAGCCTGTGGGATGCCGTTGGAACGGCAAGGAAGCAACACTGGAGCCAGTAACAGTGCGGTCAGTGGCTCACAGACGTTGGTCCCCAGTCAAGAAATTACTGGGACTCATTCATCCCTATTTGGACTCAGGTGAGTCGGGCTATAAAGGGTTTCTCCTTATAATAAAAAGTATGTATTTTATAGTGTTTTTTCTGAAGCCAAGGCAAAGCTGAAGGCAAAGTAAAAAGTTATTGTTATATGTTCTGACAATGTTACAATTGTTTAAGCACAGGTTGCTATGAATTATTTTTACCCTTCACAGGTAAAGCTGTACACTAAATGTTGATTTAGTGACCTTGCACAGCAATAGCGCGGGCCTATGGGACAGGCCGCGCCAGCTGCGCCTGACAGGGCTGCTTCATATATGAAAGTGCCAGCTTACGGGAGAGCCGTGCCAGCAGCACCTGATACAGGACTGTTTCATTTGTGACATTACTGGCCTATGGGAGAGCCATGCCAGCAGTGCCTGACAGGGCTGCTTCATGTGTGAAGTGCCGGCCTACGGGAGAGCCGTGCCAGCAGCGCCTGATGCAGGGCTGTTTCATATCAAAAAGCGCCGGCCTTTATGAAAGGCAGCGCCAGCAATGCCTGACACAGGGTTGCTCAAATTCACACATATTTGCTCGCCCATGGATTCGGCAGATGATTCTCCACCGGGGCTAGAGAGCAAGGCCCACGGAGTCGGGTGATGAATTCCTCACCGGGGCTGGATAGTGTGTTGAAACGGCTATCTTAAATACAGCAACTGTTGTATACAGTGCTACAAAGGTCTCCCTCTTGGAGGCAGAGACCAAGATGGATCAGTATCCTGCTGACACTGAGTCTCGGGGTATGGCCGTGGGGCATACGCAAAGGGATGAAGGGCACGTGTCAGAGGTACCTTTCCTGACAATAAAGTTGCCATCCCAGTAGAATATTCTATTGGGTTAAGGCCAATGGGTTCGTACCAGTATTTGTATCCTGCGGCCTGCGGCAGCGCCTGTTAGGGCTGCCTACGAATCACCCTCTCTGAGGAGGGAAGAGCAAAAGGTCAAGATGACTCCGGGCTCTAAAATGCCAATAGAACAGACTCAAGCACATATGTGCCGGCAGTGAACAACGCCAACAGGGGGATGTGAGAGCCAGCCGCTGAATCGGTTATTCAGGTAGGTCTATTCTACATAAGAAGCCTGGCAGACAAATTAATTCAGCCAACGATGGGCAAAAGCCATCGTTCAGAACACACCCGAGGCGCTCATCGGCAGTAGCTGTTCACTGGAGCTGGGGGCAGCATGATAGTTCAGAAATTCCATGCACCTTCCAATCATGCTCAACTAAATTGGTCTAGCACTTCCAAAATTTGGGTAGTGCACCGTTCACAAGTTGTAATATTTACATTTGTTTGTACAACACACAAAGGGTAAAAATATTTGGTTGAGGCACAGCCGGAACATTCCAAGTAAGTTTGGATTATGGCCAGGGTTTGGAAATTGGGCAAAGTTCTCATGCAAACCACCCATGCAATAAGGCAGGATTGGCATGTTATTATGAAGAATGGAGAGTATCGGGCATATGAACTTTCCGAATGTAAAAACTTATTCCTGACTTCAACAGATTCATAAGGTAAGAGATACATGTTATACAAATCCCGTTACAAAGGTTATCAAAGACAATATAACTGTACTATAACAGTAAAGCTTTGCAGTATGGGATAAACTGTCATTGTTGGTCATTGGGATTTACCTTTAATAGTAAGATTAAGGGATTCACAGGGGTTACGTGAAGAAGCCCCGCCTGACGCTGGATTGGCATACTTCACAGCAGCGGCATGAAAAACACAGAACCAATAGCCGGAGTAAAATAGTAAGGCTCAAAATAGACTAGAACTACCAGATGATCATTTATATTATGAGGGTTGGGAGTGGAGGGCACGTAATCCCTCATCGTAACTCCTCATAAAATAAAGATCAAACTTCGAACAGGTAAGTTCTCATTTAATCTTACTATTTTACTTCGGAGTCACGTGAGTGACTACGTGAAGATTTTAAAGCTCTGTGTTTTTTATGTCGTAAATTAATTCCATACGACTCTCTGTTTAGTCAAAACAGTAGTGAGTAAATAGTATTTTAAGACATTGTTACAATTTATGTAATAAGTCCTTTAATAAAAAAGAACCACTTTTTTAATAATAACCCCTCTATCACAGGGGAAAATTACAAAAGAAATTGATAAATGATGTCAATGGTAACATAAATCGATAATATAAATCGATAATATAAAACAAAGCAAGCATTTAAAGAGAACCCAGTACTGCGTGCCAAAATCCTGGCACCGTGACAAAAGGTTTATTGTAGAACTTTGAAAATGTTTTTTCTCTACACCACCCTGCGGCCTCTAAAATTTGATCGAGTGGTACGTCCTGTACCTTCGCCGCGGACGTAGCTGCCGCCCTAGTGGAGTGAGATTTAAACACATCAGTGTCTATTCCTGCTAGATCCCAAACCTGTTTTAACCATCTAGAAATGGTTTGAACTGAAACTTTTGTATGTGGCTTTTTGTGTGTTATCAATAACGCTTTCTCAGAACCTCTGAGATTTTTGGTTACCTCAATGTATTGAGTTAAATGCTTAACTACACACAATGTTTCATCAATAGGATATGCTTTAAACATTACCTTCATTCCAGTTCTCCCTGGTCTGCTTTGTTTGATCAGGTCATAAACATAAAACACAATGTTATCTGTAGTCACATGCATGCAATCCAATCGTAACAATTGCAAAGTTTGTACTCTTTGAGCTGATACCAACGCCATTAACATAACCACCTTGAATGTTAATTTCTGCAAAACATTGAATTAATAGGAGTCCATTGCTTAAGCAAAGTGAGAACAATGCTAACATCCCAAATTTCTGTATATCTGGGCTTGGGAGGATTTTTATTAAAAATTCCTTTCATGAATCGGGATACTAATGGGTGAGACCCAACTGAATCCCGATCAGAAATCTGTCCTAAATAGGATGACAATGCACTACGAGCACAATTAATGGCACTATAACTCAAATGCTCATCAAAGTGTAACCCAGCAAGGAACTCCAATACATTTGAAATGTTTGCAGTATGATAAGATATCTTTGACTGTGTACAAAAAGCTTCCCATTTCCTTATATGCGACATATATTGTTTTTTAGTGCTATTCCTCCAAGCTGCATCTATAACATCCATGGTCCTGTCCGACAGTTCAAACTCTTGCAATGGTCTGGTCAGAACCTGCAGATTAACAAATTCATATGATCATGCAATGGATGAATTTCTTTTGTTACTGGTTGTGTCAACAGATTGTCGCAACTGGGAATTGTCATACATGGTTCAACAATCATTTTAAGCATCAATGGGAACCATGACTGCGTAGGCCAATTTGGCACCACCAAAATGCCTTTGGCAGCGTCTTGCGCTATTTGCTTGAGACATTGCCCAATCAGACAGAATGGGGGAAAAGCATAAAAGAACGTATTCCCCCAGTGTAGCGAGAAAGCATCCACCGCTACTGCCCTGGATCGTGTTCCCAAGACACGTATTTGGGCAATTGGTGATTCAATCTAGATGCAAACAAATCAATATCTGGTACTCCATACTGACTGACAATATTTTTGAAAATTTGTGGATTTATCATCCATTCTATATTGTCTTTAAATATTCGTGATCTTTTGTCTGCCACAACATTGTCTCTCCCTGGGAGATAAATAGCTGAAAGCCAAATATTTTTACCAATACACCATTGCCACATCTGGTTTACCAGATGATCACATGATATTGATCTGACACCACCCATGTGATTGATATATGCCACAGCTGTGGTATTGTCTATTTGTATTTGGACATGCAAATCTTTTAATGCAGAACAATAAGCTTTTAATCCATAAAATGCTCCCAGTAGCTCCAAATAATTAATACCATATGTTTGGAGCAATAAATCCTCTTGGACAGCCCATCTGCCCCTACAGCTGGTCTCATTATCCGTAGCCCCCCATCCGAGAGAACTTGCGTCAGTTTGCAAAAACACTACTGGCTGATGAACTAAAATGTTCTTAGCAGCTTGTGGAACATTCTCAACCCACCAATGTAATTCTGATAAAGCTTCCTTAGGCAATTGCATTGGCCTATCAAAATGGCCTGCTCGCTGAATAAGCACTTGAGTTTTTGCCCTTTGAAGATTTTGGTAATGTAGACGACCAAATTCTACTGCTGGAAATGCTGCTACCAACTTACCAATACCCTTGGCAACCTCTCGGATGGAGGGATAAGGTTTGTTAATCAGGTTCTGAAACACATTTGTCAAATCTATCACCTTATCCATTGGTAAAGTTACCAACATGGTAACTGAATTAATCACAAACCCCAGATATTCAATGGTTTGGGATGGCTGTAACTTAAATTTTGTTGGATGAATCAGGAATCCCAACTTCTCAAACAAGCTTGTAGTTGCTGAGACTGATTTTTCAGCTGACTCCTGATTAGCATTGACCATTAAAATGTCATCTAGATAAGCCATAACAATGTGTTTTGTGCCCTTAACAGTGCAAGTGCTGGCTTCAACAATTTAGTGAACAATCTAGGTGCTGAACTTAATCCATTAGGTAATGCTTTGTATTGCCACAGCTGTCCCATCCATTTAAACTTTAAATACCTGCGAAAACTATGATGAATTGGGACCGAATAATATGCATCCTTCAAATCTATTGTAGCCATATAACAACCTGTTGATACCAGCTGCATTGCAGTGTTGAATGTGTCCATTTTAAAATGTTTATACTGGACAAATGTATTCAATTGTGTGAGATCTAAAATGATTCTACAACCCCCATCTTTCTTTTGTTTGGGGAAAATATTTGATACAAATTGTTGTGGATCCTCTCCTGTTTTCTCAATAACTCCTTTTTCACACAAATTCTTAACCTCTTTGTCAATTTGAATTTTTTCAAGAGCTGAAAACATCAAAGAATGATTAGGCTTATTCTGTCCCAATGGATCCATACCTTCTACAAAATCAACGGTAGATCCTAACACAGTATCTAATACAACACGATCAGCTGTTATACTGTCCCATTCATTATAAAACATTCGGAGTCTACCACCAATCTGAGGTTCATCCAAACATTCTTCTTTAATAGGATCAAGTTTATGTACCTCTCCAACTGGACGAAATGATCTCCTTTTCCCAATAAATGGGTGTACATTCGGCTGTGTTGGCTGGAAATTCTTTGTTATCATACTCCTGCCTCGGCTTGTTCCAGCTCCAAAATCAAATCCCCTTTTCATATGGCCAGCCCTTCTCTGGCCAAAACTGAAGGGTTTCATAAGACCAAAAGTTTTTGCCTCTTCATCCATTTCTTTAATTTGTTTAGACAAATTCTCTCCGAACAAATAACCAGGAGTTTGAACGTTGCTTGGCTTGCACAACCCTGCAAATCTTGGATGTAACAGAGGCCGAATCTTCCTCATACAATTAATCTCAAAAAATGAGTTGCAAGATAAAGCCAACATATGCTTCTGAACTTTGGTCATTCCACAACCTTCCACTTGTCTTCCAAAGGCAGTAATGCCAGCTGAAATCAGCTTGAGGACTCTTTGAAATCGAATCTCCTGCGCCCGCATCATCGATGACATTGGCACCCAAACAGCCGAATTCACCGTAGGTACCTTCAATGAGGCACAATTAATAGGTGTTTTATACAATTCTGCTGTCTCAACCATAACAGCTTCTTGAAGCGGGTGAGAGACCATATAATTAATATTGGCCGCCAGGTTTTCTTCCATGGCCTCACCGCCTCCTCCAGGTATAGCAAAACTTTGTGCCACATCAGGCACACCTGGATCAATATATTTGTATTGTGGTGTGTACTCCAGACCGCAATCACCACTTTCAGGGTCTGTCTCATACAGCCCTGGTACTCCTGAAACTTGTTCAAAGGAGACTTCCTCCAGTCCAATCCCAGGCACTGGGGTTTCAAATTCCCAATTCAAACTGGCACCATATTCATGATATGGAACCCCCTCAGGGGCTGCCTGGGAATATTATGGGTTCTTAGACCCTTGGTTGATTATAGTTTGGAGCATTTTCTCCATTTGATCCATTCTGAGCCATAAGGCTTTTCTTTCTGGACGTCCTGAATCAGAATCCTCAGAAACCTCAGGCCTTTCAGCTTTTCTTTTACATTTTTTAGGCACTGGGTTTTCCTCCAAAGTTTCTGTTTGTGGAGCAATCAAAGCCTCACTAACGGGAATTTCAACGGCCACCGGTATCGGAACCGGCTCCGCAATAATCTCCTGTCCCGACTCTTCTGCACCCCGGGACGCACGTTTTACCTGCTGTTTTTTGGCTTTCTCCATTTTCTTTCTAACTCCTCCTGGTTTACCCACCAGGCTACGGAGTTCTGAACCCCGCCCTAGAAACGAAAATCTCTCTTACCTGCGGGCCGGTTCCTTACCGCTGTGTGGAGCTGCGCTCTGCAGATCTTTCCTCTGCCGACAGCGACGACGTAATGCTGATCCAGCGTCAGGGGGGCTTCTTCACGTAGTCACTCACGTGACTCCGAAGTAAAATTATTATTAGCCTAGTCTCCGCCTTGTGGCAAGAGATTGGGGTTATAGCAATCTGTTACAAAACTGAGTAATTGGCAATATAGCAGCTGTGTTGTAGCTCAGCAAATCAGGGAACTGATATTGTGTAAGTAGCAATTAGATTGTTGCTAACAACCTTGTGCTATTCAGCCACAATGATGAAGTAACAGTATTCAGCATTGCTGAACATGACAATAACTCATTGAACTTGAACTTGAAACTCACTACAGTAGGGTGGTCGGTTAAATTCAGTTATTATGAACTGATGTTTCGAACTCTAAGATGAGAAGTTCCAAATACCATCACCTACTCAAAGGTAGTGGAGATTGCATGATTTACCAATTCTTCAGTTGTTGGTATCAACTAAATATATATACTAAATGCACCCATGAGTAAGGGGTTTTGAGCGAATATACATATTCTACATGTTCAAATTCAAGTTGCTACTCTACGATGGTGACATATATTAGTCACAAGATAATCAAGGGAAAAATATCCTGTAATTAATCTCCTTGCCACTGGTGTATCATCCAGTTCAGGTCGATGATAACACAGAATAAGTGTTGGATCTCGAAGTATAATGAAAGCATCGAATATTCATCATGTTAATGCATGTTTTTCACTCATTGCAAAAATTTTGTGGCACAACAGTGCGGAGAAATACTTTCTCACTTCAATTGGAGGAATGGTCTTTATGTCTTCCTCATTTTTTCCCTCATTAGCCGGGTCTTAAAACAGTCAGCAAGACCTTGCTTGGGTTCGTACTGTCGGACTGGCTAAGCGTCCATGTTGCCTGCTTCATCAGGCATTATGGCACAACAGTATACGGTTATGCCAAAAAACAAGAACTTGCTGTTTCAAACTGTGGTTCAGGAGACCGGCTTTTGCACAGTAAAACTAATACTGACCTACATATTTTAAACGGATTGACTTTTTCCTCAGGTTGTCACATCAAGCTATGAAGGTGCTCACTGCAGTGTGCAGGGATAGCACCCAAAAAAGCAGTACATTCCTATTGAGGGGATCAGAAGTGTTTTGTTAAAAGTTAATGTTACATTTAATACGGTACAGATTACTGACATTTCCAGTTCATTTTAAATGGTATTGACAATAATTCAGTTACAGAGACACTACAGCTGCAACATAAGGAAACTACGCTCTCGGGTCCAACCTGGATATCGAGTTGTTAAAAGATCTTGACACAAGTTCTCCCACTACAAGATTATGCAGTTGGTTATTGAAAATGTGTGAACATTACTTCACCAAGGGGTTCCAGCTACGTCCTTAGTTATGACACTTATATCAGCACAACGACGGCAAACATTGCAAACGTTGTGGCTAGATAGGATGGAATTGGCTGCAGGTGCCATTACATTTACATTCTGGTCTACACAACCAGTAGGCTAGGGGTAGCATGATTGAAGATCATTTGAACACCCCATGGTCTCACTTTTATGTTATCTAGGCCACCAGAATCCTAAGAAGTATGGAATCAGCATTGTTTATTAGTTAACAAACAACTACACAAAGGAAGGTCGGTTCAGACTTTTTTCATGGTGGCTGCAGCAGGTTCTGGGTTATACAGATATTAACACTGACGATTGTATATCTTATTCCACCAGGTCAGTATCAACGTCAGCGTATCATTTAGATAGTGTGTTTACATCTCATTCCACTAGGGCAGCAGCTACGTCAGCGGCCAAGGCGAGGGACCATATCAACCATATTTTGGCGCCGCCGGATGGGCAAATGAGCTGATGTTTCTGAATTGTTATCATCGGCCGATTGTCAATCCAGGACTGTTTGCCTATGTCATTTTAAGTACCTAAATTTAAGGGGTACTGTCGTTTGTTTACTTTGTTAAATAAACCCTATTTCTACATTGAATGAAATGTTACTACTAATGCATTTATTTCTCTTTCGAGTTAATCAATGCAGTGGGATGCCGAGATTTGTAATCTGCGGCATGAAATCACAAAGCTTTGAACTCTTCACGGAATCACTCACATGACTCCGAAGTAAAATAGTAAGATTAAACGAGAATTTACCAGGTTGAAGTTTGATCTTAATTTTATGAGGAGTTACGTTGGTGATTACGTGCCCGCCACGCCCAACCCTCTCTCATAAAGGATCATATGGTAGTTCTCGAGTCACTGATCTTACTATGTACTTCGGTGTTGTTTATTTGTGATTTCATACCACTGCTTTGAAGTTTGGTGCGCATGCAGCCTGGTGGGCCTTCTTCACGTAATCACCAATGTAACTCCTCATAAAATCAAAATCAAACTTCAAACTGGTAAGTTCTTGTTTAATCTTACTATTAATGGGCATCCAGTGGAGAAGCTAAAGGGAGAAGGAAGAGGAGGAAAGATTCTCAGAGAGGACCATTTCCACCTAGGTTCATCTGGAAAATGCAATTCTCCCTGAGCGTGTTGTTTGAGCCTCCATGAGGAAACACTCAATGAAACTTGCCACCTGTTGCAGCAGAGATCAGAGCAAGGACTTCATGACCAGTGAGTGTCAAGTTGACATTGGCAATTAACTTTTATGCATCTGGTTCCTTCCAGGCTGCAGCTGATGTAACTAATATATTGAACATTCCTGTCCAGTGTACTCTACGGGCAGTAAGCGATTATAACCAGTCATTTTCTCTTGATCACATTTCATTTAGCAGCTTTGGAAGCTAACAAATCTGTTGTTGGATCTGGATCTCAACCTTGATTCATGGAAGCAGAGTTGGCCTCAACTTCCACTCCAAATTTGGCTCCAGTTGCTGAACAAAATGATGTGCTAAAGGGGCTGTCCCACCTACCGGTCATTTTACCTACCGGTCAGTTTTCCTTGGTCCTGAAAACTCCAACGAGCCAAGTAAAATGCCCGGTCAGCGAAGGAGATTGCCTACAGCTGCCCTGTAACTAAATAGCGACCCCACTCCACTGCACTACGAGTTAAAAAGAGCCATGCCGACCAATTGTTACTCGTGGAAACATTTTCAACATGCTGAAATCTTTTCCGCGACATAGGTCGCGAGTATTCGGGAACTTCCCTCAAGCATGAAGGAGCATTCCAGTGACCTCATAGGACCACGTGTTGACCATGCTGCGAGTTTGAGTCGAGGGCAAAGTCTTCTAAACTCGCAGATTAGATCGCCGCCCCTTAACTGTGATAGACACCAAGCTTTTTGACACTGAATATATTAGTACTGCTAGGCTTTCCCAATGCACCAGGCATTTCATTTTACAAGGTCAACAGGTTAATTCTGTAATGGAGTCCTTGCAGGAAGGGAGGAAATGGAGGAGGGATAGCTGTGACAATCTGTTGTCTTACCAGTGGAACATTGACTGTTTCTCTTTCCACTGATGCTGCCTGACTTGCTGAATGTTTCCAGCATTTTCTGTTTTTGTTTGAGGTTTTAATCGTGTGCAGTTTTCTCATTTTCAGGCAACTCCGTAGTTGCATAAAAGTCCTTAACGTGCCTCGCTCTCCTATGTGCTGGTATTTGTCCAGGCCATGCCTTCAGGGCTCGATGTTTTCCAGTCATGCCTGTGTCTTGCCACATGCAGTGGTCATGCCGAATCTAAATTGCTTACAAGCTTAATATTTGAGCTGATGGCTGTGAGAGGGAAACCAGGTTCATCACCATATTTTTGTTGTGAATGCACCAACTAGCCATGTTGTACTTTTGGCACATGGGCAGGATTTACAGTGTATAGATGCATGATAAGGTAATAACGTTTAGTGCAAGGTAAAGCCAGCAAAGTCTGATCAAGGATAGTCCGAGGGTTATCAAAGAGATAGATAGTAGTTTAGCACTGTTCTCTGGTTGTGGGAGGATGATTCAGTTGCCTGATAATAGCTGGGAAGAAACTGTCCCTGTATCTGGTGGTGTGCATTTTCACACTTCCATACCTTTTGCCTGATGGGAGAAGGGAGAAGAGTGAGTGACCAGGGTGCGACTCATCCTTGATTATGCTGTTGGCCCTGTCGATCTCAACTACATGTCAAGGACCAGTCACTCCTTGGTCACTCCCTCTTCTCCACTCTCACAACAGGCAAGAGGTACAGAAGTTTTGAAATGCATGCCTCCAGGTTCAGGGACAGTTTCTTCCAAACTTATCAGGCAACTGAACTGTCCTTTCACCAGCTAGAGTGTGGTCCTGACCTCCCATCTACCTCATTGGAAACCTATGAACCATCTTTAATTGGACTTTATCTTGCACTGAATGTTGTGCTCTTTATCCTTTAGCTGTACACTTAGAACAGCTTGATTGTAATCATGTATAGTATTTTATTTGACTGGATAGCAGGCAACAAAAAGCCTTTCATTGGACCTCAGTACTCATGACAATAATAAACTAAACTAAACTAAATGTGAGAGGTCATTGAAAGGGGAGCTAATCATGAATTCCAAATCATTCACCTGTTTTGAGGAGCTATTGAATTTTGTACCAGTATAGACATTATAAATATGTGATTCTTGTTTGGTTTCCTTTCCAGTGTTAAATTCTTAGGATTTATCCCAGTTGAATCATTCTTTTTCAACTGAACTTCATCTGGCCTTCAGTTCTTTACGATATATGCACACTCTATCAACCTGAATCCGTGATAGTAATATACAAAGCATTTGTCACGCTGTCACTGACTCACATTAAATTGAGAATAAATTACTTGCTAGAGGTGGGTGTTAAGGGAAAAATAAACAACGGAATGACACCAAAATGCATAACTCACATCTCCATGGATGATCGAGCCCCAGTGCAATTTGTTTTCCATTTACGCTCTGCCCGTAAGCTATTTTTCTATCACACCTTTTTGTTAAAACTTCCAGCAACGAGTTCTGGGAGAAATAAATCTCTGCCAAAATGAACACACGCATAAAACTAAATACTTCAAGGATTGCTGCAGAACTGAGTGTCTACTTGTGACTGAACTTTTGACTTTGAATAAAATGAACCTGTCCATTTATTTAAGGTGCAGCATGCCTCTTTGGAATTTCAGAGCTGACTGCTGGACCATCTTGACACTAACATGCATGTTATTAGTGCCCCCTTGTACTAATTCGCAGACCATAATGGCATAAAGGTGAGAAGACCCTTAATGACATATTTATTCACTGCTCGCCTTCGTTCAAAGCTCCTCCAATAATGAAGCAGGACAATGCTATAGTGCAGTAGGATCTGGATAATATCCAGACAGAGTGTGCCAACTGGCAGGCCACATGACAGGTAATGGTGTTCTCACACACAAAAAAAACCTAACCATGATCATTAACAATGTAATTTTTACTTAATGAGTGAAAATACTAACGACTAACTGCTTCACGATTGATTACAAAAATAGCACATTCAGGGTACTTTGCAGCAAGCAACCCACTCTAAATGTCCCCAACATCATCTACAAGCCTCCCGAAATGAGTGTGATGGAATGGTCACCTGGATTGTTGCAGCTACATTTCATAATGTAGTGGAACCCTTTTTCAGTCTCAACTCTCAATTACTAATTCATTATTTAAATGATGCACCATCACCATACCATATATTTTGCAGAGAGATGAAGAATTAAATGTCATTTTTTGGCCCCTTAAAGTAAAGAAGACTCAGATTCGTCCCATTTTCTTGGGGCGATACTACCCAACTGATCCTGTGTGTGTCACCTCTGTCCATGTTTACTGGAAGGTAACCCTTGATATAACCTGTGGGTTCTGGCACCAGAGTCTCCTTTTTGTTTTGAACTCTTCCAAATAGGATATTAGGAAAGAAGTGTGAATATGTGGAGCCGGTACAGGCTTCAAAATAAAGTGAGCCACAGAGGTAAACTTCTCTTAAGAATATATATTTCACTTTTCAGTAGCTCTCATGCAACCAGCTGAATATTGCACTCTCCATATGATTGGGGTGCACATGTCCCATCCTGATGGGAAGGGCTATCTGTCACTGAAGTTAATTCAAATAATGCTGTTACTGTAACTATAAGAACTGGCATATCCCATTTCCCAGAACCTACTACCAGAATGATATGTGGCCCAAGATCTAGTCAACTCCTATGAATTTCACTTTGCACGCAAACTGTATACTATTTGGGTTATATAAATTACAAATAGTTTCCAATAGTCTGAGACCATCATTTATACTCAAGATACTGTTAGCGTTCTTAAACAGCTCAAACTTTGCTCACACGTTGTTTAAGATGTCATCGACTACTAAATGAGTTATTAGCCTTTACTACATTGGCAGACATCTCTTGTCCTATATTTACAAATCTGTGAAAATTAAACAAAAATATTTCCATTGGTATGTCAAAAATGCCTTCATTAGGCCAATTTCTTCTAATATTATTGGGCTAATCAAATTGGGAACCATTTGATTATTGAGAACCATGAAACTTTCTGTTCATTATTCATTTAAGTAGAATGACGAGCAAAAGTGGAAAAACCAACCCTCTTGACATTGACCGCTGCTCAGTGATAAATTTGTCATTCGTGAATTATCTAATTAATTTCCACTAGTTTTAAACTGTAGTTAAATGGCAAGGTGTTCAATTTGTTTATCTAATAATAATAATAATAATATAATAATAATAATAATAATAATATCGTATTGTCATTACACATAAGTGCAACGAGATTTGGTTTGCAACTCCATCCGATGTCATAACTTAAACGATTAATAAAATTTAGGTTTAGAAACCCTGAGAACAAGGTTTGTGAAAAGAACATTAGAACAGTAAAATAGTTAAAACCAAAACAGACTAAAGTGCAGATGTGTCTGTGCGACGTGACCATCCGAGGGAGACAGTCCATGGGGGGTTGGGGCACTCAGCAGGGCCGGTTCAGAGCCGCTATAGCTCTGGGAATTAAGCTGTTCCTGAGTCTGGAGGTGCGGGCGTAGAAGGCCTTGTAGCGACTGCCGGAAGGGAGTAGTTCGAACAGTCCATTACAGGGGTGAGAAGAATCTTTATGGATGCTGACGGCCTTCCTAAAGCACCGTGTGCCCTCCAAGGTTGGTAGCGGTGTCCCAATGATCTTTTGCGCTCTGTGGATGATGCGCTGAAGAGCTCTCCTCTCCGCCTCCGTGCAGCTGAGATACCTCTGCTCTCTGTCGTGCAGCGGTAGAAGCTCGTCAGCAGCTGTTGGGGCAGACCAGTCCGTTTCAATGTTCTTAGGAAGAACAGTCGTTGCTGTGCATTTTTGACCAGCGCAGTGGTGTTGATGGACCATGTGAGGTCCTCTGAGATGTGAGTGCCCAGAAACTTAAAGCTTGACACTCTCTCCACACTGTCTCTGTAGATGGAGATTGGGGCGTATTCCCCATTCTGCGACCTCCTGAAGTCAATAATCGGCTCCTTGGTCTTGGAGGTGTTTAGGGACAAGTTGTTACCTGAGCACCAGTCCTCCAGGTTCTGCACCTCCGCTCTGTAGTTCGTTTTGTCACCGTTGGTGTTCAGCCCGATCACCGTTGTGTCATCTGCAAACTTGACAATGGTGTTGGTGTCGAATGCAGGAACACAGTCGTGAGTGAAGAGGGAGTAGAGCATGGGGCTCAGTACACAGCCCTGTGGTGTGCCGGTGCTCAGGGTGATAGTGGAGGACAGGTGCGGCCCCAGTCTCACTGCCTGCGGTCGCTCCGTCAGAAAATTCAGGATCCAATCGCATATCAGTGAGCTGAGGCCTAGCTGATGGAGTTTGGTGGTGAGCTTGGTGGGGATGACCGTATTGAAGGCTGAGCTATAGTCTATGAAGAGCATCCTCACGTAGGTGCCCTGTCTTTCCAGGTGGGTCAGGACAGTGTGTAGAACCACAGAGATGGCATCCTTTGTGGATGTTGCGTGTCCTTAGCAGGTTCAGAACCTCCTAGTTCATCCACGGTTTCCGGTTTGAGAACATCTTTATTTGCTTGTCCACTGTGACAGTCTCCACACAGCAGTTGATGTAGGAGAGCACAGTGGATGTGTACTCCTCCAAGTCTACCTCTGTACCACTGGTAGCCTGTTGTGCAAACAGGTCCCAGTCGATGCGATCAAAGCAGTCCTGGAGTTGTAGTGTGGCGTGCTCGGGCCATATTTTGACCGTCTTTATTGCAGGTTTGGTCTTGCGGATGAGGGGTTTGTATGCAGGCAGTAGAAACAGTGAGAGGTGATCGGATTTTCCAAGGGATGGGAAGGGGAGGGCTCTGTATGCGTCCTTGATGTTGGTGTACACTTTATCCAACGTGTTTGAGCCCCTGGTAGGGCTCTGCACATGCTGGTGGAATTTGCGGAGTGCAGCTCATAGGTCGACCTGGTTAAAGTCCCCTGCAACATTGAAGACACCGTCGGGGTGAGCATCCTGCTGCTTGCTGATGGCCGAGTGCAGCTGTGCTAGCACTAGCATAGGTCATGGAATATCAGAAGGGCAAATTTTAATGGACTCCGCACTTTAGTTCTTCTTCAAACATGGTAAGAGGTCATTCTTATTTATAAATACCAAATTATACGTTTTTCCCCCAATACTTTTAACATCAATCAGTTACAAATGGATATTGTTACAGCAATTGAAATGACAAGACAATTCATTATAATGATATAAAAAGTTGTACATTTTCAAATTTTAGTTGCAATAACTTTTGATTTACTTTGTATGCTTCTAAATGATAGTTAACTGATAACATCTCCTTTATAATGTCTAATGCACAACAATGTCATCATAGACCCTCACAGCACATTAGCCTTTGGCTAAATCTAGTTTTCTTTTGAAACCTAGCAGAATTTGTAATTGTTTATCTCAAGTGGATGTGTAACTTGAGCATATAATGAAAAAAAAAATCAAAACTGTATCACAGTAAAGTCATTGAGGCTAAATTTTCCACATTTTTGCAATAATGTGCTCCTTTTTCCTGTGCAAGGAATAGTCCTCTCCTGATCAACATCTCCCTATAGCTCAGGCTCTTGAGTCCTGGCAACATCCTCCTAATTCTTTTCCAGCTTGAAAACATCTTTCCTACAACCCGGTGCCCAAAACTGAACACTAAATGTTGTTTCACCAATGTCTTATATAACTGCAACTTGACCCCCTGCATCCTTCCTCCCCTCCTCCCTCCCCCCCTCCTTCCTTCCCCCCCTCATCCCTCCCCACCCCCGTTCCCCCCTCCTCCAGGATCTTCGGGACAAAGTATTTCATATGGATGATTTAGAAGCATCATGGATAGAATTTTGACACCCAGAAATGCCTCTTGTTACGAGTTAAGGAATGGCTCCCTGGATACAGAAACAGCTAAATATTAATTGAGTGGCTGCAATATGCCTTTGGTGATGTGTTTACACATGAGATGGCCACTTAATGTCTATTCTGATCTCAATGAGGGTAAAGTAACATATATTCTAGTCTATTGTTCTTAATGGTACTGATTACTGAAGAAGGGTCCCAACCCAAAACATCACATGTATTTTTCTCCAGAGATACTACCTGACCAGTTGAGTTGCTCCAGCACCTTATGTCTACCCCCATGTCTGATCACTGGTTTCAGTAGCTTTAAAGTATCTTTGCAAGTTAGCTTGTGAACAGGTTGTCTTGCCATTTTTGAAGATTGGTTCTTATTTTAATGTTTGTCCTATCCACATAATTCTACCTGATTATTCTTCAACAATCCCAATAGGCATGTAAACAAAATGTGACCCAAAGCTAGTTTACAAGATATTCAAAATGTACAAGATTTAGGGCAGCAGGGTGACGTAGTGGTAGAGCTGCTGCCTTGCAATGCCAGAGATCCTGGTTCAATCCTGATCATGGGTGCCGTCTGTACGTTCTCCCTGTGACCGCGTGGGTTTCCTCCGGTTTCCATCCACACTCCAAATATGTCCAGTTTGTTGTTTAAATGGCTTCGTTAAAAATAAAAAGGTAAATTGTCGGTAGTGTATAGGATAATGTTAGTGCACGGGGCGATCGCGGGTCGGCGTGGACTCAATGGACCAAAACGTCTGTTTCCGCACTGTACCTCCAAAGTAAAGTATTCAGACAGATAATCTCAAGTCGATGTGTAACTTGAACATATAATGAAAAAAAATGAGAGGCTCATTCAAGAAAATAGAAAATAGAAAAAATAATTTATTTTTTAAATTCTTGCAGTAGCTATTCTCTGGATATCTCTAATGTCCATCACTTTTACTATCCTTCCCCCATGCCCATAATCCACTTCTGCATTCCCTTATACCTGATTGTAAACTTTTATACAACCCCTGCTTCTGTCCGAACACATAGTAGCTGTAGATTCTGCCCTCAAGCTCAGCATCGTGGAACTCTCTCCAGAAACTTGAGCCTCCGTATTGTTTTTCTCTTCTAAGATTTTATTTAAGCCAATTTCTTTGAACCCTTCAATGGTACAGTGTCACACTACCCACCTCTTGTGTTCTCTATTGGAAGAGCTATTCAGTTGTTGCAGTTCAATGGAAATTAATAGGATAGAAAATAAGCACAAATATATCTGTACATTGAACCTGAGAGCCAGAGGGAAAAATGCAAGAACCATCCTAATTCCAGAAAACCACAAAATAAATCAGGGCGCTGACGACACCCTTGTTGTTGGCTTAATCATGGGTGGTGTTTAGTTAGTGTACAGGGGTGGAATAGAACACTTGGTTTAATGCTGTTACAACATGAAACCCTCACTCTAACTTCAACAAAACCAAGGAAATAATCATTGTTTAAAAAAAAGTGAAGTCTGGTGACCACGTGTCAGTTTTCATTGCTGAGTCGGAGTTGGAGAGAGTTAGCAGCTTCAAATTCGTGGGTATTAAATCTTGGATGACCTTTTATGGGTCCAGTACCTAGATCTAATCATAAAGATGATGTGCCAGTACCATAACTTAGAAGTTTATGGAGATTCGACTTGTCACCGAATATTCCAACAAACTTCCATAGATGCAATACTGAAAGCACCCTGACTGGTTGCATCGAGGCCTGCTACGGCAATTCTAATGCACAGAATGTAAGTGGCTGAAGAGATTGGTGGACTCGGCTCAGTCCATCATAAGTACAGTCCTTCTCACCATTGAAAGCATCTACACGATGCGATGCATCTATCATCAAGGACCCCCACCATCTGGGCCATGGTCTCTTTTGCTGCTACCATTGAAGAGGAGGTACAGAATCCTGAAATCCCACATCACAAGGTACAGGAACAGATACTTCCCTACAACTATCATGTTCTTTGACCCATCCATATCACCCTAATCCCACCTCAGCAACAGAAACAGCATTCCACATCTTGCACTACCATGGCCTTAATTCTTATTCAGGGTTTTTTTGTACTAAACTCTTTCTCTTATCAGTCGTACAATTTATGTATAATTTTATGTACAATTCATGTTCTGTATATTATCTATAAGAGTCTACACACTTGTGATACTGCTCCAAACAATTTTCCAGTTCACCAGTACCTCACTGAACTAATGCCTGCGACTCAACTTGAGTTTTATAAAATCAGACAAGCTATAGGCACCGATTGGATGCCCTAATGCTGCTCATTACAATTCTTTAACATTTTATAACTAAATCATTGACAAAGCCTCTGGTCAAAGCTGGGGTGAAATTAAATAAGATGTATGCAGCAACCTACAGCGTGAAGGTGAGACGGGAGTACCAGTTTAAAAGCTCGTGTCATCTATTGTCTTTAGCAACGGCATTAAGAATCACTGGTTAGGGCACCATAGGAGATAAATAATCAGAGTTTATACAGTGCAAACTCTGACAGTTTTGACATCTTCCCAAAAAGGGCATATTTTACTAATTTTCCATTTTGAAATATAATCAACTTTTCATGTTTTTAGTGAGTTTGCTTGAAAAAAAATCCCTCCTGAATTTAGGGACAGCACAAGCGAGCAGCCATTGGAGTGGACTGCCATTTTGGATTGGTTGGCCACCCCACCAAAGGAAATACACCATTTTGAATTTGTTTCTGAACAGTAACATCCTTAGTACTCTTTCTGTAATTTGATTTAAGGTAAAGATTCAACGTTTAAATCATCCTATTTTGTATATCGTAAAATTTATAATAAGTTGTACTCTTATGGTCTCCGAAACATTGCCTATTTCCTTAGCTCCATAGATGCTGCCTCAGCCGCTGAGTTTCTCCAGCATTTTTGTCTACCTTCGATTTTCCAGCATCTGCAGTTCCTTCTTGAACATGTACTCTTATGATGTTTTGACATGGAGGAGTGTGTAAGCACATTAATCATTTGAAGGAGAATGAATCCTTTCTTCTACTTTTCATGTCCATCTTGTTACAAATGTAGGCCTCGCTGTCAGCGTCCGTCCTGAAAAGGACGCAAGAATCCAGTGACAATCAGTGGAAGCCATCACTTGCCGCAATAGACGAAGGTGGTAGCAGAATTAGCTCAGGATACTTCCAGTTTCCAGTCCAACGACGTGGATGCTTCTCCTTTGGGGCCAGGAGAATGAACCAACATAAACCTACCATCTAATAAGGTGAAATGCATCATTTCAAAATAGTTTCCACCAGCCTCAGTATCTGTCAAGGATACTAAAATATAATCGGTAAATCAACACAAGTACTGCATTAAGTAAAAGAGAAGCTTGTGAGACACAACATCTTTGTTGTCATCACAGAAACAAGCCGCCTCTTGAATACGTCCCACACTAACGATGTTATAACAACGCAGTCACATGATCGAATTCTTAAAGTGGGACCAACCGTTATGACACATGCCATATCTATTACATCAACCTCTTATTGAGTAAGGGTGAGTAATGGGTGTAAAGTTAGCAAAGTATAACATTACACAAAGCCATCATTAAACCTAAACTTTTCCCAGTATTTGTTGATCATTAAGGCATCTCTGAATTGTGCTGCCATTAATTTCAGTACCAACAGAAAAGACAGATGTGGTTGTAACTGCTACCAGATGTTCTTATTTCACAATAGTATCATTCCAATATAATTGTGTCTATAGTTGGAAATTTATTTCTGTGTTAATGGAAAGATAAACATTTTTTTTCCTCTTCTACATTTCCTTGCCTTTGCACTAAGTTACTAGTTGTGCTGCTGGTCATTTGCTGTGTACCACCGAGTACACGCATACACGCAAACTTACAATTGTGGAATGTGTTCCCTGCGTAACATTTTTTGGGTTTACTTACCCTAAACAGAGATGGATATCGGTTAGAATACGGTAGTTTTACAAAATTGAGGCTTTTAATTAAATGAAAGTAGAATGCTAATGAACCTTGCATTTTACTTCAGAGTCATGTGAGTGACTTCGTGAAGACCCCACCAGCACGCATGAGCGACATATCGTCGAACGCATGCAAAGCGACAGGCAGGGAGGAGGGTCGCTCCTCCACCGGAACGGACCTGCAGGTAAGGAACAACTAACCTGAGGTTGTTTTTTTCTTTAAGGGACTATGTGGCACAGAGTACCCCATCGAGGGGCTGCCTCGAATGACTGACTGCGGACCGCGGGAACGCGGGCAGTCAGCGGCGGTAGAACTTCTCTACAGACCCGGAGGTCGGACAAGCCCGTTCACCCGGCAGGGTCCGGGCTCGGAGACTCGCCGTTCACAGGTAGCAACGGCTGAGCGGCAGCCCCGACTTAAAGCCACTACAACCCGCATGAACGTCGGACTGGCGGCACAACGACCCAGAGGTCAGGCAAGCCCGTTGACGTGGCAGGGTCCAGGCTCGATAATCCCACATGGAGCAGATGGGGAGCACTAGCTCCAACGTGACACACTCCAACAGCAGTCTGGTCACCGTGGGTCTCCTAGCAGACCCACGGCAGTACCCTTTACAGGGCTGCCAAATGCTTACCCTCTTCGCAGGGGAGCATAAGGAGTCAGGTCTGGGCTGTCTCTGAAGCGGGGGTGTTGGCAGAAGAATACAACATGCTAGGGGTGCAAGAAGAGGAGCAACTTGGGATGGCATCCAAGTTGCGATGCCCTCAGAAAAGGGGTTACCATTGTCAACAGGCAGCCAGTATAAATTACTCAACAACTCATCTAGCTCCAGGAATCTGTAATTCCCTCAATGTGCCTGCGGTAAATCCTCAAACTACTGGCCTCGGGTATTACCAGCTTTGCCAGGTCAGTGGATGGAAGATATGTCAGAGGAGCAACAGGAAGCTCAGGCACTCTCCTGTATGGTCAATTGAGATCAACTACTTCAGGACGAATGCCATCCAACCTGCACTAAACCCCAAGTTCGCGGGGTTGTGTAGAACCAGCAGTCCACAGCCGCCTACTCTGTTTCGGGGACAACCTGCCCAAACAGGTAAAAGACCTCGACAAAGAGACAATAGACGTTGGCATGATTAAGGTGCCGGCCACTACCAGGTCCTCACATATTTGGCGGCAGCACCCCTACACATCCACCAGCAGGCTGCGTTACCACACCGAAAGAAAAGCTGGTGAAAGCTCGAAGGCCGTACAACCTACACAAAGGTCTTTTCAGGCCATGTCCCAGAACGGCCTTCCTGGAAGATGCGCCAACCCCACACCACAACGCCTCCACCTCCCAGGAACCAAGGAAGGAGAAAACCAACACAGCACCACCGGTAACCATGGAGGTAGGTGGGTCTGGTTGCCTTCGGAACATAGCATGTGTAACTTCTTCACAGGTTGGGGGAAGGTTACACTTGTACAGGGAATAACTTCTGATATTTTCATACTGCACAGTATTCAGCGATACAAAATTGAATTTGTTGACAAACTCCTCCTTTCTGGTTCAACATGCACCTAGCCAAAAGTTTGTGCTTTCAAAAAAAGAGAAAGTGGAAGGTCATATGGAACTGTTAAAACTATATACAAAAGGAGCAATAGAGGAAACCAAACATGAGTCTCTTGAGTTTGTATCAAACATCTTCACCTAAAACAAAAAAGATGACGCATGCCGCATCATTTGATTTGACACAACTGAATACTTTTGTGCAGTACACCCACTTCAAAATGGGAAAATTTTGTTACTGCTAAAACAACTAGTCTCCAAGGGGTGCTTCATGACTTGCATCGACTTAAAGATGCATACTACTCAGAACCAATAGACAAAGATCGCCGCAGACATTTGAAATTTATCTGGATGGGAGGTCTGGCAAAATAAAGCGCTGCCTAATGGATTAACATCAGCTCCAGACTGTTTCCAAAAATATCGAAACCACCTTTGACGTTTCTTCGGAAACAAAAAACATATTGTCATGGCATATCCAGATGACATCTTATTGTGGGGATAACCTTGGAATTGGCTAAATTGGCTGTCTCAGCCACCAAGCTCCTATTTCAAAAATCGGGGTTTATTATCCATCGAGACAAATCCAAGTTAAAGGCCTTCCAGTGACTATGGATTTGGGATTCACGATTGACTCTGTTCATATGTCTGTCACCTTGCCAAAGGACAAAGCAACAGACTTGATAGAGGCATATAACAGCCTTGTTTGCGTCAGTAAACCATCTATTCGGCAAATAGCCTGGGTAATTGGGAAGCTCATGACTGCCTTTTCCCAGCCACAATTTGGACCCTTACATTACCAAAATCTACAAAGGGCCAAAACTACAGCACTCAAAACCCAATGCTGGCCATTTGGACAGACCAGCCAAAGCAAATTGGAAATTACGATGGTGGATTAGCAATGTTCGACATTGCTTTAAATCCCATCACAGTCACAAACCCTTCGGTTGTGTTACAAACTAACGCTAGCACTCACGGCTGGGGAGCATCCAATACCACCTCCAGTTGCGGTGGTAGATGGAATACACATGAGTTAACCTTACTTCATTTTTTAAAAATATATTTTTATTAGAGGCTATACATATTACAAATATTATAGCAATTTTTTTCAGATATTATTAATACATCTTTCCAAAATTATATAAATATTAGCAAACCATATATATAGGCCTCACTTTTTTATATAGAGTGAAAAAGTGAATAAGAAAAAAGTATAAAGAAAGAATAGTGGATAATTAAAAGAGTATGATTATATTTGATTAATATAAAAAAAAATTAAAAAAAACAACAAACAACAAACAAAAAACAAAAAAACAAAAAACAAAAAACAAACAAAAAAAAACAAACATATAACTAGTAAACTGTTATTATACTTGTGGAAAAGAAAACAGTATACATTTTATCAATGAATGGAGCAATTTCTAAATATAATATATAGAGACGAGTATATAAATCTGAAATTAAACATTTTTATTTGATCTTTCCACCGGGTACTTATTGAGTTTCAATGCTGAACCCAGCTACCCCTTCATATAATCAGTGAATGGAGACCATATTTGTTCAAAAAGCTCAAGTTTATCCATTAGGATAAACCTAATTCTCTCCAGTTGTAATGTCTCCAACATTTCCACTGTCCACATTTTAATTGTTGGGGATAATGGTCCCTTCCAAAATTGTAATATTAATTTTTTTCCAATTATTAAACAGTAATCCAGAAAATTTCTTTGATTTACTGTTAAAGTTTAGTTCGAATCTAAAACCCAAAATATAATTAATTTTAAGTCAGGGCTTAATGTGATCTTTAAAACTATGGAAATAATTCCAAAAATCTCAGTCCAATAGTTATTAAGTTTTGTACATTTTACAAAACTATGAGTTAAATCGGCTTCTATGTGCTGACATTTATCACATAATGGTGATATATTAGGAAAGATTCTATTTAATTTCTTTTTTGAGTAGTGTAATCTATGTATTACTTTGAATTGTATCAAAGTATGTCTGGCATTTAACGAACAGCGATGAATTCGTTGTAAGCTTTCTTCCCAAAAATCTTCTGATATAGGTAAACCAATTTCATTTTCCTATTTTTGTCGGAATAATTCAGTTTTTGGCATTTCCCTGTCCCAAAAAATATTGTATATATACGCTATTAATTTTTCTGTTGTTGGATGCTTGTTAAGTACTTCATCCAGTAAACCTGGATCTCTATTTCTATAATTTAGCGTATTTAATTTAACATAATCTCTGAGTTAACCTTACTTCAGGGTATCAATCATCTAAAGATGTTGGGACAATTCACGGACTTCGGGCTTACTTTTCAGACATGCATCATCTGCATGTTCGCCTACAAATTGATAATACCATCATATAGGTGGAATTAAGTCGATATCTTGTGATGAATTGATCAATACAATCTGGCACTGGTGCATAGAAAGAAACATTTGGATATCAACTACTTACCTTCCAGGTAAGCTCAATACAGTGGCAGACAACAGGTCACGCAAATTCAATGACAACACCGAATGAATTGTTGGTTTTTCATAATTGAAGATATATAACAAATACAGATTATTTAATATTGGACCATCTCTTCTCCATTCATACAGTCATAAATTCAGATAGCACAAAACCAGAGAGATGGAGAGAAAAGGAACTGAATATGCTGGTATACTAAAAAAGACACAATGCTGGAGTGATTTCAGTACAGGAGTAAAGAGGTTCTTCTGCAGTTGTATAGGGCTCTGGTGAGACCATATCTCGAGTATTGTGTACAGTTTTGGTCTCCTAATTTGAGGAAGGACATCCTTGTGATTGAGGCAGTGCAGCGTAGGTTCACGACATTGATCCCTGGGATGGTGGGACTGTCATATGAGGAAAGATTGAAAAGACTAGGCTTGTATTCACTGGGGTTTAGAAGAATGAGGGGGGATCTTATAGAAACATATAAAATTATAAAAGGACTGGACAAGCTAGATGCGGGAAAAATGTTCCCAATGTTGGGCGAGTCCAGAACCAGCGGGCCACAGTCTTAGAATAAAGGAGAGGTCATTTAAGACTGAGGTAAGAAAAAACGTTTTCACCCAGAGAGTGGTGAATTTATGGAATTCCCTGCCACAGAGGGCAGTGGAGGCCAAGTAATTGGATGGATTTAAGAGAGAGTTAAATAGAGCGGGCCAGGTTGAAACTGGGCCCTATAGAGCTATGAACTGTTAGCACTGTTACTAACTGAATTACACAGAGAAAGAAATGAACTGCCCGTTACTGCATGTTATTTTATTTAATGAGGCCTTTGGTTAGTTCAACTGATTAGCTACCTTCCTCTATCTTTTAGGGACAAACAGATGTAAACAATATCAACAGTGTTTTGCCTCATTATGTTCTGTATCTCTTCTTTCAGTCTGGCTTATTTGCCCAATTTTTCATTGCATTGTTGATAACCATCTCCTGAGGTAGCCCAAAGCAACATGTCCCTGATTAGTCGCCCCTTTGTACTTGCTGCTCTCTATTAAAGTCTTTTCTAGTTCTGGCAACAGTTTTATGGCAGGCATTATGATTAGAGTCATGTGCCTGATCTATTGACTTCACGAAACGAGGTGAAGTACATGCCCCAATCTGTATCAATGTTTCTGAAGTGAAGGCGGTTGAGACTTTCAAGTTCTTCAGTGTAAATATCGGTACCCAGACATAGCGCCGAATGGAAACGAGGCCGAAACGTCAAATAACCGAAAGAGTACGAAGCCGAGACGACAACTACCCGAAACGACAACTACCTACTTGTCAGCGATTGGTCCAGACCCCCATGTCCATTACATCACAGTGGAGGGATGAACATTGTCCCACACCTCCGCTCCACTGACCCACAGCCCGCGGAGGGTGGCCGTGGGAGAGTGGGGACTGTTCCGAGGGATGTGCACCATCGGTCGCTTACAACTTGGTGCTTGGGTTCAGATTGCCCAGTCACCCATCGCTTGCATGGGAAAATGATCCCCCACCCTCCCGCCGGTGGAGACGGAGGAGAGAGAGAGGGCGGAGAGAGAGAGGGGGGAGAGAGAGGAGGGGGAGATGGAGGGGGAGGGGGAGGGGGAGAGAGAGAAGGGTGAGAGAGAGAGAGAGAGAGAATGGAGAGAGAGAGAGAGAACGGAGCGAGAGAAGGGAGAGAGAAGAGGAGAGAGAAGTGGGGGAGAGAGAGAGGGGAGAGAGAGAAAAGGGGAGAGAAATAGAGAGGGGGGAGAGAGAGGAGGGGAGAGAGAGAAGGGAGGGGGGGAGAGAGAGGGGGAGAGAAAGAGAAAGGGGAGAGAAGGGAGAGAGAGGGGGGAGAGTGAGGAGGGGGAGAGAGAGAGAGAAGGGGAGAGAGAGAGAGAGAGAGAGAGAGAGAGAGAGAGGTCGTGTTTTCTTCTCAGCTCTGCAGTTGAGAAGGATTGGAGCAGCCTTTCCAGGATTTTGCCGTTGGAGAGGGCACAGACCCAGGGGGGCTTCATAGTTCAACTTATTGTTGGGCTGTTGAAGCTTTTCTCTGGTCTGGGGAGCCTCCATCTGTGTGAAGATTCCTGAGTTTCTCCACATTGTCGAGGGTGCGGTTGGCGTTGGCGGATTGCCAAGAGTGCCTGTGATCTCCGTGGGCTGAAGTTGTGCGGTGTCTTTGTCGTTTTTGGCTCCGCTTCTCTGCCCTAAAGTCATTTTGCTCAGTGCGGCTGCCTGGCTTAATGTGAAGAAGGTACTTTTGCGTCCAGCGCGACTGGGATCGAGTTTCCCGTAAGCTGCTCTTGGCTGTGGATGAACCTGGGGACTTTCCTGCTTCAGCTGGAGGTTTCTGTTTTCTGCTGCCTGTCTTTGACTGTGACTGTCTCTGGGACTTAACTTGGAGCTGTGCTGCTGAGGTGCTTGGAGCTGGTTTGTGCCTCTGTGAGGATGGCGATGGAAGGGGCGCGGCCGAAGGTCCGGACCTACGCAGCGACGGCATCAGTGGCGGGTGCGAGGCCATCTGAGCTTGAGCCTCATGTTGACTTGGATGGGGACAGTTTTGGTATTTCTGTTCAAACTGGGCCTATGATGTCTAGGGGGGTAATTACGAAGGCCATGAATGAACTTCTTGGGAGGGGGGCTATTGTCTCTTCTGAGCTCGAAAGGGGAAAGGTGGAGATGATACTTAAGACCCGGGAGTGTGTGGCCCGAGCGTTGGAGGAGGGGATCTCAGTGGGGGGGGTCCACGTACAGGTGGATCCGTGGGTATCCAGGGTGAGACCGGTTCTCCTGCGGAGCTGCCCCACTTATTTTTCGGATGCAGTGCTTATTCCACACCTGTCCAAGTTTGGGGAGGTGCGGTCTAAATGTTTTCGTCTCTTGCATCCCGGGGGGGACCCGGAGGAAAAAGGGGTCTTCAGTTTCAAGAGGAGGGTGTTCATGAAGGTGGGTGAGGGGGATGGTGCCGAGGGGAGTTTTGAGGTGGTGCATAAGGGTGTACCCAGAACCGTGCGTTGGAGTTGGGGAAAGGCACGGTGTCATGCGTGCGGCGAATTTGGACATCTCCGTAGGGAGTGTCTTTTTCGCGGGGGCACTGCTAGAGGTTCTAGTGTAGTGGCCCAGGAAAGCGCTGCTGGCCCATCTGGGGTGGCTGGTCAAACCTCAGCGGCGCGGGGTGGTACTGCTGACCCGGCTGAGGTTGCCAGTTCTGCCTTGGTGACCCGGGGCGGCAGTGCTAAGCCTTCTGGGTCCAGGGGTTCCGCTTTGGGGACCCTGGGCAGTGAGAGCCCAAGCCCCCCACGTCCCCTACGTCTTGCGCCTGTGGCGGTGGATGGAGGTGGGGCGCAGGAGGAGGGGAGTGTTGAGGGGGGGTTTTGGGAGAAGCAGGGGAAGCATAATAAGAAGAAGGAGAGGGATAGGGCTGCCCGAGCGAAGAAAGTGCAATCGGGTGAGTTTGGCTCCAGTGTGGTGCAGACTGCACCTGCTGGGGCCCAGGGGGGAGTTGTGGTGGCTCGGAAGGGGGGAAAGAAGTCTAAACGTGTGGGTGGCAAAGTGGTTGGGGGTAATGTGGAGGCGGATGACCCTTCCCTTATGGAGGTTACTGCACCTCCGCATGCGAGTGGGACTAAAAGGAGGCATTTGCCTGGTGAAGAGGAGGAAGGGCGTGGGTCCAGAGCGAAGGGGATGTCTTTCTCCGGGCTTTCCACCACTGAGGTGGCTGAAAGTGGTCTTGACCCGGTGTCTTCTGGGTCGGTGGTTGGGCCTTCTCTTCATGGATCTACAGCGGGTGTCACCGGACTGGGTGCTGAAGTTGATTCCGGTGGAGTTGTGTCCACTGGGCGGGAGTCTGTCCCTTCATCTCAGGGGCCCTCTGAGGGAGTTATCTCGGCGGATGCTGTGGTTAGCTCCCTTGGGTGTGTACCCTCTGGGTCGGATGAGGTCCCCTCGTTTCAGAGGCCTACTGAGGGTGCTAGCACGGTAGGTGACGTGGTTGGCTCCTCTGGTAGTGTGCCCTCTGTGACGGGGGATGTGCAGAGTCAGGATGAGGGGGGAGTTTCGGGGGTGTTGTCGTTCAAGTCTGTGCTCCATATCAGTGCCAGTGGAGGTGCTGGGGGGCGGGATGCCTCACCGGATGAGTTGTCTGGGGTGAGGTTAATGGCAGGTGGTGATTCTCTGGGTGATGCCTGTGGAGAGGGCACTCTGGATGATGTGGAGGTCAGGGCTGTTATGGGACGTGATCCTCTTTCAGACTCCGAGGGTGCCAGTGTTCCACAGGCCCCGGGGATGCCTCTTGTTGTTGCTTCCCCAGGCCCGGAGGAGGAGGGTGATGGTAGCGGGCAGGAGCCCAGCCATTCAGAGGGCTGCGAGTCTCAGGTAGGGGTGTTGGGACCCACCCCCAGCATTGATCCGGGTGGTCGTGTCATGGCTGTGGAGGAGGATAGCGATGCGGCCAGTGGGGGGGGCTCAGAGAGTGTTGTGTCAGACAGTTCTGGTCTTTCTGAGGTTGTTGATTCAGGTGCGAGCGGGTTGGCTGAGAGCCCAGACTCCAAGGCCGTGTCTGAGGCGAAGCTTATTGTTGAGGTGCGAGAGTTCTTAAAAATAAGTCGTGCTCCCAAAACATTATGGTGGGCCATTACAAGGAGATGGGAGGATTGGCTAGATGTGCGGGAGAGTCTCGAGGCTATCCTTAGTAACAAGGATAGTGGTCTTTCTGACTCGGATTTGGGGCAGTTTTGGGGTTTGTTGAAGGTCCTCAGAAAAGGACCTCCTGTGACTACAGGGAGTGTGAGGGTCACAATCTAATGTGTCTACACATTCACAGTAGCTACATTAAATTTAAATGGGAGTAGAGCGAGTTTTCGAAGATTTCAGCTCTTATCAGCCCTAAGGGAGGGGAGATTTGCAGTTTGTTATCTGCAAGAGACACATACCGTTGCTAGTGATGAACCTACCTGGCAACTGGAGTGGGAAGGGAGGGTTTATATGAGCCATCTCAGCTCAAATTCGAGTGGGGTGGCTTTTCTGTTGGCCCCAAATTTTCTGCCAAGCATTTTAAAAGTGCAGGAAGTGGTGCCAGGACGTTTGCTCCATCTGGCCGTGAGCCTGGATGGCATGCCGTTGCATTTCATTAACGTGTATGCCCCTAGCTCCGGCACGATGCAGGCCGGCCTGCTTCGGGAGGTGAATGCTCTGTTGGGCACTATTGATAGGGGAGAGTGTGTCTTCCTTGGTGGGGACTTTAATTGCACACTTGAGGTGCGGGACCGTTCTGGTACTCAGTGTGCGCCTGCTGTAGCGAAGAAGCTGAGAGGCTTGATTGACTCCTTTGAGTTGGTTGATGTTTGGAGGGACCTTCACCCTGATTCCACTGCTTTTTCGCGGAGGTCTGAGGGCGGTGGTTCCCGCATTGATCGGTTTTATATTTCCCGAGCGTTTGTTTCCCGTGTCTCAGCGGCCTCAATGCGGCTGGTGCCGTGCTCGGACCATTGTCTGGTGCGTGTGGATTTCAATCCAGCGTGCGCTCGGGCTGGGTCCGCGTACTGGCACTTTAACAACAGGCTGCTGGAGGATCGGTGTTTCCGGGAGTCATTCACTCGGTTTTGGGTGAAGTGGAGAGAGAGGCAGAGGTGCTTCTCTTCCCTTAGGCAGTGGTGGGATGTGGGTAAAGCTCACATCCGTCTCTTTTGTAAGGAATATACATGGGGGTCGACTGGGAGGCGGGACTCAGCGGTCGAGAAGCTGGAGAGGGAGATACAGGACGCTGAGTCTCGCCTGGGTCAGTTTGGTGAAGACTCCAGCGAATGGGGAGAGTTTCAGAGGAAGAAGGAGGTTTTGAGGAGTCTGCTGCTTGAGCGATCTCGAGGCGCTTATGTGAGGTCTCGGGTCCAGATGCTGCACGAGCTGGACCGAGCGTCGCCTTTCTTTTTCTCTTTGGAGAAGGGGCGGGGAGCTCGAAAACAGCTCGTGGAGTTGCTTGCAGATGACGGCTCCTCTGTCACTGATCCAGAGAGGATTAATGCCTTGGTTAGGTCCTTTTATGGGACCCTGTTCTCTGCGGAAGGATTCAGTGTGGAGGCTCAGCAAGATCTGTGGGAGGGTCTACCGGCCGTAGATAGGGGGGAGGCTGATCTTCTTGATGGCCCCTTATCTTTGGAGGAGTTGACTTGTGCCTTGCATCAGCTCAGGAGGGGTAAGTCCCCCGGGCTGGATGGGTTGACGGTGGAGTGTGTTAGAGCATTCTGGGACGTCCTAGGGGGTGACTATATGTTGGTTTTGGGGGAGAGCCTGGCGACTGGAGTGATGCCTCTCTCGTGGCGTAGGACGGTTGTTGTCTTGCTGCCTAAGAAGGGCGAACTCCGTTTGTTGAAGAACTGGCGTCCAGTCTCTCTCCTTTGCACAGAATATAAAATTTTTGCACGGGCAATGGCAAATCGCCTGGGCTCCGTGCTGCATCAAGTGATTCATCCTGATCAATCTTATACAGTCCCTGGCCGGTCCATCCAGGATAACATCCACCTGGTTAGGGACCTGATTCATTTAGTCCAGGGTACTGGTGAGTCAGCTGCTTTTCTGTCTCTTGATCAGGAGAAGGCTTTTGATAGGGTAGAGCATGAATACCTATTTGGGACGTTGCAAGCGTTTGGGTTTGGACCACACTTCGTGGCCCGGGTCCGGCTTTTGTACGCTGCGGCGGAGTGTCTTGTAAAGGTTAATGGCGCGGTGCTATCTCCTTTTCATTTTGGGAGGGGGGTCCGCCAGGGGTGCCCTATGTCGGGCCAGTTGTATTCGGTCTGTGTGGAGCCGTTCCTGTGTCTTCTTCGGAGGAGGTTGACAGGCCTGGCCCTACCTGGCCCGCGGGTTGAGGTGATTCTATCGGCGTATGCCGATGACGTACTTCTTATGTTCACTGATCCTGGTGACCTGCGGAGGATGCGTGACTGCCAGGAGATATTCTCGGCTGCATCTTCTGCTAGGATTAACTGGAGTAAGTGCTCTGGACTTTTGGTGGGTCAGTGGCGGGTAGACTCCCTGCCGGAGGAGATGGCATTGTATGCGTGGAGTACCACGCACCTCCTCTATCTGGGGGTGTACCTGAGTCCCACTGAGGATGTTTGGCCGGCAAACTGGCAAGAGTTGGAGACGAAGGTGGTTGCTCGGCTGGGGCGCTGGTCAGGCCTGCTTGGAGTTCTCTCCTTTCGGGGGAGGGTGCTGGTCATAAACCAGCTGGTGGCCTCTATGTTATGGTACCGGCTGGCTACTCTTGTCCCGCCCTCTATATTTGTAACTGCTATACAGAAGAAGCTGGTGGATTTCTTTTGGGGAAATAGGAAGCATTGGATTTCCGCGGCGGTCCTGAGTCTTCCGTTAGAGGAGGGCGGCCAGTCCTTGGTGTGCGTGCGCACCCAGGTGGCGGCTCTCCGTCTCAGGACTCTGCGGAGATACATGTATGTAGAGAACCCTCCCAGATGGCACGCTCTGGCCACGTATTTTTTTCGTCAGGGTCGTTGCCTAAGGGGGGTCTCGCGGCTCCCGGTGGCGGGTGTCAGTCGACCCGCTCTAAGGGGCTTGCCTGTTTTCTATAGGGATGTGTTAAGAGTGAGGAATTTGGTGGTGTTCAGCCAGAGTGTTGTTCCACGAGGAGAGGGGGATGTTGTGGCTGCGGGTGTGGCTGGTCCTCATCCTGTCATGGTGGTTGTCGAGGAGAGGCGCGAGCCTAGAGTGGTTCAGATAGAGCTTACCCCTGCTCCGTCAGATCTGCTCATCGGGCCTAGGCTTCGGGATATTTCTCGGCCTCCGGCTCCGCATAATCTGAGCTGCCTTTCTGAGATGACCAGCATGCCATTTTGTGATGCAAGGAGACGCGCACTGTACAGGATGCTCCTGCACATTCTGAACCACCGTGCCTTCGTCTCCCGTCCTGACTCACCATGGAGGACGGTGTTACCATCCGAAGGCGGCGGGGGGCCCCAGTGGGGGTCCTTCTATAAGGGAGTTGTACCCCTTTATATTGGGGACCTGGGGTGGAGAGTGCTGCATGGAGCGGTGGTTTGTAATAAACTTTTGAGTCGGTTCACGGGCTCGTCTGCCGCATGTATTTTCTGCGGAGAGGAGGAGACCGTATTCCATGTGTATATGGAGTGTGTGAGGTTACTGCCCCTGTACCAATATCTGAAGGGGCTGTTCCTCAAGTTCTGGCTGCATTTTAGCCCCACAATCCTGGTGTTTGGACACAAGGCGGGGAGTGGGGAGAGCCGAGTGTGGGGGGGGGGACTTACCTGTCGGTTTGCTCCTTGGCCTGGCCAAGATGGCCATTCGTGGGTCCAGGCAGCGGGCGGTCGACGGTCTGGCGAGAGTCGGCTGCCTGCCCCTCTTTCGGGCCTACGTCCGTGCACGTGTGTCCCTGGAGAGGGAACACGCGGTGTTCACGGGGACTCTGGAGGCCTTCCGTCAGCGCTGGTCGCCGCGTGGGGTTGAGGCGATTATAAATGAATGTACTGCTGTACTACAATGATCTGTTCATTATAGTGTGATTTTTGATTGTGTTTTGATGTGTTGTATTTTATGATTTGTGTTGAATAAAGTTTTTGAAATGGAAAAAAAAAAAAAAAAAAAAAAAAAAGAGGGAGGAGGGAAAGAGAGAAGGGGAGAGAGGGAGGGGAGAGAGAAGAGGAGAGAGAGAGAGAGGGGGAGAGGGAGGGGAGGGGGAGAGAGTGGGGGGGAGAGAGAGAGAGAGAGAGAGAGAGAGAGAGAGAGGAGAGAGAGGACAGAGAGAAGGGAGAGATGGGGGGAGATAGAGAAGAGGAGAGAGAGAGAAGGGGGAGACGGGAGCGTGGGGGTCATTTTACCACACAAGCCATAGGTGACTGGGCAATCTGAACCCAAGCACCAAGTTACAAGCGGCCGAAGGTGCGCATCCGTCGTGACAGCCCCCACCCTCCCATGGCCACCCTCCGCGGGTTGTGGGTCGGGTGGAGCGGAGGTGTTGCACAATGTTCATCCCTCCAAAGTGATGTAATGGATGTGGGGGTCTGGACCAGTCCCGCCCCCCCAGCAACGTCATGTCCATTATTTGACTTTTCTGTTGAGCGGCATTCGGTTCGTTGGCTTGTAGGCGGCGCCGCCTTTTGGGTAGGTGGCGTTTCGCCACAGCGGCCATTCGGTGAGTTTGCTTTTAAGCGATGCAGCTTTTCAGTTAGTTGGCTTTTAGGCGTCCCTCCCTTTCAGATAGTTGCCGTTTCCTCTTCATACACTTTTGGTTATTTGACGTTTCGGTTCTTTGGCTTCGACTTCTTTGCTTCGGCTTCTCGTCCGTCGGAGTCATTTCCGCACATATAAATATCACCAACAATTTGTCCTGGTCCAACCACATTTACACCATGGCCAAGAAACAGCACCAATGCCTCTACTTTGCAAGAAGACTGTAAATTTGGCATGTCGCAAATGACTCTTATCTATTTCTACAAATGCATCATGGAAAGCATCCTATCCAATGCATCACAGCTTAGTATGGCAACTGCTCTGGCCAAGACTGCAAGATATTGCAAGGAGTGTTAAAGGAGGGTCTGAAGAAGGGTCTCGACCCGAAACGTCGCCTATCTCCTTCACTCCTTAGATGCTGCTGCACCCGCTGAGTTTCTCCAGCTTTTTGTGTAACCCCAGATATTGCAAGGAGTTGTGACCATAGCTCAGTCCATCACACAAATCAGCTTCCCACAACCTCCATTATCAACCCCATCTTCATGATGCTTCGAGAAAACAGTCAAGGTCCATTCACCATTCTCTCTTCTCCCCTCTTCTGTTGGGCAAAAGTTAGAAAAGCTTGAAAGCTCGCACCACCAGATTCAACAACAGCTTCTTCCCCGCTGTCATCAGATTCTTGAAAGGATCTCTCACCTGCTGATAATTCATAATTCCCCAATCTACCTCTTTATGACCCTCGCACTTTAAAAAAATATGCACTTTCACTATAGCAGGAACACCATCCTGTACTCAGTTTAGGAGCTAGTTTTAAACTAGCTGATTTAGTTTAGATTTTTGTTTTATTTTAGCGATACAGTGCAGAAACAGGCCCTTCGGCCACGAAGTCCACGACCGACCAGCGATCCCTGCACACTAACACTATCCTACACACGAGGGACAATTTTACAATTTTTACTGAAGCCAAATAACCTACAAACTTGTACATGTTTTGCTTGTTGGAGGGAACTGGAGCGCCTGGAGAAAACCCATGCGGTCACGGGGAGAATGTACATACTTTGTACAGACTACACCCGTTGTTGTGATTGAACCCAGGTCTCTGGTGCTGTAAGGCAGCGACTCTACCGTTGCGCTAGCGTGCTGCCCTGTACTTATGAAACCCTGCATGTACCTGGTGTACATATGCATGCATTGATTTGTCCGGATAGCGTGCAAAATAAAGTTTTTCACTGTATCTCTGCACACATGATGTTAACAAAGCACAACCAATATTATTGATGATCATGTGTAACCTTGGTCAATCATGAAAAGGAATTGCATTGTCTTTATTAGAATTAATTTATTTGGTTTAATTTATCGTTTCAAATATTATTATTTTTATTTTGTTGTTGCAAGGCACAACCTCTTTATTCAATTCCCTTTTCTACATTTCATTACTTTCACTGACCAGATTCTCTTTGACAACCTTACTTGGTTGCAGCTTATTGTTTACTTCAACCGCTATTTTTAATCACCTTTTACAACTCATGGCCCATCAATAACTCAGTTGCCATTCCCCTTTTCCATTTTATTTTGCACTCTCCAGACTTGTGCTAGAGTTACAGCTGTTTACAACAGATCAGTTGAAGGATCTGTTGTAAACAAGGTGTGCTTGCATATCGAAAGGTAATCTACTGTAACTCATCTACCTCATCTACTGTATCCGCTGTTTCGGTGTCAACTCATGTACATCGGCAAGACCAAGCGCAGGCTCAGCGATCATTTCACTGAACACCTCCGCTCAGTCCGCCTTAACCTATCTGATCTCCCAGTTGCTCAGCACTTTAACTCCCCCTCCCATTCCCAATCTGACCTTTCTGTCCTGGGCCTCCTCCATTGTCAGAGTGAGGCCCAGCGCAAATTGGAGGAACAGCACATATTTCGCTTGGGTAGCTTACACCACAGTGGTATGATCATCGACTTCTCTAACTTCAAATAGCCCTTGCTTTCCCTCTCTCTCCATCCCCTCTCCCTTCCCAGTTCCCCCACTAGTTCTATCTCTGTCCAGCCCACCCCTGACATCAGTCTGAACAAGGGTCTTGGCCCGAAATGGCACCCATTCCTTCTCTCCAGAGATGCTGCCAGTCCTGCTGAGTTACTCCAGCATTTTGTGTCTACTTATGATTTAAACCAGCATCTGTAGTTCTTTCCTATACATATTGAAGGATGAGGGGAGACCTCATTGGGACTTACCAAATAGTGAAAGGTCTGGATAGAGTGGATGTGGAGAAGATATTTCCATTAGTGGGAGAGTCTAGGACCAGAGGTAATTGGCTCAGAATTAAAGGGCATGCCTTTGGAAAGGAAATGAGGAGGAATTTATTTAGTCAGACGGTAGTGAATCTGTGGAATTCTTTGCCACAGAAGGCTGTGGAGGCCGTCAATTAATATTTTTAAGGCAGAGATAGATAGATTCTTGATTAGTATGGGTGTAAGAGGTTATGGGGAGCAGGCAGGAGAATGGGGTTAGGTGGTGGAGATAGATCAGTCATGATTGAATGGCGGAGTCAACTTGATGAACCGAATGGCCTAATTCTGCTCCTATCACTTATGAACATATGAACTTGTTGTTCCATATTTGTACAAGAACGAGGTTTAGAATTTTGACCTCATTCCACTCAATTTGATCTAAACATGTGAAATCTTCCATCATACCTAATTCATAAATCATTGGCTCTTTCCTTTTAAGGAGTGATATCTTAGTTCCGTTCAACATCAATTCCGTCTTTGATTAGAGAGATTTCACATGGGTCCATGGTTTATGAAGGCCACTGATTTCATAAAATGTGAATGCACTTTTATTTTTATGTTGCCCAATGTAACCGCTGTGGGGAGAGGCTTAAATATGCACCAAAAGATATGTATGCATACTTGAAAAGTGTTTTAAGTGTTACTGAAACCATGGTGCCTAATTACACACTATTGCCAATTGATTTTGTGGGATGCAAGAGAAAATTGTTTCATATTATAATTAATGAAGTCACTGGTTTTCCTCTCACTCGACAGGAAGCATGGAATGGAAATGTACTGTAGCTCTGCTGCCTCACCTTATGCTTCTGAGAGTGTCATATTTCATTCATTCTTATTCCTCATCAATATGACATCACCTGGTGGGAACAACTAACAAGTAGAATTATTATTTAAACAGTGATTGTCGGCTACCTCCTGGGATTGAACATATGGATTTTGTAGAAATGAAGTAAAATAACTTTAATTACATAGAAGTGTGCTATTCAGCCAGTTCATACCACATATAAGTACATCAGGTAGTGTAACAGAGAAAATAAACAGTCTTACAGCTACAGAGAAAGTGCAGTTTAAAAAAAATGTTCAAGGGCCATAATGTGGTAGATTGGGAGATCAAATGCATTCAGCTTCTGAGGTCCGTTAAATAATCTGATAATAGTAGGGAAGAGAGAGGCTGTTCTTGAATCTGATGGCATATGCTTTCAGGTTTGTGTATCTTCTGCCCGACGGGAGAAGGGAAAAGAGGGAATAACCTGGTTGTGAGTGATCTTTGATTATGTTGACTGCTTTTCCAAGGCAGTGTGAAGTGTAGATAGAGTCATGGTGGGATGGGGGTGGAATCTGGTTTGCATGATGGACTGGGCTATGGTCTTGGACACAGCAGTTGCCAAACCAAGATGTAATACACATTGAAAAAGTACTTTCTATGGAGTATCTGTAGAAATTGGTAAGTCATTTGACAAATCATTTTAGTCTTCCGTGGAAGTAGAGGCTTTGGTGTGCTTTCTTGACAGCAGCGTCAATGGACCAGGACAAGTTATGATACTTACCGAGGAACTTGAAGCTCACTATCATCTCCACTTCAGCGCCAGTTATTAGTTTAGAGATATAGCGTACAAACAAGTCTGCGAGCCTAGTAATTACCTGTACACTAGTTCTGTCCTACATGCTGAGGCCAATTTGCAGAAGCCAATTAACCTGCACATTCTTGGAATGTGGGAGGAAACCGGAACACCTGGAAAAATACCCGCGCGGTCACAGAGAGAATGTACAAAATCTGTCCAGACAACACCCTTAGTTAGGATCGAACTGGGGTCTCTGGTGCTGTAGGCGGCAACTCTACTGTGTTGTCCCAGATTGATATCGATTCAACAATGTACTCCAACACACTTTCTGAAGTTGATGACAAAGACATTTATTTTTGAGTCGTTTACTAAGCCCTTGATTGCTAAGCTCTCTATTTCCTTTCTGTGCTCCAAGTCATCATTGTTTGAGATCTGGCCTAGTATTTGTTGTGTTGTCTACAAAATTGGAAATTGAATTAGAGCAGTATTTAGCCGCATATTCAGTCGTGCATAGGGGGTATAGTAAAGTGGTGAGAACGCAACTTTGCATGAAATATGAAGCTCTCAGAAGCACAATGTGAGAGATTTTTTTGTTGCTTATTCTTACTGATTACAGTGTATTGATCAGGAATCAAAGATCCAGTCGCAAAAGTAGATGCACAAGGTGAGAGATTTTTTTTGTGCTTATTTTTACTGATTACAGTGTTATGGATCAGGAATGAAGGACCCAGTTGCAAAAGTAGATGCTGAGTCCTAGGTCCAGGAGTTTAGAGATGTGTTTGGTTGGAATTATGGTGTTGCAGGCAGAGTCGTAGTCAATGAACAGGAGAATGGCATAGTTCTCCTTTATCCACATGTTCCAGGGATGAGTGAAGGGTCAGGGAGAAGGCAAGGAACTGTTGCGGTGGTAGACAAATTGCAGTGGATCGCGAATGTCCAGTAGGTTGGAGTTGATGTGATTTAATTTGACCTGTTGTATGGACCTACTCTCAGTATTCTCCCCACACTTGTATTTGCTTTGTCCTGATGCAAGTGTCTAATCATCCCGGGCTGCCTGAATCCAGAGACATCTGGCCAAGAGCAACAACGCTCAGCAGTGACTAGGCCTAACATTACTGGGACGGAGCAACAATATCTCTCAAGATCTGAGCTTATATAAGTGTTTTTATATTTTTCAAATGTTCAGAGGCATTTTAAAAATGATTAAAATTGCTTTAATTGATTAAAATAAAACAATTAAATAAAATCACGAAAATAAAATGAATTAAAACAAAAACAAAAAATAATTGAACTTATGTTTTTCTTCCACATCTCCAGATCAGGATTCATGCATTCATGCAATCTTAATGTCTATACATTCAAAAGTGCCATCCTTAAATTATAATTAAAACACAAAGTACTTGTGCTATAACTCCAGGATAAGCGCTCAATTAAAAAAGCCAAGCCCAAAGCCAAATTATTATCTAACTATCTAACTAAATATACCAACTTACAATGTATAACTCCGTATACAAAAAACAGCTACCTACATATTAACTGGCTCTTAAAAAAAAAAACGAATCCTGTAGATACAAGTATATCATTGGGGTTATCAAGTGGGCACCTCCTTTCACTGGTGTTTGTTTGCGTCTATCTTTAAAGAGAACACCCATGCCACTCATGTGTGACAATGGCCCAGGTGATCGTCTGTGCCAGGTACAGCAGCCCCGTGTGTACCTCAAATCTGATGGGCAAATATTTCCTGGTTATCGAGAGGATGCTTCCACAGAAATTTTGTTTTGGGCATTACAGAAAAGATTCACGTTGATTCTAAAGTTGAAGGGGTCAATATGTAAAGGAAAATTGAGCATGGAGTTTAGAAGAGTCGATGATCCTATTGAAGCATGATATTCTGTAGGGGTTTGGCATGGGAGGTGTCCAGAATTGGGGTGCAAAGTATCGGAATAAGGGGAAACACCTCTAAGATGGAGAAGGAGGATTTGCAGTCTGAAGAAGGGTCTCGACCCGAAACGTCGCCTATCTCCTTCGCTCCTTAGATGCTGCTGCACCCGCTGAGTTTCTCCAGCTTTTTGTGTAACCCAAGGAGGATTTGCATCTTGAAGGAGGTTGTGGCTATGGATGTCCCAAGGCAGAGATTAGTGGAGACAGTGCCTTTGAATACATTTCAGGTGGATATTGACAGGCAATTGAACCACCAGGAAGAGAAGAGAGAATGTGAAGGTGGTGTCGGGGGAAAGATTAGATAATCATATTTAATAATGGAGCAGGTTCAGGGGATCAATTGGCTGACTCCATCTGCTTTTTGTGTTCTTATATTCTTATGTTAAAAGGTGTTCAACCTCATCTGATTTATCTACTGTCCTTGGCATAAATGTAAATTACGTAAACCAACCAACAGCAGCAAGTTAATGCATACAATATACTCAAATGATTCCCATACCAAGGGTATCAAGTCTGAATAAGTGCCTCGACCCGAAAAACGTCACCCATTCCTTCTCTCCAGAGATGCTGCCTGCCCCGCTGAGTTACTCCAGTATTTTGCGCCCACCGATTTAAACCAGCATCCGCAGTTCTTTCTTACCCATACCAAGGAAGCTGAGGATGCATTATGAGGGGAATTATGAGGACACGTGTTCAGTGAAATGATTCTAGCTATTGGTCAACACACTTAAGGAACTGTGAATAAGATGAAACACATCAGAAAGAAAGAACAGATTAAAATGAGTGACAATATGCCTTACCATTCAAGAAAGAAAAGAAAATGCTTTTTTTTATTTGAGCATTTTGGTGGTATTTCTCATAGATGACATCTCAATTTACAATTATAATAGTTGCAATTTGCTGAGTTGAATATGAACTTGAGGCTGTCCAATTTGCAAAAAGCATCAGATCAGTAGTTCAATCTGAAACCTAAGTGTGTAGATTTTAATGAAGAGATTTTTTATCATCGGTTTGATCTTCAGTCATTGTAGCTTAGCAAGATTGACCCATTTACAATAAATTACTTGTTTTTTTGTTAAAAACAGGGGACACAGGAACTTCATGTCAACATGTTTATTTTGCTAATATCAGTGATAGTCATTGGTAATGATTAATTTGTTATTTCAACTGATAACCTGCAGTGTGTAAAAATTATTTGCTTATGCAGACTTATTACATTTATTTTTATGATTACATGTGTGCCAGGTTATTTCGGCTAACCTTCATTCAGCCAAGCACATTCAGCTAATTAACAAAAAGTAAAATCGCCTCCCATGAGTTATGGCTTCGTTTATTCTATCTAAACATCATCAGTCACCAACAGAAGGAAAGCTGACATCTGTCCAAGCAGATAATTCCCATATACTGTTTTGATTGGTGATTTGAACTAGGTACCTACTTTGCCTACATTTGGCATTATTTACTATGGGGGCTAATCTAGGCACACCATTGCTAAAATCTGTGATCAAAATGCATAAGTACTAGCCTCAATTATTTCCCCTTGAATTCACAAATGGGCTTGACTGAAGAATGGACAAATTTCCATAGTTTTTTCTTATACGTTTGATGAAGGGGCCAAGACAAGGCAAGAGATGACTGGAAGAAGCAACTAAGGGAAAAGCTCAGTAGGTCTGAAGGGTTGAAAAAATGGATCTTGCACTTACTTTGTCCTTCCCTTATATTAAAGCATAATACAAAATACTCTGGAACCTATGAATTACATTTGAAGTGAGATCACTTCTTAAAGTAAATGAGGTACAACAGCAAATATCTCACAAATTGTGAAGTGACAATTGTTTTAGAGATACTTGTGTGAGACATGATTGTTGGTCCAGATCCCAGAGAAATGCGCACCCTCTTCTTAAAGGCACACAAACTTAGATGGCAGACGTAATCGGAGTTTGCATCTCATTCAAAAAATAACATTTCCTGCTGGATAAACACTCTCTTAATATTATACAAGAATGTCAACTAATTTATATATACAGTACTGGAATGGGCTTGACCCAAATGTGCAACTACCAAGCCACGACCATTGGACTTATTGTTGGCAAAAGTCTGCAATTCTACTCAAAACTATTGCCTTTTACCCACATAGGTGGGTGAATATTTTGGACTCCCAAGTGTAGCTAGAAGGTCCTACCTTCTACTCAGCTCTTTCAATATGCTGCAGCACCCTATCTTTTTGGTGCCCCATCTTTTCAAATGAACCAAGTGCCCACCAAGAAAGAGGGCTTCCAGTCACATCAGTCAGTATATTAGGCCAATGCCTTTAAGATAAACTCAATTGCTAGGCTGGACTTATTGGACCACCCAGTTTAAATAGTGTTAGGATCCAACTGACATGATTAGACTTTGTTTTTCAATTTATTCATGAGGACACTGTCTGTTTATAACAGAAGCATTTTTTAAATCTGATCCAGCTCTGGAATTAAATTGGCAGTCTGTAGGACAGACAAGGTTTTAGTTTTAACTGCTACTCCCACCATGTATGCAATAAATATTTATTACATGCAAAATTAATCTTTAAAACAGATAGTTCAAAGGATTAGAGGTTTTTGCATTGGTTATGTACAAGTAGAACAAGTTCAATGCTTGTGAAGACTATTATGCAAACATTAGATTAGATTGTAGCCTGCAGTGCCACAGTGAGCCTCATGCAGTGAACCATAGCATTCTACAACTGATGTGGTATGACGCACAAAGTTGTGGTAAAAAAGCATGCACGAGTTCACAGCCTTGTTTCTTTCTTTACTAATCAGATTCTTTTGAAAAACAGTTTTTAAAAGTCCACTTTGTAGTACAAATCTCATTATGTTTTCAAATCATCTATGTGGCAGCAGCTGTATTTGAACATTCTGATAAGATTTTATCCTCGAAGAATTAAATACTTTGGTTCATTCTGTTTATGGATTGAGGATGTGAATGAAACTAAATAAAATATCTTTATTCAACTGCTTATTAGGAATCATTAGGGCAGTTTAAATTATGTGAAAGGAGTTAACTGAGAGTTTAGGTAGTAAGAAATTGATTCATTTTAATTAATTTACAAGTTGTTTTGATGTTGGTAGATGTTTTATTGATAATGATAATGAATACTATCAACTGAAAAATATGTTGGAATAATGATTAAAAAATAAATTAGCATCTCAAATATAAAGATCAACTATTACGCAAACATTTATTTTGTTTTAATTGGGTGGCACTGTGGTACAGTGGTAGAGTTGCTGCCTTACAGCGCCAGAGACCCGGGATCCATCCTGACTATGGATGCTGTCTGTATGGAGTTTGTACGTTCTCCCCGTGACCTGCGTGGGTTTTCTCTGGAAGCTCCGGTTTCTCCCACATTCCAAAGACGTTCAGGTTTGTAGGTTAATTGGCTTCTGTAAAATTGTAAATTGTCCCTAGTGTGTAGGATAGCATTAGTGTGCGGGGCTTGCTGGTCGGCGCGGACTCGGTGGGCCAAAGGGCTGTATCTCTAAACTAAACATAAAATATACCTACGTTTTAATCCATTATTTCACAGTTAATTGTCTTACACAACCAAGGTCACATCTGAAGCAACCATTACAGCACTTGCCTCGTTTGATACCAAGCAAGTAACAACTGAATGCTTCTTAGCTACACAAGCATTACTGGTGTCAAATATTGTCAAGGTAGTTTTATGTGTATTCTTACCATTGTTGCCACAAAATGTTGAACTTAAAACATTATACATTTTCAACTGTCAAAAACGTTACTGACGATTTAAAGCACATGGAAGATAATAAAGGTCTACAGGAATATCAGAAAAGCAGGTGAAGGGGCAGCAAACATAGACAGATTTGGTAATTAATAATAGAAAGGAAATGGCATGAAATGGTTAATGGAGGCAATGGTTCATAAGTCATTAAATTCAATACTGTGCCAAAGGACTGGATTGTGTGTTCATAAGAGAAAGGAATTAGTCAGGTAATTAAAGACCATCTAGCCTACATAAGTAACAGCAAAACTCCTGGAGAATATAATATTAGTGCTCACTTAATAAAGTATGGGCTAATCAGGGAAAGTCAACACAAAATTGTAAAGACTAAGCCATGCTTGACTAATTTAATCAAAATGTTTGTGGAAATGACTGAGTGTATGGACAAAGAGAATGTGGTGGATCTAGAGTTTCAAAAGCCATGTCACAAAGCGCAATAGAACAAACGTCACAAAGATTAGCATTCACAGTATTACTGACAAAGTAGTAATGGTATAGAAGGAAGCTTTGTTTTAGTTAAAAATAGATATCAGAAGAATTAATAATATCAAGTGTGTCATGGTTCCTGTTTATGTGAATTGTTCTAACACTGACACACAGCCATGGAGCACGAAGTGCAGCTCATGAGATGTGCCCACAGTTCTTGGGCATATTTTTAAAATGTTTTGAGAGTACCCATCTCAAATACCAGAAATATGTTCCAGATTTCAAAGACCCTCTTGCTGCAAAAAAATTCAAATCGCCTCTTAATCACCTGCACCTTACCTTAAACCTGTGCCTTCCGATTATGGGCACCTCTGCTAAGGGGGGAAGTTTCTCACTGTCTATCTATGGTCCATATAATTATACCTCAAATCTCCCTTCAGCCTTCTCTGCTTCAAAGAAAACAAACCCACTCTATCCTCAAATCTGAAAGGATCCATCATTGGCAACATCCTGGTGAATCTCTTCTACACCCTCTCCTGTTTAGCCACATCCTTCTGACAATGTGATGGCCAAAACTGCACACAGTATTCTCGCTGTGACCTTACAATTGTTTTATATAGTGGTAACTAAGCCTGCTCTTATATTCTGTGTTAAAGTTTATGACAGAAAGTATCCCATATATTTTCTTAACTACTTTAGATAGCAGAGTCAGGGGATATGGGGAGAAGGCAGGAACGGGGTACTGACGGGATGATCAGCCATGATCACAATGAATGGCAGTGCTGGCTTGAAGGGCTGAAAGGCCTACTGCTGCACCTAATGTATATTGTCTATTTACCTCTCGAGGCAAAACAAAGAACTGCAGATGCTGTTTTACAACATAAAGAGACAAAGTGCTCAGCGGGTCAGGCAGCATCTCTGGAGAACATGGCTAGGTGATGTTTCAGGTCGGTACTCTTCTTCAGACAGATTGTGGTGGATATAGGGGTTGGGAGAAAGCTGGAAAGGGGGTTGGGGTTGGGAGACAGCTGGAAAGCAGAAGTGGCAGGACAAAGCCTGGCAACTTATAGATGGATACAGGTGAGGTGTTTTTTTTATGATGGGCAGATGGTTGGACAAAGGCTAGAGAAGAAAACACAAAAGGTGTGAGATATGGATAGAAAAGATGCATATTGTGGAGCTAGAGGAAGGAATATCGGTGGAAGGGGAGGGGGGAAATGGGTACATGTCCGAGTGGGGCATGGGAAGAGGGGGATGGTGGGGGGAGGAAAGAGTGGTTTGAGGTTAATTACCTAACATTGGAGATTTCAATGTTCATACCATTAGGTTGTAAGCTACCCAAGCCAAATATGAGGTACTACTCCAGTTTGCGTGTAGCCTCACTCTGGCAATGAAGGAGGTCCAGGACAGAAAGGCCAGTATGGGAATGGGACAAGTAGTTAACATGGTTAGCAAAGGAGAAATCCACTAGGCTTTGTCAGACAGAGTGCTAGTGTTCAGTGAAATGGTCACCGAGTCGACACTTGGTTTTTGCCAATGCACAGAAGGCAACATTGGGAACACCGGTTGCAATAGATGAGGTTACAGGAGGTGCTCATACACTTCTGTTTCACCTAGAAGGACTGCTGGGGTCCAATGGATGGATGTGAGGGAAGGTACATGAAAATACCAGATAACACCTGTCCCTATACCTCCTCCGCACACCCATGCACGCTAAGAGGTAAACAGATGTGAACAGGCAAAGGACAAGGGCGCAAGTGTGGTATTAAGAAGAGGGAGCTGATACATGGGGGGATAATATGTAGAGAAGGAAGGAAGCAGATTGAAAACAGTGTGAGGAGCTGCAAAGAAAGAGGGGTAAATGGTATGGGAAAGATCATATATTTTTGTGCACATGCTTGTGCGTATTTACGTACATCTGCGTGCTTTGTTTGCAGCAGCCATTGATCCCCAATTGTCCTAGTGTCCTTGCCATTGCATCTAGATCTAATCCTGTTGAGTCCATATGATAGGTAGGTATGTTACAAAACTTACCTTGAGCGGCGCTGCAGTTCTGCCACTCCCCGTGCGCGACTTTGGCGCCTTTCAGAGGGGGACGGTTTTAAAGTGCCGTTTTTCTCCAGACAGGGCAAGTCAATCCATCTCAGGGGATTTCATCGCTAAAGTGAAATCGCTCCGACATTTGATTTATGAAGGTATTTTTAAACTATGCTAGATCATTTATCAGCTAGAGTAATTTTAAATTCATCTTCTAAAGCCGTGAGCGCCAACAACGAGAAGGATTTTATGTAGGGGAGAAAAGGTACACAGTTTATTTTTACATAAAAACGTGGTTCTTAGGAAGCATTTAATCAAATTTTCATGTTGTGAAAAGGGGACAAAAAAACAAAACAAACCAGCAGTGGTTTCCTGCCGACTGTGGGTTAAATTCTCCACAAACCGCAATGTTGTAATTAAAAAGTAGATTTAAATGGCCATTAATTTACAGGAATTAAACACTAAATTCCTTCCATTTGGCCTCTAAATTCATGAAAATGAGATTTAAAAATCATGTTATATTGTGAATTGTTGTGTGAATGTTATTTGGACATTTAGGCAATTAAAAAAAAGTTTATATTTTCTTAAGAAATGGATAGATGTTTAGATCTAGTAATTGAATTTTGTAATTAACTACAATTAGGTAACTAACTAATTATATGCTTTAATTTCAGGTCATCCAAGTAAGATTGTTTCATATTTGTTTCAGAATGCTTCAATCTATAATAACCGAAAATTTCATTAAGTTCTCTTAATTTTTAAGGAAGTTATGGGCTTTTAACTGTCCTAGATCACAGCTTTTGAGTTAAGTCAATGGAAAGGCAATGGGGAACAAGATGCTAATTTCCGAGTATGAAAATGGCCATAACGTTTTTAATACTGAAGATATGAAAGTGAATTAGGTGTCAAATTAAACTTCTTTTTATGCTTTATCTGGTGGGATAAATTGCAGACTTGATTTTTAAAATCTCAAAATGTTGTAACATTGCTATGATAGGTGCTGTGCAATGTTCACCTCACCTGATTAAAGTTCACGTGCAGGCACTTTCCCACTCCTCAGGACTGGAGAAGAAGTAGGTCGTGTTCGATCCTGAGGCACTGCCTGAAAAGAACAATAAGAAGCAACCACTCTAATGTCCCGGACACGAGTTTCAGAAAAACAAAATTCCACAAAACATTCCCACTTGTCGCACCAGCTTGTGCAAACGTTGCTCATCAAACCTTCACTAAAATGAGATGAAAAGCATTATCATAGATTCTGGTTGACATGCTTATTTTGTCTTAACAACTAAACAAAAGATCTCTGTACAGAGAGAGTATATAATGAGCCTCAGTTCATGTGTAAATATGTTTTCAATGTTTCCATCCCACTGCAGAACAAAAGAAAGCATCCTAATTCGGGTCAGCTCAGCACAACATCCCAGTTCAATGAATAAAATCATTTTTTGTCAACGGTCATTCCTCAATCATTTATCTCCATGGGAAGTGGGTCCTTCAGATAAATTAGTCATTTAATGTAATGTATGCTGTTCATCTTTAAACTCAATGCACGGTATTTTCTCTTTGAAAAACATCATTAGATTTGATTTATTTGTTGTATCAAACAATTATCTTTCTTTGCAAAACTGGATACAAATTTGTAGAGAATGTGTTCATGCGGTTTTTGCAAAGACCAGCAAGGTTTTATATTTTTTACATCAATGCATTCCTGGTCATAGATATCACAATGTTATAATGTTTTTTCTCCATAAAACATAACTCTCATACATTGAGTACAAAGGAATTTAGGTAAGTTTTGCACTGTATGACATTGTATTTGGTATTGACATGGATAGAAAATTGGGTGGAGTATTGACATGGATAGAAAAATGCATAGAAAATTGGTTGGCAGACAGGAAACAATAGACAATAGAAATAGACAATAGGTGCAGGAGTGGGCCATTCGGTTCTTCGAATCAGCACCGCCATTCAATGTGATCATGGCTGATCATTCCCAATCAGTAGCCCGTTCCTGCATTTTCCCCATATCCCCTGACTCCACTATCTTTAAGAGCCCGATCCACCTCGCTCTTGAAAGCATACAGGGAACCTGCCTCCACCGCCCGCTGAGGCAGAGAATTCCACACACTCACAACTCTCTGTGAGAAAAAGTGTTTCCTCATCTCCGTTCTAAATGGCTTACCCCTTATTCTTAAACTGTGGTCCCTGGTTCTGGACTCCCCCAACAAAGAAACAAAGAGTAGGAATTAACGGTTCCCTTTCAGAATAGCATGTAGTGACTAGGGGGTGCCGCAAGACTCGGTGCTGGGACCGCAGTTGTTCACAATATATATTAATGATTTAGATGAAGGAATTAAAAGTAACATTAGCAAATTTGCAGATGACACAAAGCTGGGTGGTAGGATGAACTGTAAAAAGGATGCTATAATGATGCAGGGTGACGTGGATGGGTTGGGTGAATGGGCAGAAGCATGGCAGATACAGTATAATGTGGATAAATGTAAGGTTATCCACTTTGGTGGCAAGAACAGGAAGGCAGATTATTATCTGAATGGTGTCAGATTAGGAAAAAGGGTTGTGCAGCGAGACCTGAGTGTGCTTGTACAGCAGTCACTGAAAGTAAGCATGCAGGCAGTAAAGAAAGCAAATGGCATGTTGGCCTTCATAATAAGAGGATTTGAGTATAGGAGCAAAGAGGCCTTTCTGATGTTGTACAGGGCTCTGGTGAGACCACACCTGGAGTATCGTTTGCCGTTTTGGTTCCAAATTTGAGGAAGGACATTCTTGCTATTGAGGGAGTGCAGCGTGGGTTCACGAGGTTATGATGATGTCATATGATGAAAGAGTGGAACGACTGGGCTTCTACGCACTGGAATTTAGAAGGATAAGAGGAGATCTTATAAAAACATATAAAATTATTGAGAGATTGGACATGCTAGATGCAGGAAACATATTCCCGATGTTGGGGGAGTCCAGAACCAGGGGCCACAGTTTACGAATGAGGGGTAGGCCATTAGAACTAAGTTGAGGAAAAAGTTTTTCACCCAGAGAATTGTGAATTTGTGGAATTCTCTGCCTCAGAAGGCAGTGGAGGCCAACTCACTAGATGCATTCAATAGACAGATAGAGCTCTTGGGGCTAGCGGAATCAAGGGATATGGGGAGAAGGCAGGAACGGGGTACCGATTGTGGATGATCAGCCACAATCACATTGAGTGCTGGCTCGAAGGGCTGAATGGCCTACTCCTGCACCTATTTTCTATGTACCTATGTATCTGTGTATGGGAATGTTTCACGATGGGTCAAATTACCAGATTACTAAAATGTCCCAATCATTAATAAATACTGAATTTAATTCTGTTCAGAAAGCTACAGCAACACAAGATTCATCACATCGTATCAACAGCAAAATATATTTTAGAATTACACATTGCAAATCTCAGAAATTAGATTTTTAGATTATAAAACAAGATGTTAACAATAATCAATCAAGATAAAAAGCTTTCAAATGAAAGAAACTGCAAACAAAATTTCTGGTTAATGCTTTGTGGATAGTACGACCGTTGAATAACAAAGGTTGCACAAAAATCCCAGGCTGTGAGTTTGCATTAAGATTTTCAATTGAAAATTAATTCTCAATTAGAATGCGAACAAGAATGTTTTTGCAGGATGTTTTTGTACGATGATCTTTGTAAACTAATAAAGACAAAATGAACATAATTGATGCTGGCATCGTCCTGAGCTCCCTTCCTATTCCACCATCGACCATTAGCTTCTATCCCATTCTGTGTCCTGAGTCACTGCCTTAATTTTCCCAACAGCCTGACTGCACCATGCTAGTCAATACTGGCAATCACTCAAAATTGTCAGAAACCATAATCTTCTCCAAAGCCATTGCTGATCCGTTCTGACACGTGTAAATGAACTGCACAACACTCGTCTGCACCTCAGTCATTATTCTATTATATTTTTATTGCAAGCATTTAATGTGCTTGCAAAAAGTAGCTTTAACTAATTACTTCTAGCTGAAATTATTTTTGCTCTTAACAGTTGGCCTAAATCTTCATATCTGGAAAGGGTTTGTATTCCCACTGTGGAATGGAATGGCATTTGAGATAGGTTTGTGGCTGTAACCACAGAGAATTGCACTCAAACCACCAAGCTTATTGTTGGTCCATTGAGTTTTCAGCTTTCTGCTAGTGAAAAGCTGTGTAATTGAGCCACTTAATCTTACTATAAAGATGGCAGCAAAGGGTGACCAATGGAGGCAGAGTTAAAATACAAAGCAGCATTACGTTTCGGCGCCGAGACTCCGTAAATACCGATGTTTCGGGTCGAGACCCATCTTCAGACTGATGTCAGAGGAGGGGGCGGGACAGATAGAATGTAGGCGGAGACAGTAAGACTAGTGGGAGAACTGGGACGGGGAAGGGGAAGGAGAGAGAAAGCAAGGGCTATCTGAAGTTAGAGAAGTCATTGTTCATACCGCTGGGGTGTAGATTACCCAAGCGAGGTGCTGTTCCTCCAATTTGCGCTGGGCCTCACTCTTAAATGGAGGAGGCCTGGGACAAAAAGGTCAGATTGGGAATGGGAGGGGGAGTTGAATTGCTGAGCCACCGGGAGATCAAATAGGTTAAGACGGACTGAGTGGAGGTATACAGTGATACAATCGCCGAGCCTGTGCTTGGTCTCGCTGATGTAGAGAAGTTGACACCTGGAACAGCGGATACATTAGATGAGGTTGGAGGAAGTGCAAGTGGACCTCTGCCTCACCTGGAAAGACTGTTTAGGTCCTTGGATGGGGTTGATGGGGGAGGTAAAAGGACAGGTGTTGCATCTGCGGTTGCAGGGGAAAGTACCTGGGGAGGGGGTGGTTTGGGTGGGAAGGGATGAGCTGACCAGGGAGTTATGGAGGGAACGGCCTCTGCGGAAAGCAGAAAAGGGTGGAGATGGGAAGATGTGGCCAGTAGTGGGATCCCGTTGGAGGTGGCGAAAATGTTGAAGGATTATATGCTGTATGCAACGGCTGATGGGGTGGAAGGTGAGGACAAGGGTGGACTCTGTTCTTGTTACGAATGGGGGGAGGGGGTGTAAGAGTGAAGCTGCAGGATATCAAGGAGACCCTAGTGAGAGCCTCATCTATAATGGAAGAGGGGAACTCCCATTCCCTAAAGAATGAGGGCATCTCCGATGCCTGTTTATGCCTGTTAAGCTGTGGGAGCCCCGGACTTTAAACTTTTCCATGCTGGCTGTGAAACTCCCGACCCAACTGAGGATCCCAGGTATGGCACCTGGAAACCCCGGGATGACCTCCAGAGCCGACGGGCTGGATATCCCAGAACAAATGAAGCTGGAGCTGCTGACTCTGAGGGAACCCCTATTCGTTACGGAGCTGGAGATGCCGTCTGTGAGGGAATTCCTGTTCCAGCGCTGGTCCGCAGAAACCGCAGGTACAGGAAACACAGTACCTGGAAACAAAGGGGAAGCCTCCATTGTGTCCGGAAACGTGGCCGGCGGGCAGGACTTCAGGTCAGACTGAAGTGCAGGGGACTTCGGTCCTCTCTCCCTACTATCCTACTGGCCAATGTACAGTCCCTTGAAAATAAAGTGGAGGACTTAAGGGCAAGGCTGCTTTATCAAAGGGAGCTGAGGGAACGCTCTGTGTTCTGTTTCACAGAGACATGGCTCACCCCCAGCTCCCCAGACTCAGCGGTCCAGCCTGAAGGGTTCTCCATCCACCGCATGGACCGTACACTGGCATCGGGGAAAGGGAGAGGAGGGGGCATCTGCCTCATGGTCAACTCTGCGTGGTGCTCAGACGTGGCAGTCCTGTCCAACTCGTGCTCTCCACACCTCAAATATCTGGTGGTGAAGTGCCGTCCCTTCTACCTACCGAGAGAATTCACCTCCATCATTCTGACCGCGGTCTACATCGCACCCCAGGCAGACGTCCGTCTGGCACGCCGTGGCCAACAAATACCATACGTCTTACCCCGAGGCATTTACCACCATTGCTGGGGACTTCAATAAGGCAAACCTAAAGAAATCACTCCCCAACTTCCACCAACATGTCTCCTGCTGCACCAGAGGACCAAACACCCTCGACCACTGCTACACCACCATCAAGAATGCATACCGCTCTATCCCTCGCCCTCACTTCGGTAAATCCGACCATACCGCGGTGCAGCTTCTTCCTGCCTACAGGCAGCAATTAAAGAGTGCACCCCCAGAGGTGAGGACAGTACAGAGCTGGTCGGGGGGGGGGGGGGGGGGGCAGAGGAACAACTACAGGACTGTTTGGAGTCTGTCGACTGGGCAATGTTCAAGGACTCGGCATCGGACTTGAATGAATACACCAGTTACAGACTTCATTAAAAAATGTGTGGAGGACTGCATCCGTACAAAAACCTTTTGAGTGTTTCCCAATCAGAAATCTTGGATGAACTGTGAAATCCACACCCTTCTGAAGACCAGACACCAGGCATTCATGTCTGAGATACAGTGGACTACAAGAAGTCCAGATACGACCGTGGTAAAACCATCAAAAAGGCCAAAAGGGAGTTATGCTCCAAGCTGGAGGATGAGACAGATGTTCGGCAGCTGTGGCAGGGACTGAATGAAATCACCTCCTACAAGGCGAAACCAGGAGGCAGCTCAGCGATACTTCACTCCCTGATGAGCTCAATGCATTTTACGCACGCTTTGATAGGGAGAACACCGATGTGCCTTCCCGAGCCCCCATTCGCTGTGATGATATTTCAGTCTCAGTCACAGAGGCCGACATCAGGAAATCCTTCAGAGGGGTGAACCCTCGAAAAGTGTCTGGACCTGATGGCATACCTGGTCGTGTTCTAAAAACCTGTGCGGACCAACTGGCTGGAGTTTTTACCGACATTTTCAACCTGTCACTTCTGAGGTCTGAGGTTCCCACCTGCTTCAAAAGGGCATCAATAACACTCAGCCCCCTGCTGTACTCACTCTATACTCATGACTGCGTAGCCGGTCATAGTGCGAACTCCATCATCAAGTTCGCTGATGACACCACTGTTGTGGGACGTATCACTGATGGGGATGAGTCAGAGTATAGAAGAGAGATCGAGCAACTGTCCATATGGTGCCAGCACAACAACCCCGCCCTCAACACCAGCAAAACCAAGGAACTGATTGTAGACTTTGGAAGGAGTAGAATGGGGACCCTCAGTCCTGTTTATATCAATGGGTCGATGGTTGATAGGGTCAAGAGCTTCAAATTCCTGGGTGTGCACATCTGTGATGATCTTTCCTGGTCCAAGAACACAGATGCAATTATTAAGAAAGCTCATCAGCGCCTCTACTTCCTGAGAAGATTACGGAGAGTTGGTCTGTCAAGGAGGACTCTCTCTAACTTCTACAGGTGCACAGTAGAGAGCTTGCTGACCGGTTGCATCGTGGCTTGGTTCGGCAACTTGAGTGCCCTGGAGAGGAAAAGACTACAAAAAGTAGTAAACACTGCCCGGTCCATCATTGGCTCTGACCTACCTTCCATCGAGGGGATCTACCACAGTCACTGCCTCAAAAAGGCTGGCAGCACCATCAAGGACCCACACCACCCTGGCCACACACTCATCTCCCTGCTACCTTCGGGTAGAAGGTACAGGAGCCTGAGGACTGCAATGACCCGGTTCAGGAATAGCTACTTCCCCACAGCCATCAGGCTATTAAACTTGGCTCGGACAAAACTATGAACATTAATATCCCTCCATCTGTTATTTGCACTTTATTAATTTATAAATTCATGTGTGTATTTACGTATATAATAGTAGTCAATACCTACTATGTTCTATTGTGCTATGCAAAGAAAGAATTTCATTGTCTTGTCAGGGACACATGACAATAAACTCTTTTGACTTTGACTCTGTATATGATTTTATCTGTTCCTTTTGGCTAAATTGCTGTGATATATTTAACCGATATGTCCCACAAACAATGAAAATAACACGATATTCGATAGCTAGTTATTATAACAGCAAGCTAAATATATTTTAACAATCCAAGTGTGTTTCTATATTTTTATGTTATTTTGCTAATTCATGACAGAAGCTTTAAGTCTGCTTTATTATATTTATATATGGTCACATGCACCAGTGAAAATAATTAATTATCAACTGATTTCTTGTCCAGAGTGAGAAATGAAGGGAAGTTCTTGGGAAGCATATAATTATTTCAGCAAATATTGAACAGTGTCTAATCATAGTTCATAAATAATGTTGCTTATAATATAAAGCAGGTCCAATGGCTAGCACACAGTACAAATAAATAATCTCATACTTTCCTTTCATTTACTAATCACTTATTAATCAAGTATCACATACCAGAGTAATGGATACTCATTGAGGTCTCTTTACAGTGAATTAAAGCAGTTTTATCATCGGCCTTCCAGAAACTTTAGGCCCTGCAAAATTCACTAGTTACACTCTCCAATGCATTAGTGCTGTTTTCTGACGCACTGGGAGGATATCGCATTTTCATATTGTGGGCAATGCTCAGATTACTTCAGACATCCTCCTGGTGCATTCCTGTACAAATACCAGTATAGTGTGTACGCATTATTTTGGGAGCTAATAAAATCAAGTTGTTGTGTCTCCTCTCATGAACTCTCCTCAAGAAGTACTTAAAGACATTTTGCAAATATTTCTCAGCTTGGCATGTTGGGTTTCATTTCACTAAATAATGCTTCACTGAATTATGGTATCCTGAGATTCTTAGTACCAGTTTAATGAGTACCAGTAAGGAGCAGGTAGGTGCGTGCATGGCCAATTTCCCAATTCTGCTGCTAACTCTAACAGCAATATGAGATGGTGATGGAGTGTGAGGAGGTTAGCTAAAGCAACCGCGATCTTGATAGAGGTTGTCAGCAGAAGAATGTGAACATCATGGATATTCCACTTGGCATCATTTGTATTGGGCCCTGGATCTCACTGATGTTAGAGAGCAGACCTAATGGTTGGAATGTAGCATAGCTGGAATCTGGAAGAAAAATCAGACTGCTGGAAGAACTCAAGTAGCATTTGTGGAGGTAAAAGGTATATGTCAACATTTCAGATCAAGACTTGCAGCAGTGCCAGAGGCATGTTTGCCAATTTATAGCAGTAGAAGGGAGGGGTGGAGCAGAGGCTGGTAAGTGAAAGGTGGAATCAGACCGGAATGAGGATGATAGGAACTGGGTAGGGGTGAGGATGGTAGGAGGGGATGGGAAAAATGGAGAAACCTAGGTGGACGGCTGAGTTGCGCAGGACAAGAATAACAGGAACATGGATTATCTGAAATTTCAAAATTCAGTGTTCATACTATTGAGTTGTAAGTTATCCAAGCAGAATACAAGATGTTCTTCCAATTTGCTTAATACAACCTCACCATCCTGCATCACCATTTCATATTGCTGTTATTGCTCATATTGTTAGTTAGCATCAGGGTCGAGAACCAAACCATACATGTACCTGCAGTGCTACTTCTACCTGCTCCGTAGTTCTCTCTGGGACACTTAAACTGGCAAAATGAATCTCAGCATATCATAACAGTGAATCATAAGTCTGTGATACGAACCATAGCTTTCCAAGCCAAGAAATATTTGCAGTAATTGCCAATTTTCTGAGGATGTTCAGGTCAATGGAGGAATAGGAAGGAGAGTTAAAATGCCATGCAAGTGGAAGCTCGAAATGGCCATTTCATGGCTCTGTAAGATGGTCACCTAGATTACTCTTGGTTTCTCAAATGCCGGGGAGGCCACATCATGAGCAATGAATACGGTAGACAGGTTGGATGAGGTTCAGGTGAATCTGCTTCATTTGGATGGGATTGCTTAGGTTGCTAGGTGGTTTGTATTTGCTACGAGTTTCTGAAACTAACTTTCTGGATTTGTTCACAATGTTTTATTCTATTTTTGTTACTCTTGTGTTGCTTTCTTTCATACATCCTTGCCTCAATGCAAAGAAAAATCTTTTAAGGAAATATTATTTTGTTGTAACTGTGTGCTCCATCCAGTGGTAGTGCTCCATCACTTAAACCTTTTGCATTTCTTTGTTAACACTGCAAATAACTGTCAGTGCTTTAATGCACTATTTTTCCCAGCTTTCCAAACTGGATAACATTCCAAATGAGTAGAAATACCAAAAAGGATAATGCATAATTTTCCAAAATGGGAGCCAGAATTAGTCTGACATTAATTGCTGAATACTAGTTATGCATGTAATTAGGGATATACATGGCCTTGAAATACCATGAATACGTCTACTGGATACAAAATGAATAAAACAATAATCAGCACCTTTTTTTGTAGTATATTTCATAGATTGCTTAGTTCAGAAGGAATCACCTGAGTACTTACATCTCACAAGTTTTTGGTTCCCTTTTCCCCTTCTCCACTGCCTATCTTTCATACAATAATTGCCAAAAATGTAAACAAAATTGACAAGGATGTTGAAAAACTAAACATTCCTTCCAAAGGTCATATTATACAAACAATCTATAGCTCCCACGGGGAAATTTGATCAAAGTTGCTCTGCGATATGACCTCTTTGTACATGTCAACAATCTGTGCTTATGCAGAGAAGGTAATGCTGGCTATAATTAGAGAGAAAAGACTTGGTATCTTTTTCAGTTTTACAAACCATGCAAAATGTTGTAGGTTTGAGGATGTCACATTTAGCAGGAAAATAATTAGTTTGGGGCCCTTCTATCCTTTTATCAGAGATGCACAATGGGCTCATTTTGTAATAGATTATCCATTGATTCAATGTAATCCACAATAAGAATTTCATTCATTATTCAACTGTTTATGTGTGATTTGGGGGAATCAGTGGAAGGACAGCTTGATTGTAATCATGTATCGTCTTGTCGTTGACTGGATAGCATAAACTAACTGGATAGCATAAACTAAACTAGCTGTAGAAGGGTCAGGAAAGTAGAAGGATGAAATAGATAAGAAGTAGAAATAGAAGAAGTAGATATCTGTGCACATTGTTATCACTATTTAAATAATGGATGCCTGCTTCACATAGGTCTGTTACACAGAGAATATTTCAATTCCGTTCTGTGGATTTCATGAATTTAATCTAGAAAGTGAAAGAAGTTGATTCCATAACAAATTAAAAAAATAAACTGGCCAAGCATTTACAATAAAGATGTATCAGGTTTTTGTCAAAGGCTTGTGCAGAAACTAAGCCTCTAATGTTCACTCAGGGCAGGAAGGTAGCAGGAAGGAATTGTGGAGAGGGAGGGCGTAATCCGGGGCAGATAACCCAAAAGGGCACCACGTTATAGGAAAGATATTGTCAGGCTTGAAAGGATTCAGAGAAGATTTACGAGGATGTTGCCAGGACTAGAGGGTCTGAGCTATAGGAGGAAGTTTTGTAGGCTGGATGGTTGAGTAGACTGGGTGGTTGAGTAGGCTGGTTCCTTGGAGTGCAGGAGGATGAGGGGTGATATTATAGAGTTGTATAAAATTATGAGACGAATAGATTGGGTAGATGCACAGAATCTCTTGCCCAGAGTAGGGGAATCGAGGACCAGAGGACATAGGTTCAAGGTGAAGGGGAAAAGGTTTAATTTGAATCTGAGGGGTATCTTTTTCACACAAAGGGTGATGGGTGTATGGAACAAGCTGCCAGAGGAGGTAGTTGAGGGTGGGACTATCCCAACGTTTAAGATACAGGTTCATGGATAGGACAGGTTTGGAGGGATCTGGACAAAGCGCAGGCAGGTGGGACTAGTGTAGCTGGGACATGTTGGCCGGTGTGGGCAAGTTGGGCCAAATGGCCTGTTTTTGCACACTTTATCACTCTATGACTATGACTCTAAGTCTGATTCCCGGGAATCTATTATGGAAAATGTTTGCAGGACATTATTAGAATTGTTTTCAGCAGATTTTCTAACCAATTGTTAGGCAATTAAAGAACCAGGTAAGTGGCAGATCAAATGATGTTGTTTAAGAAAGAACTGCAGATGCTGGAAAAATCAAAGGTTAGACAAAAATGCTGGAGTAACTCAGTGGGTGAGGCAGCATCTATGGCGAGAAGGAATAGACGACGTTTCGGGTTGAGACCCTTCTTCAGACCCTTCAAATGACAAGAGTACGTCAATCATAGGGACTATGCAGAGGTTAGTAACAACGAAACTAATCGCCAGACTTCTGGACGTAGGACTTAGTGCCACCCTTTGTAACTGGATCCGCAATTTGCTGACAATCAGTAAGGCAACAAAACATTCTCAATTATAATTCTCAATGCTCCCAATGGGGAACATTCTCTGACCTTACCATACTCCCAATACACTCAAATCTGCACAGCCAAGTCTGCTCTAACTCCATTTATAACTTTCAGATGACAACACCATACTGAGCCAGATTTTGAGGACTGATGAGACAGAGAACAGGAAAGAGATAGGGAGCTTGGTAACATAGTATCAAGCCAACAACCTCTCCTCAATATTAGCAAGATAAAGGTGCTGGTCATTGACATCAGGAAACAGGATGGTGTACATATCCCCAGACAGCAACAACAAGCTGAAGTGGAGATGGTCAAGAGCTTCAATTTCTTAGGCGTAAATATCATCCACAATTTGTTCTGATCCAACCATATGGAGAAATGGTTAAGAAAGCACACCAATCTCTCTACTTCCTCAATTCGGAGGAAATTCGGCATGTTTCAATGACTCTCACCAATTTCTACATATACACATGGAAAGCATTCTCGGGATGCATCACATCTTGGTTTGGCAACTGCTCTCCCCAATATTGCAAGAAATTGCAGAGAGTTGTGAATGCAGTCCATCAAGCAAACCAGCCACCTGCCCCTTTCATTCCATCCACTTCACATTGCCATAGGAAACCAACCAACATAATTAAGAACCCTAACATCCCAGTCATTCATTTCCCCCCTCTCCTGTCGGTAGAAGATACAAAAGCTTGAAAGCCCATACCAGAAGATTTAAGAACAGTTTATTCTCTGCAATTATTAAACCACCGAACAGATCTCATATGCTATGGGTGTATCTGGGAATCCTGATATCCCAATCAACCTCATTGTGACCATTGCATTTGTTTACAATCTTCACTTACTCTTAAACTGTAACTATATTCTCCAGCATGGTTATTTATTTTATTTGCACTATCTGTTGTATTTGCCTATGGCTTGATTTTATTTATGTATGGTGTGATTTAACTGGATAACATGCAAAACATAGTATTTCACTGTATCTCGGTACACTTGACAATTATAAAACCAACACCAATAACAATAGTTTATTAGGCCCGAGGGAAACATTCTTACCAATGCTGCGATCAAAGGCTGTGTTTTAAATGTATTTACTTCATATTACCAGGTAATTCAGATGTGGTTTAGGCCCAGTTTGTTGTTTAGAAATATCACCCAATCTGTCTTTGAGAAATGTTACTTTATCTCTATTATAAGTATAGAGATAAAGTAACATTTCTTGTTACTCTGATCTTGGATGTGTATTTATTTGTGTGATGTTTGTGTGCGTTTAACATCTCCTCGAAAACACGACGCGCTAACAGTGATATTTTTACATATACCGATAGAGATTTACACCATGATGCAAAAAATCGCCTTATCTGAAAATTTAATGCATTATTTCTCGAGTTATTTATGAAAATGTTCATAAATCTCAAATAGAAAATAAACGAGATGGTCTCGCTGATGATATCACAATGGATCTGACTGCCTGCTTCTGCTCACACTGCGAGTGACGTCACCTGTTATGTCTTCTGCACTTCTTGGATTCTTGACGTTTACTTCTTTAAATTTGTCACTTAGCGTTTTAAAACTGCTGCTCAGCTCGTGCTCCTTGAAGTTCTAGAACATGGCGGCGGCAGTTGTTATCGCCACGCGGCTGAGGGTGCGGGACAGTGCGATGGGAAGGTGGCCCGGGCGGGCATTACTCCCTTTGGGAGAGGCTGTCTATGGAGACCTGCGATTCCTCCGTCGATCGCAGGGACTCGGGGAATCATGACGCCTTTTCCTCGCTGGTGATCCCGATCCCACCTGGCGATCTCTGGCCATCAGGGGGGACAACCTCTTCTCCGTCTCCCCCGCCCGATCGTCTGTCATGCGGGTGGGTGGGCTTCTCCTTGCTTGGCCGGCCCTCCGCTGCATGGAGAGTGGTTTCGCCCACTCAGCGTCCGCGCACCTGGAGGGGAGGCTGCTGCTGTGGGCCGAGCCTGGCTCGACACCTGCCCTCCTGCCCTCGGCCTCTCTTGAGTCCACGTTCGCCCGCAGCCTCCCTCGGGTTGACGATCGCCCACCACCCCGCTCGGGGTCCTTGGCTCGTCGACCGCCCGTGGTCTCGCTCGGGTCCACGCCCCCCCCCCCCCCACCCAACAGCCTCGCTCGGTCCCGGTGCCAGGTGGGGAGGCTGCTGCTCTGCAACCTGGGTAGGTGCTGCCTCTACCCCATCCCCCTCCCTCTCTACCCCCTCCCACTCTACCCCCTCCCTCACTATCCCCCTCTCCTGTGCTCTCTACCCCATCCCTCTCAACCCCCCTCCCCCTCCATCTTTACCCCCTCCCCCTCTCTACCCCTCCCCCTCTCTGTCTACCCCCCCCTCCTCTAGCCGCGCTTGCGTAGTTGGAGGTTATTCATGAGTGGATAGGGTGGGGAATGGGGTAAAAGCAGCTAATGAATAATATTCATATATCAAGGTGAGGGGGTTAGTGTGTGTGTGTGAGGGGTTGGTTAGTGTGTGTGTGAGACGCCGAAGGCCGCTCCCCCCGCAAACGCGCATTGAGGGGACGGGACCCAACGGGTCCCACTTGGTCTAGTATATCTTAAAGTCCAGATTTTTCTGCACTGTGATAGTTTGGATTTTCATTTACTAACTGTTGTACCAACTATTTTACACAGAATATTCTGGCTTTAAAAGTAAATCCTTGGAACAGGTTTCAAGAACCGCACAAAGGTAAATGAGTGGTTTAAATTTCAGTAATGAACCTGCATGACCGTCTGCTCTTGTGGAAGTTCTTTTGTAATTCATTTCTTTATTTGTCATGCTTGTCAAATTAATACCTTACCTACTGAAGTCTTTCCAAACACAGTCCTTAATATACTCCTTTGAAATACCCTCAAGTATGAGGCTTTAGAGAGATGGTGGGTCTTTATTCTATATAGTCTGGAAGTCTTTCTTCTCTTTTGTCTGCTCACATTCATAAATGCAGCCATAGGTCACTTGCAATGCTGCTTTCTTATAATGTATACATTTCAATCTTATTAAATTGCTGCACTGAAACATTTCATTCACCACAGAAGTTTGATGCTGTTGTCAGAGTAAAATGTATCCCTGGAATAGTAGTTGGGCAAAATCATGCTTTTGTGGCAGCTGCAATGATTCAAATCAAAGGAAGCATGAAATGTCTGTTTTTTTTGCTGAGTTTCTCTTCTTGGTTTGAACATAGTTTTAAAGCAAGCTGAACCTTTGATCCTGTTAAGCATAAGGTTTTTTAAAATTTAATGACACAAATTTGTCACTTGTGTTACTGGGTATTTTGCACAGTATTCATTGTATTAGTATGTTACAAAGCCTGGTATTTGAACCACTAATACAATCTAAGATATGAAAAAATATTGCCAATATGAGAGAACACAATTAACTTTATTGGTTTTATTAAGACTCCCTGCAATTATAGTCTAGAGGCGCATTAGTTCAATTTCTGCCTTGCATTAAATGAAACAAAGAGATCACAGGAAACTTATGGCACAGGAGGCCATTCAGGCCATTGTGCCCATGTTGGTTAGAAAAAGCTATGCAACCTAATCCAACTTTCAAACAGCAGGATTGTGGCCCTGCATGTGAAAGTACTTCAAGTGCATATTCAACAACTTCTGAAATGAAAAGAAAATGATGCCACTGCTCATTCAGGCTGTGAATTCCTGATACTTTCCAGCCTATTTTCTTCATTGGATCTTTCAATTACTTTAAATTTACGACTGCTGGTTTTTGACTACTCTGCTAAAGGGAATAGGTCCTTCCTATTTACTTTTCCAGGCCCTTCATAATTATCTCCCTTTAGACTCCTTGTTTCCAAAGAAAACAACTACAACTTATCCAATCTTTCTTCATAATTACAACTTTCCAGTCCTGGCAACATCCTAATGAATCTCCTTTGCACTTCCTCCAGTGCAGTCCACATTGTCCCTGAATGCCGAATTGTACATTAGTATTCAACCTGGGCTCTAGCAAGAATGGTATACATTTCCAGCACAATACCTTTTCTTTTTAATACCATTGACCATTAAAGGAAAGCATCCTGAATGTTTTTCCAACCATATTATAGATCTATCCTGCTACCTTTAAGGTATATGTGGATATATACTCTCTTTCCTCGAGACAAACATAAACAAATATTAGATGCAGAATAATGCTCCAAGTTTTTACTTTCATGAAGCAGCAATACATCCCATGCAGTTCTACAATATAGGCAGTACTTAGTTTATCAAGTTCCTTGGTGACAATTTGTCCTGAAGCAACCACATTGAAGTTACGGCCAAAAAATACACCAACACCTCCACTTTGTCAGGAGACAAAGGAAGTTCGACATGTCTCCAATGACTCTTACCAACTTCTACAGAAGCTCTGTACAAAGCATACTAATGGACAGCATCACAACTTTATTTGGGAAAAACTCTGCCCAAGAGCACAAGTAAATGCAGAGAGTTATAAATGTAACCCGGTCCATCACACAGATCAGCTTCCACACCATTGACAACATCTGCACTTCATGCTGCCTCGGGAAAGCAGCCAACATAATCAAAGACCTTTCTCATCCCAGTCACCTCCTCTTCTTCCCTCTCTTGTCAAGCAGAAGATACAAAATTTGAAAACACATACCTTTCAGACACAGGGACAGCTCCTTCCACACTAAGTGTAGGAAGAAACTGCAGATGCAGATAGACACAAAATGCTTGAGTAACTCAGCGGGACAGGCAGCATCTCTGGAGAGAAGGAATGGGTGACGTTTCGGGTCGAGACCCTTCTTCAGACTGAAAGTCACGGGAAAGGGAAACGAGAGATATAGACAATGATGTGGAGAGATAAAGAACAAATGAATATGCAAAAAAGTAACAATATTAAAGGTCATTATGAGCTGTAGCTAGGTGAGAACAAAAGCTGGTGTGACTTGGGGTGGGGAGGGATGGAGGGGGAATGCAGGAGTTACTTGAAGTTAGAGAAATCAAATTCGTACCCCTGGGTTGTAAGCTGCCCAAGCGAAATATGAGATGCTCTGACAATGGAGGAGGCTTACGACAGAAATGTCAGTGTGGGAATGGGAGTGGGAATTAAAGTGTTTAGCAACTGGGAGAGCAGGTAGGTCCAGGTAGACTGAGCGAAGGTGTTCAGCAAAACGATCGTCCAGTCTACGTTTGGTCTCGCTGATGTATAAGGGCCCACATCTTGAACAACAGATACAGTAGGTGAGGTTGAAAGAGGTGCAAGTGAACCTCAGCCTAACCTGAAAGGACTGTTGGGGTCCCTGGACACAGTCGAGGGAGGAGTATGGGGACAGGTGTTGCATCTCCTGCAGTTGCAGGAGAAGGCACCTGGGGTGGGGGTTGTTTAGGGTGGGAAGGGATGAGTTAACCAGGGAGTTGCGGGGCACCAAGAAGACACGTGTGAGGGCCTCATCTATGATGGAAGAGGGGAACCCCCATTCCCTAAAGAATGAGGACTTCTTGGATGTCCTGGCATTAAACACCTCGTCTTGGGCACAGAGACGGCGTAGACGGAGGAATTAGAAGTCGGGGATATAGTCTTTGCAGGAAGCAAGGTGGGAAAAAGCGTAGTTGAGATAGTTGTAGGAGTCAGTGGGTTTGTAATAGACGACAGTCAATAGTCTATGTCCTGTGATGGAAACGGTGAGATCAAGAAAGGGCAGGGAGGTGTTGGAGATGGTCCAAGTGAATTTGAGTGCAGAATGGAAATTGGTGGTGTAGTTAATGAAGTCCATGAGCTACATGGGTGCAGGAGGTAGCACCGATGCAGTTGTCAATGTAACAGAGATAGCGTTTAGGGTTAGGGCCTTAAACAGGGATTGTTCAACGTACCCCACAAAGAGGCAGGCATAGCTCGGGCCCATGCGAGTGCCCATGGCTACGCCTTTAATTTAGAGGAAAGACTTTCCCACTATTATCAGACCACTGAATGACGTTCCTATAAGCTAGGGTGTAGTCCTGACATTCCAACCTACCTGATTATTGACCTTGGCTTTATTCTCTATAACTGTAACTCTAAAATTGCTGTAACACTACATTCAGCACAATGGTATTTTTATCTTTGCACTACTTGTACTTGTGTGTGGCTTGATTGTACTCATGTATACTATGATTTGAATTGAGTGGATACCATGCAAACAAAAGCTTTTCAATTTATCTTTGTATATTTGACTATAATAAACTAATACAAATACCATTCTTCCTATGTGATAATGTCCTAATCTAGAAAGTATTGTAACTAATTTAGATGTCATCCCAAGCATGGCTAGCCTTCTGTGTGCGCAACTCAAGCTTTCAGGTGCTTTCAGTGGTAAAACATGACAACAAAATACATGATTAAGAGCAACTCTACTAACCTAAATTCCCGAGTCATTACCCTGGTTGAAATCAGCTAATTCTATATATATAATGGAGATCAAATCTTGACTAATGCTTTGGGTCAGTCCAATAACAATATACATCATAATGCTAATTGAAGCCCACATTTGACAAGTCTGCACTGCATTCTTGAACCAATCTGGTTATATGGTCCTCATCACACTGTAATCAAATTGTGGAACCTTGTGCAATTACACAGAGCAGCGTCTATCTCCTGAAACTAAATGAAATCTTTTGAATTTTCTTGTATTTTTTCATTGTGAGATTTTATTTAAAGCTGAAGCAATAGTTGTGACCAGAAAATTATCTGTGACCAGCAAATATCCATAACCAATATGATGTCATATTAGATGAAGATGATATTAATTATGATATAATTAAATATAGATAATTTTGTAATATTTAATTAAATCATTTATTTAATAAATTAATATATTTGATACACGATGGACAACTCAATTGGTTAGACATGCCTAATAATAGGTGGTCAACACAGCCTTAATTGCGGATTTTTCCATTGAGCCAAAACAGGTTTTAAATGGAAAGAGATTGCAAGGTGTAATTAGTAGATTCATGAATGTTGCGAAAGCGATTAAAAAACACCCCACCAATACCTTACTCCTGGAAATCAATGGGACATGATTGATCCAGGTGGAGAAGGAGCAATCAAATTAAAAGATAGCCTCGAGTCCATTTGCAGGGAGGACACAGAGGTACAATGTAAACAATGGAAGAAGCACACCACTTCAGAAGTTATGATCCCCCTACTCAGTCTGTCGTATCAATCACATCCTGCCCCATCCATGGAGGGTTTGTGGGTTCCTCAATAACCTCAAACCCAACAGAACCTTAGCAGAAGCAAGTAATCCTTGATTCCAAGGAATTGCATGAAAAGGAAGTCTTTAGCATCAGTCTAGACTTTCCTATCAATGGGTGAGGGAGAAGTTCTGCCCAACAGAAATTTGCGTCAGTATATAAAACCTCTCAATAGATTCACTTTGGCAGCATAACAAATTCAGTCCCTCATGCAATTTGCTCTCTTTCTACTGAACTGTTTATAAATCATTCCTTTTCAAAACAGAAAATTGTTGATATTTATCCTTTCTAACTCCAAGGACATGGGAACTGACATAATTTGCGAAAGGAATGAAAGATATAAACTGAACCAGGGAATGAGATCAACAAAAGCCATGCTGGAGACAGAGTGAACAAACCTCCCCTGCTGATTGATGCTACATTGTGCCTAATGTAGCGGGACAGAAAAGTTGACTTCAATTTAGCCTGTAACATACTAATAGTTGAAAAGCCACATTAGTTTATCATTGAAAATTTTATTTCAAACCAGCAATCTAGATGCAAAATGCAACAAAATATGTGTTGGCTTTGAGGATTTTACAATAATTTTATTCAAACGACGTCTTGAAAGCAAATGTAAAATCTTTGATGAATTTGCTAAGTTGATGGTTCATTTTGGCATAATTCGATAAAAACAAAACTAATTTATAAAATGTTCCTTGATATATTTAATATTGGCAATGGTGTACTTTGGTTAATATAACCAAAATAGAAACATAGACATAGAAACATAGAAAATAGGTGCAGGAGTAGGCCATTCGGCCCTTCGAGCCTGCACCGCCATTCAATGTGATCATGGCTGATCATCCAACTCAGTATCCCGTACCTGCCTTCTCTCCATACCCCCTGATCCCTTTAGCCACAAGTGCCACATCTAACACCCTCTTAAATATAGCCAATGAACTGGCCTCAAATACCTTCTGTGGCAGAGAATTCCAGAGACTCACCACTCTCTGTGTAAAGAATGTTTTCCTCATTTCGGTCCTAAAGGAATTCCCCCTTATCCTTAGACTGTGACCCCTTGTTCTGGACTCCCCCAACATCGGGAACAATCTTCCAGCATCTAGCTTGTCCAACCCCTTAAGAATTTTGTAGGTTTCTATAAGATCCCCCCTCAATCTTCTAAATTCCATCGAGTACAAACCGAGTCTATCCAATCTTTCCTCATATGAAAGTCCTGACATCCCAGGAATCAGTCTGGTGAATCTTCTCTGTACCCCCTCTATGGCAAGGATGTCTTTCCTCAGATTTGGAGACCAAAACTGTACGCAGTACTCCAGGTGTGGCCTCACCAAAACCCTGTACAACTGCAGTAGAACCTCCCTGCTCCTATACTCAAATCCTTTCGCTATGAATGCTAACATACCATTTGCTTTCTTCACTGCCTGCTGCACCTGCATGCCTACTTTCAATGACTGGTGTACCATGACACCCAGGTCTCGTTGCATCTCCCCCTTTCCTAATCTGCCGCCATTCAGATAATAGTCTACCCTCATGTTTTTGCCACCAAAGTGGATAACCTCACATTTATCCACATTGTACTGCATCTGCCATGCATCTGCCCATTCACTCAGCCTATCCAAATCACCCTGCAGCCTCCAAGCATCCTCCTCACACCTAACTATACCCCCCAGCTTGGTATCATCTGCAAATTTGGAGATGTTGCATTGAATTCCCTCGTCCAAATCATTAATATATATTGTAAATAGCTGGGGTCCCAGCACTGAGCCTTGCGGCACCCCACTAGTCACTGCCTGCCATTCTGAAAAGGACCCGTTTACTCCTACCCTTTGCCTCCTGTCTGCTAGCCAGTTCTCTATCCACATCAATACTGAACCCCCAATACCGTGTGCTTTAAGTTTGTATGCTAATCTCTTATGCGGGACCTTGTCGAAAGCCTTCTGAAAGTCTAGATATAACACATCCACTGGTTCTCCCTTATCCACTCTACTAGTTACATCCTCGAAAAATTCTATCAGATTTGTCAGACATGATTTACCTTTCGTAAATCCATGCTGACTTTGTCCAATGATTTCACCACTTTCCAAATGCGCTGCTATCCCATCTTTAATAACTGACTCTAGCAGTTTCCCCACTACCGATGTTAGACTAACTGGTCTGTAATTCCCCGCTTTCTCTCTCCCTCCTTTTTTAAAAAGTGGGGTTACATTAGCTACCCTCCAATCCTCAGGAACTACTCCAGAATCTAAGGAATTTTGAAAAATTATCACTAATGCATCCACTATTTCTGTGGCTACCTCCTTGAGTACTCTTGAGTTCCCTCGTCCCTCCTTGAGTACTACAAGCCGAGTCTATCCAATCTTTCCTCATATGAAAGTCCTGACATCCCAGGATTCCCAGGATCCCATTAAAAATGGATTTAATAATAACATAATGAGCATTCAGTCCATCACATATAACTATCCCAGTTTTAAACTCTGAAACTATTTATATCCATATAATCAGTTTTTTAATGAAAAATATGCTATATTTAAACACTGCTAAATCATGCTCATTAACGTTCAAGAGAACCACTGAGACCAACAATGAATTAACCAACCAATTTTATGGGTGACATGAGCTCTCTATACAACATTTGTTTTCAAATTAAGGTTTCACAGGTTTCAAAGATCTTTTATTGTCACATATACCAATTAAGGAACAGTGATATGCGAATTACCATACAGCCATTCGAAAAAAAAAGCAACAAGACACACAACTACATAAAAGTTAACATAAACATCCACCACAGCAGATTCCCCACATTCCTCACTGCAATGGAAGGAAAAAAAGTCCAATCTTCGCCCGTCCCATATGTGTAAACCTCTTTGGTTGTCACATTGGCCTCATTATACCGTATATGACAGAATCTTCAAAACTGCCATTGAAGCAGATTACCTTCAATCCGAATGGATAAAGTATAATAAATAACGCAAGGAATGAACAGTAGATTTTATACTTTAAGCAACACAGATTTGTGGCCATAAATGCCAACAGCCATTTAAAATTAAATTCTCAGTTTTTGTGCTATTTGAATTGATTCTAACTGTGCTGAGCTTGGAGATACGGGTGAGTGGCTATGTCCTTACAGAATGAGAGAGTGAATTTATATTCTTTAATGCTAAATAATTCGTGATTTTCAATATCTGTTGTCCTAACATTCGTAGCACAGAGATTTTGTTCAATATGCATTCACAATTTTTCTGTAGATCAGCTGAGCAAATGTGAACATTTTTATAAACCAGCAATCCCAGAGAAGGTCATTTCACTAATAGGGCAATTTAATTATGTTTAAAAATGAATAATTGGTGAATAAAAAGCCGTTTGAATCATATACAAGAGCTTGAGTATTAAGCTTTTTCAAGAATATCCAGAAACTGTCCTTTACACTGACGAGAACAAGTGTGGACTAGGTGACTGTTTTGCTGAATATTTGCACCTCATATTCCGCTTGGCTAGCCTATAACTCGATGCAATGAATTCTCCAATATCAAGTAATACCCATCCCTCATTTTCTGCTGCTCTCCCACCCTGGTTCCATCATCCTAGTCACCTTGCTCTTTTCCCCTCGTCTGTATGCTCATCTCCCATCTGCAAATCCCATATTTCTCCTTTATCTCCCTTTCCTCTTCTCCCAAATCCCTTTTACCTACATCCCTCCCTCCCTCGGGTTTTACATTTTGCCACTCCTGTTCTGACACCCATTTGTCTTATTTTCACCTCTAGCCTTTGTTACTTATTCCACTCATCTGTCAGTCATCCTCCATCACATATCCACTTATTACTTGACAGGTTTTCTGCACCCCTGCTTCTCTTCTCCAGCTTACTTCCCACCACTCTATAAGTCTGAAGAAGGTTCATGACCGAAAATGTCATCTGCCTATTCTGTTCACAGACTGCCACGGAGTTTTTCCAAATTTGGTTTTGCGCATGATTCTACCATCTGCAATCTCACCAGCAACCGTATTGTTGTTTGGACAATAAACACAATCACAACATCATATGATGTTTTGTATTTATGTTGGCTATACAGATGTATTTTCTGTATTTCATACATTGTATATAGCACAAAAATGATTCCAAATGGTATTTCCTGACTATATGGATCAGTAGGTGTTTCACAAATCAATGAAAAATGGAACCGAGATAAATGGTTAAACAAATTTCAAATAGGAATAGATTCAAAGTTAATCTTACTCAAACACCTGAACTTGTGGAACTTTATACACTGGACTCCAGGTGGTATTTCCTTATGAAATTAATGGAGAGGGTAGTTTCAGGCATTTGCTTCCCAGCTATTTCTCCCACAGGATTACTGTCGTCCTGGTGGGTGATGAATGCATTGCCGCTATTTCAGCAGATTGTTCAGTCGGATGTTGAACAGGAGAACTGAGACAAACAAAATGAAATTAATTCCAGTTCAAGCACAGAAAATAATGTTTGCAACTTATTTTAGAAAAAAATATGATCAAGTTCACAACCTGTGGAAACAGCGAATGAACAATCTTATTTTGGATATTTTAGGCTCAAGGCAAACATTCACTAATTATTCCTGAGCTTGAATTTATTGCTCATCCATGTGAACTTCTTCAGTCAGCCCTGTACTTCTTGCAGTGAAACTCTGGGCATGGTGATGATTTTCATGGTAAAAAAAAAATCCACAATAGATTCAGACATAGTAGAAAAGCACAATTTTTTTTCCTAATTTAAAGCATTTTACCATTTTCTATTTAAATACTGTGACAGTGCTTATAAATCCTACAGTTGAAAACAAAGTTAAAACTTTCTATTTTCTTTGGATTGAGTTCTAAGAGTGTGTACCATGCATTTTAAACCTTCCTCTAATTGTGTTCAGTCTTGTGTTACAACCTAATTAGCTGAAGAGCCTTTAGCATTCGCCTCACATGAAAATGAATAGAATTCAATTTGATTCAAAGCCAAAAAGGATTTAGGAGAGAAAATGGCAGAGCCCACAACAATTGGACAAGTATTTCCAGTTCTGAAAAAAGTAAACAGCAGCTAAATGACTGATAATACAGGCTCCTGTGTCACAGCTAGAAATGATTTTTTATTCTGCATTATAAATCTTGATACATCATTAATTTGCCCATTACTGGGTACATTTTAAGCTTGAAACACCAGTTCCAGCATCTAAGAATGCAACAGTCATTAACCCCTTCCTGTTGGTATTTGTTCCTATTCGAAGAGAACTCCAAAGAGACTAGAACTAATTTCAAAGTGCTTTGTTCCCATACAAGTAATCTCTTGCTTTACATGGCAAATAGATTATGAAAAGGAATGTATATGCACAACACTACAGAGATTTTTACAAAGTTAAATGTATTCAAATGGAAAATCATCTTAATGTTTATTGAGTTTTCTGTTATATAAAGCAAAACTTTCATATTCTTTGAACTTAAAATATTTACCTCCAAAGCTCTGAATGGTAATTGTTACTTTCTACAAAACTGCTAAATCATAGCAGCAGTGAAAAGAAATGGGAATTCACTGCAATAACTTATTAACAGGGTTGTTTTTACAGTCAACCAATAGAGATGAAAAAGAACTTCCCAGTACAGGAAACCTGGCACCTTCCACAAAGGGTAGAAAATATACATCACAATTCACTCAATAAGACATAATGGCAATGTTTGAAAGCCCCGAAGGCATCTCAAAAAAGTGCCATGACACTGTACTCCACTGAGTTATGGGCAGAGTGATGAAGTGATATAAGATAGCGACCAATACAGAAAAGGCACAGCCGCAACATTACTTTGGGATAACTGTGACAGGAGAACAAAGCAGCTCCAATTCAAATGTGAAACATCAGGAAGCTAGCATATGTACAAAGAGAAATCAACATACAGAACAGGCCTCAAAGAATACCAGTGGAGAGGAAAAATGAAATCATTACAAATAGCTAATTGCTATAATGATAGATTCATGGGTTTTCTTTGGTGGATGTAATGAAATGGGTAGAACAGTGTTCCTCATCCTCGTCTATCTTTGATGTAGGCAAACGTAAGTTCCTATTTCAACTGGATACTTTTAAGAACTACAGTATATTAATTGAATTTATTTTGATTTTGTTTGTACACTATTTTTAAAAGTCAATCAATTTGATTGCTAAGGAAGTAGAACATAGTTGGCACAAAAGATAGACTTTTATGGTCCGACTGATTTAAGTACTTGTATTGTCAATTCTGGTTTCAAACATGTTGTGTCTATCCTCAGATAGTTACATTGAGTACTTCAACTCATTCTTCAAGTAGCTATTTTTATCCAGTGAAATTTCTGTTTATTAACGGTTTACTTGCCATTCATTACTACACTTGTTGATTACACATTCATTCATCTAGAGATCTGACTGAGAAATGAAAATATGGAGCCTAGATAATAGACCTATGTAGGTCATCCACTCAGCCTTTATCTACCAGCTCATTAGATGGGAGTGGAAGGTAATCGTAGCTACATACATATTAGATATGTACATATTAGGTGCTCAAGGTTTAATAAGCAAACACGGACACCACAAAGACATTTTCAAGAAGATGCACCTGGCAAAAGTATAATTTATTGGAAAGGCTGTGACAGTTTTGTGAAGTTCTATAATATAAGCATATTTGGAACCACTTTGAAAAGAATTGATCTATTATTGGTGGTCAGATTTAATGCTGATGCCAATATTAGAAACAGAAGCCTGATTATGATTTTTGAGAATTTGTCAAAAGCATACAAAATCCCCCCCCAAACAAAGTTAATCACTGTTAAGTGTGAACCCTTTTTAAGGCTTTCTAATCATGGCTCTGACTCTGTAATGTTGGAAATTATACTTGACGTGAGTCTTTAGTGACATTATACATGTTCATCACTCGGGGATATGCAATTCTGGCAACCATCAAAAAATAGTTGGTTTCAGTCGTTTTGAGGCTACTTATCCGGCACCTTATAACTAGGGCCAGGATTTTGCCATAAATGACACGTGCCTTTTCATGCCTTTTTTGATGATTTCAACAGGATAATGCCTTTTTCACGATCGAGTGCCTAAATCAGCCTTTTTTTGCCGTTTTACTAAAAGGTTGAGCTCTTGTTGTATCATGATTCCAATTACGTTTTCTATGTTAACACGTTAATATTAATGTTATTATTAACATGTTAACATAGTATAACTTACAAGAAAACTTCCACCACCGGGGCAAAACCGGGGGCACCACCATCGGTCGTTCATTCGTTCGTGCCGCTGGTTCAGTTTTCTCCAAGATCTATTTAAGAAAGAACTGCAGATGCTGGAAAAATTGAAGGTAGACAAAAATGCTAGAGAAATTCAGCGGGTGCCAAAAAAGGAATAGGCGATGTTTCAGGTAGAGGTCCTTCTTCAATCTGATGTGGGGGGGGGGGGGGGGGGGAGGGGGAGAAGTCGGAAGCAGAGGCAGTAGGACTAGAAGGAGAGCTGGGAAGGGGGAGGGAGAAGCAAGGGCTATCTAAAATTAGAGGTCAATGTTGATACCGCCGGGGTGTAGACTACCCAAGCGAAATACCCAAGCTTGACTCCTCACTACATTTACTCCAGTCGCTCCAGTCGCAAATCTACGTTTTTGAGTGATCTGTGCAAAGCAGTCATTGATGCTGGAATTCCACTGTGGAAATTAGAAAACAAATCTCTCAGAGGTTTTTTAGAGAAATAGGCAGAGGAACATATACCAAGCGAGTCATCATTACGGAAAAATGAAGTTGACAGCAACTTCAACATTGTTGTGCAGAAAATTAGAGATGAAGTTGCATGCAACAAAATATGGATCTCAATAGGTGAGACAACAGGTGCTGTGGGGAGATATGTTGCCAATATGGAGGCAGGTCAACCATCAAAGGAGTATTTGTTGGCATCGGAAGTATTGGAGAAGTCAAACAGCTCAACTATTGCTCAGTTTACATTTTCACTGGCTGTACTTTGGCTAGAAGGTATAAAACATGAGAATGGTCTTCTGTTTGTGACTTATAATTTTACTCCCCAAAATGTTGCATTAGCTTAGCTCAAGGACTTCATAGAATTGTCAAGCACATATGTAGCTTGTTTCCAAATGTCGATCGCCCAGTTTCCAATGTCAAGAAAATCTTCCTCATAGCACCGTCATGTGTGCAGTTGTCCAAGGAAATGGCACCCGACATTCCGCTACCTCCTCAGCCCGTTTTGACTAGGTGGGGTACATAGCTCTCTGCTGTACTCTACTATGCTGCAAATTTTGAAAAGATAACAGAAATCATCAACTGTTTCGAAGAGGAATCTGCTGCAGTCAGGATAGTCAGTGAAATCATGCAGGAAAAAGTTCCCCCAATGCGATCTTGTGTTTATTGCTTCCAAATTTGCAAACTTCCCACAAGCTATTACTTCCATTGAGAAACGTGGTGAAACATTAGTGAATAACTTGCAGGTTTTCAACAAAGTAACTGAGTTCTCTAAGGTAGTTGTAACTGAGTTCTCTAAGGTAGTTGTAAGACACAATATATCAATATGAATATAGAGTTGGTAGCTTGTTTCGAGCATGCACCAGTGACCTCAGCTAGGTTAGAAAGAAGTTTTTCACAAATGAAGCATACTCTGCCTGACAGACGGCAGTTTAACACCAAATAATTTCAAAACAATGCTAGTAATTATGTGCAACATCAGGCAACTTTGGTCATTTAATGAAATATACCTTTATACTATTCTTTTTAACCATATTTTGGTGTGGAAATAAATGCCTTTTTATGCCTTTTTTTATCATAAATGCCTTTTTTGTGCTTTTTTTGTAATTTTATTATGCCTTTTTGCCTGCCCATTTCAGAGTTTTTTAGTGCCTAAACATTCTGGCTCTACTTATAACATTGTTTCCAAAAGCTTGGGACCTGCTTGAAGTGGATTGCGAAACCTGTGACCTGGCATCGATGTTTTATTTTATGCACATATTTGGCCTTGTTTAGAAAAACTATTGCCCTCAACACCCAAAATAGAAGGATCAATTTCCTTCAATATCACAAAATGACAAAGGGGGTCGAAGAGTGAGACCAAAGGAAAAGAGACTATTATGTTTGCAGGTCAAATTTGGCTTCAGTGTGAGATCTAGCTTAACCAGCAATCATTCCAGTTCTGTCCTTGTGATTGAGAAAGCGGTAATTACAGGAAAATACAGGAGCATGTATAGGTCCCAGTAACATTCTGGCTGCAGTCCTGAAAACCTGCTGCCTCTAGCCAGATTCATCGAGCATTGTTACAAAACTTGTCCATAAAATAGGCACACAAAGGGTTCCGACCCAAAATGTTGCCTGCCATTTCCCTACACAAAGGCTACTTTTCACCAAAAGGAGGTATCCAATCTGTAAATTTACAGCTGTATCAGAATACTCTCAAACATCCGCAAAGTGACAAAAAAGGTTGTAGCCAATGCAATTAACAGCACTGAACTACCAATCATTTACTTACTATTTCTCGGTTTGTTTTCTATCTGGCAGTTAGCTTTGGACAAAGAGCTGACAAAGAGCTGCATTCTGGAGGTGATTCTAAGTAATTAGCCTTACTACACAGCATTTGACTGGTTGATGTTAATGTGAATCATGGGAGAAACACTACTCTGTTGTGAGGTTGTGGTGATTAGAGGCAAATTAATTCCAGAATATTGATGCAGGAGTTTCTCAGTGCAGTAGTTAAGGCCCAACCACCCTCAGCTCTTCATCCCTGACTTTCCCATCATAACATCAGTATTAGGGTACCTGATGAATTGTACAGCAACGAATGACAATTATAACTCCTCAGATAATGAAGCAATTTGCCGACTTGAACAACATGCATATTTGTTCTGATAAGAAGCAATATTTGTGGGGCACATAAATCGGGCAATATCTCCAGAAAACAGTCTAAACAACCTCCCCTTCAAAATCATTAATAATACCATTGCTGAAATCACCACCATCAATATATGCTAGATTACAATTGTCCAGAAACTTAACTGGAGGCTGCCAAGCAAATAAGGACAGAATATGTCATAGCTTGGGTATTTGGTAGTGAGTGAACAACTTAATTTTTAAACTCTTTCCAACATCTGAAAGACATTTCAGCAATGAAATGGGATTGCTCTCCATTTGATTTTATGTTATTTTCCATTTTAGGGACAGTAGAACTCTACCATTCAAATAGCTTAAACTATCTAGGATAAAATTGCAAGCTTGATCATCATTCTACTCTCCACCTTAAATGTTCATTCACTCCACCGCTTTTGCTCCAAGACTGCCACATGCAACGAGCAGCATTGCAACAACTAATCAGTTTTTTCATTAACTGTCTTCTAAATCTGCAACTTCTACCACCCAAGGACATGACTGCTGTAGATTTGTAAGGTACTATTTACAATAGCACTGGTATTGGGATATATATTAAAAAGTAATGTCAATTATAGTCTTATTTATTATTTCTGAATCTAAAATTGTAATTTTGTCAGATCAGTATGTGTATTTGTCATTACAGATGACATTGAAAACCTGACATTACAAATGGGATTGAAGATCGAAATATAGGCAAAGGACTGCTTTCTGCTTATAAGCCAGATGTGAATGTTATTGGCAGCTTGCATTAAAAAAGGACAGTGCATATTCACAATCATTTTCCATACCCCTGTGTTACTTTGAGTATTTCAGAATCTCATAATTTTACTTTTTTGACCATTAACAGGTCTTGCTCAGCCAGTATTTTATGTAGTTTAGAGCTCCCACTAGCCTGCACCTACAGCAAATTGCTAACCATTTGGCTCACTGTGCCTTAACCATCACCTTTACAGTGAAGATTAATAGGGCTTGTCCATATGCCACATTGATCAATTTTCTGTCCTTCTCTATGAGATACCAAACCTTTATTGTGATATAAATTCTTAAACAAGTCAAAGATAGAAAAGTTTCATCTGAATCATATTATGTTGGATTCAAATCCAACTCTGTAGTGTATTAAATTACTCTTTCATAAATGCTGTGCATTACGATATAGTTACATAGGATTAGGTTTCTTATTGTCACATGTACTGAGATACATTGAAAAGCTTTGTTTTGAACGCTGTCCAAACAGATTAGATATAACATACATAGATGCAATCAGTTCAAACTCAAGTGTGACAGAGCAAAGGGGAAGATAGAGTGAAACATTTAGTTTTAGCATTATAGAGCATCACATCCTTAGATAAAGTCCAATGTCCTCAATGGAGTTGAGGTGAATTGAACAATACCCTAGCTTAAGGAAGGATTGTTCAGAAGCCTTTCTTGAATCTGGTGGTGCGGGCTTTCAAGCTTCTGTACCTTTTGCCAGATGGCAGCAGGAAGAGGTATGACCAGGGTGGGACAAGTCTTTGATTATGTTGGCTGCCTTTTCAAGGCAGCGTGGTATAGATGGAGTCAATGGTGGGAAGTCTGGCCTGTGTGATGGACTGGGGTACATTAAATTTATTGCAATCATGGGCAGAGCAGTTCCAAAATCAAGCTGTGGTCCAACCCGACAACATGCTTTCTGTGGTGATCTATAGAAGTTTGCAAGAGTCACTGGAGACATGCCGCAGTTCCTCAGTCTCCTCAAAAAGTGGAGGCGTTGGTGCACTATCTAGGCTGTTGCATCAATGTGGTTAGTCCTGAACAGATCATGAGTAATATTAATGCCAAGGGACTTGAAGCTCTCAACCATTTCCATATGTGTACCATATATGCCGATTGGGGCTCCACCATGCTCCTGAAGTCAATAACTAGCTTCTTCATCTTTGATATTGAGGGCGAAGTTATTGTCCTGGCACTACGTCACTAAGTTCCCTATTTCCTTCCTGTACTCCTCCTTGTCATTGTTCGAGATTCCACCCACCACAATGGTGTAGTCTGCAAACCTGTAGATGGAATTAGATCCAAATTTGGCCATAAAGTCATGAGTGTAAAAGGAGTATGGGGTCAGAGAATATATCCTTGCAGGGGCATTGATATAGAGAATTATTGAGGAGGAGCGTTGTCATCTATCCACACTGATTGAGGTTTGTGGGTCAGAAAGGCGAGGATCCATGGGCAGATTTGGGAGCTGATTTCCTAGGTCATGGAGTTTTTGTTTTTTAGTTTCGTTTTAGAGATACCGGCCCTTCGGCCCATTGAGTTCGCACCGACCAGCGATCCCTGCACATTAACACCACCCTACACACACTAGGGACAATTCTTACATTTACACCAACAGCACATCTTTGGAGTACACAAAACAGTACATCTTTGGAGTGAGGAAGGAAACCGAAGATCTTGGAGAAAGCTCACGCAGGTGACGGGGAGAACGTACAAACTCAGTACAGACAACACCTGTAGTCAGGATCAAACCCGGGTCTCTGGTGCTGTAACACAGTAGCGCTACCGTTAAGCTTAAGGTCCCGGTGTTTGGATAGGATTATGGCATTGACGGTAGAGCTAAAGATGATAAATAGTAGTCCAACATAGAAGTTTTGTCCAGGTGTTCCAGATGCGTTTAGAGCCAGGGTGATAGCTTGATGCGTTTAGAGCCAGGTGTGGACGAGTTGTGACAGTAAACAAACTGCGGTGGATCAAGGCTGCCTGGAGCTAATATGTGCCATCACCAGTCTCTCAATGATGGTGGATGTCATTGGCACTGCATGGTAGTCATTCAGGCATGCTACCATACATTTCTTCAGCAGCAGGATGAGAGTGGTATTTTTGAAACAGGTGGGAACCTCAGAATGGAATAGTGAGAGGTTAAAGATGTCTGTGAATACCTCTGATCCGCACAGGTCCTGAGGACGCAGCCAGGAACTCCATCTGGACGAGTTGCTTTCCATGGATTCACTTTCAGGAAAGCCGATCATGTCCACATCAATAACCGTTGGTACAGGCACACCCAAGATGGTGGAGTTTGTGGCATTTTACCACTGACCTTCTGTTCAAAGTGGGTATAGAACGCATTGAGTTTATCAGGGAGCGACCCATTGATGCCAGTATTACTAAACACCTTCACTTTGGAACACGTTAGAGTGTGCAAGCCTTTGCCACTATCTACATATGTGACATTGCCTCAAGACTACAACTTTGTCCAGAATTCCCTCATGGCATTCTTAATGGCCCAGCAAAAGTCATAGACTTCTTATAACACTCAAGATCGTTTGACTTGAATGCTGCAGATCACGGCTCCACCTGGGCATGGACCTCATGGTTTATCCATTGTTTCTGGTTGGGAATACACACATATCTTCTTCAGAAGACAGTCCACTACACACATGCTGATAAAGTGACAGCAGTGGCATGTTCATCTAGGATAGCCAAAACCCTTTAACCGAGTAGTCATGTTTCCTCTGACCATCACTGCATGACTTTCTCTTCTGGATCCCTCACACCCCCCAGCTTCCCCCCCCCCCCCCCCCCCCCTCAGTTTCTTCTTGTAAGCAGGGAGTAGACGCTCAGCCAGACGATGAGTTTTACCAAAGTGCAGTCTATGAACGGAGTGGTATGCATTTTTAATGGCTCTGTAACAGTGGTCGAGGTTATTTAGGCCTCTAGTTGGTCAGGAGACTTGCCGATAGTGTTTCGGCAGCATGCTCGGGTTGGCCTGATTGAAGCCCACAGCTATTGTGTACAAGGCTTCGCATCAGCCTTGGGTGGTATGCAGACTTCAGTATCTGAGTAAATATCTGAGTCTCAGAAGTGAGAATCACACAATCAATGATCCTGCTTTAATCCTGTAACCTTAGCAGCATGACACCCAATATTGTTCAGTCCATCTCATCCTACTGAGCACAATGAGCCGTAGATCCAAAGTACAAATTCTCAATGTGATGTAAATCCTGGCACACATCAAATATGGAACGTTAAGATTTAGCTTCTATTATAGGAATAAGGAACCAGATATCCTTGATGAATGTTTGAATAAGCATCCTAATACAGAAAAACTAACAACTTATATTTATAATATCCTTTTAGATAGCGTGATACCAACGACGGAAGCATATAGACATACATGGGAAAAGTCAAAGTCAAAAGAGTTTATTGTCATGTGTCCCTGACAGGACAATGAAAATCTTTCTTTGCATAGCACAACAGAACATAGTAGGCATTGACTACAATTATATACGTAAATACACACATGAATTAATAAATTAATAAAGTGCAAATAACAGATGGAGGGATATTAATGTTCAGAGTTCCAAGCCAAGTTTAATAGCCTGATGGCTGTGGGGAAGTAGCTATTCCTAAACCGGGTTGTTGCAGTCTTCAGGCTTCTGTTCAGGCTACCCGAAGGTAGCAGGGAGATGAGTGTGTGGCCAGGGTGGTGTGGGTCCTTGATGATGCTGCCAGCCTTTTTGTGGCAGCGACTGCGATAAATCCCCTCGATGGACGGAAGGTCAGAGCCAATGATGGACTGGGCAGTGTTTACTATGTTTTGTAGTCTTTTCCTCTCCAGGGCACTCAAATTGCCGAACCAAGCCACGATGCAACCGGTCAGCAAGCTCTCTACTGTGCACCTGTAGAAGTTAGAGAGAGTCCTCCTTGACAGACCAACTCTCCGTAATCTTCTCAGGAAGTAGAGGCGCTGCTGAGCTTTCTTAATAATTGCATTTGTGTTCTTGGACCAGGAAAGATCTTCACAGATGTGCACGCCCAGGAATTTGAAGCTCTTGACCCTTTCAACCATCGACCCATTGATATAAACAGGACTGTGGGTCCCCATCCTACTCCTTCCAAAGTCTACAATCAGTTCCTTGGTTTTGCTGGTGTTGAGGGCCAGGTTGTTGTGCTGGCACCATATGGACAGTTGCTCGATCTCTCTTCTACACTCTGACTCATCCCCATCAGTGATACGTCCCACAACAGTGGTGTCGTCAGCGAACTTGATGATGGAGTTCGCACTATGACCGGCTACGCAGTCATGAGTATAGAGTGAGTACAGCAGGGGCTGAGCACGCAGCCTTGAGGTGCTCCCTGTACTGATTGTTATCGAGTCTGACACATTTCCACCAATACGAACAGACTGTAGTCTGTGAATTAGGAAGTCGAGGATCCAATTGCAGAGGGATGAGCAAAGACCCAGTTCTGTGAGTTTGGTAACCAGCTTGGAGGGGATGATTGTGTTAAATGCCGAGCTGTAGTCAATGAATAACAGCCTGACATATGAGTTTTTGTTGTCCAACTGGTCCAGAGCGGAGTAGAGGGCCAGCGAGATCGCGTCCACCGTTGATCTGTTGTGGCGGTAAGCGAACTGCAGTGGGTCCAGGTTTTTGTCAAGGTAGAAGTTGATTTGCGCCATGATCAACCTCTCGAAGCACTTCATCACCACAGGTGTTAGTGCCACAGGTCGATAGTCATTGAGGCACGTCACCTTGCTCTTCTTGGGCACTGGTATTATTGATGCCCTTTTGAAGCAGGTGGGAACCTCAGACCTCAGAAGTGAAAGGTTGAAAATGTCGGTAAAAACTTCAGCCAGATGGTCCGCACAGGTTTTTAGGACACGACCAGGTATGCCATCAGGTCCAGACACTTTTCGAGGGTTCACCCCTCTGAAGGATTTCCTGACGTCGGCCTCTGTGACTGAGATTGAAATACCATCACAGCGAATAGGGGCTCGGGAAGGCACATCGGTGTTCTCCCTATCAAAGCGTGCGTAAAACGAATTGAACTCATCAGGGAGTGATGTATCGCCGACATCCGAGCTGCCTCCTGGTTTCGCCTTGTAAGAGGTGATTGCATTCAGTCCCCGCCACAGCTGCCGAACATCTGTCTCATCCTCCAGCTTGGAGCAGAACTCCCTTTTGGCCTTTTTGATGGCTTTACCAAGGTCGTATCTGGACTTCTTGTAGACCACTGTGTCATCAGACATGAATGCCCGGTGTCTGGTCTTCAGAAGAGTGCGGATCTCTCAGTTCATCCAAGGTTTCTGATTGGGAAACACTCGGAACATTTTTGTAGGGATGCAGTCCTCCACACATTTCTTTATGAAGTCTGTAACGACTGTGGCGTATTCATTCAAGTCCGTTGCCGAGTCCTTGAACATTGCCCAGTCTACAGACTGCAAACAGTCCTGTAGTTGTTCCTCTGCCCCCCCGACCAGTTCTGTATTGTCCTCACCTCTGGGGGTGTACTCTTTAATTGCTGCCTGTAGGCAGGAAGAAGCAGCACCACAGTATGGTCAGATTTACTGAAGTGAGGGCGAGGGATAGAGCGGTAGGCATCCTTGATGGTGGTGTAACAGTGGTCGAGGGTGTTTGGTCCTCTGGTACAGCAGGAGACATGTTGGTGGAAGTTGGGGAGAGATTTCTTTAGGTTTGCCTTATTGAAGTCCCCAGCAATGGTGGTAAATGCCTCGGGGTAAGACGTCTGGTGTTTGTTGACCACGGCGTGCAGCTCCTCCAGTGCCAGATGAATGTCTGCCTGGGGTGGAATGTAGACCGCGGTCAGGATGATGGACGTGAATTCCCTTGGTAGGTAGAAGGGACGGCACTTCACCGCCAGATGTTCGAGGTGTGGAGAGCAGGAGTTGGACAGGACTGCCACGTCTGAGCACCACGCAGAGTTGACCATGAGGCAGACGCCCCCTCCTCTCCCCGATGCCAGTGTACGGTCCATACGGTGGATGGAGATGAAATAAACCAACCCATAACGAAAGAAATATGGGACAAAAGTTTACAACATAGACATCAATGCTCGTTAAATACCAGACATGCTTTAATACAATTTAAAGTATTACATAGATTACATTACTCAAAAGTTAAATTGAATAGAATCTACCCACAAATCTCCTCTATCTGTGATAAATGTCAGCATCCAGAGGCTAATTTAACATACTTTTGCAAATTGTATAAAAATTAAGAATTTCTGGACTGAGAATTTTAGAATAACTTCTGAAGTTATTAATATTAAATTGGATCTGGACTCAAAATTAATAATACTTGGAATATCAGAACAAAGTCTAATACTTACAACAAGTCAAAGAACTTTCCTAGATTACAGTATAATAATTGGGAAGAAATTAATATTAAAATTTTGGAAAGGCCCTATATCCCCCACAATTAAAATGTGGATTATGGAAATGTTGGAGACCCTACACTTGGAAAGAATCAGATTTGCCCTAATGGACAAACAAGAAGTCTTCTTTAGAATATGGTCTTCTTTCATTGATTACTTAAAAGGGTAGATCGGTTCGGCAGGGAACCCTAACTGAAACTTGGACTCAGGATTAAATGAAAAGTTATATTCTATATTCCTTGATCTTATCTCCAATGATGTATTAATGGTAAATTATTCCATTCGTTATGATTTCTTTTTTGACTTATATTTTATTTTTCTGTTTCTCTCTTTAAAAAAAAAATTATTAGAGACAAAATGATTCATTTGATAATAATAATGTATGATTGTTGCACACAAAATATTACTATTATAATATGTGTTTGCTAATGTACTGCTCACCTACTCTAATAAAAAAATATATATCAAGATTTAGCTTCTGACAAGGACCCCTTACCAATCCCTCTAAGCATTCCTCTCCTCCAAATAAACACAAAAATTATTCAACTATGGTCCAGTCCACACCATCGACTGATGTCTACTACAAACCTATGGACTCCCAGTTATCTGCACTACACTTCCTCACACCTGCCTCTTGCAAAAAAATGCTATCCCTTACTCTCGATTTCCCTGCCTCATCTGCCCCCAAGATGCTTTTCACTCCAGGACATCAGAGATGTCCCCTCTCCCAAATCCAATTGGACGCAACTATTTCATCCCTGCCCCTCCCCTTCCACCTACACAACTTCCTCTAGCTTCACAATTTGCAACTCTTCAATCCTTCTGTCTCACACCTTGTCTTTTCATCTCTGGCCTTTGTCCAATAATCTGCCTATACAACCCTCCGCCCATCACATGTATCCACCCATTACTTGCCAGGCTTTCTCCTGTCCATCCTTTCTTCCAGCATGCCTGCCCCCTCAACAATCAGTCTGAAGAAGGGTCGCAACCCAAAACATCACCTATTCATGTTCTGTAGAGATGCTGCCTGACACACTGAGTTACGCCAGCACTGTGTGTCTTTTCCAGTAAATTCAGTATTTTTATGGTTCATTGTGCCTGGATTTCCAACATTTTAGCCGTGATGATGTTTTGGATCATGGATCAATGTACCTATCTGTACTTAAAGCTGGTTGCGGGTAAAAGCAAAAACCTGAATTTGAACTGAGATACTAAGCACATTATTTTTATGTCCATGAAAACACAGAGTAATCATAGAAATAACAATTTGGACATTTGTAAGTGTATTAGCTCCTCCCATCAGCTTTGCAATTGCCCACGTGGCAGTGTTCTTTTCAGCAACTCCTTTCTTTTTAAACGTAAATCCAATTTCCTTTTGAAAATGTATACTGAATTCACTTCCAGCACTTTCAACAGGTGTCTCCTAACAGCATGTTAAAAATTCTCATCTCCCCTCTAGGTATTTTGCCTATTACTTTCCCCTTTAGTTATCCATCTTCCTGCTAGTAAAAATAATTTCTGTTAGCATTGTCAAAATTCTTTCAAAGGTTTAGCACAAGAAAATAGTGAACAACTGGCTTGTGATCAGTAATAAACAAAAAACATAAACAGCCTTCCATTCTCTCATGTCATAAATAGTAAAATAAAATGTCTTTAAAGTCATTCTGAACAACCTACCAGTACAATTCAATAATACAACTGAAAAAAAGTTTGGTGTAAAGTAAAATCTCTGGCTGAATGCTATTTGCATATAAAAGCGCAATGAAACAAGAATTTCCTTCAGATTTTCCTTGACAAGTAGAACTACTGCTTCACTCCTCTGGTCTCTGTTTGATTCTCCAGTGCTGTCTGTGTGGAGTTTGCAGGTTCTTCCTATTAACTACATGGATTTCCCCTGGATGCACCGATTTCTTCCCACAACTCAGACATGCAAAAGAAAACATAAACAGAGTGCATAGACTATATAGCGTTACAGTTAGACAAATGCAGAAAAAAGTGCAAGGGTTGCAACAAGGTAGATTGTAAGATTATGAACATGCAGAGATACATGAGACACCAGCAGCCCACCTAATTTATGAAACAATGTTTACAGTTGGACAATAAATAATGCATTGTTCCCAGATATAAAAAAACTCTAAAGAAACAGTTGGGTGCCAAAGTAACAGAAGCTGAGCATATTTTCATGGTATCAGAGTTCATATATTAACATTCTGCTATGTTGAAATAACCAAGTAGAGATTGAGCTCTTCAACATTTACTAAAGGGCTTTTGGTAAATGTTAGTGGTAAACTGCTTCCACTAATAAGCAACAACAGTAAGTTTTACAAAACATTTGAGATCATGGCTAGAATTACAAATTCTCTGGCAAAGTGAACGAAAAATACAAATTCTTTAAAATGTGAATCAAAATTCAAAAACTACAGCTGTTGGAAATTAAAATAAAACAAGGTGAATGTTGGAAACTCTTAACAGGTTGGTCACATCTGTGGAAAGAGAAACAAAGTTCAAATTTGAATACGATTAAGTTGTCCAAGTGTGCTAGTATGTATGATCTGGACATCTCAGGGGCATCTTGTGGAGTGGAATTTAAATTATATTTTGTGAAGGCAAACTTGCATGCAGTTTATCTAATTTTCAGATGAACAGTCCTGAAACTTGAACGGTTTCTCTCTCCGAAGATCTTGCTTGCCCTGTTGATCAATTCCAACATCTTCAGGTTTTAATTTTTTTTTTTCATTCGTTTGTAGTTGATGATTTTTAAGCCAACTGATGGGTCTCCAATTAGCTAATTGCCTGACCACACATAAACAGCAGAATAAACAGGACGGCATGGGAGGTTCCTGGTGTTAAATGTTGCATTACAACCTTCGGCCTTGGTTAGGTGCCTGAACGCCTGACACTTGCGGGGATCTGGCTGAACCTTCCTCCACACCAGTGTTCATCTCGCCGCCTCCCTCCAGCTTCACACTCCGACCGCACACATTCTAGAACCTCGGACTTTGCGTCAGCAGCTCATCAAAGCGAAATATTCTAGGTGTGATCTGCACCGGTTAAACTAAGCGCCCCTCAGATCAGATCAGATCAGGACCCCCAGGCCCCCGCCCGCCGCCCGCCACCCACACGTCATCCCAGGTCACGTGCCACACTCGGGGCGCACAGTCACGTGGCGGGGAGGGGTTGCGAGAACACTTCCGGGTCAGAGCGGGGGGAGGGGGGGAAGGGGGGAGGTTAGTTGGGTCGGGTCGGTTGGCGGGGCGACGGTGCCGCGCAACGTTCATGCGGTGAGTGATCCGCGGGCGGACAGCTTGTCTCCCACGCTGCACCACTCACACCGGCAGGCCTGTAACTCCCCCACCAAACACACACAGAGGTTTACATCGAAGATATAGACATAACATGCTGGAGCAACCCAGCTGGATCTCTGGAGAGGAGGAATGGGTGACGTTTCGGGTCGGGGCCCTTTTCGACTGCAGAAATGTCAACTATTCAGGTTCCCCAGGGATGCTCCCAAACCCGCTGAGTTAATCCTGAACTTTGTTTCTTTTTTTGTAAACCAGCATCTCATGTCCTGGGCCTCCTCCACGGCCAAAGTGAGCAACACCGCAAGTTGAAGGAACAGCACCTCATATTCCGCTTGGGGAGTCTGCATCCTCTGGGTTTAAACATTGAATTTTCTCAGTTCTGTTAACCCTGGCTGCCTCCTCCCCTTCCCACCTCTCCCTCAGCCCTCGGGCCCTGGCATTCCTTCTCTCTCTATCTCTCCCCCACCCAAGTCGCACTAGCTTCTCATTTTCACACTACAAACAGCTTACAATGGGCTGTTTCCTTTATCATCAATACATTTTTGCATATCTTTCATTCATTGCTCTTTATCTCTCCACATCACTGTCTATATCTCTTGTTACCCTGATCCCTGACCAGTCTGAAGAAGGGTCTCGACCCGAAACGTCGCCTATCTCCTTCGCTCCTTCGATGCTGCTGCACCCGCTGAGTTTCTCCAGCCTTTTGTGTAACTCTCCAGTTTCTTGTGTCGGTTAACCTGGACTTATTCAAGCCCATGGCAGTCAGGTCACTCACTGTGTCAGACCAGGTTGAGTCTTGCTAATTCATGGCGTGCCTTTCCAACTGTCGGGAATGGGAGGACGTCTGCAGGCAGCTCATATTTTATCTCTTGTCCTTAAATTCAGCTCAAATTTGATTGAATTTTCTAAACTAGTATCCTTGGTGCAACGTTCACACACATGATTAGCAGCTAGTCCATTCTTTGTAGTAACGACCACTTTTACCATCTTGCCAAAAAGTAAATATCTTTAAATATTTAATTATATATTAATCTCAAACCGAAATGTCGCATATTCCTTCGCTACCTCACCCGCTGAGTTTCTCCAGCTTTTTTTGTCTACCTTCGATTTTTCCAGCATCTGTAGTTCTTTCTTAAACATAAATAATTACAAACATTGATTACTTTTCAATCACACAATGGATACTAAGTCACATTAATGTATTTATACGTTATTAATTTACTCATCTTATTTCAAGTGCTGAGTGTGATCATTTTAGGCCTTTTCTGGTTCTGATACGAACACATAGTATAGTCATCCATACCTAGTCTGCTACTGTTCCCCTTATCTTTTCTAAATTTTCTCTCAACAGAATGCTTCCCTTAACCTACTGCCCTCCATTATAAATAACTTGCAGTGATGAAAACAAATAAGTTTGTAGATAGTACCTAATTTAGTTTAAAAATAGCAGAGGAGAGACTTGCCAAAATTTTAACAACTTGGTCTGATGAGCAGTGAATGCTCTTTAATGTGGGAAAATGATAACAAGTGTCAACTTCTCTACATCGGTGAGACCAAGCGCAGGCTTGGCGATCGCGTCGCCCAACACCTCCACTCAGTTCACAATAACCAACCTGATTTCCCGGTGGCTTAGCACTTCAACTTCCCCTCCCATTCCAAATCCAACCTTTCTGTCCTGGGCCTCTGCCATTGCCAGAGTGAGGCCCAGCGTAAATTGGAGGAACAGCACCTTATATTTCGCTTGGGTAGTTTACACCCCAGCGGTATGAATATTGACTTCTCCAATTTCAGGTAGTCCTTGCTTTCTCCCTCCTTCCCCTCCCCTTCCCAACTCTCCCACAAGCCTACTGTCTCCGCCTCTTCCTTTCTTTTTCCCTCCCCCCCCGACATCAGTCTGAAGTAGGGTCTCGACCCAAAACATTGCCTATCCTTTCTCTCCATAGATGCTGCCTCACCCGCTGAGTTTCTCCAACATTTTTGTCTACCTTCGATTTTTTTTCCAGCATCTGCAGTTCTTTCTTACACAATAAAAAGATTTGCATTTATTCAACGCCCGTCAAGTTCTTGGTATTAATACGCCACGCTTTGATCATCTAGGAAGTACTTTTTTTATATGCATGTCCATTGTGACTATGAATGAACAATAATTTTGGTGTTGGAAATATGAAATAAAACAGTAAAAGCTGGAAACACTCAACACTTGAGGCAGTATCAGTGGAAAGAGAAACACAGTTAGCATTTAAGGTTGAAAAGTCCCTCCCAGTATTTTCACTTTTTATTTTCTTGTGTGGCAGTATTGGAAATGCAACCGACAGCAAGGTCCCTCAAAGGGGAATCTGATAACTAGATATTATTCCTCTAGTTGTTGGTCGAAAGGTGAATATTGGCTAGTCCGCTCTTCTTCAAGTTTATGCCTTGGGATCTTTTATGTCGTCCTGACATGCTTTTTGTTTTAGTAGATATTGACAACATTAAGATAAATCCTATTTGAAAAGCAGAAAGAAAACTAGGGATAAGAACTGAAATAAAAATGGAAAATACTGGAACATTCAGCTGGTCAGACAGCATCCATGGAAAGAGCAATGGAGTTGATATTTCAGGTTAATGACATTTTTTCTCTTCACCTATCTGCAACTTAAGACATTTATTTTTTTAATGTTTCTAGTTCTAATGAAAGGTCATTTAAATGTTAATTGATACACTTTCCACCAATGCTGCCTAACCTGAGTACATCCATTATTTTCTGTTTTTATGATAATTCATGTTCATGTGATAGGAGCAGAATTAGGCCATTCAGCCCATCAAGTCTACTCTGCCATTCAAAGATGGCTGATCTAAATTTCCCTCATAACCCCACTCTCCTCACTTGCTGAAAACATTTGGCCATGACAGGGTAAAGAGGATCTTAAAATGCTTAGCCAAATAATTATAGATTATTACATTTTGTTTTGTAATTTATTTTTCTCAGAAGCTGTGGAAAATATGCACTGGAAGGTTTTCTCTCAAATCGAGCTGCCTCAAACTTAGAAATGTACATCAATGCTAATGGCAGGTAAGTATTGGAGAGCCATAGGCAGATGATTAATGTTCTTTGCCATCTGCAATTGACTTGCTTTAAAAGCCAATATCAAACGATGGACACTTATTTTGTTTATTCACTTACTGAATTCCTTTTTATGCAGAAAACTGGTTTGTTGGTGACCTTGTTCTTGCACCTGTTTCTGGAGATGAGAAGCTATCAGAAGCCACAATAAAGTCTATTTCCAAAAATGAAAATGGAGAAACTATAGCACTTTTAAGATTTTCAAGTTTCAATGAAGAGATTGTGCCAATAACCAGACTACAAAAGGAAAGTAAAAGTGAACGTTGGAAGGGTTTTATGTTTGATGATGAAGACTTGGAAAAGCCTTTCTTCAATGACAAAAAGACATCGGGGCCCAAAATCTCTTTGAAATTGTCCGATGGAGGTGTATGCGTTCCACATACAATTAACAGATACCTGCGAGACTACCAAAGAGATGGAATACAGTTCATCTTCCAACATTACTTTCATGGAAATGGATGTATCCTTGGTGATGACATGGGACTTGGAAAGACTGTACAGGTAAATAATTTGACTGCAAGATAGCCTCCTTGTAATATTAGAGTGTGAGCTACTGTATTGGCCCCAAGGAGCCCACAGTTGGTTGCCCTTTACTGCAACATTTGACATTTTCTACATTTGGGGCTAGAAGATTTGCATTACAAGGAAAGATAGCTGCATTGTACTTATCAAATATAAAATGGGCTCTTTAATAATAGCAGAATAAAACTGTTGTAAAACTGATGAATTCTATTGCAAAATATATCCATTGCAATGATTTCAACTTAAGAAATTACATTATAATAACTTGAACAATTGTATAGGTTTAGATATAAGTTTATTATGTTATATATATACTTATATTATACGTTTATGTGAACAGAGGAACAGCGTAAAGCTTTGTTATTCATTCTATCCAATTAAAGCAGATACATACAATCAAGCCAATCTCAAGTGCAATAGGTAGAACAAATGGAAAGGCGCAGAATATAGTTCTCAGCATTGTGATATACCAGTTCCGGAATCAAAGATAATTGTCCGCAATAAGGCGGGTGGTGATAAATTGGATAGTACCTTTATCACCACAGTACCGTTATACTTTACATTGAGTTAAAAAAATACTTTCTGGAAGGTTTAGAGAAATGAATTGGATGAGGGCCAGTAGACATATGGAAGGTGGCAGTGGTGAATTAAAATAAAGTAATTAGGAAAACAGAGAGGGCATTAAATGGCAGCAGTGAGCAAGATTTAGGAAATTTGCTCAGCATATGTGTATGGTAAGGGCAAGAGGATATTCAGGAAAAAAAGTAGATTCTATCAAGGAAAAAGTGGCAATCTGCATGAAGCTGGAGAATATGTGTGGTCGTAAATGCAACCTCCTTATCTCTATTCACGATGGAGGAGAACATTGAACATGGAGAATTCAGGAAGTAGTATGTTGCAATTGCATTTAATTTGTTGACTAAAAGGAGATACAAGGTGGTTTAATGGTGAATAAATCACCAGGGCATGATGAGATGTATTCCAGGATGTAAGGGCAGAATGCTGTGGCTATGAAGGAATGTTTAAATTTCTTTTGAGACTGAGTAGATGACTGGAGGGCAGGAAATCTGGTACCTTTATTCAAGAACGGCAGCAGGTAAATCTATTTAGATGAGTACTTGCAACACCATGGCATAGAAATATATCAGCCAAATGCTGGAAAATTGGATTAGTGTGGAAATATTGAATGTATTGTTTAAATGTTGTGAGGATACCTTCTCCACCTTGCATTCCAGATTTCCACCATTCTCTGGTTCCAAAAATATTTTCCTCAAATGCTTTCTAACTCACATACTGCTTACCCTAAACCTATGTGATCTGATCTAAGGCAGCACTGCTAAGGGAAAGGTTTCTCACTGTATCACTTCTTAATGGCTAGCATGGACACAGCAGATCTAAGGATGACCATAATGAACAGCTCAAAGAGAGGGATGTTGAAGACTACAAATTTGGAAAGATGGGAAAACGTGGTCTGAAACCATGCTTGAAACTTTGAACAGGCAGAAATACCTTTGTTAATATTGGAGGTGAATAATCCATGAACACATTAAACCATGAGAATTTTGGTGATGGCCTGAGAGAAGATTGGAAGAAGATGTGATGTGATTGGAGAAAGAGTAAGGCTGTGGCAGTAAATGCTTGAGTGCAGAGAATCTGCCAAGTAAATGGAAGTGGTCTGTAATGAAAGTAATCATTATCAGTAATCACGTTGTTTATATGAACTTTGGCAAGATACTGCATGGTAGTCTGATCCAGAAGGTTAGACCACATGGGATCCAGGGTGAGCTAACCAATTGAATACAAAATTTGGCTTGGTGGCAGGAGTCAAAGGTTGGTGGTAGAGGATTGGTTTTCCGATTGGAAAACTGTGGCCAATGATGTGCTGCAGGGATCGAAGTTGGGTCCACTGTTGCTTGTCATCTATATTAATAATTTGGATGAGAATGTTGTTGACATTATTAATAAGTATGCGACTGATACCAACATTGGTGGTGTAGTGGACAGTGAAGAAGGTTATCTAAGATTATGGCAGGCTTAATGTTATAGGGTAAATGGACCAAGGAATTGCAAACGGAATTTAATTTTGACAAGTTTGTAGTGTTGCACTTTGGTTAGTTAAATGAGCACATGACTTGTACAGTAATTGGCAAGACCCTGGAGAGTATCATAGGACAGTGAGACCTATGGATCCAAATACATAGATCCCTGAAAATGACTCCAGAATGATGAAGAAGGCATTTGGCATGCGTGCCTTCATGGGTCAGGGTATTGAATACAAGGGTTGGGATACAAAGGTGTACAAGATATTAGTGAGACTGCACTCGGAGAGTTGTGTGTGGTTATGTTCGCCTAGCTGTAGAAAAGCTTTCAATAAGCTGGAAAGGGAGCAGAAAAGCTTCACAAAGGATTGGAGGGCTTGATTTACAAAGACAGACTGAATGGGCTGGGGCTTATTTCCTTGGAGCATAATATGCTGATGGGTGACTGTCATTAGGTGCATAGATAAAGATGAATGGTCACAGTTTTTTTAGCAAAGTTGGGAGAGGTAGGGTATCTAGAGTTAGAGCACAGAGATTTAAGATTTGTGGGGAAAGATTTAAGGAGACCCCTGGGTCAGCTTTTTCACTCAAGGTGATAGGTATATGGAATGAGCTGCCAGACAAATGGTAGACAAAAGTACAATTACACCATTTAAAAGACATCTGGACAGGTTCATGGACCAAAAGGTTTCAAGGCCAATGCAGGCAAATGGGACGAGCTCATGGAGGTAACTTTGTCACATCAACAAATTTTGCCAAAGGTCCTGTTGCTGTGCTGTATTATCATATTTTGTCTTTGAGAGGTAGAAAGGATGGATATGGTATGAGGGTCAGAGAATTAAGTTAGTCACAGAGAGATGCAGCAGTGAAACTGACCTTTTGCACCACTAAACTATACTGACCATTAAGCACCCATTTTTATACAAATCATAGAAATATAGAAAATAGATGCAGGTGTATGCCCCTCGAGCCTGCACTGTCATTCAATATGTTCATGGCTGATCATCGAACTCCGTATCCTGTACCTGCCTTCTCTTCATACCCCCTGATCCCTTTAGCCACAACGCTGACGTGCCTTCTTTATAATTGCAACAGTGTGCTGGGTCCAGGAAAGATCTTCGGAAATATGCACGCCCGGGAATTTAAAGTTTTTGACCCTCTCCACCATCGTCCCATTGATATAAACAGGATAGAAACATAGAAACATAGAAAATAGGTGCAGGAGTAGGCCATTCGGCCCTTCGAGCCTGCACCGCCATTCAATGTGATCATGGCTGATCATCCAACTCAGTATCCCGTACCTGCCTTCTCTCCATACCCCCTGATCCCTTTAGCCACAAGTGCCACATCTAACACCCTCTTAAATATAGCCAATGAACTGGCCTCAAATACCTTCTGTGGCAGAGAATTCCAGAGACTCACCACTCTCTGTGTAAAGAATGTTTTCCTCATTTCGGTCCTAAAGGAATTCCCCCTTATCCTTAGACTGTGACCCCTTGTTCTGGACTCCCCCAACATCGGGAACAATCTTCCAGCATCTAGCTTGTCCAACCCCTTAAGAATTTTGTAGGTTTCTATAAGATCCCCCCTCAATCTTCTAAATTCCATCGAGTACAAACCGAGTCTATCCAATCTTTCCTCATATGAAAGTCCTGACATCCCAGGAATCAGTCTGGTGAATCTTCTCTGTACCCCCTCTATGGCAAGGATGTCTTTCCTCAGATTTGGAGACCAAAACTGTACGCAGTACTCCAGGTGTGGCCTCACCAAAACCCTGTACAACTGCAGTAGAACCTCCCTGCTCCTATACTCAAATCCTTTCGCTATGAATGCTAACATACCATTTGCTTTCTTCACTGCCTGCTGCACCTGCATGCCTACTTTCAATGACTGGTGTACCATGACACCCAGGTCTCGTTGCATCTCCCCCTTACCTAATCTGCCACCATTCAGATAATAGTCTACCCTCATGTTTTTGCCACCAAAGTGGATAACCTCACATTTATCCACATTGTACTGCATCTGCCATGCATCTGCCCATTCACTCAGCCTATCCAAATCACCCTGCAGCCTCCAAGCATCCTCCTCACACCTAACTATACCCCCCAGCTTGGTATCATCTGCAAATTTGGAGATGTTGCATTGAATTCCCTCGTCCAAATCATTAATATATATTGTAAATAGCTGGGGTCCCAGCACTGAGCCTTGCGGCACCCCACTAGTCACTGCCTGCCATTCTGAAAAGGACCCGTTTACTCCTACCCTTTGCCTCCTGTCTGCTAGCCAGTTCTCTATCCACATCAATACTGAACCCCCAATACCGTGTGCTTTAAGTTTGTATGCTAATCTCTTATGCGGGACCTTGTCAAAAGCCTTCTGAAAGTCTAGATATAACACATCCACTGGTTCTCCCTTATCCACTCTACTAGTTACATCCTCGAAAAATTCTATCAGATTTGTCAGACATGATTTACCTTTCGTAAATCCATGCTGACTTTGTCCAATGATTTCACCACTTTCCAAATGCGCTGCTATCCCATCTTTAATAACTGACTCTAGCAGTTTCCCCACTACCGATGTTAGACTAACTGGTCTGTAATTCCCGCGCTTTCTCTCTCCCTCCTTTTTTAAAAAGTGGGGTTACATTAGCTACCCTCCAATCCTCAGGAACTACTCCAGAATCTAAGGAATTTTGAAAAATTATCACTAATGCATCCACTATTTCTGTGGCTACCTCCTTGAGTACTCTGGGATGCAGACTATCTGGCCCTGGGGATTTATCGGCCTTCAATCCGTTCAATTTACCCAACACCACCTCCCGGCTAACCTGGATTTCACTCAGTTCCTCCATCTTATTTGACCCCCGTTCCACTGCTATTTCCGGCAGATTATTTATGTCTTCCTTAGTGATATCGCATAATGTTTGGGGCAAAGACCCATCATTTATTTATTTGACTCTGTACTCCACTATTTGAGATTTGTGATAGAAAAAATCGCATAGAAACATAGAAAATAGGTGCAGGAGTAGGCCATTCGACCCTTCGAGCCTGCACCACCATTCAATATGATCATGGCTGATCATCCAACTCAGTATCCTGTACCTGCCTTCTCTCCATACCCCTGATCCCATTAGCCACAAGGGCCACATCTAACTCCCTCTTAAATATAGCCAATGAACTGGCCTCAACTACCTTCTGTGGCAGAGAATTCCACAGATTCACCACTCTCTGTGTGAAAAATGTTTTTCTCATCTCGGTCCTAAAAGACTTCTCCTTTCTCCTAAAACTGTGACCCCTTGTTCTGGACTTCCCCAACATCGTGAACAATCTTCCTGCATCTAGCCTGTCCAACCCCTTAAGAATTTTGTAAGTTTCTGTAAGATCCCCCCTCAATCTTACTCTAACCCATTTGATTTTCTCCTTATTTCCTTCAACATCCCCCAGATTTTGCCAATTATCTACATAGTTTGTAGCAAATTAAATTGGCTAATTAAACAGCAATCAGGAAATCTTTGGGATTTTACAGGACACTGAAGCACATGTAAGAAATCTTTATAGGCCATGGTTACAGGCAGAACATGCAAACTATACACATAGCATCAGAGGTCAGGATTAAACCTTTGTGGCAGCAGCTCTACTAGCTATGCCATTGTACTACCCCGAGTCAGTAGAAGCCAGAAATTGCCTGATATTTGAGAATAACCCTTGAATTGAAAACTTGTATGAGGAAAAACCTGGATAAAGGAAAAAAAGTAGTAGTAATGCTAGATAATCACATCAAACCCAATGATGAAACAGACCAAATACACCTTTTCATGGTGTGCAGAAATTGGATGTGTGCATGGAGTGGTAAGTGTAAGCACATAGTGGGGAAAGAGATAAAATGCAGAGGTTGGGTATCACCCTGAAATTGTAAAGTTTGGGAGAGTTTTGTGAAAGGAAGGAATCAAAGCCTCAGATTTGTATTGCATCTTTCACATCCCTGTGAAGTCACCTTAAATTTTTTTTACTGCCTCGGGATTATTTGTGAAGTCATGGTTAATTTGGTAGGAGTATGCAATGTCATGAATTGTTGACCACACCAAACAATACCGGGGGCCTCAACGTTTCACCTTTACATGATGACTTGGTTGAAGGGACAAAAGTATGGTTGCTAAATTTGCTATTGAAGAAATGATAGGTAGGAATATAAGTTATGCATAGTGTGTAAAGATATCACAGGTTATGGCCTATGAAAAAGGCAGTGATTTTAAAGGAAGTGTATAAAACCTTTAAATAATGAGGAAATGAAACATGACGAAGAAATGGAATAGAAGCAGGATGGTGTGGAGAAAGTTAATATCACTATTGCCCACAAAGTATCTCTATACATAAAACTGATCTTGGCGGTGAATGCATTTGTGTGATGTTCATGTGCGTTTCACTTCTCCTCGAAAACACGACACGCTAACGTTAAGGTTTTTACATATTCCAATAGAGATTTGTGGTCCAAAATCGCCTTATCTGAAAATTGCATGCATTATTTATCGAGTTATTTATGAAAAATTTCAAAAATCTCAAATAACTTAGAAAATAAACAGGCTGATGACGTCACAATGGGTCTCTCGCGTGGCCTGCTGCGCACTGTTTTCTACGCGCTGCGAGTTACGTCACGCCCCCCCCCCCGACTCGCAGTCATTTGGTCACCGCCCGCCCGCTCGTCGTGGGCCTTGCAGCCCGCCCAGCCCTCCTCCTCTCCCCCTATCCTCCTCCCCTCCTCCTCCTCCCTCCCTCCTCCTCCCCCCCTCTCCTCCCCCCCTCCTCCTCCCCCCCTCCCCCTCCCCCCTCCTCCTCCCCCCCTCCTCCTCCCCCCTTCTCTCCCCCCCTTCTCTCTCCCCCTTCTCTCCCCCCCTTCTCTCCCCCCTTCTCTCCCCCCCTTCTCTCCCCCCCTTCTCTCCCCCCCCTTCTCTCCCCCCCTTCTCTCCCCCCCTTCTCTCCCCCCCCTTCTCTCCCCCCCCTCTCTCCCCCCCTTCTCTCCCCCCCCTTCTCCCCCCCCTTCTCTCCCCCCCTCTCTCCCCCCCCTTCTCTCCCCCCTCCCCCCCTTCTCTCCCCCCCTTCTCTCCCCCCCTTCTCTCCCCCCCTTCTCTCCCCCCCTTCTCTCCCCCCCTTCTCTCCCCCCCTTCTCTCCCCCCCCTTCTCTCCCCCCCCTTCTCTCCCCCCCTTCTCTCCCCCCCTTCTCTCCCCCCCTTCTCTCCCCCCCTTCTCTCCCCCTTCTCCCCCCTTCTCTCCCCCCCTTCTCTCCCCCCCCTTCTCTCCCCCCCTTCTCTCCCCCCCCTTCTCTCCCCCCCTTCTCTCCCCCCCCTTCTCTCCCCCCCTTCTCTCCCCCCCCTTCTCTCCCCCCCCTTCTCTCCCCCCCCTTCTCTCCCCCCCCTTCTCTCCCCCCCCTTCTCTCCCCCCCCTTCTCTCCCCCCCCTTCTCTCCCCCCCCTTCTCTCCCCCCCCTTCTCTCCCCCCCCCTTCTCTCCCCCCCCCTTCTCTCCCCCCCCCTTCTCTCCCCCCCCTTCTCTCCCCCCCCTTCTCTCCCCCCCCCTTCTCTCCCCCCCTTCTCTCCCCCCCCTTCTCTCCCCCCCCTTCTCTCCCCCCCCTTCTCTCCCCCCCCTTCTCTCCCCCCCCTTCTCTCCCCCCCCTTCTCTCCCCCCCCTTCTCTCCCCCCCCTTCTCTCCCCCCCCTTCTCTCCCCCCCCTTCTCTCCCCCCCCTTCTCTCCCCCCCTTCTCTCCCCCCCCTTCTCTCCCCCCCCTTCTCTCCCCCCCTTCTCTCCCCCCCCTTCTCTCCCCCCCTTCTCTCCCCCCCCTTCTCTCCCCCCCCTTCTCTCCCCCCCCTTCTCTCCCCCCCCTTCTCTCCCCCCCCTTCTCTCCCCCCCCCCTTCTCTCCCCCCCCCCTTCTCTCCCCCCCCTTCTCTCCCCCCCCCTTCTCCCCCCCCCTTCTCTCCCCCCCCCTTCTCTCCCCCCCTTCTCTCCCCCCCTTCTCTCCCCCCCTTCTCTCCCCCCCTTCTCTCCCCCCCTTCTCTCCCCCCCCTTCTCTCCCCCCCCCTTCTCTCCCCCCCCTTCTCTCCCCCCCCCTTCTCTCCCCCCCCCTTCTCTCCCCCCCTTCTCTCCCCCCCCTTCTCTCCCCCCCCTTCTCTCCCCCCCCTTCTCTCCCCCCCCTTCTCTCCCCCCCCTTCTCTCCCCCCCCTTCTCTCCCCCCCTTCTCTCCCCCCCCTTCTCTCCCCCCCCTTCTCTCCCCCCCCTTCTCTCCCCCCCCTTCTCTCCCCCCCCTTCTCTCCCCCCCCTTCTCTCCCCCCCTTCTCTCCCCCCCTTCTCTCTCCCCCCCTTCTCTCTCCCCCCCTTCTCTCCCCCCCCCTTCTCTCCCCCCCCTTCTCTCCCCCCCCCTTCTCTCTCCCCCCCTTCTCTCCCCCCCCTTCTCTCCCCCCCCTTCTCTCCCCCCCCCTTCTCTCCCCCCCCTCCTCTCCCCCCACCTCCTCTCCCCCCACCTCCTCTCCCCCCCCCTCTCTCCCCCCTCTCTCCCCCCCTCTCTCCCCCCCCTCCCCCTCTCCCTCCACCCCTCTCCATTTCCCCCTCTCCCTTTCCCTTTCCCCCTCTTCCCCCTCCCCCCTCCACCTCTCCACGCTTTTGATGTTTTTATCTGCACTGTTTAAATAATGAATAGAGCGAAGGCAGTCGTCACTCATGTTAATACATCACCAATATTTATCTTCTGTGAAAACATATTTACTCTGTTAAACCTAAAGTGAATTTAAGTTTTATTTAACTAACAAATTGAGTGGAGATTGTTCTTTATTTAGAATTGAAAACCAATATTTTGCAATTGATTAATGTAATCATGTTTTCTTCTCATAGGTTATTTCCTTTCTAGCAGCTGTACTTCATAAAACGGGGACCCGAGAGGATATTGAAAATAACATGCCCGAGTTTGTACTGAAGACTATGAGGAACGAATCCAAGTCTCTCAATGACAAAGTAATTCTTTATAACCTCAATCTTCAGATCTCACTTTCTAAGAAGTCACGGTGAAAATGAAAGCTCATGGTGCAGTAGGTATGGATAGAAGATTGGCAGACTAGCAGGAAACACAAATAAATGGGCCATTTTTGGATTGGCAAAGTGCCACAGTGAGCAGTACTTGGACCAGTAAATTATGAAGTAAACAGAGGGAAAAAGATAGCCTAAGTGAGAGGGCAAAGATTTTGTAAATGGAGAATAATGTTGGAGAATGTGACACTGAGGGGGCCTGTAACTTGTGTGTGCCTGGGGATTGTTGCTGGGCCCAATGCTGTTTATCATCTATATCAATGATTTGGATGAAAATGCACATGGCATGATTAGTAAGTTGTTTAAAAAGAAACTGCAGATGCTGGAAAATTGAAGGTAGACAAAAGTACTGGAGAAACTCAGCGGGTGCGGCAGCATCTATGGAGCGAAGGAAATAGGCAACGTTTCGGGCCAAAACCCATCTTCAGACTTATGTAGGGTGGGGTAGGCTGGGGTGGGAAGAGGAGGGGCCAGAGGGCTGAGGGAGAGCTGAGAAGGGGAAGAGACAATAAGGGCTACCGGAAATTGGAGGTCAGTGTTCATGCCGCTGGGGTATAAACTGCCCAAGCGAAATATGAGGTGCTGTTCCTCCAATGTCAGGTGGTGCTTACTTTGACCATGGAGGAGGACTAGGACAGAAAGGTCGAATTCCGAATGAGAGGGGGAGTTGAAGTGCTGAGACACCGGGAGATCAGGTAGGTTATTGCAGACCTAGCGGAGGTGTTGGGCGAAATGATCGCCTAGCCTACGCTTGGTCTCACCGATGTAGATCAGCTGACATCTAGATTAGTGCATAGAATAGATGAGGTTGGAAGAGGTGCAGGTGAACCTCTGTCGCATCTGGAACGACTGCTTGGGTCCTTGAATGGAGTCGAGGAGAGAGGTAAAGCGACAAGTGGAGCATTTCTTGCAGCTGCAAGGGAAAGTGCCCGTGGAGGGGGTGGTACGGGTGGGAAGCGAAGAATTGACCAGAGAGTTACGGACGGAGCGGTCTTTGCGGAAAGCAGACATGGGGGGAGATGGGAAGGTGTGGCGAGTGGTGGGGTCACGTTGGAGGTGGCAAAAATGACGGAGGACTATTTGTTGCATGTGACGGCTGGTAGGGTGGAAGGTGAGGACTAGGGGAGCTCTGCCCTTGTTACGAGTGGGGGGATGGGAGAGCCGTGTTACGGGGTATTGAAGAAACCCGTGAGAGGGTTTCTGGTGAGAGCCTCGTCTATAGTAGGGGAGGGGAACCCCTGTTCCCTAAAGAATGAGGAGATTTCCGATGCCCTGGTGTGGAACACCTCATCATGGGAGCAGATGAGGCGTAGATGGGGAAGTTGGGAGTAGGCGATGGAGTCCTTGCACAGTGATGATAAGGTTCTGGGGAGTCTTGTGGAGCGGGGGGATCTAGGAGTACAAGTATATAATTCCCTTAAACTGTTGTCACAGGTAGATAGGATGGTGAACATGGCTTTTGGCACGTTGGCCTTCATCAGTCAGGGTATTGAGTGTAGAAGTTGGGATGTTATTTTATGGTTGTACAAAACATTGGTGTGGTCACACTTGGCATAGGCTAAGTCTTGATTCTATGGAACGCAGGAGGCTGAAAGGTGATCTTATATGTAGGTGTATAAAATCATGAGACTAGAGGTGAATGCACGTAGTCCTTTTTTACAAGGTTGGGGAATCAAGAACTACACGGCATACGTTTTAGACGAGAAAGAAAATATATAATTGGAATTTGAGGGCAACTTGTTCGTGCTGAGGGCGGTGTATATATGGAACAAATTGCTAGAGGAAGTAGTTAGAATAACAACACTTAAAAGACAGGTACATGAATAGAATGGGCTAAACACAAGCAAATAGAACCAGGACAATTAGGATAACTCGGATAAGTGCAAAATACAGGCATCTTGCATTTTACGTGGAGGGTTACATTCTTGAAAATCAGCGCGTAATTCAAAACCACATAACTTATACATATAAGCAACTACGATGCCAGGTGTAAATTTGAGCACGTTATTCCAAAAATGTACGAGTGCAGAAATCAGTCTTTGATATTAAATGAACAATCATGTTATTTCAAAAACACATAAATCAAACATGCATAAAATGAAAGGTGCCAGTATTGTATTTTGGGAAGTTAAACCAGAGGAGAACTCGAACAGTAAATGGCACCTGAAGAGTGTTGTAGAAATGAGAGACTTAAGGTACAAGTTTAGAGTTCCCTGAACAGGGTGGTAAAGACGGCAATTGGTTTCCTTACTTTCTGCAGACAGAACAATGAGTACAAGAGTACAGGCTCAGGAATGTGAGCCTTTTCTTCCTCAAAGAGCAGTGGAAGCTGAATGTTTGAATATTCTTAAAGTAGAAGTAGTTAGACTTGTGATGGGAAAGGGGGTGAATGTTATCATGGGTAGACAGGAATCGATAGCTGAGGTTCCAATAAGATGAATAGTGGGCTTCCTTGAAAGCCAGAGCAGGTTTGAAAGGCTAATTGTCATTCATTTGTCCATGTGTAATCAGTTTTTTTTAAATACTGGAACATTTCTTCATTAAATCTGAAAGGAAGTTGCTATTAAAGGTGATATTTCAAATATTTTCTTCTGAAGTCTTTAATGCACTGTTTCGTTTACATTGTTTAAACACCTTTTTAAGAGAAGTTGCCATTTGATTTCCATCATGTGCCCTGTGCATCTGTCTTCAATTATTATGTCTGCAGCAGTAATTTGTGACCCCAATAATATTAAATCAAAACATGAAGTTTGGTTCAAGTCAACTATAATTTCCTCTCTTCAAAAGCTGACTAGTTTGAAGAATAAAAAATGCAGGAAGCTTTAAATGTACTTATTTTTGCCATGGATCCTATATCTTGAAATATCCCTCGAGATTGAGGATGATGGTCTACGTTCTGTTGTTTTTATGGACTCTCAGGTGGCTTATGAAAGTTCTTCCAGATGGCTTTGTTTGTTGCTGCCTCTCTTTCTGTTTTCTTCTCTTGTCTTCTAATTCTGCAAATCTGTTGGCTTTGAAGGTCGCTGTTCCTTAGTGGATGATGGTGAGTCAGAGTTTACTGTCCTTGGCATTGGTTTCCTAATTGGCGATGCCGATTTCACATTGCTGGAAGAAATCAATTACTGTCTAACCAGTTTGTTGATGATACCTTTAAAAAGCGTTGGTAAGGAGAGGTGTGATGTGGAGGAGGAGGTATCCCTTTATGCATGGCCCTCTAAATCTTTCCTATCTATATTGTTCCAAGTGTCTGTTAAATGCTGATGTTATATCTGCCTTAATTACGTTCTCTCGCAACTTGTTCCATATAACCACCACCCTCTGTGTGAAAAGTTGCCCCACAGGTTCCTATTAAATATTTCCCCATCTACATTAAACCTATACCTACTTGTTTTTGATTCCCCTACCCTGTGAAAAAGATGGCATGCATTCACCTTATCTATGAAGTGCTTTGAAAGGTTGATCATGGCGCAAATCAACTCCTACCTCGACAAAAACCTGGACCCACTGCAGTTCGCTTACCGCCACAACAGATCAACGGCGGATGCGATCTCGCTGGCCCTCCACTCTGCTCTGGACCACTTGGACAACAAAAACTAATATGTCAGGCTGTTATTCATTGATTACATCTCGGCATTTAATACTATCATCCCCTCCAAGCTGGTTCCCAAACTCACAGAACTGGGTCTCTGTGCATCCCTCTGCAATTGGATCCTCGACTTCCTCATTCACAGACCACAGTCTGTTCGTATTGGTGAAAATGTGTCAGACTCGATAACAATTAGTACGGGAGCACCTCAAAGCTGCATGCTCAGCCCCCTGCTGTACTCACTCTATACTCATGACTGCGTAGCCGGTCATAGTGCGAACTCCATCATCAAGTTCGCTGACGACACCACTGTTATGGGACGTATAACTGATGGGGATGAGTTAGAGTATAGAAGAGAGATCGAGCAACTGTCCATATGGTGCCAGCACAATAACCTGGCCCTCAACACCAGCAAAACCAAGGAACTGATTGTGGACTTTGGAAGGAGTAGGATGGGGACCCACAGTCCCGTTTATATCAACAGGTCGATGGTTGAAAGGGTCAAGAGCTTCAAATTCCTGGGCGTGCACATCTGTGAAGATCTTTCCTGGTCCGAGAACACTGATGCAATTATCAAGAAAGCTCATCAGCACCTCTACTTCCTGAGAAGATTACGGAGCGTCTGTTTGTCAAGGAGGACTCTCTCTAACTTCTAAAGCTGCACAGTAGAGAGCTTGCTGACCGGTTGCATCGTGGCTTGGTTCGGCAACTTCAGTGCCCTGGAGAGGAAAAGACTACAAAATGTAGTAAACACTGCCCAGTCCATCATCGGCTCTGACCTTCCTTCCATCGAGGGGATTTATCGCAGTCGCTGCCTCAAAAAGGCTGGCAGTATCACCAAAGACCCACACCATCCTGGCCACACACTCATCTCCCTGCTACCTTCAGGTGGAAGGTACAGGAGCCTGAGGACTGCACTAAACGGGTTCAGGAATAGCTACTTCCCCACAGCCATCAGGCTATTTTACTTCGGAGTCACGTGAGTGACTTCGTGAAGACCCCGCCAGGCACGCATGCGCGACCGCATGCGAGCGACAGGCAGGGAGGAGCGTTGCTCCTCTACTGCTGGGACCTGCAGGTAAGTAAAACACTAACCTGCGGTCTTTTTCTTCTAGGTGGCCCTGTCGCAGGGTCTCGCGGCCGCCTCGGATCTGGCTGCTGCGGCAGTCAGCGGCGGCTCCAATAGTTGGAGTCGGGAAACCTGTTGACCCAGGAGGGTCCGGGCTCACACACTCGCCGGCGGAGGACGGCAGAGGCAGCCCGACTCCACATCACAGTCCGCAGGGGACACCGCGGGCTGGCGGCACGAAATGGAATGGGGCTTGCCGGCTCGCCGTCTCAAGTTCGCGACGGCAGAGCGGCAGCCCCGACTCTACACCACAGCCCGTGGGGAACACCGCGGGCTGGCGGTGTACATGTAGGAGTGGGGCTTGCAGGCTCGCCGTTCAAAGTTAGAAACGGCAGAGCGGCAGCCCCGACTCTACACTGCAGCCGCGGGGGACACCGCAGGCTGGCGGTGTGCATGTAGGAGTGGGGCTTGCAGGCTCGCCGTCAGAAGTTAACGGCAGAGCGGCAGCCCCGACTCTACACCACAGCCCGCGGGGGTGATACTGCGGGCTGGCGGTGTGCATGTGGAGTAGGGCTTGCAGTGCTTGCCATGGACGGCAGCCCGACTCTACACCGCAGCCCGCAGGGGTTTCTGCGGGTTGCTGGCATTCAGGAAGCAGCAGGCTTGCAAGCAAAGGCAGCCTGACTCCACACTGCAGCTGGGATTCTGTGGCCTGTCTACATTCAAGTGCCCTGCTACTCCAGGGAATGCATTGTCTTCAAGAAGTTCAGACTGCCAGCATATAAAAGTTATTAAAGCATGAGAGGCTGGTCACCATACTTCTTAAAGACCCTCAGGTAAGATACTAACTTTGAATAGCTAAGCGTCTGTATTAGAGTTTGCTTACAGATGGATGGAGACCAGAATGAAGACAGCGAAGCAGGTCTCCAAGGGCCGTGCGACTTCAGATGGGAATCAGCGGCCACCATTCTAGAAGAATGCGGAGGTCGGGGAGACCTGCGCAGCCAGGACCCGTCTCTCCACCACGGCTGACCATGGGGCCGCAAAATGGTGGAGCACCGCGTGGGAGCAGGGTAGGCAAGACCTGGACTCCCTACCACTCTCACCTAAGCATAGTGACTGTGGGGCAAAGGTGCGTAAACGTGTGACCCGCTCGGTGGCTCGTTTTGTCTCTCCTACTATACAGGTCTCAGAGATGGGGGAGAGCTGCGCACAGGTCATGCCCCGCTGCAGCGGGAGGCATCGACATACCGCCGGGGGTAACCTGCTAGACTGCGAGCCGGTGATGGACCTGCTGGAAGTTGGGGAGCCCTGCAGGAGCAGGAGGTACCGGTGTCCACTGGAACAGGCTGCCGGAGCGCAGACCGGTGGCAGCAGTTTACGGCTGGGCAACCCCGTTGTTACGGGTAAAGCCGGCTATGCGCCCTCACGGACCCGTGTGGTTAAGGGTGACGGCAAGCCTGCACGGACAGCGGAGCCGGTATTGGGGACCGGTACCGATCCTTGCCTCTGCCTTCCCACCAGGCAGAGGTGCCGCTTAGGTCCGAACGACGGCGGACTAGCGGTATGTCCGTGCAGGAGTCGTACACCCTGCAGGAGCAGGAGGTACCAGTACTGCACCGGAACAGGCTGCCGGAGCGCAGACCGGTGGCAGCAGAATACGGTTAGGCAATCCCGTTGCTGCGGGTAAAGCCAGCCAAGCGCCGTCACAGACCCCTGGGGGTGAGGGTGACGGTGTGCCTGCACGGACCACGGAGCCGGTATTGGGGACCGGTTCCGACTCCTTTCCTCTGCCTGCTCGTCAGGTAGAGAGGCCGCTAAGGTCCGAGGGATGCCGGGCTAGCGGGTTGTCCGTGCGGAAGTCGTTCAGCCCCGCAGGAGCGGGTGCTGACGAGTACCTGTCAGCCACTTCGTTGAGGTGTGACCTACTGGCAGAAGCCCCAGCGACTCATCAGGGCCTGGGGAAGTCGACCTGTTGTCCGTGTGTAGCGGCAGCGGTCGCATGGCTAGGATGGAGCTAATGGTGGAGCAACTATATCAGCAGGACCTGGATCGGCAAGAGCAGGAGTAGGAGTCTCAGCGGTCTGGGAGTCGGATCATGACCGCCACCTTCAATGCAGAAGAGCCCACTGCTCTCGATCCAGAAGAAGGAATTGGAGGTAGTGTCAAAAATCTGAAACCTGTATTCAGGGGTACCGCTGCACTCTACATTGGCAGTAAGTATTAATTTCTTGACGACACACCAGTTCCAAGACCAGGTGCTTTCAGAAACCATGGAGAAGTACAAGGATCCTGGAAATTGTGTTCCCCGGAACGTCCCGAGGGTCGACTCAGCCATCTGAGGGAACATTAGTTCCAATGCGAGGGCACAAGAGATGAAGAGGCAGGGAATTCTGAAGCTATTGGCGTCGGGCATCACGGTGCTCGTTAGGACCCTCGATGGGACAGGTGCATCCGCAGAGCAGCAGGATGCTCTAGCCCTCCTGTGTAGCCCACTTCGGGAAACTGTTTTAGTCAGAGCTCCATCCGGCCCGACATTAACCCTGCATTCGCTGGGTTGGGTCCTACCTCCACCACACCACCAAGACAGCTGTTTGGGGAGGACCTGCCCAAGCAGGTCAATGACGAGGCCATCAAGAACACATTTGCACCAGCTCCCCAACAGCAGAAGCCTTGTTAGGGCAGAGCCAGCATAGACTACCTCACCACACACCAGCTGCAGGAACAAGGATTTACCGAGGCGATTCAGCAGCACCCAGCAAAGACGGAATACTAGAAACCAGAACGTCAGGCCCGCCGGTAACCATGGAGGTAAGGGGGCCTGGTTCTCTTGGAAGTGCTGCATGCATAACCTCACAAGTAGGGGGGAGGTACATACATTCTGGGGCTCTGTTTGTCACTATCCAGGGAACAGAGCTATAGACATAATAGATGCATGTAACAGCCTTGCTTGCGCCAGGGAACTGACTTTCGACATGCTGCTAAGCTATGGGTAAATTGGAGCTACATTCCAGCCACATAATTGGGTCGTTACGCTATCAAAGCTTGGGTGAATAAGCAAAATCTCGGCAGGTATAGCGAATGCTGGACAATTACGAGCTTATGCAACTGCCAATCACAGCATAATTGAGGTACAATGGTGGATTAGCAATGATTGTGATTGTTAAATCCCATCATTACATCAAACCTAGTAGTCGCGTTACAAACCGACGCAAGCACCAAGGGCTGGGGAACTACTGACACCATTCCAGTTGGGGCAGCAAATGGGATTGCATGATTCTACTTTCTTCAATCACTAGGTATAAACTGTTAGATATGCTTGGAGCATGTCACGGGCTGCGCATTAATGCACTACTCTGCAGCATACGTATGTTCGTCTTCCAAAATAATACCACTGAGTTGGCATATTAAACCTTATGGGTGGTGTCAAGTTAATATCTTGGGATGAATTGGAAACATTAATTTGGCTCTGGTGGATTGAAAGAATTGGGTTCAGCTATGTACCTTCTGGATCAGCTCAATATAGTGGCGGACACCAGGTCACAAGTATTAATAACGACATCAAGTAGATTGAACCTCCAAATATCTGCTAAAATTATAGCCTAATATGGAATACCAGATTTCGACCTCTTTGCGTCCAGGTTCAGCCATTGGATACCAACATATGTCTTGAGAACTAGATCCTGGGGCAGTGGCGATGGACGCGTTTTCACTACATTGGGGAGAAATGCGGGGTTTCTATGCTTTCTCCATTCTGCTTCATCAGACAGGTGCTGCAGGATACGCAACCAGGCTCTGCAACATAAAGGACGATGGATGTCAAACAGCATCGTGCAGAGACAGTCCAGTAGGAAGCAGTACCTCGCCTACATAAGGATATGGGAGGTTTCTGTAGTCGGACCTAGACCATCTACATATCTGCTATACTCTCCAAGCTGCTGGTATACTCATGGGTCATCATTAGGATGTGTCCCTCAGTTACAGTGCCAGGAGTGCATTGTCGTCCTATCGCTAGATTGGACTGCGATGAGGTAGTGTTGACCTTCCTCAGGAGCTGGTCGCCCATGATGCAGATGGTCTTGCTCACCTTCAAAGTGGTTATGGTAATGGCACTGAACACAGCTCAACAGGTCCTGACTTTACAGGAATTAAACCTGGATAGAATGACCGGACCATAATAAGGTAACTTCTTTATAGAAGAATTACTTACACTACACAGACCTGGGACTACACGTCTGCAAATGGGCATCAGATGTATGGAGACGGGTCTGTTTCAGCCATGGAAACCCACGTCACAGGGTGATTGTGCAGACTATCTCCAGATGACACGAGGTGGTATTCGGTGCAGCAGGTAAGACACTAATATTTTAAATGTCATTCTATCAGGGCTCCATCCACATCAGTGGCAAGGACTATGGCGGTGTTCATGGATTTTGGCCTCGCAATAGCGAGCTGGGCCAGTGAATCTACACTTCAGCGGTTTTATAACTGATTTATAACCGCTCCCGCAACGTTGGCGGATTCAGTTTTAAGTGCTGTTCCCTAAACGTTTGTCCCCGAGTTCAGGGGGTTATTGTTGTATTAACAAATGTTATTATTTTTCAGCTTGTTCAAGTCTGAAATACGTTAACATACTTCCTCCATCAGAATTACGGCAGTGTGTGAGCATGGGCGTGGTCCAGGGCATGTAATCACAGAGCTTTGAAATCTTCACGAAGTCACTCACGTGACTCCGAAGTAAAATAGTAAGATTAAACAAGAACTTACCAGTTTGAAGTTTGATCTTTATTTTATGAGGAGTTGCGATGAGGGATTTCGTGCCCTCCGCTCCCAACCCTCTATTATATATTCAACTGGTATGGTCAAGTTTTAATCTTACTATCTTCGGTTTGTGATCTGTGATTCCACACCGCTGCTTTGAAGAATGTCGCGCATGCGTGCCTGGCGGGGTCTTCACGAAATCCCTCATCGCAACTCCTCATAAAATAAAGATCAAACTTCAAACTGGTAAGTTCTTGTTTAATCTTACTATTAAACTTGGCTCGGAAAAAACCCTGAACATTAATAACCCATTATCTGTTATTTGCACTTTATCAGTTTATTTATTCATGTGTGTATATATTTATATAATGGTATATGGACACACTGATCTGTTTTGTAGTCAATGCCTACTATGTTCTGTTGGGCTGAAGCAAAGCAAGAATGTCATTGTCCTATCAGGGACACATGACAATAAACTCACTTGAACTTGAACTCTATTCACCTCTTGATTTTATACACCTCATGATTTTATACACCTCTATAAGATCACCCCTCAGCCTCCTGCACTTTAAGGAATAAAAGCCTGTCCAAACTGTCCCTGTAGCTCAGGCTCTTGAATCCAGGCAACATCCTCATGAATTTTCTCTGCACCCTTTCTAGCTCAATTACATCTTTCCTATAGCAAGGTGACCAAAACTGAACAAAATATTCCAGGTGTGGCCCCACCAAGTCTAGTACAACTGTTAACAAAATGCCCAACTTCTATACCAGGTTCCCTGACAGATGAAGGCTAGCGTGTTAAAAGCCGCCCTGCCCTCCCCATCCACCTATCATGCCACTTTTAGGGAACTAGGTATTAGTACTTCTAAAACCCTCTGCTCTATTATTCTCCCCAGGGCCCAATCCTTCACTATAAAAGTCCTGCCCTGATTTGACATCCCAAATTGCAACACCTCATACTTACCTGAACTAATCTCCATTCATCGGCCCACTTGCCCACCTGGTCAAGATACCGCTGTAGTTCTTGATAACTGTTTTCATTGTATAAAATATCACTTATTTGGTGTCAGCCCAAACTTACTAATCTTGCCTTGTACATTCTCATCCAAATCATTGATATAGATGACAAACACCAATGGGTCCAGCATCAATCCCTGATGCACACCAGGCCTGACAGGCCTCCAGTCCGAAAACAACATTGCACCACAATCCTCTGCTTCCTATCATGTAACCAAACTATATCCAAGCATTGGACCTAAAATTGGATCACAGGAAATAGACTAATGACATCTATTATAAACCCACTAACTCCCACAACTATCTCGACCACACCTCTTCCCACCCTGCTTCCTGCAAAGACTCTATCCCCTATTCCCATTTCCTCCGTCTACGCCCAAGATGAGGTGTTCCAAAATAGGACATCCGAGATGTCCTCATTCTTTAGGGAACGGGGGTTCCACTCTCCCATTGTAGATGAGGTCCTCACTCGTGTCTCCTCGGTACCCCGCTGCTCCACTCTTGCTCCCCCTCTCTCTAGTCGCAACCAGGAAGTTGCTGAGGGAACGGTCTCTGCAGAAGGCAAAAAGGGGTGGAGATGGGAAAATGTGGCTAGTGGTGGGATCCCGTTGGAGGTGGTGGAAATTTCGGAGGATTATGTGTTGTATGTGACAGCTGATGGGGTGGAAGGGACAGAGTCCCCCTAGTCCTTACCTTCCACCCCACCAGCTGTCACTTACAACACATATGGCCTGTTCGCTTTATCACCGTTACTTTTTTGCTTATCTTTCATTCATTGTTCTTTATCTCTCCACATCACCTTCTATATCTATCTCTCGTGTCCCTTATTCCGAACCAGTCTGAAGAAGGGTCTCGAACGGAAACGTCATCCTTTCCATCTGTCCAGAGATGCTGCCTGTCCCGCTGAGTTACTCTAGTTTTTTGTGTCTATATCATTGGATCTAAAACTTCTTTTTTATTCTTTCTCAAAGATTTTTCTAGTAATTGCTCCATTATCTGTGCTGTATAACTGGAAGAATGAACTGGACACTTGGGGTTACTTTAGAGTGTATATCTTGCATGGCAACAAGAAAGATCACGCATTCAACTGCATCCGACGGGGCAAGTGTGAAATTGCCTTGTCTACTTTTGAAACCGTCCGCCTCTGTCTAGATGAGATCAACAGGTAAATAGCTTGTACATTATAATGTATTTAAAATTGGATTGCTTTGAGTTGATACTAATATATATTTGTTATATTTATAGCATATTTACTGTGGAATAGTTCGAGTACAGAGCTATATTTGCCAGGTATTCACAGTGAATTAGAGAGGAGGATGGGTATGATATCTATCCTGGGTTACACAAAAAGCTGGAGAAACTCAGCGGGTGCAGCAGCATCTAAGGAGCGAAGGAGATAGGCGACGTTTCGGGTCGAGACCCTTCTTCAGATGATATTTATCCTCTTGCATTAGTTCCACACATTGTTTTACAGTAAGTTCACAGCTAATAAGAAAGCAATGTGCTATGTATATTTAGTATTTTACATCCCTGCCTTCTTGCCTCTGACTCTTTCAATTGTTCCAGAAACTGTACGGCCCTCTTCTGGAAAGCTTGACTCAATCAGGTGGTTTTCATAACCACCATGGTTGTGAGGATAGGGATAGCAGATGGTGCAATACTCCATCTTGTTGAACACACGTGACGGATGCACAAGTGAAATGGTAGAATTTGTATTGCTGGCAGTTTGTTGATCCTGAAGCTAAACTTTGGAGAGGAGACTTTCAACCGAGGCGGTGAATTAGAATAAAAACAAAATCTGGTGCAAGCATTCAGCTGGTTTACATCATCTGTGATAAGAAGCAGAAAGTTAACACTTCAGCTTGAAGTCTCTTTGTCGGAACTGGGACAGAGAGAAGAAATGTTAGTTTTAATTTGCAGAGAAGAAGGAGTGGTGGAAAGGATGAGTGGGATGTCGCTGGTAGGGTGACAAGTTGAAGATGTGGTTATGGAGGCATTTAAAACAAATTGACATTTTGTTCTAAGTAAAGATTCAGAGAAATTCAGAATTATTCTGAACTTTATCTTTTTCTTTCTCGTAGATAAAAACATTTTTAGATAGACATTTGCTGTGAGAGCTGCAACATTTCCAAAGTTAGAACTAGTCTGAAGCTAAGGCAGTATTTGGGGAAATTGGGGCAGTCAGTATCCTCAGAGACCCACACCACCCTGGGTACACTCATTTCACCCCTGCCATCAGGAAGAAGGTACAGGAGACTGAAAACTGTCATGTCCAGGTTCAGGAACAGCTTCCTCCCTAAAACCATTGGGTTATTAAACACTACAATGTCAAATAAGCTCAGAACTACATAGTTATTGTTATTGTTGCACTATTATTGTTTGTTTTTATGTGTACGTATGCTTGTGTATGTTTATTTACACACACTGAACTTTTTTTTCTCATTATATTTACAGTGTATTATGTTTACATATTCTATTGTGCTGCTGCAAGTAAGAATTTAATAGTCCTATCTGGAACATATATCATTAAAACACTCTTGACTCGTAAAATAAAATCAATATTTCAGATGACTTTTTATCAGATCTGCACTTTCATCTTTTTTGAAACATTATTTGTGTTATCTAACTAGATATAATGCTTCACTTGCTGAGCTTTTCCAATATCCATTGTATCTTGCATTTGTATGTCTCCAAACTTTATTTAAATGAAATTAATGTTTTAAAAGGTGCGGATTTACCAAGTAATGTATTATGTTATGTGAATTATCTGGACACAATGTGCATTTGAAACTTTTACCCAAATTGAATGGAATTGCGAGATGCAAACTCATTAAACATTGATCAGCACATGTAATCATCTTGGAATTTCAATAATGTCATCAACGTAGATTACTAATTTTAGTTTCCAAGCCTGGTTGATTTGAATTCAAAGAATGAGACTGATTAAAGGACCTTGGCATTCCCGATTTTTTCCCTTAATATGACTATTTCTTTAGTTTTGTTCCTTCGCTGTCCCCCCCACCCCTCCAATTTATTTTCAGTCTCCGGTCTCCTCCTGCTTTTGGTTTTTGTTCTCAGCTTATTAATGCTGTGCTTTGTGCTTCTGGTTTAGGTTGGTGTCCTTAACTAAATCCGTGCCATTTTGAAGTGGCTACTTGGGCCTGATCGTGACTAATATGTCTTGCCTAGGATCTCCCTAAGATTTTGAACTTGCAAATTAAACTAATTGGAATTCCTCAACGTTCGCTGAGAAGCTAGCAGATACTTATGCATGCTGTTAAACTATTTTACTTTTAAATGTTAGCTTATTTCCAAAGTGCTTGAATAGTTTCTTAACTTTGATGATGTGTACCGAAGAAAGTGGAAGAATTAGTCCCAGTTTAAGCTTTGCAAATTTAAAGATTGGAGTTGTTGCTAAAGGGCCTGTCCCACTTACATGCGATTGCATGCGTCTGGCGCGACCAAACGTGGTGGCTTGAGGCGTACGGGCCGCGCGGGGCCGGTCCAGCTACGAAGCGTGGAGGTGTATGGAGTTGTGCGGGGCTGGTCCCGACTTCGCGCGGGGCTCCAAAAATCCCGCACTGTCCGAAAATTCCGCGCATTGAGGGAGTACGCAGCATCTTGACGACGTACGCAGCATCTTGACTTCGTACGCAGCATCTTGATGGCGTTCGCCTAGCATGTGCTGTTGCGCAATGATGTCGCCGCCCGATGCCGTGCGACGCCCAAATTCAGTCGGCCCGCCTCCTGCCAAGCTGATTGGTGAGTATGACGCAAATTACGTCACGCACAAACTTAGCGCGTACTTATCGCGTACTTACCGCGAACTCCGCTTCCGTTTGGTCGCGCCAAACGCATGCAGTCGCATGCAAGTGGGACAGGCCCATTAGTTTCAACCAAGCTAGCTTTTTTTCAAAGTAGCCTGCTGTGTGATCTGGCAACAATGGAAATTACCTGTAGATCATAAGTGTAGAGTGAGGATCCTGGATAGAGTCCCTGGCCGCATCCTCAGGACCTTTGCAAATCAGCTGACAGAAATACTTCCAGACATCTTTAACCTTTCACTACTCCATTCTGAGGTCCACTTCTTTCAGAAAGGCTATAATCCCGCTGCCAAGGAAAAGTAAAGTAGCGTGCCTGAATGACTACCGTCCAGTGGCTCTGACATTCAGTGCTTTGAGAGACTGGTGATGGTGCATGTAGATGGTTTTGCATGCAACCAATAACATAGTTACCTCAGTACCATTAACCCCGCCTAGTTAACATCAATCATAACGCCTTCCCCTTCCTGGATACGGTTCACTAGAAGAATGTAGCCAGTATTTGAGGATGTATGTAATACCTTGTGCTATCATTAAAATGTGTTGAACACTTTTAGAGTTTGTAAATTGCTTATTTACATGGTGTCGGAGCTGGAAGATACTTGCGCCTACCTGTCCATCGGGTTTTATTTCTTTTATTTGATTTGTGCCTTTTGTGCTTTATCTCTCTGACCATGGCATCCTCGTGCAGAAAGCCCGCGCAGCTTGTCTTTGATGCTGATATTTCTGAGCGCTGGGCTACGTTTGAAATTGATTTCACCCACTTTGTCAACGTCGCTCACCGCAATGATCCTGACTCCCTCAAAGCCTCCCTCCTACTTAACCTTGTCGGACCTGATGCCATGAAGAGAGCCAGAACTTTCGTCTATGCTCCAGCGGTCCTGGACGACAACAACGTGGTGGTTACCCCTGCAGAATCTGCCAGTGACCCTGCTTGCCTGCTACGTAAGTTCAGGGAGATTTGTGACCTGCCCTCGAACCGCATTCTAGAGAGGGCACGGTTCTTTACAAGGAGACAGCTGCCGGAGGAACCTGTTGAATGTTTTATTGCCGATTTGCGTTATCTCGCCCAGCGGTGCCGTTTCGGTGACATGACAGACCAGCTCACTAGAGACATTTTAGTAACTGGCATGCGTGACCAGAAGCTGCGACGTGAGCTTCTTAGGGATCCGGATCTAACGTTAGAAATAGCCATGCATGCCTGCAGATTGTCTGAGGTCGTTGTATTGCCAGATGATCACCGGGACTTGGGAGATAAGTCTGTTCACCAGGCTGGATTTAGTAGAGCCCTGCCTCAGAGGGGAAACAATGCTTTTCTGCCGCGTGCCAACCCTGGTCCTGCTGATGTGCCCCCAAAAAGGTGCCCTAACTGTAACTACATGCACCACAGACGGTCGATGTGCCCTGCCTATGGCAAGGCTTGTAATTTTTGTAACAAACTGAATCATTTCGTTTCTGCCTGCCGCTTATTCCGTTCTCGTGGGAGACAGGTACAGATTTCCAGACCCAGTCTAAACATGCTTAAACAATCTGATAGCTGTTCCAACCCACAGCCCGATGTTGCTGAATCCTATGATGCAGATCCAATTAATTCTCCCGAGGATTCGAATGTGTTTACCCTCCTCCAGGCACCTGGCCAACGTCTTGATCCCTCCGTGTCTGTGACTGTCAACAATGTAACCTTCCTTGCGAAGTTAGATACTGGGGCAAAGGTCAATGTTTTGTCAATAAATCTTTTCAACAAGATAAGGACTAATGAGGCCTTGGTCGCTGACAATGCTACTCTACACGCCTATGGTGGAGAAATTCTCAGGCCTGTGGGGAGGGCCACTTTAACTTGCAGGCTACAGAAGGCCACGAGAAACTTGATTTTTTATGTTTTGAACTCTGACTGTGTTACCCTGCTGGGAAACCGTGCGTGCCAAGATCTTGGCCTGGTGTCCTTCGACCACACGGTCCACAAAGTGCAACTGTCATTTAACCCGATTGCTGAATACCAGGACCTGTTCAACGATGACCTGGGAAAGTTACCACTGACATACCATATTTCCATTGACCCAAATGTACAACCCGTGGTCCGCGCACCTCACAGGGTGTTCCACGCCATGAAAGACAGGGTCGAGGCGATGCTTAACAACATGGTCGACAAGGGGGTGCTAGAAGCGGTCAGCGAGCCCACCGATTGGGTCTCCACCATGGTTGCCACGATAAAGAAAGACAAGAATGAAATACGTGTGTGTATCAACCCCAAGGACTTAAACCTTGCCATCAGGCGACCACACTACCCCATGCGGTCTGTTGAGGACGTGGCGGCTCAGGTCGGGCAAGCCACCGTCTTTTCGGTCCTAGACGCTAAGAACTCGTTCTGGCAGATCCCGTTGGACAAAGCATCTTCCGACCTGACAACCTTCGCCACACCATTCGGCAGATTCAAATTCCTGCGAATGCCATTCGGCATCAATTCCGCTAGTGAGGTGTTCCAGCGAACGATGGAGCAGATATTCTCGGGCCTGCCATGTGCCATCATCGTGGATGACATCTTAGTCTATGGGAAGGACATTGCCGAACATGACCAGAACCACCGCCGCGTCCTGGATCGGGCGCGAAAGGCCAACCTGAAGCTGAACCCAAAGAAGTGCCGGTTTCGTGTCTCAGAAGTCACGTATGTTGGACACGTTTTCACCTCTAACGGACTAAAACCCGACCCTTTGAAGGCAGCGGCCATCTCTGAGATGGCAGCCCCCACCGACGTGCCAGGTCTACAACGTTTCTTGGGCATGGTGAACTACCTTGGGAAGTTTGTACCACATCTCAGTGAGCTGAGTGCTCCCCTGCGGCAGCTGACAAAAAAGGATATCGCCTGGGTCTGGCTCCCACAGCACCAGCAGGCGTTTGACTGTCTCAAGTCGAAACTGATTAACACTCCGACGTTGCGATTTTTTGATGCGAGTCGCCCCATCACCGTCACATGTGACGCTTCTAAGTTCGGCCTGGGCGCGGCATGCCTCCAATCTGTCGATGGATCGTTACATCCTGTCTCCTATGCCTCCCGCACCATGACGGACACCGAGCAGCGGTACGCTCAGATCGAGAAGGAGCTGCTTGCGGTGGTGTTTGCCTGCTCCAAGTTCAGAGACTTCCTGTTTGGCAGCAGATTTACAGTCGAAACCGACCACCAGCCACTGGTGACAATCCTGAACAAGCCGATTCATGCTGCCCCTGCCAGGCTGCAGCGTATGATGCTGCAGCTCCAGCGCTTTGATTTCGACATCGTCTACAAGAAAGGCACCGAGATGCACATCGCGGACACGTTATCGCGCGCCCCGCGGGCTTCCTGTGCTCGCCACCCCTACGAAACAGAGGACTTGCTCGTACTGGGCGTCAATGTTATTCCCACCAAGCAGCTGCAGCTTTTGGCCGAGCACACCGCTGCCGATCCAGTTTTGCAACGGCTTGCGTCTGTGATTAAATCAGGGTGGCCAACAAAGCGCTCCGCTGCACCGCCTGAAACACAGCCCTTCTTCCTGGTCCGTGACGAACTGGTGCTCCAGAATGGCGTTATCGTTAAGGGACATAAAGTGGTGGTCCCGTCCTCCCTGTTCGATTCTTACTACTGCGCAGCCCACAGCGGACACCCCGGGGTCGATGCAACACTCGCCCACGCTCAGTGCCAATTCTACTGGCCTGGAATGGCCAAATATATTCGAGACCGTGTTTCTGCCTGCTCCACGTGCAACAGTCTTGCTCCACATCAGCAGCGACAGCCCCTGCTGCAACAGCCCGCTCCTGCCTTGGCCTGGTCCTCGCTGGCTGCCGACATCTTCGAGTGGCGTGGTAACCACTACCTTGTCCTGGTCGACTCGTACTCAAACTGGTTCGAGGTGGATTTGCTGACATCCCTCACGTCGGAGATGGTGATCCGGAAGCTGCGGAAACACTTCTCCACGTTTGGGTCCCCTGTCAGGCTGCAGACTGACAATGGCAGGCAGTTTACCAGCCGTGAGTTCAAAAGTTTTGCTGACAAATGGAATTTTGTGCATTTCACCAGCAGCCCGGAGTACCCACAGAGCAACGGCCTTGCTGAACGGGCCGTCCGCAGCGCCAAGCTTCTGATGGAACAAGCGAGACTGTCTAACTCTGATTTGTATTTGGATCTCCTGAACCTCAGGAATGTTTCCAGAGATCCGGCCATGGGGTCCCCTGCTCAGCGTCTGATGTCCAGAACAACCAGATCTACCATCCCGATTGCCCAGCGCCAGCTGAAACCTCGGGTGCTGGAGCCTGCCTCTGTGCAGAGGCGCATTCAAGAGAAACATGACAGCCAGCGGCGTTCCCACGATCGGTCGTGCAGACCGCTCGATCCTCTGTTGCCTGGACAGGTTGTTCGATTGCAAACCGCCAGTGGTCACTCCCGTCTGGCTACTGTGGTTGGGGTGGCCGACTCACCTCGTTCGTATCTGGTCGACTATGAGGGAACCATCTACCGTAGAAGCCGACAACACCTGCTTGCGGTTAATGAGCCGAAGCCACAGGCCCCGGGCCCCTATGCCCCGCCGCTCTCATACCAGCAGCCGGCTCCTGTCCCAGCCAGCGTTCCCTGCATGCCTCGGTCCCCATATCGAGCGCCCGGTTCCCCTCTGCGCGGGTCACCTGTTGGTGGTCGCGGTTCTCCCTCTCCTGTTCCTCCAACCCCACCGCCCTTCCCTGGTTCCCCTGCTGTCTCGGGTCCCCCTGTTTTTTCTGCTCCTCCGGGGGAAGGGGGAGGCATCCGTACACGCTCGGGCCGGATCAGCAAGCCACCTGTTCGTTATGGCGATTCTGTTTAATTCTGTTGTAGTGACAACGGTCTGTTTCTTTTAAATTTTCTAAGGGGAAGGATGTAGATGGTTTTGCATGCAACCAATAACATAGTTACCTCAGTACCATTAACCCCGCCTAGTTAACATCAATCATAACGCCTTCCCCTTCCTGGATACGGTTCACTAGAAGAATGTAGCCAGTATTTGAGGATGTATGTAATACCTTGTGCTATCATTAAAATGTGTTGAACACTTTTAGAGTTTGTAAATTGCTTATTTACAGTGCACATTAACTTCAGTCTCGCAGCCAGCCTGATCCACTGCAGTTTGCTTACCTTCGCAACAGATCTATTGCAGACACTACCTCCCTGGTCATCTCTAAGACACCCAGACAACAACTTGGTTTTGGAACAGCTCTGTCCAAGATTTTATTCTTTGCTCTAGCTATTGTATTGAGTTTGACTTGATAGTATCTATGTATATTATTATCTGATCTGATTGGATAGTATGCAAAGCAAAGCTTTTCACTGTACCTCAGTACATGTGACAATAATAAACATAGGCCTCTCTGAGAAAGTCCCACTGCGATCTACTGGGAGTGATCTAGCTTGTTCAGAATGTAATGTTTTTGTTTCATATTTTCCAATAACAATGTATTCTACATTCCGGTGGTACCACTGGAAAAAACAAAATATCCTACAATTATTTTAGCTCTGATTCTGTTAACAAGTCCTGTTATTAAAGACAGCTGTGAAACTATTATTGTTAGTTTTGAATTTTTGTTGATGATTTACTTTATTTCAAATGTGTTCCATTGCTGAGTCGTAGATATCCCTAAGAAATAGAATATTATGTTAAATGTAGTTCCGCTTCTTCCACAGTATTGCATGGTCTGCAGTGTTTGTGGATGAAGCCCACAAGATCAAGAATCCTAAAGCTCAGATCACACAGGCTTTGAAAGCCCTTAAATGCAAGATTAGAATTGGGCTAACTGGAACCATCTTGCAGAACAACATGGACGAGTTGTGGTGTGTCATGGACTGGTAAGCACTCTTATGATGTTTATTTTAAGTCTGCAACTTATTTCAGGTTAAACTTCTGATATGTTTGATTGTAAAGTAGGAACTAGAACAGGCGTGTTTGGTCAATGACAGAGCAGTTGATCAAACTAGTAACAGCACTTAACAATTGTATTTTCATTCCAAGTGTTAACAAATCTCACCAGGAGGCAATTGCTGCAAGGATAAATATCTCCCAGATTTAATTTTGGTGGTTGCCAGGTGTATAGAAAGACATGAAAAAGATGACTGTTAAAACTTTACGGCTCCTGTCCCCATTTTAGTGTTCTTTATTAGGATCTGTAAATTGCTGGCGAGGCCAGCATTTATTGCCCATACCTAACTGCTCGTGAGAAGATGGCGGGTTGCTCTCATGAACTCATGCACTCCTCCCTGTGAATGTCACCCCCTGTACCTTTGGCTGGGAGTTAAAGGTTTAGTCCTGGTAACGGTGTGGGACTGGCAATATAATTTCAAGTAATGATGGTCATGACTTGGAAGGGAACCATCAAATGGTGATGTTCTCATGCATTGCTGCTGTCCTTTGTTGTAGAAATCACTGTTTTGGGAGATGATGTTGAAGTAATCTGAGCAAATAACAGCATTATGTTATCTAGATGGTGCTCTTGCAGTCACTATGCTCTGCTGGTGGAGAACGTGAATATTAGAGTTGTTGATAGATGCCAAAGAAGCAGACTGGTCCTGGACGGTATTGAGCTTTTGAAAGTGGTTTGGATTGCATTCATTCAGTCAGAGTATTTTACATTGCATTCATTCAGGCAGAGTATTTTACATTGCATTCATTCAGTGCAGAGTATTTTGTCCTGCTCCTGATCATTTATGGTTGAAAGGCCTTGATGAATAGGGAGGTGAGTCACTTGGTGCAAAGTGCCCAAGTTCTCATTTGTTCTTGTAACCATTGTATTTATATGTCTGTGCCAGTTTAGTTTCTCATCAATCATAACCTCCCAAGATATTGATGGTTAGAAACATAGAAACATAGAAAAATAGGTGCAGGAGTAGGCCATTCGGCCCTTCGAGCCTGCACCGCCATTCAATGTGATCATGGCTGATCATCCAACTCAGTATCCTGTACCTGCCTTCTCTCCATACCCCCTGATCTCTTTAGCCACAAGTGCCACATCTAACGCCCTCTTAAATATAGCCAATGAACTGGCCTCAACTACCTTCTGTGGCAGAGAATTCCAGAGACTCACCACTCTCTGTGTAAGAATGTTTTCCTCATCTCGGTCCTAAAGGAATTCCCCCTTATCCTTGGACTGTGACCCCTTGTTCTGGACTCCCCCAACATCGGGAACAATCTTCCAACATCTAGCTTGACCAAACCCTTAAGAATTTTGTAAGTTTCTATAAGATCCCCCCTCAATCTTCTAAATTCCAGCGAGTACAAGCCGAGTCTATCCAATCTTTCCTCATATGAAAGTCCTGACATCCCAGGAATCAGTCTGGTGAATCTTCTCTGTACCCCCTCTATGGCAAGGACCAAAACTGTACGCAATACTCCAGGTGTGGCCTCACCAAAACCCTGTACAACTGCAGTAGAACCTCCCTGCTCCTATACTCAAATCCTTTCGCTATGAATGCTAACATACCATTTGCTTTCTTCACTGCCTGCTGTACCTGCATGCCTACTTTCAATGACTGGTGTACCATGACACCCAGGTCTCGTTGCATCTCCCCTTTTCCTAATCTGCCACCATTCAGATAATAATCAGATTCAGATTCAGAAACCAATCAGATTGAATGGTTGAAGGCTCTGTGATGCTACAACCATTCAATGGTGTCACTAGTTGTAATTTTCCTACCCTAATAAATATTTTAATAATCCTCAGTTAACAAGTGATATTTTAGCAGAGTTCCTAGCTATTTATGGATGAGAGATTTTGTTCAGTCGAATTCTCTGAACTTATTTTTGAACTGATGTTGAATATTAAGCCTCCAGAAGACCCAGTGATTGATTTAATTACTTGTCAATTGTTGTCATTGCAGAATGCATGCCTCATTTACTTACCAAAAAGGAACTATGAAACAGATTAAGGTGCAGCAAAGTGAGAAGGTCTTATACAAATCCACTTGTTTCACTAACAATCAGTTAAATCATAACGATGCAGTTCAGTTCTTTTGGATAATAACCTAAATACAATTGAATGTTTAATTATGTTAAACAGTTTTTAACCTTGGTTGTTGCCTTAGTTATAAACAATTTATCATGGACTGCTCAGTCAACCTGTCATAGGTTTGTTTACTTTAAAATAAAACTTAAGTTCTTGAAAGCAGTTTTTCAGTCAAAATATTTCCCAAAAAGATTCAAAGTATTCCATGGTGAAGCTTATTTTTGTCATTTGAAGGATTGAGGCAGAGAGGGAAGTAAGCTCAAACTACTTTTATTTCCTGAAGAAAGATATACTTATGCAAAGACTATCTATAGAGATCTTGAATGATGCATTTTCACAGGTGTGTAAATTATTCCTTGCTCTGTTTATGATTCTCTTTGGCAGAGGTAATGAAATGTCACTCATAATTCTTTGTTTGTAGGGCCATACCAGGTTGCCTGGGCAACAGAGCTCGTTTTAAGGAAGATTTTGGCAATCCAATTGAATATGGTCAAAGACATGGGGCAACTAAAAGAGAACTAGCTGTTGGAAGGAAATCAGTGAGACGGTTAGCAAAACGCATGTCCTTTTGGTTTCTAAGGCGCACCAAATCCCTCATCAGCGATCAACTCCCAAGAAAAGAAGACCTGGTAAATTATGCTCAACTTGGCAATATAACAGTGTTTCTGAATGAATGCAGTTTGCCAACCTTTGCATAAAAATCTGCCGAACAATGCTTATTAACTCCTCATTGAGATCAGCCATGACATTATTGAATGGTGGAGCATATTCATGGAACCAAATGGGTTCTCCTGCTCTTGTTTTCAGTGTGAAGAAGGGTCTCGACCCGAAACATCGCACATTCCTTCTCTCCAGAGATGCTGCCTGTCCTGCTGAGTTACTCCAGCATTTTGTGTCTATCTCCTGTTTCCTATGTCCCAAAGCATCCATGGCTTTGTTTTGCAACATGCAGAAGTGACAACTGATTTTTGTTGCTTTGCTCTAAAATATAATTATGATTAATGTGCTATCCGTGGAGCAGGTGAAGAGATGAATCACTAAGAAACATGCAGTACGAATTTACCAGAGATTGTGCAGCACTTCTTTAACGGCAGCTGGTTAAACAGAGGGCTGGTATGCTGCCAGGCAACAACGCTGCAGTAAGGGCTAGGGAGGAGTGAGAACAAGAAAGAGTGCGTCACGAGGGAAGTTCTGGAGAAATCCAGTGAGCCAAGAAATTGGTGATGAGTTGGGGAGCATATATTTCAGGGGCCAATATGATTTCAACTGGAGGTATGCTGACATTTGCTAGATGCCCTGTGCTCTTTTCCCATGATTACTGTAGGAAAACCTTTGAATCCAGCAGTTACTGCATGTATTAAATCCAGCATAGGGCTTAAGTTTGAGGCATGGATAATAGAAACATAGAAAAATAGGTGCAGGAGTAGGCCATTCGGCCCTTCGAGCCTGCACCGCCATTCAATGTGATCATGGCTGATCATCCAACTCAGTATCCCGTACCTGCCTTCTCTCCATACCCCCTGATCCCTTTAGCCACAAGTGCCACATCTAACGCCCTCTTAAATATAGCCAATGAACTGGCCTCAACTACCTTCTGTGGCAGAGAATTCCAGAGACTCACCACTCTCTGTGTACAGAATGTTTTCCTCATCTCGGTCCTAAAGGAATTCCCCCTTATCCTTGGACTGTGACCCCTTCTTCTGGACTCCCCCAACATCGGGAACAATCTTCCAGCATCTAGCTTGTCCAACCCCTTAAGAATTTTGTAAGTTTCATGGAAACTTGTAAGTTTCAAGAGGCATGTGCCTTATAAACATTTTAGCAGACCCAGATTTGTAGAGGAAGTTATTCAGTCGTTTTCTGTTTAAAATCTAGAAATTGATCGTAATATTGGTTTAAATGTCTTTCCCTTGAACTTGTATATCCTCATCCTGTTGCTACCCAATAACTTCTTCTTGCGTATGGTGTGCACAGCCTAAAGTTGTAAGTCAACATGTTCTATTTGATCTATTTGTTTATGCACGTCGGGTTGATTGCATTAGTCGAAACAGGGTGGACCACGTAAAGGTTATAAAAAAACCACCGCAGCCAATAACTGACAATCCCATTTCCTGGCAATCTCATACTTTCCCATTGTTGTATGAGATAAAGGTTGATATCAAGCAAACCTAATATTTTTATTCGAGCTGAAAGTTTGACATATTCATATTTCTTACTCAAATTTCTTCAACATAAGTGCACAAGTGAACTTACGTATTCACAAGACCTCAGCTCACAACTGAGAAGAGTTGGGTTAAATTGTTTGAATCACAAGGTAGATATTTTTGAACATATATGCCTGTATAAATGTGAGGTTTTGGAATGCTCAGCTAGATGTGTGAGCTGGATACAAATGTCATAGAGTCCTAATCTACACCTGGAGACAAGCTGTTGTTCCCTGTAATCCTTAGTGCCCACTTTGCTTTTCAGTACATACAGTGCCTGTTTGGGTAATGTTTGGGATAAAGACCCATCATTTATTTATTTGCCTCTGTACTGCACAATTTGAGAAAAAAATCACATGTGGTTAAAGTGCACATTGTCAGATTTTAATAAAGGCCATTATACATTTTGGTTTCACCACGTAGAAATTACAGCTGTGTTTATACATAGTCCCCCCCCATTTCAGGGCACCATCATGTTTGGGACACAGCAATGTCGTGTAAATCAGAGTAGTCATGTTTAGTATTTTGTTGCATATTCTTTGCATGCAATAACTGCTTGAAGTCTGTGTTTCATGGACCAGTTGTTGGGTGTCTTCTCTGGTATTGCTCTGCCAGGCCTGTATTGCAGCCATCTTTAGCTTGTGCTTGTTTTGGGGGCTAGTCCCCTTCAGTTTTCTCTTCAGCATATAAAAGGCATGCTCAATTGGGTTCAGATCGGGTGATTGACTTGGCCACTCAAGAATTGCCCATTTTTTAGCTTTGAAAAACTCCTTTGTTGCTTTAGCAGTATGTTTGGGATCATTGTCTTGCTGTAGAATGAACTGCCGGCCAATGCGTTTTGAGACATTTGTTTGAACTTGAGCAGATAGGATGTGTCTATACACTATAGAATTAATTATGCTACTACCACCAGCAGTTGTATCATCAATGAAGATAAGTGAGCCAGTACCTTCAGCAGCCATACATGCCCTGGCCATAACACCCCCACCACCGTGTTTCACAGATGAGGTGGTATGCTTGGGATCTTGGGCAGTTCCTTCTCTCCTCCATACTTTGCTTTTGCCATCTCTCTGATATAAATTAATCTTCTTCTCATCTGTCCATAAGACCTTTTCCCTGAACTTTTCCTGGTATGTTGTCTCTGTATTTCTGTTCAGGAAGTCTTCTGCAGACAGTGGTCATTGACAAATCCACACCTGACTCCTGAAGAATGGTTCTGATCTGTCGGACAGGTGTTTGGGGATTTTTCTTTATTATAGACAGAATTAATTTGTCATCAGCTGTGGAGGTCCTCCTTGGCCTGCCAGTCCCTTTGCAATTAGTAAACTCACAAGTGCTCTCTTCTTAATGATGTTCTAAACAGTTCATTTTGGTCAGCCTAAGGTTTGGCTGATGTCTCTAATAGTTGTATTCTTGTTTCTCAGTCTCATAATGGCTTCTTTGAATTTCATTGGCACAACTTTGGTCCTCATGTTGATAAACAGCAATAACAGTTTCCAACGGTGATGGAATGACTGGAGGAAAGACGAGATGCTGAGAGCTCTCTTATGCCTGCATTAAGGAGGCAATTAAACACACCTGAGCAATTACAAACACACGTGAAGCCATGTGTCCCAAACATTATGGTCCCCTGAAATGGGAGGGACTAAGTATAAAACAGCTGCAATTTCTACATGGTGAAACCAAAATGTATAAAAATGGCCTTTATTAAAATCTGACAATGTGCACTTTAACCACATGTGATTGTTTTCTATTACAAATCTCAAATTGTGGAGTACAGAGGCAAATAAATAAATGATGAATCTTTGTCCAAAATATTATGGAGGGCACTGTAAGTAACTTTGAAAGAGCAAATATTTCAGAAAACTCATCACTTTATTTGGACCTAGTGTTTTACCTCATTAAAAAAAAACTGATTTTGGGAGGTAGTTACACTATTCAGCTGTAATTTTTGTGTGTGAATTGTCAAACAACAATAAATTATGTTGAAATAGGATAATTATGAAGATCATTGTCAGGTTAGACATGATATTTTCTCTGCAGTGATTGACTTGCTGAATATTTCTGAAATTTTAATTAGGAATTTTGAACATTCATTAGGTTTTCCTATTTTTTACTGAAACAATTAAGTGATTAAGTGAACACTGTCAATCAGTAGCTAATTAAAGTTAAGTTATCATAGTTTCAAAAATCCTTGTGTCAAACTCTGTTCAAAACCATTCCCTGACTAAACCATGAGTATAGTAATACTTCCATTTTAACATTGTTCAGCATCTTTCTTCATGTTCATTTATTTATCATTTATAATTAAAGTTGGACAGAAAACTTTAGATGGTACTGTCCTCCACCAACATCTTGTTTCCACTGGCTTGATGCACATCTACCTGAAAGTGTCCTCACATAGAAGCCACTAAGAAACGTAGTAATAATTGATATAAAAACAGAAAATGCTGAAGCACGTAGGCGGTATCTGTGAAAGAAAAACAGGGTTAATGTTTCAGGTCAATTTTATTTCAGATTTCCAGCATCTACATTTATTTGCTTTTCAAATAAAGTTAATGATCTCGGGTTTCTATATAGGTATGGTACAATTATGATTGTAATTTAATAAGTTACCGACATCCAGGATTAGATGCCTGAACTGGTCACAAGTGACCTAACTGGTTATCAGTGGATGAGTTAAGAAGTCCAGAATTTCCTAATTTTAAGCATATTATTCTTCTCAGGTGGTTTACTGCTCTCTAACAGAATTCCAGAAGTCTGTGTATAAGGCGGTGTTGGAGACAGAAGATATAAAGTTGGTGATGCGTGGCTGGAGTCCATGTGATTGCAACAGTGGCCGAAAAAGGAAAAACTGCTGTTATAAGGTCAGCCCCAAGAATTGGACATCAATGGTCTTATTGGTGAATAAGTTAATGATGGCACTGTGGCAAAGCTGATAGACCTGCTGCTTCACAGCACCTGTGACCTAGGATCGATCCTGACCTCAGGTGCCGTCTGTGGTGTTTGCATGGATCCCTGTGACTGTTTCCACTGGATGCTCCGGTTTCCTCCCACATCCCAAAGAAGTGCAGGTTTGTAGGTTAATTGGCCTCTGAAATTGCCCCAAATGTGTTGGGTGGGGATGCAAAAGTGAGATAACATAGAACTAGTGTGAACGGGTGATCGATGGCTGGGGTGGACTCAGTGAACTGAAGGGCCTGTTTCCATTGCTGTATCTTTCAATGTTTCACTCAAAGTCAAACAGACAGGTGCTAAATTTGATGAAATTAAATCACATTCACATCGGCGCGACTCTCGTTGCAGCGGCCTCTGCAGTCCGTCTGTCTTTTTTTAATTTTTTGTCTCGTTTGAGTGTAGTTAGTGTTTTTTTTTAGCTGGATATGTGTGGGGGGGCGGGGTGGGGGAAACTTTTTAAATATTTTCCCTGTACCCGACCTTTCCTCTGTTGGGTCTCCGTTGTCGTTGGGGCCTAGCACCGTGGAGCGGCATCCAACCGGACCTGGGGCTCCAGTCGTGGAGCTGCGGACTTACCAACGTGGAGCTGGCCGAGTTAGGAACAGAAGGAGCTGTGGTGGTAGGTCCCTGGTGGGAGACCGCTTTTTGGAGCTCCCGCGGCGGCAACTTCTCCCGCGGCGGCAACTTCTCCCGCCTGAGTTGCGGGGTTGAAAATGACCCGTAGCAGGTCCTTACATCGACTGGCGCGGCTTTAATGCTGTGGGACTTGCTAGCGCCCGCCGGGGGCTCCAACATCAAGACCCGGAGCGCGGCCTTGCACCGCCCGGCGCGGCCTGAATGGCCGCGGGACTTATTTACCATCGCCCGCCATGGGCTTTGACTCTGACATCGGGAGGAGAATGGGGAGTGCAGGGTAGAGATAAGACTTTGCCGCAGGGGAGAGATAAGATTTTGCCTTCCATCACATTGAGGAGGAGATTCATTGTGATGGATGTTTGTGTAAATTGTGTTGTGTCTTGGTTCTTTTCTTGTTTGTATGACTGCAGAAACTAAATTTCGTTTGAACCTCAATGAAGTTCAAATGACAATAAACGGTATTGTATTGTATAATATAATGCATATTTGTGTGTTTTTTTTAAATTAAAATTTCCAAACAGTTTCTGTTTTGGCCCAGTCTCCATGTCCACATTATATTCAAATGGAAATAAGAAACTAAGTGTTGAATTGTACAGTGCCCTCCTTAGAGTCAAGAGTTTTATTGTCATATATCCCAGATAGGACAATGAAATTCTTACTTGCTGCAGCACAACAGAATATGTAAACTGTACATAGCAGGAGAAAAAAGGTTCAGTGTGTATGTATGCACATGCACACATACTCAATAAATAAACAAATATAGTGCATAAATAATAATAGCATGTTGTAGTTCAGAGCTTATTTGTTATCGTGTTTAATAGCCTGATGGCTGCAGGGAAGAAGCTGTTCCTGAACCTGGACATTACAGTTTTTAGGCTGCTGTACCTTCTTCCCAATGGCAATGGTGAAATGAGTGTGTGGCCAGGATGGTGTGGGTCTTTGATGATGTTGGCTGCCTTTTTGAGGCAGCGACTTCGATAGATCCCTTCGATGGTGGGGAGGTCAGTGCCGGTGATGGACTGGGCAGTGGTCACAACTTTTTGCAGTCTTTTCCGCCCCAGGACGTTCAAGTTGCCGAAACAAGCCACGATGCAACCAGTCAGTATGCTCTCTACTGTGCAGCTGTAGAAGTTCAAGAGAATCCTCTTTGACATACCGAATCTCCGTAATCTTCTCAAGAAGTATCGGCGCTGATGTGCCTTCTTTATAATTGCATCAGTATGCTGGGTCCAGGAAAGATCTTCGGAAATATGCACGCCCAGGAATTTGAAGTTTTTGACCCTCTCCACCATCGTCCCATTGATATAAACAGGATATCGCATGATGTTTGGGACAAAGACCCATCATTTGTTTATTTGACTCTGTACTCCACAATTTGAGATTTGTGATAGAAAAAAATCACATAGAAACATAGAAAATAGGTGCAGGAGTAGGCCATTTGGTCCTTCGAGCCTGCACCGCCATTCAATATGATCATGGCTGATCATCCAACTCAGTATCCTGTACCTGCCTTCTCTCCATACCCCCTGATCCCATTAGCCACAAGGGCCACATCTAACTCCCTCTTAAATATAGCCAATGAACTGGCCTCAACTACCTTCTGTGGCAGAGAATTCCACAGATTCACCACTCTCTGTGTGAAAAATTATTTTCTCATCTCGGTCCTAAAAGACTTCCCCCTTATCCTTAAACAGTGACCCCTTGTCCTGGACTTCCCCAACATCGGGAACAATCTTCCTGCATCTAGCCTGTCCAACCCCTTAAGAATTTTGTAAGTCTTATATAATATATAATATTTTTTTGGACAGGGAAATGCGAAAAACGGTATTATTCCGACAAAAATGGGAAAATGAAATTGGTTTACCTATAACAGAAGATTTATGGGAAGAAAGCTTACAACGAATTCATCGCTGTTCGTTAAATGCCAGACATACTTTGATACAATTCAAAGTAATACATAGATTACACTACTCAAAAAAGAAATTAAATAGAATTTTTCCTACTATATCACCATTGTGTGATAAATGTCAGCACATAGAAGCCGATTTAAATCATAGTTTTGTAATATGTACAAAACTTAAAAGTTATTGGACTGAGATTTTTAAAATTATTTCCACAGTTTTAAAGATCACATTAAGCCCTGACTCAAAATTAATTATATTTGGGGTTTTAGATTCAAATCAAATTTTAACAGCAAATCAAAGAAATTTTCTGGATTACTGTTTAATAATTGGAAAAAAATTAATATTACAATTTTGGAAGGGACCATTATCCCTGACAATTAAAATGTGGACAGTGGAAATGTTGGAGACATTACAATTGGAGAGAATTAGATTTATCCTAATGGATAAACCTGAGACTTTTGAACAAATATGGTCTCCATTCACTGATTATATGAAGGGGTAGCTGGGCTCAGCATCGAAACTCAATGAGTACCCGGTGGAAAGATCAAACAAAAATGTTTAAGATCAGATTTATATACTTGTCTCTATATATTATAATTAGAAATTGTTCCACTCATTGATAAGTTGTATACCGTTTTCTTTTCCACAAGTATTTCTTTTTTTGTTTTTTGTTTTTGTTTATTTTATTTTATTTTTTTTTTCTCTTCTCTCTCTTCTTTATATTAATCAACTATAATCATACTCTTATAATTATTCACTATTCTTTCTTTATACTTTTTTCACTCTATAAAAAAAAAAGTGAGGCCAATATATATATTTTGCTAACATTTATATAATTTTGGAAAGATGTATCAACTATATTTGGAAAAAAATGCTATATTATTTGTTATATGTATGGCCTCTAATAAAAATATATTCAAACTGAATTTTGTAAGTCTCTACGAGATCCCCCCTCAATCTTCTAAATTCCAGCAAGTACAAGCCGAGTCTATCCAGTCTTTCTTCATATGGAAGTCCTGCCATCCCAGAAATCAGTCTGGTGAACCTTCTCTGTACTCCCTCAGGTGTGGCCTCACCAAGACCCTGTACAATTGCAGTAGAACCTCCTGCTCTTGTACTCAAATCCTTTTGCTATGAATGCCAACATACCATTCACTTTCTTAACAGCCTGCTGCACCTGCATGCCTACTATCAATGACTGGTGTACCATGACACCCAGGTCTTGTTGCATCTCCCATTTTCCTAATCGGTCACCATTCAAATAATAGTCTACTTTCCTGTTTTTGCCACCAAAGTGGATAACCTCACATTTATCCACATTATACTGCATCTGCCATGCATTTGCCCACTCACCCAACCTATCCAAGTCACCTTGCAGCCTCCTAGCATCCTCGTCACAGCTAACACTGCCCCCCAGCATCGTGTCATCTGCAAACTTCGAGATGTTGCATTTAATTCCCTCGTCCAAATCATTAATATATATTGTAAATAGCTGGGGTCCCAGCACTGAGCCTTGCGGCACCCCACTAATCACTGCCTGCCATCCTGAAAAGGACCCGTTCACTCCTACTCTTTGCTTCCTGTCTGCCAGCCAGTTCTCTATCCACAACAATACTGAACCGCCAATACCGTGTGCTTTAAGTTTGTATACTAATCTCTTGTTTGGGACCTTGTTGAAAGCCATGTGGTTGAGGTGCATGTTGTCAGATTTTAATAAAGGCCATTTTTACACAATAATGTCATGTCAATTAAAGTAGTCATGTTTAGTGATTTGTTGCATATCCTTTCCATGCAATGACTGCTGGAAGTCTGCAATTCATGGACATGAACATGGGTGTCGTATCTGGTGATGCTCTGCCCTGTATTGCAGCCATCTTTAGCTCATGCTTATTTTAGCAGCTAGTCCCCTTCAGTTTTCTCTTATAAAAGGCATGCTCAATTGTAAGTAAGTAAGTAAATTTTATTTATATAACATGTTTAAATCAACTCGCGTTGAAACCAAAGTGCTTTACATAGAAGAAATAATTAAGTTTCCGTACATCCATAGAAAAATAAAATAAAATAAAAATGACACAACACATTATAGAATTCAACATGAACGTCCCCCCACAACAGAATGAAAATTTTCCACTGTGGGGCAAGGCATCAGAAAGTTCAGTCCTCTTCCTCTGTGATCACCCGAGGTTGGGGTCTATTTGTGGCCTCCGCAGCCAGTCCGATGTTTTCAGGCCCTCTTGCCGTGAAGATGGAAGTAGTCATGTTTAGTTCAGGGTTCAGATTGGGTTTGAAAAACTCCTTTGTTGCTTTAGCAGTATGTTTGGGATCATAGTCTTGCTGTAGAATGAACCACTGGCCAATGAGTTTTGAGACATTTGGTTGAACTTGAGCAGATAGGATGTGTTTATACACTTCAGAATTCATTATGCTACTAACATCAGCAGTTGTATCATCAATAAAGATAAATGAGCCAGTACCTTCAGCAGCCATACATGCCCAGGCCATACCCCCACCACCGTGTTTTACAGATGAGGTGGTATGCTTGGGATCTAGGGCAGTTTCTTCTCTGCTCCATACTTTGCTCTTGCCATCACTCTGATATGTTAATCTTCATCTCATCTGTCCACAAGACCTTTTCCCAGAACTGTGGTTGCTCTTTTAAGTACTTGGCAAACTGTAAACTGGCCATCTTATTTTTGCGGCTAACCAGTGGTTTGCATCTTGCAGTGTAGCTTCTGTATTTCTGTTCATGAAGTCTCCTACGGACAGTGGTCATTGACAAATCTACACCTGACTCCTGAAGAGTGTTTCTGATCTGTCGGACATGTGTTTGAGAATTTTTCTTTATTATAGAGGAATGCTGGAGTCAATTATAAAAGATGAAATAGCGGCACATTTGGATAGCAGTAACGGGATCGGTCCAAGTCAGCATCGATTTACAAAGGGAATATCATGCTTGACTAATCTTCTGGAATTTTCTGAGGATGTAACTAGGAAAATGGACAAGGGAGAGCCAGTGGATGTAGTGTACCTGGACTTTCAGAAAGCATTTGTTAATATGCCCCACATAGGAGATTAGTGGGCAAAATTAGAGCACATGGTCTTGCGGGTAGGGTATTCACATGGGTAGAAAATTGGTTGGCAGATAAGAAACAAAGAGTAGGGATTAAAGGGTCCATTTCAGAATGACAGGCAGTGACTAGTGGTCACTACTGGTGACTAGCAAGGCTCAGTGCTGGAACCACAGCTATTTACAATATACATCAATGATTTAGATGAAGGGATTAACATTAGCAAAGTAACATTAGCAAATTTGTAGATGACACAAAGCTGGGTGGCAGTGTGCACTGTGAGGAGGATGCTATGAGGATGCAAGGTGACTTGGACAGGTTGGGTTAGTGGGCAGATGCTAGGCAAATGCAGTTTAATGTAGATAAATGTGAGGTTATCCACTTTGGTGGCATAAACAGGAAGGCAGATTATTATCTGAATGGTGTCAACTTGGGAAAAGGGAGAAGTAAAAGCGATCTGGGGGTCCTTGTTTAAGAAGGAACTGCAGATGCTGGAAAATCGAAGGTAGACAAAAATGCTGGAGAAACTCAGCGGTTGAGGCAGCAGCTATGGAGCGAAGGAAATAGGCGACGTTTCGAGTCGAGACCCTTCTTCAGACCTTGGGGGTCCTTGTACATCAGTCACTGAAAGTAAGCATGCAGGTACAGTAGGCTGTGAAGAAAGCGAATGGCATGTTGGCCTTCATAACAAGAGGAGTGAGCATAGGAGAAACGAGGTCCTTCTGCAGTTGTACAGGGTCCTAGTGAGACCACACCTGGAGTATTGTATGCAGTTTTGGTCTCCAAATTTGAGAAAGGACATTCTTGCTATTGAGGAAGTGCAGCGTAGGTTCACGAGGTAATTCCCGGGATGGCGGGACTGTCATATGTGGATAGAATGGAGTGGCTGGGCTTGTATACTCTGGAATTTAGAAGGATGAGAGGGAATCGTATTGAAACATATAAGATTATTAAGGGATTGGACACGCTAGAGGCAGGAAACATGTTCCCGATGTTGGAGGAGTCCAGAACCAGGGGCCGCAATTTAAGAATAAGGGGTAGGCCATTTAGAACGGAGATTTTTCTATTACAAATCTCAAATTGTGGAGTACATAGGCAAATAAATAAATGATGGGTCCTTGTCCCAAATATTATGGAGGGCACTGTAACTCCAGAAAATAGGCTGGGGACATGCTATGGGTTAAGCAAAGATTTCAGAAAAAGAACTGAGCCAGCCTCCAATGCAATCACTTGAAGTTTTAACAGAGGCAGAATGAAGGATGACTGGCAAGTTCACTGTGGGAATCTGGTTGCCTTAATTTTCCACCTTCACTCTCTGCAAAATTAATCTTATTCCCCCACTTCCAGCAGCCCTCCCCAAAATCATGATTAGAATTACCGTGATTGGGACTACACCAGAGGATCAGATTGATTACTCATCAAAACCGAGATTGATGGTACTTTTGGGGCTGTAGGCTTTAACTTAGTAAAGTAGGGATTTTGCTGAGCTGTGTTTCAGTTCAGATCTTGCTGGCAATAGGTGAGATGCTTCAGTTAACTTTTACAGAAGTTTGAAGAAACAAAGTTTCCCAAACTTTCAATAGTAGCCCCAATTCCCTGCATCCACCCAAAGGAACACATCTCTCAGTTGAGACCTAGGCATTAGAATCCCCAAATTATTTGTGCAAGCTCAAAGTTAATTAAAATAAAAACATTTTATACCCTTAGTGTAAATGCTAAATGATGCTGGAATCATTCATTCCAGCTAAACCATCAGTAACAGGGGGATATATTCTGATGTACATTTAAGCTACATTGTTAAGTTTTGAATCACCTTGTAACTTACACATAGTAAATTCTGGGTGTCCCTTCTTAGCAATTCTTCAGTGTTCTCCCTACGCTGGATTTTTTAAGTAAACACTGCTGTTTCTATAATATATACTTTTGGCTGGGTTTTCTACTCATCAAGTCAAGGGCTTCTGAATGGAACTCTTTTTTTTCCTTTTGGCAGTCAGTGTGAGAATTAAATTTGGGTCGGGAATTGCACAAATTAGTTTGAGTAAAGCTCCCCTGTGTTCCACTATGCATTAACCCTTTGGTGAAGTGTTACAACATTTCCATTTCCTTCCATTAGTGATCTCTTCACTGCAGTTGGTGCAGGAATGTGAGCAGTTTGAAGTTGTGGCCCCATAGTTGAAATTCTTCAACTTTACCTTACGCGGGAGCATTATAGCTGGCAAAGCAGTTTCTTTATAACCATTCAGAATTCCACTGTGCCTCATCTTGACCTAAATTAAATTTAATTCTGAATTTAAAAACTCACTGAGGAATTGGACATAAAATCCAGGTTGCCACTCTATAGCTGCACTGAAGGAAAGGGCACAGTTGAAATTGAGGAGAGCAGCTGGAGGAACTCAGCGTGGTGTTGCCTGACCCACTGAATTCCTCCAGCTGCTCTTTTTGTTTGCTACAGATCCATAATCTGCAGTCTCTTGTACCTCCAAGGTTAAAATTGACTGAGATGATGAGCTTCTCACTTTTGGTCATTCAAGTATACAGCTAACAATTTAGGGAGACCATTTGTGAAAAATTTGGAGGTCCTTATGTCGTAATCAATGTTCTTTCCTTGTCCAAATAACATAGAAAAAAGTACAGTAAGAGGCCATTTGGTCCCTCAAGCCAGCTCCACCATTCATTGTGATCATGGCTGATCATCCACAATCAGTAAACCGTGCCTGCCTTCTCCCCATATCCCTTGGTTCCGCTAGCCCATAGACCAAACTCTCTTTTAAATTCATCCAGTGAATTAGCCTCTACTGCCTTCTGTGGCAGCGAATTCCACAAATTCACAACTCTCTGGGTGAAAAGGGGTTTTCTCATCTCAGTTTTAAATGGCTTTCCCTTTATTCTTTGGGGAACTATCAGGGACTGTGGCCCCTGGTTCTGGACTCCCCCAACATTGGGAACATTTTCCTGCATCTAGCTTGTCCAGTCCTTTTATAATTTTATATGTTTCAATAACATTTCCTTTCATCCTTCTAAATTCCAGTGATTACAATCCCAGTCTTTCAAATCTTCCCTCATATGACAGTCCCACTATCCCGAGGATTAACCTCATGAACCTACGCTGCACTGCCTCAATAGCAAGGATGTCCTTCCTCAAAGTAGGAGACTGAAACTGCACACAATACATCAGATGTGGTCTCACCAGGGTCCTGTACAACTGCAGAAGGACTTGCTTACTCCTATACTCAAATCCTCTTGTTATGAAGGCCTACATGCCATTAAATTTCTTCAATGCCTGTTGCACATGCATGTGACTGGTGTACAAGGACACCCAGGTCTCGCTGCACTTCCCTTTTTCCGAATCCGACACCATTGAGATAATAATCTGCCTCCTTGTTCTTGCCGCAAAAGTTTATCTACATTATACTGCATCTGCCCACTCACTCAACCTACCCAAGTCACCATGCAACGTCCTAGCATCCTCTTCGCAGTTCACACTGCCACCCAGCTTTGTGTCACCTGCAAATTTGCTAGTGTTGTGGCCCCAGCACTGAGCCTTGTGGCACGCCACTCCATGTGCAATTGTATTGGGGGTAGGGTATTGACATGGATAGATAATTGGTTGGCAGACAGGAAACAAAGAGTAGGAATAAACACGTCCCTGTCAGAATGGCAGGCACTGGCGAGTGGAGTGCTGCAAGGCTCGTTGCAGGGGCCACAACTATTTACAATATATATAAATGATTAAGATTATGTAATTAAAAGTAACTAGCAAATTTGCAGATGACACAAAGCTGGGTGGCAGTGTGAAGTGCGAAGAGGATGCTATGAGGTTGCAGGGTGACTTGGACTTTCATTATGGAAAAGTACCATGCTCATTGGCATCCTATCATATGAAATATTTTATCTTTATCAAGTCTTTATCACAGTGACACCTCTCAGTCTAGTGATGTTGCACTAGATTAACTGAAGCTGTAAAGAAATCCAAGCATAAATGCAATTGTTGAACATCGCTGATCTATCAGATTCATAAATGCAATGAAAATGGCACATCCCTAAAAGTTTGCCAGACCTGGCAAAACATTCCTTTTCTTAACTAAAAGAGACAAGTTCTCAATTAGTGTCTAATGATGATATTTTTTTTTGTTTCTGAGTTCCTTCTGTTAATCTGATATTGGAATCATATGATCGATTTGAACTTACTAATATATAATTTTTTGTTGTTTGTTTCAGCGCAATCGAGAAGGCTCTACAGTACGTCAAATCTACTTTAGTTATCTGACAGTCCTCCGTAAGATATCAAATCATGTTGCACTCCTGCAACCTAATGAGAACACTAGCAAGATGCAGGTATTTGCTTGATTACTTGGAATTACAAGTTGTGAAATGAGGATTTCATTTCAAGTAGGTCAGTAAATTGCAAAAGACTGCAGGTACTGGAACCTGGAGCATAAAAAAAGCTGCTGGAGGAACTTAGTGGGTCAGGCAGCACACATAGTCTCGACTCAAAATATCATCTGACATTTTGCGTCCACGTATGCTTCCTTCGGCATCTTGTTTTTTGCTCAAGTAAATTACAGGACTATCAAATATTGAGATGAACTGCCCCTTTCAGAGGTGCCAGGGAGTTATTCTTAAATTAGTACGTCCACATTAATTAGGATAATGCAATGAATGGGACTTTTATTGGAAATAATGTAGATTTGGGGAATTAAAATAAACTGTTCCTGAGGAAAGGCACTCTGAGTACCAAGTTATAATTTCTGCTTGGCAACTTTATGTGTAATTGCAGCCAGAACTTAGACCATTTCATTGCCCCAAGATGTTCTGACAAACTCCCAGTGGAGTTTAGAAATTAGCTCAAGTGATAGTTGCAATATGCCTAACTAACGTCATTTCTATGTGTATGTGTATATACGAGAAAGAGGGTTGCTATGACACATTTATATTTCCCTACTCATGATTTGTAGCTGTGTAGTATAATATAGTACACAGTGAATTTACAGCAGAAGCATTATCCTCTGGAGATTGACAGTAAAGAGATTGCCCTCACAGAATGAGATTTTGTAACAGGTTAATTTCCCTCCGATCAGCACCATCTATTTTGGTCTTGGTAGAGCCTTACATTGAAACCTTGATAACATTTTGGGCATTCACAATCCCTTAAGAAGCTGGTACCCATTGCCAGTTTCCATTTAGTAGTGAAAGCCCTACTGGACGCTTGATGTTCAGTCTGAATATAAATAGCTTGTGGTATGGTTATGGTTTGAGGTAAGTCTGGAGGGGGTCAAATCCCTACTAATCATCAGGAATCTCTGGCTACCTGGCCCTTCCTATGTGTCTGTACTCACCCTGGCTCCCTGGCTCCCTTGATCGCCAATTTCATACTGGCAAAGTGTTTCTCCTGTAGTTAGATATGATGATCAGCTTGTTCCATAGCCTTTCAGTTAGAAAGCATGTTTCAGTCAATGTTTCCCCTTTTATTTGTATTTCCGAAATGAATGATGATATGAAAAGTTTGGGTTAATTTGAAAGAGTAATAGCAAATGCCAGCAATATTCTGATATAGGATCTTTAACCTGGCATGCTTACTGAGTTTTTAACATTTTTGCTGCCTTTTTTCCTGATTTTATCCTAAGGTTTCAGTGTTTAGATTTTCAATTTGGTTTAATTTGGCCCTGCCATGACTGATTTGCTTCAGTAGAAAGTTATTGAAGTAGATGAAGTCAAGATGAGAGTGGACTCAGCTTAAGACGTAAGAAAATGGGGAAAAGCTAGGAATTCTAAGTTAGCAATTTGGGTCTGCAAACTAAAGGGCCTGTCCCACTTGGGCGTCGTTTGCGCGTCATGCAGGTGGTGCGCGAGGATTTTAAGAATTCCAAAATCCTGGGGCGCAGCACGCTACCGCACGTCACTACCTACGTCACCACGGGACGCGTAAATGATGTCGCGTAAATGACATGCAAATAACGCCCAAGTGGGACAGGCCCTTAAAGGGAATTTTTATCCCCCCCCAAATCACTAGACAGTTTCAAAAATTATTTGCCTTGCCCCAGTTAATGAAAATTGACTGATTTTTTAAAAAAAGATACCCATTTGTAAAGGACAGCTGATGTGCCATTATTGCAATTTAGTGATCTACTTATAATATGACCTGTGTTTTGACATTTGCTATCCCATCTTTCAATATGAAACCTCCCTACCTCACACCCCCTCCCCCTCGAGCCAAGGGTAGCAGATTCCATGAGACCTCCATACCGTATCACCAGACCAGCTACTGGAGACATTGGGAATTTGGCAATCATTGCAAGTCATCATGGAGCCACCTGCCTCCTGACCTAAAGACATTGTCGCAGCAATGACTTAAATGTCAGAAGGCAAGTTGGAAGATCCAACCCGTTGTAATGGTGTAGTTCATTAACAATGATAATTCAAAGAATCTCGCTGTGATGAACAAATGGATGCTTCCCAGAACCCCACTGTATTAAAAGCTGGTGCAACTTTTAAAAAAAATGGTTTTAAATGCAACATCGAGACACATATTTGCAATAGGAGCTTTCCTTTCCTGATTATTCCATATTTCTGTCAGTGCTGTGTGAAGTGAAAGAAGATTTTTGATCACCATTTAATTTACTGTTTTGATTTTTGCTTTTGTTTTAGGAATCCACCGTCAGAACAGTTTGTGAACATGTATTTTCCAAGTTTCCAGAGTTTGTGGAGCAGAGTAAAGAAGCTGCTTTTGCAACCATTTCTGATCCCAAATACAGTGGGAAAATGAAGGTAAGAAAATGGACAAATGTTGCATAACTAAATCAAATGATTGTTTTTTATTTGTATTTTCAGTTGCAAGGTTTTGTACTTAATTGACGTAGAGTCATTGAGCATGGAAACAGGCCCTTCAGCCCAACTTGCCCATGCCAACCAAGATGCCCTATCTACCCCTGTCATGCCTGCCTGTATTTGGCTGATATCCCTCTAAACTTTTCCCATTTCTGGCCATATCATTGTAAATCTTCTGTGCACTGCATTAATGCTATTTTTCAGTGCTGCACTAGATGTTGTCTACATGGAATTAAGCAAGGCCTTTCACAAAATACCGCGTGGTAGGTTCGTCTGGAAGGTCAGATCATATGAGAACCAGATCGAACAAACCAATGGATCTAAAATTTGAATGTAGGAGACAGAGGGTTGTTTCTCAGACTGGAGGACTGCAACGAGTGATGTGTCACAGAGATTCGTGCTGGTTGGTGTTCATTATTATTTTAACAATTTTAAATTGCACGGTGGCATAGCGGTAAAGCTACTGCCTTACAGTGGCAGAGAACCCGTTTCGATCCTGACTACGGGTGCTTGTCATTTCGGAGTTTGTACGTTCTCCCTGTGACCTGCATGGGTTTTCTCCGAGTTCTTTGGTTTCCTCCCACACCCCAAAGATGTGCAGGTTTGTAGGTTAATTGACTTGGTATAAATGTAAAATAGTCCCTAGTGTGTGTAGACTGGTGTTTATGCGCGAGATTCGCTGGTCAGTGTGGACACGGTGGGCCGAAGGGCCTGTTTCCGTGCTGCATCTCTAAACTAAACGAATTTGGATTGGAATATAGCTGGCATGGTTAGTAAGTTTGCGAATGATACTGAAATTGGTGGTATAATGGACAGCGAAAAGGTTTACATCAGAAATCTTGATCAATTGTGCTAATGGACTGAGGAAAAAGCAGATGGAGTTTAATTCTGATAAATTCAAAATGTTGCATTCTGGTGAGACAAACAAGGGCAGGACTTGCACAGTAAATGGTTGGTCCCTGGGGAGTGTTGTAGAACAGAGAGACCTAGGGGTGCAGATGCAAAGTTCCTTTAAAATGATACGGCCAGACTGGTTTAGAAGGCATTTGTCATGTTTGTTTTCATTAGTCAGGGTTGTGCATACAGGAGTTGAGACATCTTGTTACAGCTGTACAAGACAGCATTCGTAAGCCAACATATGGAGTACTGTGTACAGTTCTGATGGCCCTGCTGTAGAATGGATGTCATTAAACAGGAAAGAGTACAGGAAAGATTTATGAAGATGTCGCCAAGTCCGGAAGATTTGAGTTATTAAGAGGCTGGAATGATTGGATCCCTTTTCCTTGGAGCATAGAAGTTGAGGCGTAACCTAACAGCGGTTTATAAAACCAAGAAGGGCATAGATAAGATGAGTAGCCACAGACGGTTCCCCAGGGTGGGAGAGTCTAAATTTGGAGGGCATAGGTTTTCATCAACTTATGCGGGAAAGATTAAAGAGGGCATTGAGGAGCACATTTTTCACACAGAGGGTGGCGTGTATCTGGAACGAGCTGCCAGATGAAGTGGGAGAGATGGGTACAATTATGATAATTAAGAAACACTTGGATAGCTATATATACAGGAATGATTGGAGGGATCTGGGCCAGGCATAGACAAGTGGGACTAGCTTGGTCAGCGAGGACATGTTTGGCCAAAAAGAAGGTTTCCTTGTCATGACTAGTTTTTTAATACATTTTGGTTTCACCATGTAGAAATTACAGCTGTATTTCTACATAGTCCCCCCCCCCCCCCCCCCCCCCCCCATTTCAGGGCACCATAATGTTTGGGACACATGGCTTCACAGATGTTTGTAATTGCTCAGGTGTGTTTAAATGCCTCCTTAACACAAGTATAAGAGAGTACTCAATACCGTCTTTCCTTCACCTTTGGAAACGTTTATTGCTGTATATCAACATGAGGACCAAAGTTGTACCAATGAAAATCAAAGAAGCCACTATGAGACTGAGGAACAAGAATAAAACTGTTAGAGACATCAGCCAAACCTTAGGCTGACCAAAATCAACTGTTCGGAACATCATTAAGAAGAAACAGAGCACTGGTGAGCTTACTAATCGCAAATGGACTGGCAGGCCAAGGAAGAACTCCACAGCTGATAGAAGAATTTTCTCTATAATAAAGCAAAATCCCCAAACACCTGTCCAACAGATCTGATACACTCTTCTGGAGTCAGGTGTGGATTTGTCAATGACCACTGTCCGCAGAAGACCACATGGACAGAAATACAGAAGCTACACTGCAAGATGCAAATTACTGGTTAGCCACAAAAATAGGATGGCCAGGTTACAGTTTGCCAAGAAGTACTTAATAGAGCAACCACAGTTCTGGAAAAAGGTCTTGTGGACAGATGAGACGAAGATTAACTTATATCAGAGTGATGGCAAGAGCAAAGCATGGAGGAGGGAAGGAATTGCCCAAGATCCAAAGCATACCACCTCATCTGCGAAACACGGTGGTGGGGGTGTTATGGCCAGGGCATGTATGGCTGTTGAAGGTACTGGCTCATTTATCTTCATTGATGATACAACTGCTGATGATAGTAGCATAATGAATACTGAACTGTATAGACACATCCTATCAGCTCAAGTTCAAACAAATGCCTCAAAAATTGGTCGGCTGTTCATTCTACAGCAAGACAATGATCCCAAACATACTGCTAAAGCAACAAAGGAGTTTTGCAAAGCTTAAAAATTGGTCATTTCTGGAGTGGTCAAGTCAATCACCCGATCTGAACCCAATTGAGCATGCCTTTTATATGCTGAAGAGAAAACTGTAGGGGACTAGCCCCCAAAACAAGCATAAGCTAAAGATGGCTGCAATACAGGCCTGGCAGAGCATCACCAGAGAAGCCACCCAGCAACTGGTGATGTCCATGAATCACTGACTTCAAGCAGTCATTGCATGCAAAGGATATGGAACAAAATACTAAACATGACTATTTTCATTTACATGATATTGCTGTGTTCCAAACATTATGGTGCCCTGAAATGGGGGGACTATGTATAAACACCACTGTGATTTCTACATGGTGAAACCAAAGTGTATAAAAATGGCCTTTATTAAAATCGGACAATATGCACTTTAACCACATGTGATTTTTTTTCTATTACAAATCTCAAATTGTGGAGTACAGAGGCAAATAAATAAATGATGGGTCTTTGTCCCAAACATTATGGCGGGAACTGTATAGGCAGATTGCAGCCTAGCTGGGTTAGAAAGCTCTGTAAACACTGAAGTACACATCAGTAGTTGTAATGTTTTATTACTGAATGAATGAAAGCACTGGACATGGTGCAGAAAATTCCTCATTTCCCTTTGGTGCATTTTGTCTTCTGCGTAGTCCATTCAGTCTGCCTCTGCCAGATGTGGATATGCTTCCTTTGAAAATAACAGTCCAGCCTTTGTACACAAGGCACCAGTTATTTGCTTCCCCAAGCCATGGAACATCTTGCAAATCAGATTATTGGCAGATCCACATCTGTACACATTCAGTGAAGCCAAGGCCTACTGTAAACAGAACAACACAAGAGCACCCCCTGGGCAACTGACTGATTATTTAGAGGAGAGAGTTCCAAGAAGATATTGAGCTAAAATCTTGCTAAAGGAATATTCAGATAAGCCGAGCTCTGTGCAAACCCATTCTAAGAGGCATTTTTTGATTGCTTATTCAGTGAATGGATTTATTGAACTTGTGATATGTTCTCCGATTCTCCGTGGAAACTTGCAATGTGGGCTTAAAGCAAAGCCTGTGTTAATAAACTAGTTTTTCCAGGTTTCCAGAAGTGTGCTTCCATCCACTTGTTAAAAACAGGCAAAACATATTCAATTAAACTAAAGTTGCTGTTGCTTGCAGTTTTTTTTTGGTCCTAATGTTTCTGCATAGTCAACCGTAAATTGACTTTAATATATAGTGTCAGTTCTGCAAAACAAATGGTTTGATTAACTTGAGAATGGCCAATAGAGAATACTTTAATATTTTGGGGAAATGGTAAAAATATGATTGCAAGCATTTAAAATTAAAATGGAACAAACTTACATAAATAGGATATGGAATTGTATATTTTGCTCGCTCATGAACTAAAAAAAAACAGAGGTATGTGATTGCTAGGATGCACATTGGTGAACTATTGTTTAACCATTCCTCTTTCTCATTAAAAATCAATAATCCTGCACAATCAAGATTGCTAGATTGCTAATTTGCATTCAAAAGATTAATGCAATTGTGATGATTTAAATGCTGTCTCCAGCAATTTGAACCATTCGTCTAAATTTTAATTTTCTTTTGAAAAATTATGTTTAAGTTTAATAGTGAGAATCAAGTGAATCAATCGAAGTTAAACTTAATTATTCAATGATGTATTGCAGTCAAGAAACCTAATCATTTTAAGTGTCAATGAGTTGTGATACTACTCAAATGCTGTAATGCTGCAAATAATGAAGTTATGAAAGCAAAGTCAGGCAGCATTGCTGATGGTAGTGCAGCCTTCCTCAACCAACTTAATGCATTCTATGCTCACTTTGAGCAGAAGGCCAACAGGGTGATGACATCTGTCTCGTCAGACTCGAGTATGCTTTTTTCCAGGGTCACTGTGGCAAAAGTTAGATTGGCCATCCTGAGAGTGAACCCACGAAAAGCCACTGGCCAGACGGAGTCCCTGGCCATGTATTTAGGAACTGCACAGACCAACTAGCGGGAATGTTCATGAACATCTTTCATCTCTTCCTACATTCTGAAATACCCACCAGCTTCCAGAAGACCACTATCATCCAGGTGCCAAAAGCAAGATCTTGTACTTTAATGCCTACCGTCCAGTGGCCTTGACTTTCACCATCATTAAATGCTTCGACAGGCTGGTTATGGTGCCCATTAAATCCAATCTAGCAAGTAGCCTTGATTCACAGCAATTTGTCTACCTCTACAACAGGTCCACGGCTGGTGCCATCTCCCTGGTCCTACACTCATCCCTGGAACACCTGGATAAGGAGGACGCCTATGTCAGACTCCTATTCATAGACTACAGGTCTGCTTGCAATACCATTATCTCAACCAAGTTCATCTCCAAACTCTTGGAACTTTGAATCCAGGAGTCAGCAACTGGATCCTCGGCTTCCTGCCAACAGATCACAATCGGCGAGGACCGGTGACTGATCTTCCTCTATGATAATCCTCCACACTGGTGCCCCGCAAGGATGCATTCTTAGTTCTCTACTATGCTCATTATATACTCATGACTGTGCAGTCAAATACCACTCCAACTCAATTTAAAACGTTGTACAAGACACCATCTGGAGTGGAGCAGATATCAAATAATGATGAGATGAAGTACAGGATGGAGATCAAGAATCTCAGAACCTGGTACCAAGACAACAACCTCTCCCTCCATGTCAGCAAGCAAAGAAGATTGTGATCAACGTCAGGAAGTGAAGCAGTGCACAGACCCCCATATACACTGATGGCGCTAAAGTAGAGATGTCGAAAGCTTCAACTTCTTAGAAATAAATATCACCAGCAATATGTCCTAACACATCAAAGCAATGGCCAAGAACACACACCAATGCTTCTGCTTCCTTTGAAGGCTTAGGAAGTTCAGCACAAACCCAACAACCGTCATCAACCTCTACAGATGCGCCATAGAAAACATTTTATCAGGATGCATCATTGCATGATTTGGGAGCAGCTCCTTCCAAGACCACAAGAAATGGCAGAGGTTTGGATGTGGCGCAGACAAACACAAACCAATTTCCCTTCCATCTACACTTCACGCTGCCTCAGCAAGGCCACCCAGCATAATCAAGGACCCGTCTCACCCTGGCCACTCGCTCTTCTCTCCTCTCCCATCAGGCAAGAGGTATAAAAGATTGAAACCTCCAATTTCTCCAGATTCAGGAACAATTTCTTCCCAACTGTTAGTGGATGAACAAAATGTGGCTGAAAATGGTGACAAAGCACTAAGCTGTGGGGAGGACCCAGCTGAACACTATGGTATTGACAGTAACACTTTAGATAAACCAAGATGAAGGATGATAATTATAGGCTTGGAGAAGCTGGAAGTATTAAATTCAGTGATCCAAAGCAAAAATCTAGAAAAGGGAATTTGGTCTTTATGTGAAATTGCACAAATCCAAAGAAAAGGGGAAATGCAGCTACTGAATAAAAGGTATGCGAATCTTTCACTAAGGCACAGAGCCCTAAATATGCAAATCAACAGAAGACATTCCTTGGTTTATATGCAATCCAGGACAAGCAGCTAGTTCGATGGAAGATTATATCAAGCCAAAGATCAAATTTGATCAGATATCACACCAGCATCCCCCACTTTTGTAGATTGTGAGTATATAACTCTTCCTGAGAACTCTGCTCCAATGCCGATCAGCCTTCATAAATAATAGAGGTGAAACCATTTCCTATGAGAAGATTATAAGATATAATGTGAACAAGGAACCACAGGGAACAGTTTATGCTCTTCTCCAATGCCAAAAAATAATGAAAACTTTCCTTAATTTACAGCTTAACAACTGTGTTCAAGTAAGGCCTTTGAGTTCACAACTCCCAAATAACCTCAGAACTAAACTTGAGTTTGGTTTGGTAAATTCAAATTTATAAACCTGCTTCAATTTCTCTGGAAAATTAAACTATTTTTGTTGGAATTATAACCAATAATTTTTTTGTAAAATTGTTTTGGCAATCTCATAAATTAAGTAAGCAAAGCATAATCTATAGGAATGAGAGCAAATGCCGTAGTGCGTCTATCTAATTTCCTAGTACAGCCAGACAGTAAATAAGTTCTGATTTTGGCAATAGAATCACCCATAAAGTGGTAGACTACAGTATTTAATATATTTAAGAATCAAGTTTAAATCATGGAGTAATTTCTTTGCAGACAAGTGGGTTGTGTTATCCTATAAACAAGGATTGACAAGGACTAGGTTCTGACACCCATGAGAAAACACACTTCAATTTAACTGTGAGGTATCATAAGTTTAGGTAATAATGTTATGCTGAGGCCATCAATCGAAATTGTTCAAGTAAAACCTCTATTGGGAATATGGCATGTAAATATCACCTGCCATTGGCATTGTTGCAGACCAGTAGTGGCTTTGTGGTACCTTCCTAATCTCAACTCCAAAGCTGTTCACTATACCTCGGTGCACGTGACAATAAACTCAACTGAACTGAATATTCCTCAACCATTTCTGGCCTATCCACACACCATTTCTAGCTCCTATACATAAGATTGAAAATACGCACCACCAGACTCAGGAACAGCTTCTTCCCCTCTGTTATCCTTCCCTAAGTTAAGGTACTGTCCAATTCTCCTCTGTTTCTTGTGGACATTGGACTTTGTCTCTGGAACTGTTGCTCTTGGGCGGCACAGTGGTGCAGCGGTAGAGTGGCTGCCTTACAGCACCAGAGATTCAGGTTCGATCCTGTCTCTGGGTGCTGTCTGTACGGATTTTGTACGTTCTCCCTGTGATTGCGTGGTCTTTCTCCAGGTGCTCCGGTTTCCTCCCACATTCCAAAGACGTGCAGGTTTCTAGGTTAATTGGCTTCTATAAATTGTATCTGGGTGTAGTATAGAACTAACGTACAGATGATTACTAATTGGCGTGGACTCCGTGGACTGAAGGGCCTGTTTCCACGCTGCATCTCTAAACTTAACAATAATGCTGAGAGCTATATTCTCCATTCTCTATTTTTCCCTTGACTTATTGAACTTGAGTTTAGCTTGATTGTATTTATGTATAATATTATCTGATTTGTTTTGATAGCATGCAGAATAAAGTTTTTCACTACTTCGATACATGTGATAATAATAAACTTATTGGTCACGAAAATTGCTGTGAGCTGTCATCTTGCTGAGCTCTATCCCTGCCTCAGATACTACTACAACAATGATTCTTTCTGAAAGCACTGGACAAAAACATGATACAAGAATTTTTGAAAAGTAGATTTTGAGATTTTTCCCAAATATATGTCCTAAAGCTAAGAAGGCAATGTGACAAGCATAGTACATTAAATACTTTTGATTCAGTTTCATGTAAAGTTGGTCGTGCAGTCACCCTAAAAAATTCATACGTGGCAATTGTGACTACTTACCTCTTGTGGATGCTGATATACAAAACAATGGGACTAATCACCTGCCTGCTTTGCCTGATCTGCCCAAGGTCGCAACTCCTCTTCTGTGTCAGTTCCACATACCCCTCAATTTCCCAGTCTTCCAAAAAACTATCTACCTCTTTTAATACCTCTGATGGTCTAGCTTGTGTTTTCCTCTGGGTTGGAGATTTGCCATCCTCTGCCAGAAGCAATGCCTTAACACCTCAATATTAAGGACCTTCCCCATGTCATATAATTATGTCTCCTTGTTTGAGACTCTTCCACTGGTGGAAAATTTCAAAATCTATTTTTTGGAAACCCATGTTTCTGATGCTCTTGTCCAGTGTATTTCCAAAGGATTGCTGTGGTAGAGTAAGTTAAGTATGAGGAAGAAATGCTCAGTGGTGTGTGAGATTATAGCAATTTTTAAGGCATCAGTTCCTAAAACAGATGGAGTAGAGGATAGCAAGGATGGACTTAGTTTGGGGGAAATATAAATGTTGGTAAAGCAGATACTTTTTGAAGAGGTTACTAGGGAAATTGACGAGGGTAAAGCAGTGGATGTTGTCTATATGGACTTCAGTAAGGCCTTTGACAAGGTTCCTCATGGAAGGTTGGTTAAGAAGGTTCAACTGTTGGGTATAAATGCAGGAATAGCAAGATGGATTCAACAGTGGCTGAATGGGAGAAGCCAGAGGGTAATGGTGGATGGCTGTTTGTCGGGTTGGAGGCAGGTGACTAGTGGGGTGCCTCAGGGATCTGTGTTGGGTCCTTTGTTGTTTGTCATGAACATCAATGATCTGGATGAAGGGGTGGTAAATTGGATTAGTAAGTATGCAGATGATACCAAGATAGGGGGTGTTGTGGATAATGAAGAGGATTTCCAAAGTCTACAGAGTGATTTAGGCCAGTTGGAAAAATGGGCTGAAAGATGGCAGATGGAGTTTAATGCTGATAAATGTGAGGTGCTACACCTTGGCAGGACAAATCAAAATAGGACGTACATGGTAAACGGTAGGGAATTGAAGAATACAGTTGAACAGAGGGATCTGGGAATAACCGTGCATAGTTCCTTGAAGGTAGAATCTCATATAGATAGGGTGGTAAAGAAAGCTTTTGGTATGCTAGCCTTTATAAATCAGAGCATTGAGTATAGAAGCTGGGATGTAATGTTAAAATTGTACAAGGCGTTGGTGAGACCAAATCTGGAGTATGGTGTACAATTTTGGTCGCCCAATTATAGGAAGGATGTCAACAAAATAGAGAGGGTACAGAGGAGATTTACTAGAATGTTGCCTGGGTTTCAACAGCTAAGTTACAGAGATAGGTTGAATAAGTTAGGTCTTTATTCTCTGGAGCGCAGAAGGTTAAGGGGGGACTTGATAGAGGTCTTTAAAATGATGAGAGGGATAGACAGAGTTAATGTGGACAAGCTTTTCCCTTTGAGAATAGGGAAGATTCAAACAAGAGGACATGACTTTAGAATTAAGGGACAGAGGTTTAGGGGTAACATGAGGGGGAACTTCTTTACTCAGAGAGTCGTAGCGGTGTGGAATGAGCTTCCAGTGGAAGTGGTGGCGGCAGGTTCGTTGGTATAATTAAAAAATAAATTGGATAGGCATATGGATGAGAAGGGTATGGAGGGTTATGGTATGCGTGCACAGATGGGGCTAAGGGAAAAAAGTTGTTCGGCACGGACTTGAAGGGCCGAGATGGCCTGTTTCCGTGCTGTAATTGTTATATGGTTATATGGTTATAGATAGGTTAAATTATGTTAAGTAACATCTGAGGAGGTTTCATGGTCTTCCAATCATCTTATAGACAATAGGTGCAGGAGTAGGCCATTCGGCCCTTCGAGCCAGCACCACCATTTAATGTGATCATGGCTGATCATCCCCAATCAGTACCCCGTTCCTGCCTTCTCCCCATATCCCCTGACTTCGCTATTTTTAAGAGCTCTATCTAGCTCTCTCTTGAAAGCATCCAGAGAACCTGCCTCCACAGACTCACCACTCTCTGTGAGAAAAAGTGTTTCCTCGTCTCTGTTCTAAATGGCTTACTCCTTATTCTTAAACTGTGGCCCCTGGTTCTGGACTTCCCCCAACATCGGGAACATGTTTCCTCCTCTAGTGTGTCCAAGCCCTTAACAATCTTAGGATCTTGGATAATGATATCATTAATTTTTTTAAATGCAAGGGATGGAGGAGAACGTTTCAGCCACACTTCATAGGATGCTTTGTATACCAGTTTCTCCACCATTGTGTGCTGAACATTAAATTTTCCAGACCTTGTTTGCAGAGTAAGTCTTTGGTGATTTGTCATTCCATCACCATCGTTTCCCCACAATATAGAGTGTTTAAAATATCATCTGCTTTCAGGTTCTTCAGCGGCTTTTGGACCACTGTAGAAGAAACAAGGACAAAATTCTGCTCTTCTCCTTCTCCACCAAGGTTTGTAACCACGTTCTAATATGGTTTTCCTATAAATTGAGTCAGAATATTTTTGAGTATACAGGATTTTTTAAAAACCTGGTTGGATTCATGTACAAAGCACTATTTAGGAGTTGACTAGCATTTTTGGCAGGAAGAGGTTTTAAAATACTTTCTTAGTGGGATCTCCCCCTCCCACTGACTGAAAACCCTTTTCATTCCACAATTACGGGGTGAATCAACAACAGGACTGTGATTTATGAAAAATAAACCATGGAGTAGGTTCTGATCGGTACATCTGGCATGATTTATTTTCCACAAACTTCCAACATTTAGAAGCGATATTCTGCCAAATATGGCATAGTTACCAAAAAGCTTTAAGAACTCTTTTTGAGGTTAATTGCTATCTTAGTGAGCCACTGAATGCTAAAGGGGCTGTCCCACTGTGGCAACCTAATCTGCGAATTCAGACGAGTTTGCCCTCGACTCATACTTGCAGCATGGTCGACAAGAGGTCCCAGGAGGTCTTTGTAACTCTCTTTCATGCTTGAGAGTAGTCCCCGCGTACTCGAGGCCTCAGCTAGGTCGCGGCGTATTTTTCAAAGGTGAAAAATGCCCGCAAGTAAGAAAAGGTTGCCATGGAAAAAAATCAATACTTTTTTTACTCATCGGTTTAGTCAAAGTAGGTCATAGTAGGTCGGCATGTTATTCGTAGGTAATCGAGGGTAATCGAAGGTAGTCGTAGACAGGCTTCAACATAGTCAAAGGGAGGTCGAAGAAGATCAAAGGCGGTCGTCTTCACTCTCCACTATTCGGTGTCCAATTTCCCCGAAGCTAGTTGTAGCTAGTCGAAACTAGTCATCAACATAGTCGAATGAGGTCTTCTGCATTGTTGAGGTCTTCAACATGACATTTTTTTTCAAACTCTTCTAAACTCGCCAATCAGGTAAATGCGGTTTTGAGGAGTGATGTTCAGTGTGCTGATTTTTTTAAAATGGCTGCTAAACAAATTATTGTCATAAAATATGAAAAATTAACAAACGCATTTCAGTTATATTTTCAGAACTTGCCCCTAAAGGGCTGCTACATGACACATTGCATTCTGCTTTTGATGGATGTCAGGTTTATTCAAACAAATTTGATTTTGTGATCCAAGGAAAGAAGAAATAGTATCAATTAGTATGGAAAACGACTGTGCCCTTCATAATGTTTGGGACAAAGACCCATCATTTATTTGTTTGCCTCTGTACTCCACAATTTGAGATTTGTAATAGAAAAAGATCACATGTGGTTAAAGTGCATATTGTCAGATTTTATTAAAGGGTATTTTTATACATTTTGGTTTCACCATTTAGAAATTACAGCAGTGTTTATACATAGTCCCCCCATTTCAGGGCACCATAATGCTTGGGACACAGTAAAGTCATGTAAATGAAAGTAGTCATCATGATTAGTATTTTGTTGCATATCCTTTGCATGCAATGATTGCTTGAAGTCTGCGATTCATGGACATCACCAGTTGCTGGGTGTCTTCTCTGGTGATGCTCTGCCAGGCCTGTATTGCAGCCATCTTTAGCTTATGCTTGTTTTGAAGGTTAGTCCCCTTCAGTTTTCTCTTCAGCGTATAAAAGGCATGCTTAAGTGGGTTCAGATCGGTTGATTGCCTTGGCCACTCCAGAATTGACCATTTTATAGCATTGAAAAACTCCTTTGCTGCTTTAGCAGTATGTTTGGATCATTGTCTTGTTGTAGAATGAACTGCCAGCCAATGAGTTTTGAGGCATTTGTTTGAACTTGAGCAGCTAGGATGTGTTTATACACTTCAGAATTTATTATGATACTATCATCAGCAGTTGTATCATCAATGAAGACAAGTGAGCCAGTACCTTCAGCAGCCATACGTGCCCAGGCCATACCTCCCCCACCACCGTGTTTCGCAGATGAGGGTATGCTTTGGATCCTTCTCTCCTCCATACTTGCTCTTGTCATCAATCTGATATAAGTTAATCTTCGTCTCATCTGTCCACAAGACCTTTTTTCCAGAACTGTGGCTGCACTTTTAAGTACTTCTTAGCAAACTGTAACCAGGCCATCCTATTTTTGTGGCTAACCAGTTGTTTTACATCTTGCAGTGTAGCCTTTGCATTTCTGTTCATGAAGTCTTCTGCGGACAGTGGTCATTGACAAGTCCACAACTGATTCCTGAAGAGTGTTTCTGATCTGTCTGACATGTATTTGGGAATTTGTCTTTATTATAGAGAGAATTTTTCTGTTATCAGCTGTGGAGGTATTCCTTGGCCTGCCAGTCCCTTTGCGATTAGTAAGCTCACCAGTGCTCTCTTTTTAATGATGTTCCAAACAGTTGATTTTGGTAAGCCTAAGGTTTGGCTGATGTCTCTAACAGTTTTATTCTTGTTCCTCAGTCTCATAATGGCTTATTTGACTGTCATTGACACAACTTTGGTCCTCGTGTTGATAAACAGCAATAAAAGTTTCCAAAGGTGATGGATAGACTGGAGGAAAGATTAGATGCTGAGAGCTCTTTTATACCTGCATTAAGGAGGCAATTAAACACACCTGAGCAATTACAAACACCTGTGAAGCCATGTGTCCCAAACATTATGGTGCCCTGAAATGGGGGGACTATGTATAATTCACTATGTAATTTCTGCATGCTGAAACCAAAATGTATAAAAATACCCTTCAATAAAATCTGACAAATGTGTCCTTTAACCACATGTAATTTTTTTCTATTACAAATCTCAAATTGTGGAGTACAGAGGTAAATAAATAAATGATGGGTCTTTGTCCCAAACATTATGGAGGGCACTGTATGTGATATTAGTATTATTCTTTTGGCAACCATTGAACAGTGAAAAATATTCCATTTAACAACTACCCACAAATGCTAATTAAATGGAGGTGAATTGATGCATCGTCAAAACCGAAAAATAAATAATGCTTGACCATGACCCACCTTCGTCAAGTTCCCACTTATATGAAGGAAGTTAGGCTAAACAGCACATAAACAAAGCATTTTATTTTGACCTTTTGGCCACATCACTTAGCATTTAAGTCTGCTTCTGTAATACTGTTTGCACTTAGCATCAAATTTGGCACGTTGTATTAGGAGTTCAATTTCTTTGGTTCCGGTGCTTGGTTTCCAATCTTTGCTCCTTGTGATTCTGACTTGTTCTGATGTTTGAGCTCATCATCTATGTGGAGCAAAATTACCCAAAGCTGGGTTTTATGATGCATGCACTGGGTGAGGGCCAGATGAACAACTGTTCCTGATGTGATGGTGAAGAATAGCATAGGGCCTCCAACCAAGTCATCAAATTTAACAACAAGCGTTTCTTCTAAAAATATAACTCCACGGCACTCTATCAAGAATAATTGCAGGCAGTTCCATGGCTTCTCTGCAGTTTATTCTTACATAGGTCTAATACCATAAGGTAAATTTTGAAATTGAGTGAATATTGCGAGAAATTTAATTTGTCATTGATAACATTATTCACTGTTCCGTTCCAAATCCCCATTCAACTCTAAAGGTGCTCAAGAGCAGGAAACTGGATTTTTTTCTTTTGAAATTACAAGTGCTTTTCTTCGTCATTAGCTAAATATAAAGTGAAAGATTTTCAATTCTGGATTGGTATGACTTCAGCCTAGGGTACACCAAATGCTGGAGAAACTCAGTGGGTGCAGCAGCATCTATGGAGCGAAGGAGATGGGTAACATTTCGGGCCAAAACCCTTCTTCAGACTGATAGGGGGTGGGGGGAGGCAGGGGGAAGAAAGGAAAAAGGAGGAGGAGGAGCCCGAGGGCTGACGGAGAGGTGGGAAGGGGAGGAGACAGCAAAGGTCAACAGAATTGAGAGAATTCAATGTTCATGCCAAGAGGATGCAGACTCCCCAAGCGTAATATGAGGTGCTGTTCCTCCAATTTGCGGTGTTGCTCACTCTGGCCATGGAGGAGACCCAGGACAGAGAGGTCGGATACAGAATGGGAGGGGGAGTTGAAGTGCTGAGCCACCAGGAGGTCGGGTTGGTTATTGCGGACTGAGCGGAGGTGTTCGGCGAAACGATCGGCAAGCCTCCGCTTGGTCTCACCGATATAGATCAGCTGACATCTAGAGCAGCGGATGCAATAGATGAGGTTGAAGGAGGTGCAGGTGAACCTCTGTTGGATTCGGAAGAACTGCTTGGGTCCTTGAAAGGAGTGGAGGGGGGAGGTAAAGGGACAAGTGTAGCATCTCTTGCGGTTGCAAGGGAAAGTGCCCCGGGAAGGGGTGGAGCGGGAGGGAAGGGAAGAATTCACAAGGGAGTTGCGGAGGGAGCAGTCTTTGCGGAAGGCAGACAGGGGGAGATGGGAAGATGTGGCGAGTGGTGGGGTCACGTTGGAGGTGGTGAAACTGGCGGAGGACTATGTGTTGTATGTTCCGGCTGGTGGGGTGAAAGGTGAGGACCAAGGGGACTCTGCCCTTGTTGCAAGTGGGGGGGGATGGGGAGAGAGGGCAGTGTTGCGGGGTACGGAGGAGACCCTGGTGCGAGCCTCAACTATAGTGGGGGAGGGGAATCCCCGTTCTCTGAAGAATGAGGACATTTGTGATGCCCTGGTGTGGAACACCTCATCCTGGGAGCAGATGCGGTGTAGATGGAGGAATTGGGAATAAGGGATGGAGTCCTTACAGGACGCAGGGTGGGCGGAAGAGTAGTCCAGGTAGCTGTGGGAGTCAGTGGGTTTATAATGGATGTCGGTCAGGAGTGTATCCCCTGCGATGGAGATGGTGAGGTCAAGGAATGGTAGGGAAGTGTCAGAAATGGTCCAGGTGTATTTGAGTGCCGGATGGAAGTTGGTGGTGAAACGGATGAAGTCAGTCAGTTGTGTGTGGGTGCAGAAGGTGACACCAAAGCAGTCATCGATGTAACAGAGGTAGAGGTCGGGGATGGGTTCTGGTACGCCGTGAACAAGGATTGTTTGACGTACCCGACAAAGAGGCAGGTGTAGCTGGGGCCCATGCGTGTGCCCATAGCTACGCCTTGTATTTGGAGGAAATGGGAGGAGTCAAAAGAGAAGTTATTGAGGGTAAGGCCCAACTCCGTTAGGCGGAGGAGAGTGTCAGTGGAAGGGTATAGGTTGGTTCTCCGGTCGAGGAACAACCGAAGGGCTTTGAGACCATCCTGGTGGGGGATGGAGGTGTAGAGTGATTGGACATCCATGGTGAAGATAAGAGGATGGGGGCCTGGAGAATGGAATGCGCGGAGACGACGGAGAGTGTCTGAGGTGTCTTGAACATAGGTGGGGAGGGATTTAACCAAGGGGGATAGGATGGAGTCAAGGTATGTGGAAATGTGTTCGGTGGGGCACGAACAGGCAGAGACAATGGGTCTGCGAGGGCAGTCAGGTTTGTGGATTTTGGGGAAAAGGTAAAATCGGGCCGTGTGGGGCTGGGGAACTATGAGATTGGAGGATCGGGGGTGCAGGGAGCCAGAGTTGATGAAGTTGGTGATGGTGCTTGAGATGGTGGCGTGGTGCTCGTCAGTGGGGTCATGGTCCAGGGGTAAGTAGAAGGTGGTGTCCAAGAGTTGGCGCGTGGCCTCAGCTTTGTAGAGATCGACGCGCCAGACTAGCAGGGCACCTCCCTTGTCGGCGGGTTTGATAACCCAGTCTGGGTTGTTGCGGAGTGAGTCGATGGCAGTACGTTCGGGGGGGGGGGAGGAGAGATTGGAGTGAGACAGGGGAGAGGAGAAGTCGAGGCGGTTGATGTCGCAATGGCAGTTTTGGATAAAGAGTTCTAAGGCCAGAGGGCCACGAGGGGGGGGTCCACGAGGAGGGGGTACGTGGGAGACAGGAAAAGGGATCATCAATGGGGGGCGAGGACTTCTTCCTGTGGAAGAATGCTGTGAGCCGGAGGCGACGGTAGAAGAGCTCCAAGTCGTGGTGGGCGCGGAACTCATTGAGGTGGGGATGGAGGGGGACAAAGGTAAGACCTCTGCTGAGGACCGACTGTTTGGTGTCGGAGAGGGGGAGGTCCGGGGGGATGGTAAACACATGGCAGGGATGGGGGTTGGGGCTGGAGGAAGGCAGGTGAGTGGACTGAGGACGAAGCGTAGTGTGGTGGGGCGTTGGAGGATGGTCAGGGGGTGGGGGGGTATGAGGGCTATGATGTGGGTAGGGAAGAGCAGGGGTCACATAGTTGGAGGGGGATGGAGAAGATCCAGTGGAATAGCCACTGAGGTTACCACGGTTGGGGAGACGGGCACTTCAGCCTATATTGACTATATGATTCAGCCTATATTTCTTTCATTGACTGTGCACCCAACTTAGATCATACATTTTGGCTTTATGGGCAAGTATTGGCATCTTCACTTTCCATCGCATATTGATTTTGTACGGTAGGTGGTTTTCTCCATATGTATTGGATAGAATGACAAGCATTCTAAATTATATATAATATCATCTATATTCGTGGACCAACCTCAAATACTGAGAACCTGGCTACAACTCATATCGCTGGTATTAGCTGTACACCTGGAAATTAGTGGATCTTCTATTTTTTTACACCATGCCAGTATTGAGTATCAGTTAATATATTTTGGCTGTTCCATTTAAAAAATATTGATTTATAGAAAATTCAGAGTGCTGACAAATAATCTTCAAGTATTGTGCAAGCGTTTCTGAGAGGTTTGAGATTAGATTTAATGGTGGATAATGTCAATCCAGTTAAAAGTTCTGGCTTGGAACCGAGGGACTTGAAACTTATACTGAAATTAATTTGTTCTATACACTTTGCTAATATTATTTCCTATCTCAATCCTTCCGTTTTGATCATTATTTCCCTCTCCCTTTTTCAATATCTTGCATCTTGTTCCTAATAATGTCTTATTTATCTGAAGAAATTACTCTTTCATACTGTGTAGCCACTGCATTACCTGCTGAGTATTTCTAGCATATTCTGATTTTTGGAGATTAGAGATTATTATTAGAGATTTGATTTATTATTTCCTGAGTTTTTTTACTAAAATTGTTTACCAATCTGACATCTTTTTAAAATCAAACATGCTAAAGCGAGCTGGATGACCTCGCTTCCAAGAATTTGGCTTCCAAGATGTCCAAGAATTTTTGAAATCCATGAATATTTTATATGTTTACATCAGCCAAATAACCATCCAATCATCCATTTATTTTAAAGTAAAAACTAGACCAAGGGGGACCTGTCCCCTCAAAGCGCAATTGTGGGGGGGGCGGTCTTCGGCCACACACGCACACGCGTGCACTCACATACACACAACACACACACACACACACACACACACACACACACACACACACACACACACACACACACACACACACACACACACACACACACCCTTGATATTAATATTATTAATCCGCTCCTTTTACCCCATCCCCCGCCCTATCCACTCACGCATAACACCTAACTGCGCAAATGCGGCTAGAGAGAGGGTGGAGGAGGGGGTAGAGAGGGTGGGGGAGGGGGGTATAGATTGGCGAGGGGGGGAGTGGCATCACAGGGGAGGGCACGCAATACTCCACCACTCACCCATAGGTCCCAATATTCACCACTCCCTAGAGAGGGGGGGGGGGAACAGAGAGGGAGGGCCCCCTTCCTCCCTCTCCCCACCTCTCCTCCTCCCTCTCCCCCCCTCTCCCCCCCTCATCCACCCCCTCCTCCCCTCTCCTCTCCCTCCTCTCCTTCCCCCTCTTTCCCCATCTCCTCCCCCGTCTTCCCCCTCTCCATCCCCCCTCCGGCACCCCATCCTCTCAATCCCCCCCTCCACCCACCCTCTCCATCCCCGCCCTCCAATAACCCCCTTTCCAGCCCTTCCCCCCCATCCCTCCACCCCCCCCCCCCCCCTCCTCTCTCGTTCTCTGCCCGGGGAGTGGGTGGAGGGGGAGGGGGTAGAGGCAGCACCTATCCAGGTCGTAGAGCAGAATCCTCCCGAGCTAGGCTGCGGTCGGCGTGGACCAGAGCAGGGTCCGGAGCGTTCTGAGGAAAAACAGCAGAGGGCCGGCAGATAATGGCTTCCGCGAGGGTAATCCCACCCACCAGCGTGACAGACAATTGGGTTGGGGAGACGGAGAGGAGGTTGTACCCTGTGACGGCCGCCACGGCCACTTTTCCACTGCGCATATCCGCGCCCGCGCTACAATAACGACCGCCGCCGCCATGTTGTAGAATTTGAAGGAGCCCAGCGGAACACGCTGCATGACAAGCACGTGTTCAACGGCTTTAATCCAGAGTCCGGGGGGGTGGGGGCGGCTGGGCCATGTAACTCGCAGCTCGTGGAAAACAGTGGGGCTGCGCGTTGAAAATTCTGCGTAGTTGGCCGTGAGGAGCAGAGGCATTGTCATCCAGCTCGCTTTAGCATGTTTGATTTTAAAAAGATGTCAGATTGGTGAACAATTTTAGTAAAAAAAACTCGGGAAATAATAAATCAAATTTTCAGATGAAGGGATTTTTGAGATCATGAGGAAAATCTCTACCAGAATATGTATAAATTTCACCGTTACCGCGTCGGGTTTTCGAGGAGATGTGAATCAAAGAAAATGTTCAAGTTAGCAAGCAAGCAAACCCACAAGTAAACATCCAAGATCAGAGTTTTATAATAATACTAGACTAAGTGGGACCCGTTGGGTCCCAGCATCACACGGGAGGGCTGGTCCCCATAAGCAATATTCCACCTCTCCACCAATTCCAATATTGGTGGCCAATGGGGGAGGGGCTTTTAGAGGCCTAGTATGGACATTGTGGGCTGAATGGATTCTTGGGCTGGAGGCTCAGTCACTCAAGCCTGTTGTGCTGGCAGCTCACTCATTCACTCATGCACAGCTGGTGGGCTGGCAGTTGAATCACGGCTATTCCTTGAAATTCCATTTCAAGCAGAGTGCAAGGCCACCAAATGCAAGTGTGGTTTCATACCATTTCAAATAGGGTGCAAGGCCACTAAAGACAGTGACCTCTCCCTCCTCCATCTTGCAGAGACTGAGCCACGCCCATACTTCTGGGTTTTATAGTCCCTTCCCTCCCCCCCCCCCCCCCCCCCCCCCCACCACCAGAAGGGGCATGGCCATGGCGTGATTGACAGGAGAGAGAATCTCGACATTTTTTAAACACTAATAACTCTTTAATTTTTCAATGATGGGAAAAATCTTCACCGCCTGATGAGCGGAGGTGGACTCTGAGTAAGGTGGCCAAAAATCACACCCATACGTGGTAGCATTTTTTCTAAAATCAATATACAGAACAACAGGAAGTGGTCAAGATCAGACTTTTAGATAGATAGATAGATAGATAGATAGATAGATAGATAGATAGATAGATAGATAGATAGATAGATAGATAGATAGATAGATAGATAGATAGATAGATAGATAGATAGATAGATAGATAGATAGATTCCTACCAATATGTCTCAGATTATTTGAAAAATTCAACCTACAGCTTACAAATAGGCCATTGCTTACAATCAATTTACTAATCCAGTCATTTAATTCCATCATGTGTCGTGTGGTTTTATTCTATTCACTCCTGTGTAAACATTAAGCTGCCTCTTAATACATCAAAACCATTTGGTTCAACCACTCGATGTAACACTATGTATCATATTTTGACTGCACTTCATAAAATAATTTTCTCTTAAAGTCTTTATTTGATTTGTATGTGGATAATTTGTAATGATTTTTCATGTATGTTTCCGAACTGGAGTGCTTCAGTTATAAGGAGAGACTGGATAGGCTGGTACAGTCTATCCGAAGCAAAGAAGGCTGAGACATGACTTTACAAAATTTTATAAAGTCACAAGGAGCATACATTAGGTGCATGGCACAGACTTTGCAAAGATAGGGCAGAATAAAACTAGAGTGAAAGGTGAGAAGCGAAATAATTAATGTAGATTTGAAGATCTGACCAAGGAAGTGATAGAAGCAGCTACAAAAACATTTACAAGGATATGGGCCGAATGCAGATAAATGGAACTAGCATAAGAACGCACTAGGGTTGGCATGGGCAAATTGGGCCCTAGGACCATTTTCCAGGTCGTATATCTCGATGACACCCGCTTATTCTGGATTCATTGACAAATGCTGTTTTCCTCTTCACCTTATAAAACCCCTTCCCATTCATTAATATTTAACCTTTCTATTTCTAGTTAATACCTTGTATGTCTCTATACAAATTAGCCTTTTAATTTATCCTGTTTTGAAAGAAAACAAACCCTATATAGAATGTTTACCAGATCAGTCCAAGCATCAATATAATTCCTTCTTCAGCAGTCTCATGGGATTCAGGGGACTTGCTTACACTCCAGTTTTGTGGATTTAAGCTTGAAAAAGTGCAAAGAAGATTTACGAGGATGTGGTCAGGGCGTGAGGGGCTGGGTTATAGGGAGAGATTGGGCATGCTAGGACTATATTCCTTGGGAGTCCAGGAGCATGAGTGGTGATATTATAGTGGTGTATAAGATCATGAGAGGAATAGATAGGGTGAATGCAGAGTCATTTACCCAGAGTAGGGGAATTAGGAAACAGGACTGAAAAGGTGAGAAGTGAAAAATGTAATAGGACCTGAGAGGCAGCTTTTTCACACACAGGGTGGTGGGTATATGGAATAAGCTGCCAAAGGAGGTAGTTGAGGCAGATACTATAACAACATTTAAAATAAATTTGGACAGGTTGACAGGTACATGGATAGGCGAGTTTTAGAATGATGTGGGCCAAAAGCAAGCAAATGGGACGAGCATAGTTGGGGCATTGTGCTTGGCATGGACAGGTTAGGCTAAAGGGCCTGTTTCCTTGTTCTATGAAATCTATTCTGGAGCTAGTGATGCATGTTCTTCCTCATGGGCCAAGTCCCGTACAATTGTAACATGATGCCCCAGCTATTATACCCAATAGTTTGCCTGCGAAGGTAAGCAAGATAATGACTTTATGCACCAGCCGATCTCATCTGTTGCCATTTTCAGGGAGCTATGAATTTGCGCTCCAAAGTCCTTTTGTACATCAATGCTTCTAAGGTCCTTGCCGTTTAGGTTATATGTCATGCCAGTCTACTCCACCATTCAATCATGGCTAATCAATCTCTCCCTCCTAATCTTATTCTCCTACCTTCTCCCCATAACCTCTGCCACCCATACCAATCAATAATACATCTATCTCTGCCTTAAATATATCCACTGACTTTGCCTCCACAGCCTTCTGTGGCAAAGAATTCCATAGATTCACCACCCTCTGACTAAAGACATTTCTCCTCATCTCCTTCCTAAAATAACGTCCTTTAATTCTACAGCTATGACCTCTAGTCCCAGACTCACCCACTAACAAGGCATGACCATTAACAGCATTGATAATGCTGTCTAAGTCTGAACCTCCCTGAAAGTGGCAACACAAATAGATAGAGTGGTAAAGAAAGCATATGGTATGCTAGCTTTCTGAGATCGGAGCCTTAAGTATAAGAGTCTGGATGTCATGATGCAGACCTTTTCTCACAGACAGTTGTGAGTCTGTGGAATTCTCTGCCTCAGAGGGCGGTGGAGGCAGGTTCTCTGGATGCTTTCAAGAAAGAGCTAGATAGGGCTCTTAAAGATAGCAGAGTCAGTGAATATGGGGAGAAGGCAGGAACGGGGTTCTGATTGGGGATGATCAGCCATGATCACATTGAATGGCGGTGCTGGCTCGAAGGGCCGAATGGCCTACTCCTGCACCTATTGTCCATTGACTTTGGACCACAAGTGGATAATTGTGTACACTTCTGTTCGCCCCACCACAAGAATAATGTGGGGGCTTTAGAGAGGGTGTAGAGGAGGTTTACAAGAATTATGACTGGATTAGGTGGTATTAGCTGCAGGGAGAGGTTGGACAGATTCGGATTGTTTTATGTGGAACGGTGTATGGTATGGGGAGACCTGGTAGAAGTATGTAGAATTATGATATGCATAGATATGATAGATACTCAGAATATTTTTCCCAAAGTGGAAAAATTAAAAACTAGACAGCTTAGCTTTAAGTTGAGAGGGGCAAAGTTTAAAGGACATGTGGAGGGGGGGGGCGCAAGTTTTTTTTACACAGAGGGTGGTGAGTGCCAGAAACACGCTGCCATGATGGTGGTTGAAGCATATACATTAGTGGCATTCAAAATAGTTTTGGATAAGCATATGAATATGCAGGGATTGGAGGGGTGTGGGCCATGTGCAGGTAGATACAGTAAGTGTTAGTTCTGTACAGCATTGTGAATAGCACAGATATTATTTGGCAAAAGGCCTGTTCTGTGCTATACCGTTCTATCTTGTATGTACATCACTATTTTCCAATTGAAAAATCAAGAACATTTTCAACTCGTCCCTGGGGGTGGGAGATTTGAACCTTCAGGGGGTCCGCCCTGTTTCGACGAATGCAATCAACCCGAATCAATCAATCAAATAAGATCAAATAGAACAAGTTGTCCTACAACTTTAGGCTGTGCATGCCATACGCAAGAAGAAGAACGCAAGAATCCGTCCTTGCTTTGCAAATTTATCAATTTTTCACATGGTGCTAAGTAAAATATTCCCTTCAAAGAAAACATATTAGCATTACAAAATAGATTGTGGAGAGATCAATCATTGAATATCTGCGATGATTTTTTGATTCTGCAATTCCACATCTGAATCAGTTATTTGTGTTACCCATTGAAAACACTGCATTTGTGTATCACACATATTTGACCAATATTTTCATGCATAATGCAAATGGATACTTGACTTTATTATTTTCGTATTTCCTCGTGATGTAGAAGGAGATAGGTCAAACCAACTTGAACAAAGTTCAAAAGTGGTAGAGCTTGTGTAATAATGATGTGTTATGTTTCTCAACCATTCAGCTTTTGGATGTATTGGAGAGATACTGTATGGCTTCTGGGTTGGATTACCGACGACTGGATGGGAAAACCAAGTCGGAGGAGAGGGTCAAGATAGTGAAGGAATTCAACAGTTTGCAAGATATAAACATTTGCTTAGTGTCCACAATGTAAGTAGGATATGTCAATTTTGCAATTGAGCAATCACCTGGTAATTGTTTATTCCATGAGCTATCCGTAAATGATTAGTACTGTTTTACTGTATTTTTATCTGCTACCTTACAGGGCTGGTGGCCTCGGACTGAATTTTGTTGGAGCAAATGTTGTTGTGATGTTTGACCCAACATGGAATCCAGCTAATGATCTTCAAGCTATTGACAGGTATGCCATCAAAGTATTTCTTCTTTTTTTGGCACCTCCTATGTTTTCCTTTGGTAATGATTTCCCAAAGAACATTAAAGCTTACATTCGGGCCTCTCCTGTCAGAATCTAATTGTGATAACAAGGACATCGTTGCAATGTTCTGCTCTTCTGTGAATAAGCTCTCCCCTCCATCCCTCTTTGAAGCACATCACCTGCCACTTCTCTTTGTCAGAATTAGGCAAGAAATAATTTAGATTTTAAGAAGCGAGTAAAGACATAGGATAGATAGGGCAGAGTGAATATCTATGATAGAGTGACACCTTGTAAAATAGGTCAATGGGGGCAGCAATTTGGTAATTTAACTTTTTCGGTGTTATTTGTTGCTAATAGCTGGGCTATGAAACATACCCAGCTGATCAGGTTGCACCAATCCAGAGAGGAAATACCGAGTGAAGATCACAGATGGATGACTTAGATCAGAATGGCCAACCACACAAACAGATAAAACAAATCACCTGCAGATCGTGACTTTGACATTTAAATGTAAACTAGACCTAGTGGGACCCATTGGGTCCCTGTCACACCGGAGGCCTGGTCCCCCAACGCAACCCGTTCCCCCAACGCAATAGTCCACCACTCACCCTTTCCCCTAACGCAACCCGTTTCCCCAACGCAATATTCCACCACTCACCCATAGCCCCCAGCTGAGCAGGCGCGGCTCATTTCCCCTCATCCTCAACACTTCCTCTTCACCCTCCTCCTCCCCTCGTCAACTCCCTCCCTCACCTATCCCTCCCTCTCCTTTCCCCTACCCTCAGTCACTCCCTCCCCCCATAAACCCTCTCCCCCCTACCCCTTCCTCTACATCTATCTCCCTGCTCCCCAACTCTTCACCTCTCCCCTATCTCACTCTCCCACTGAACACAATGTTTAATTAACATTTCTCCTCCTCCCCTTCCCCACTCTCTCCCTCACCTCTCCCTCCCTCTCCTTTGCCCTACCCTAAGTCACCTCTCCCCGGAGACAGTCAATCATCCCCACGTGGCGGGGGGGAGGGGGGGCAGCGTCGGCGCTCGCTGATGAATTCTATGGTTACTTTGACAAATGCAGTTGTTCCATTTCATTGCAGAGCCTATCGCATTGGTCAGTGCAGGGATGTTAAAGTATTTCGGTTAATTTCATTGGGTACGGTTGAGGAAATCATGTACCTGCGTCAACTTTATAAGCAGGTGAGCAAATAAGAACTGAATATTTCTTAATTTTTCTTCTTGTTATAACAATTAATTCTGTTGATACTCTTCTAAGCAATTCTTGTTTTATATTGTATGTTAAATGGATGGATTGATCATGGTATTGCTGTGAGGAAATGTATGTACCAAAATAGGTCAATCTGTATATTGCTAAAACTCTCATTTTTTTGTTTCTCTATGTGTGTGTGTGTGTGTGTGTGTGTATTACGCCTGAAGTTACGCCAAAACGGTACACGATAGCGCTATAATTTTTGCACCACCTTACAATTGTTTTGTGGTGTGTTTTCATCAATTTTCATTCAGATTAATGTTATGTTTTACAAGTTATTCACATTTTTAACTTTACAAAATCCAGTTTGAGAAAGAATGACTTGAACACTGCAGTGGCAGTTGCAGTGGAAGTTACAGCTATGACGTCACAATGGGATCTCATTTACAGCAATCTTGCAATCACAGAACACTGAGTCCTGGCAGAGGGAGGCTGAACAGGAGGGGGAGGGGGTGCGGGGGGAGGCAGGGGAAGTGGAATTCGAGTTTATTTTAAAGTCCCGACAGCAAGTGCCTGCATTTTTAAAAAAGTTTAAAAAGAGGGAGGATGAAGAGGGGAGGGAGTGCTGGGAGATAAGGGGAAATGAGCTGCCCCTACGCGGTTGGGGGCTATGGGTGAGTGGTCGAAAATTGCGTTGGGGGAACAGGTTGCAATCGGGGAACGGGTGAGTGGTGGAATATTGCATTGGGGGAACGGATCTCTCGTGTGACAGGGACCCAACGGGTCCCACTTGGTCTAATAATGTTATAAAAATGAATCCTCCATTGGGCAAAATGATTAATAAAAGTTTGTCAATAGTTGTAACTTTTTTACCCAATCCAAATTGATCATTTTTTTCTTAGCAACAGCTATGCCATTATTGTTCAGTATTATTCAAAATGGACAATCAAATCAAGCTTGCATCAGTATTCAACATGTTATGCATAGAACATAGAAAAGCACAACAGATTAATAGGCCCTTCAGCCCACAATGTGCCAAACATGATGCCAAGATGAACTAATCTCATCAGCATTATGGTGCTCTTAATATTATTGCTACTGTTGACTTTTGAAAGGTCAACAAAATACCATGTAAAGAACACTGTGCTCTTTAGAAAAAGGGTCCTATGACCCATTGTGTATGATTCAATTCCAGCAGCAGAGGATGGGGGCTATTCGGGTCTGGCAGGTTTTGGTAATTTTGGATAGATTCCATGAAAAGTGTAAAAGGAGCTGAGGGCCCCTCTTTGTTGTCTGGTAATTCCACCGAGGAATGGATGTGCACGTGCAGCCAGAAAGCCCACCCGAGCAAGTTGGCTGCTTGTGCCAGTAGACTGCATCCGGACCCGAGTCTGGGTATTCAGGAAGGTGGTAGGGCAGATTTTGGTAGAGTTAATGTGAAGAAAAGCAAAATCTGTTTGTATGTTTACAAGAATATTAGCGTTTTGAGTAGATCCAATGTCTAATCCATCAAATGCCATCAAGTGTTAAACTACATTTCCTGTGACATTGCCAGCTCTGTCTGTAAGAAATCAACATAAGCATAAAGTGTAAATAATTAGATTCAAAACATGCTGAGATTTTGAATTAGTAAAGCATTTGTGTCTAGGAATTCAGTTCATAACACTTTTTTTCTAGTAATATGTGAATATAATATCAACGTTTTATTTTCAAATGAACTGCAATAATGACCACTTCCAGCTTATTTTGCATCATCAGAAATTCATTTATACACTTTGTGATGAGAATCATCCTTGCACCCCAATGTGATTCCCTTATCTGTCACATATGGGCATCTGTATTGGGAAAACAAAGACTTGGTGTCTTGTTTGATTTCCATCCTTTGCTTTCACCCTCTCCCCGCCCCATCCAACCCAATTACCTGAACATAACCCCTGACCTCGAGGCTCCACTTCTTTCAGATTCTTTCTATTTGTCCTTCCTCCCACTACACTTGAGCCTCCGGATGTTAGGCCTTCCTCCCAATCTACAACCTATTTCTCCACCCCCATTTCCCCCCGAACAATCCTGACTAGGTCCAGGGAAATGGGGGCATTGAGTAGAAATAAGGGCTGCCATCTATGGACTTCAAATGCTGCCAATATGTGCATCAAGCCATACAGGCAGTATTTTGGGGGGTTCTACAACTGTGTCAGTGATGCTCACCCATTCTGATACACTAGAATATAAATATATCTAAGTATTTAAAGCATTCAGCCAGACCCATGTTCAACCACAATGATAACACTTACTCAAGTGAGTTTGGCAACTTAGATACCCTATGGAATTAATGCTTGTCTCAAATTAAAGCGATGTGTTTACTTTCTGAAAACTACAAAACACTGGAGCTGTGTTGGATGTTTGTGAAATATTTATTTTCTCAATTGCAATAGCAACTACACTGTGCTGCTGTTGGAAATGAAAATGCAAAGCGCTATTTTAACGCAGTGCAAGGATCAAAGGAGCATGTCGGGGAAATATTTGGAGTTCAGAATCTTTTCAGCTTTCGAACAGGGGGATCCTGCTTGACTCGGGACATCATTCAGGTGAGAGTGCAGCATCAACCCTGCAACCTTTGGTCAGAAATATCACTTTGATCGTGTCTTCTTCCAGACACTTTTTTCTCTTTCTCTCTCCCTTCCTCCAACTTTATGTCTCAATCTGTGCTCCCTGCTTACTCATTTCCATAATCTCTGGAATTCTCCTTTCTCCCTTCTCAGCACAACACTCCCTTCTTCAAATGCCCCCATCCAATTGTTATCACTCTGATGTTACATGGTGAATGTAAAGTACTCTAAAGTATAGACATTTGTTGTCATACTGTAGATGGGTTACTACATATAACCATATAACAATTACAGCACGGAAACAGGCCATCTCGGCCCTTCAAGTCCGTGCCGAACAACTTTTTTCCCTTAGTCCCACCTGCCTGCACTCATACCATAACCCTCCATACCCTTCTCATCCATATGCCTATCCAATTTATTTTTAAATGATACCAATGAACTTGCCGCTACCACTTCCACTGGAAGCTCATTCCACACCACTACCACTCTCTGAGTAAAGAAGTTCCCCCTCATGTTACCCCTAAACCTCTGTCCCTTAATTCTAAAGTCATGTCCTCTTGTTTGAATCTTCCCTATTCTCAAAGGGAAAAGCTTGTCCACATCAACTCTGTCTATCCCTCTCATCATTTTAAAGACCTCTATCAAGTCCCCCCTTAACCTTCTGCGCTCCAGAGAATAAAGACCTAACTTATTCAACCTATCTCTGTAACTTAGCTGTTGAAACCCAGGCAACATTCTAGTAAATCGCCTCTGTACCCTCTCTATTTTGTTGACATCCTTCCTATAATTGGGCGACCAAAATTGTACACCATACTCCAGATTTGGTCTCACCAATGCCTTGTACAATTTTAACATTACATCCCAGCTTCTATACTCAATGCTCTGATTTATAAAGGCTAGCATACCAAAACCTTTCTTTACCACCCTATCTATATGAGATCCCACCTTCAAGGAACTATGCACGGTTATTCCCAGATCCCTCTGTTCAACTGTATTCTTCAATTCCCTACCGTTTACCATGTACGTCCTATTTTGATTTGTCCTGCCAAGGTGTAGCACCTCACATTTATCAGCATTAAACGCCATCTGCCATCTTTCAGCCCATTTTTCCAACTGGCCTAAATCACTCTGTAGACTTTGGAAATCCTCTTCATTATCCACAACACCCCCTATATTGGTATCATCTGCATACTTACTAATCCAATTTACCACCCCTTCATCCAGATCATTGATGTACATGACAAAGGACCCAACACAGATCCCTGAGGCACCCCACAAGTCACCTGCCTCCAACCCGACAAACAGCCATCCACCATTACCCTCTCATTCAGCCACTGTTGAATCCATCTTGCTATTCCTGCATTTATACCCAACAGTTGAACCTTCTTAACCAACCTTCCATGAGGAACCTTGTCAAAGGCCTTACTGAAGTCCACATAGACAACATCCACTGCTTTACCCTTGTCAATTTCCCTAGTAACCTCTTCAAAAAATTCAAGAAGATTAGTCAAACATGAACAAAGGAATATTTGGTGTTCTGTTTTACAAAGGAAACTTCAATTTAAATTGTAAATCTTATTCATATGTCTTTCTCAAATTTGGAATGCTCAAGATGTCAGATTAAGAGGGCAGTTAGAAAAACAAAAATAAAAAGTGCCGTGCTGGATATACTCAGCAGGTCAGGTAGCATCCATGGGGCAAGGTAAATAATTAAGATTTTAGGCCCATAACATCCTGAATATTACCAGTAAATTGTTATATTTTAAGAGGATTGTGGGGCTGGATGGGATTACAAAAAGTGTGTACATATGGTGGTGGGGGAGCTGTGAAAAGAATTGCAAAGATGAAGAATTTTCAATTGATCCATTGCAAAGTATGTCACAGGGATGGTGGATTGGTCAGCAGGGATGACCTCATCCACAGAAGAGAAAACTAAGAAGGGTATCCAGGTGTGTACTTCAGTAATCAACGGTAGAATCAACAAGCGCATGGGATCGGCACGGTAGCAGACCTTTCGGCCCAATTCGTTCATGTTGATCAAGATGTCCCAGCCAGACCCATTTACCCACGTTCGGCCTTTATTCTTCTGAACCTTTTCTATCCATGTACGTGTCCAAGTTCTCTTAAATGCTGTAATGGTACCAGCCTTTACTACCTCCTCTTGCACTCATTCCATGTACCCTCCACACTCTGAGTGAAAAAGTTGCCTTTCAGTTTCTTATTAAATGTTGCCCTTCCTACCTTAAGTCTATGTCTGGTTCTTAATTCCCCTACCTTGGGTAAATACAGTGCATTCACCCTATCTATTCCCCTCATGATTTTATACATCTCTATAAGATCACCCCTCAGCCTTCTGCGCCCCAAGCCTGGGCGGAAATCGTCCCATTCGCGGGTCTTTCAGCGTCCGGCGCTGCTTAAAATCAAACTGCGGCATTGAGGCGATCGAGGCTCCCGATGTTGAAGCCCCCACCGGCCGATGAAAGCTTCCGTGAATGGGCCGATTCAAGCCCCATGATTCGGGGTGGACGAAGCTGCTGTTGCTGGAGTTCGGAGTCGGTCACCAACCAGGTCAGCTTCTGATGTTACCGTCCACAGGGCTCAAGGCTGAAGCCTCGCGTACGCACGAGTGCGCGTGTGTGTGTGCATGCGCGCTCGCGGCTGCCAAGAAACTGTGTACCCCCCCCCCCCTCCCCCCCCCCATGTTTTGATATCGATTTCTGTGCCTGGCCCCAAGGAATAAAGTCTTAAGTGTGTCCAACCTTTCGCTATAGATCAGGCCCTTGTGTTGCAGCAACATCCTTGTAAATCTTCTCTGCACTCTTTCCGGCTCAAGGACATCATTCCTATAGCAGGATAACCAAAACTGAACACAGTATTCCAAATGCGGCCTCACCAACATTTTGTACAGCTATAACATAACGTCCCAACCTCAATACTCAATACCCTCATTGATGTCGGCCAATGTAGCAAAAGCCTTTTTTACCACCCTATTTACCTGTGATACCACCTTCAAGAAACTATGTACCTGGACTCCTAGACCCAACTGCTCTACAACACTTTCCAAGGACCTACCATTCACTGTAAAGATCCTGAACGGCTTATGACTTTGCAAAATGCAACACCCTGCCTTTTTCTGCTTTAAACTGCATTAGCCATTCTTCAGCCCACTTGCCCAGCTGATGAACAGCCATGTTATTTTTGAAGACCATGTTCACTGTCCCTGCAACCACCTATTTTAGTGTCATCTGCACTTATTCCTGGTCGAGGATGCGACTATTCTCCAAGCCGCATCTTCGCCCCCCCCCCCTCCTCGCGTCCTACCACCTGGATTGGCGCGGCCTTTCCTGCCCGAGACCGGCCAGAGCCTCAGGTTCAGCAGCGGCGGCGCAGCACTGGATTCCATCGCAGAGCGAGCGATGCCTTACCAGGGTCGCCGTGTTGGAGCTCCGGAGTGTGCGGACTGCCGACTTTGACACCGTGGAGCTGTGGTCTGTGGAGCTTCCAGCCACAGGCGTTGCTGACGCTGACTTTAACATTATGTTTATCTTATTTGTGTGCTGCATGGTAACTCAAATTTCACTGCACCAATTGGTGTTTGTGACAATAAATATCCTTTGTCCAATTCCGCCCCCATATATGACCACCCATTGCTTGCTAGCTCTTGCTACCCCCTGTCCCTCCTCTTCTGTCCCTTCCACCTCTGTTCTCCTTTCAACCTTTATTCTGGATGAAGGGTGTCGACCCGAAATGTTGACTGTCCATTTCCCTCCACAGATGCTGCCTGACCCACTGAGTTCTTCCAGTTGCATTATTTTTTTGTCGCTCTTGATTTTGTTAAACCGGAATGGATTAAGTGTTTTGTTTTATATACCACATAGCAACAATAATTAATAGTCTATGAAACATTTGACACAGTAATAAATGTTATTTAAATATATGCTGTTTTTATATTCCTCTAAAGTCATGCAGAATTTTTAGGGCCTTTCTCCAAAGGATAAAATGAGGGCAGGAGCCACTAGGTATAAATACCAACTAATCACATCCTGAAATTATCTACTGGATTGTCTCAGTTCATTACATTCAGGAAAATACAATGTGTGGTTTAGAGAGCAATTGTAAACGCAATCAAGTGGAATAGGTTTACTCTTCTGTACTTCTAGTTGAGACTTTTTAAGAGCTCTACAGAAATCTTCAGAACATTGCATAGATCTTTTCTGTTTTTAATATAACTAAGGCATGAGATTTCTTGTATGTTTCTTTGCAGAGAGAAGGCCAAGTGAAAGCAGGAGTGATGACAGCCACTACACAGCTGAGAGAAGAACCTCCAGTGGAAAGACAGGAAACAGTGAGTTTTTTTGTCATCTCAAGCAGGCATGCAATATTTCACCTGAAAATCACGGAATATTAATGACCTCCAGTGACTCCTCGACCTCCTGATACTTCCCAATGACGTGCTTGGGTTAATAGTTCACTTTCCCATAGGTTTGCGCTGTTCTAGCTCTGGGTGGGTGGCTCATCTGGAAATAAGATAGATTTTGATTACATAACCTTTTAAAACATGCTTTTCACAGGATGATTGCTGCTGCATGCAATGCTCTTTGATATGTTTGTATAATCCAAGAACATCTATATATCTCGCAATGTCTGTTTTTAGTTGATAAGTTGACATTTGTCATTAGTACTGGTCACGGATGAGCAGATGACTCCAAACTTTATGCATATGTGAATAACTAAAATACCATGGAAAACTTTGAACTGTTCATTCCAGAGCCGTTTGTGCACTCCAACTGGGGAAGGAGCTGCATTTGGAAACATAAAGAAGGAATATGAAAAGCTCCCGTGATCATTCAGCACCATATTTAGTACCTGCTCAGGCCACGCCCCATCCATAATACAGAAATTCCCTTTGGTACAAGTGGTCAACGTCCCGACAATTATTAAAAAAATTCTTCAGCCCAATCCCAATCATTAATTCTTTCCTGATTAAGATGTATACTACATTGATGTCTAAAGTCAACATCCAAATAATTTCCTGGTCAAATGTCTTAGCAATTGAAAAAACAGCAATAATGTGATTAAGTTGTGCCACATTTCCAGAAAAAATAATGGAAGTAAACCTGATGCACCTCTAGGGTTTTATAGGTTCCCTGTGTCGGATAATGCCTCAGGATGTATCTGTGCTAATGAGATAAAGCTCTTACTTACCATTTAATAACCCGTATTATGTCCATCATGACTGTGAATGTTGCCTGCATTGCAGTGTGAAGAAGAATCCAGACCCAATACATCACCCATTATTTTTCTCCAGAGATGCTGTCTGACCTACTGAGACCCTCCAGCACTTTGTGTCTATCTTTGTTTTAAACCAGCATCTGCAGTTTTTTGTTTTTATAAATTTGGAATTTGGGTAAATGATCATTAGTGGGACCCATTAAAAATCAGCAGTCAACCCACTCGTAAGTGATGTGAGCATAACCTCTTGTGTCTGGTGGCTCATTTTGTGGCACTCTTCCTTCTAAATCAAAAAAGGATAAGTTCAAGAAACATAAATATAAACATATAAACAAAGTGGCATGCTAAAGTTTAGTTGCGCTATCAGATGTATTGTCTTTGAGGTCTGACATTAAACTGATACTCTATCCACACTTTCATGTGATGAAAATGGCCTGGTGGCATTATTTCTAAAACAGTCAAGGAATTGATCAATGGTGTCATGGCTTACATTTATCCCTCAAGCTAATCACTAAAACAAATTACCTGGCCTTAATCTTTTTGCTGTTTGTGAGAATTCACCACCCAGATGAGTGCCACATTTCCTACACATTTTCCTACAAGTATTTACTCTTCAAAACTATTTCATCAGCTGTAGATTACTTCATTATGAAGTAATTATGAAAGAGTTTCTTTCTCTTTTCCTGGTCATTTCTGTTGAAACACTTGCATTTTATCTGGCATTTTAACTGTTTTGACTATGCTCCGTCAAGCCATTGGAGGGAATAGGGATGAAATTGATCAGGGATCAGTAGGGAGAAATTGATGAGGGATGGGGTTGAGGAGGAAGAGTGGAATGTTTGGGTGGATTGCACGACGCATCATCTTGCTTATCATTCAATAATGATGATGCTGTAAATAGTTACATAGAAACTCAAAATCTGCAGTCCAGATCCAAGTGATCTCTACTGATTTTTGTATTGCAGTGACTTTGAAACTAATGAAACTTTTTATCAAAATAAAACAGTTCTCTAAGTACTTTATTTGGGACCTCGAGTCAAAAGAATTTGTCGCTTCAGGCCAAAACCGCCCAAGAAAAAATTGAAACCACTTTTCCAAGTGCAAATAAAAGAAATTCTCAGCTTTAACCATCTGCACGAGTGACCTGTTATTGTTGTGTAAATTACCTATTTTTGTAACAAACAAGGGTGAAAAATGTCAAATTGAGTATTTTACTGTTCACAGAGCCCCAAATGTTATTCCTCACATTTTTTTTCCTTTTTTTTTTACCTACAGTGCCCTCCCTAATGTTTTGGACAAAGACCCATCATTTATTTATATGCCACTAATATCCACAATTTGAGATTTGTAATAGGAAAAATCACAAGTGGTTAAAGTACACATTGTCAGATTTTAATAAAGGGTATTTTTATACATGTGTAAGAAAAAACTGCAGATGCTGGTAAAATCGAAGGTAGATACAAAATGCTGGTATAACTCAGCGGGTGAGGCGGCATATATGGAGAAAAGGAATGGGCGACGTTTCGGATCGAGCCTGAAGAAGGGTCTCGACCCGAAACATCACCCATTCCTTGTCTCCATAAATGCTGCCTCACCTGGTATTTTTATACATTTTGATTTCACCATGTAGAAATTACAGCAGTGTTTATACATAGTTCCCCAATTTCAGAGCACCATAATGTTTGGGACACAGCAATGTCATGTAAATGAAAGTAGTTATGTTTATTATTTTGTTGCATATCCTTTGCATGGAAAGACTGCTTGAAGTCTGTGATTCATGGACGTCACCAGTTCAGGGCTGCCAATTAGCTCTTGGGACTAGTGAAATCAAGGGACATGGGGGGAAAAGGTATTGATTTTACATGAATAGCCATGATCATATTGAATGACAGTGCTGGCTCGAAGGGCCGGATGGGCTATTCCTGCACCTATTTTCTATGTTTCTATGCTTGAGTATAGCAATAAAACTTGACCACTTGATTTTGAAGCATTCATGCATGGTGGAGGTATAATGTAGTCATAGAGTGATACAGTGTGAAAACAGGCCCTTCGGCGCAACTTGCCCATACCCGCCAATATGTCCCAGCTACACTTCCTGCTTTTGGTCCATATACCTCCAAACCTGTCCTATTCATGTATCAGTCTAACTGTTTCTTAAATGTTGGGATAGTCCCTGCCTCAACTACCTCCTCTGGCAGCTTGTTCCATACACCCACCACCCTTTGAGTAACTTGAAAAAGTTACCCTTTAAAAAGTTACCTCTTAAGAATACTTCAAACAAAATCCATTGAAATCACACTTCTACAATGCACTAAAACATGATTTTTATACATCAAATTTCTAAAAGTTCCTACCGTGGGAGGAGGGTATCCCCCTCCCCCACATTATGGATAAGGCCAGAACTAGATGAAACTTCAAATAATGTGATCAAGGTGTTTGTGGATGCATACAAACAGGAGGGGTTTCGGGTCATCTGCTTTCTACCAAGCTCTGGTGGAAAGTGGGGGAGAATCAACGCTCTACATAAAAACAAAATGGGAAGCAGAATTAAAGATTCAAATAACAGAAGAAGAATGATATCAAATGTGTGAAACACAATGTTCATCCACAAGCTCACTAGTATGGAGAGAATTTTACTGGAAGAATCTATCTCGCTTTTTTATAACACCCAAAATAAAAAGCAGACAACTTGCTGTCCAACTATTCAGTCTGAAGAAGGGTCTCGACCCGAAACGTCGCCTATCTCCTTCGCTCCTTAGATGCTGCTGCACCCTCTGAGTTTCTCCAGCTTTTTGTGCAACCCTTGCTGTCCAACAACACTGTTGGAGGCTGTGTGGGAGTACGGAGACGGACCACTTGCATATTTTCAGGAACTGTGCAAAGATAAGGCCCTACTGGGAAAATGTTAATGCAGCTGTAAATAATATCTTGGTTTAGAAAATCCCAAATACCTACCCTGTGATGTATCTGGGGCGTATTAAAGATAGTGTAAAAATAGAAGATACATATTTGATTAAAGCTTTGCTTGCAGCAAGTAAGAAGGCCATTACCAGGCAGTAGCTTAATGAAAAGAGTCCAAAACAGGAACAGTGGTTAGAAATTATGCAAGACATCTTTAATATGGAGAAATTGACATATTCCTTGAGAGTCAAGGAGAATTCATTTGAGAAGAGCTGGGAAAAATGGACTGTTTATTTGAGCCATGACACCAATTAGATAAATGCCGAGCTAGATATGGGAAGATTGCGTAATATAGAACTAGATGTTATGTTTGTATGAATGGTGAATTATCTCCAGATAACTAATCAATGTAATGTTTTTTCTTTTTTTAATTTGGTAAGTGAACCACATGGTCTTATTCCAATTTTTTTATTTATTTACTTTTTTTAAAACTTCGCCCCCATCTACTTATTTTCTTATTTTGGTTGCTATTTTTCTTACTTTGTTTTATTTATGGTGATGGTGTTGCACTGTTTTGAAAATATCTCTTAAAAATCAATTAAAATTTAAGTGGAAAAAAAAAATTCATTATGCTACTACCATCAGCAGTTGTATAACCAATGAAGATAAGTGAGCCAGTACCTTCAGCAGCCATACATGCCCAGGCCATAACACCCCCACCACCATGTTTCACAGATGAGGTGGTAGTCTTTGGATTTTGGGCAGTTCCTTCTCTCCTCCATACTTTGTTCTTGCCATCACTCTGATATAAGTTAATCTCCGTCTCATCTGTCCACAAGACCTTTTTTTCCAGAACTGTGGCTGCTCTTTTAAGTACTTCTTGGCAAGCTGTAACCTAGCCATCCTATTTTTGTGGCTAACCAGTGGTTTGCATCTTGCAGTGTAGCCTCTGTATTTCTGTCCATGAAGTCTTCTGCGGGCAGTGGTCATTGACAAATCCACACCAGAAAAGTGTTTCTGATCTGTTGGACAGGTGTTTGTGGATTTTTCTTTATTATAGCGAGAATTGTTCTGTCATCAACTGTGGAGGTCTTCCTTGGCCTGCCCATCCCTTTGCGATTTGTAAGCTCACTAGTGCTCTCTTTCTTCTTAATGATGTTCGAAATAGTTGATTTTGGTAAGCCTAATGTTGGGTTGATGTCTTGAACAGTTTTATTCTTGTTTCTCAGTCTCATAATGGTCCCCTAATTTGAGGAAGGACATTCTTGCTATTGAGGGAGTGCAGCGTAGGTTTACAAGGTTAATTCCCAGGATGGCGGGACTGTCATATGCTGAGAGAATGGAGCAGCTGGGCTTGTACATTCTGGAGTTTAGAAGGATGAGAGGGGATCTCATTGAAACAAATAAGATTGTTAAGGGCTTGCACATCCCAGAGGCAGGAAACATGTTCCCGATGTTGGGGGAGTCCAGAACTAGGGGCCACAGTTTAAGAATAAGGAGTAAGCCGTTTAGAATGGAGACGAGGAAACACCTTTTCTCACAGAGAGTGGTGAGTCTGTGGAATTCTCTGCCTCAGAGGGCAGTGGAGGCAGGTTTTCTGGATGCTTTCAATAGAGAGCTAGATAGGGATCTTAAAAATAGCGGAGTCGGGGGATATGGGGAGAATGCAGGAACAGGGTACTGATTGGGGATGATCAGCCAAGATCACATTGAATGGCGGTGCTGGCTCGAAGAGCCAAATGGCCTACTCCTGCACCTATTGTCTATTCTCAGTCTCATATTGGCTTCCTTGACTTTCATTGACCATGTGCACTTTAACCACATGTGATTTTTTTTCTTCTATAAATAAATAAATTTGATTTTCTGCAGCATTTCTGTCTACCTTCGATTTTTCTAGCATCTGCAGTTCTTTCTTAAACAAATAAATAAATGATGGCTCCCAAACATTATGGAGGGCAATGTATGTTTACCCGCCAGCGTCTTTCTCTCTCATGCACACCCTTGAAATTCTTGCACAAATATAGTTTGAAATTGAGCTCTACATTATTTTGATTTTGTTTTATTCTAACTGCAGTATTGCTTAGTGGAAGTTAATTTCCTTCTATATGCTGTGTATGCAAGGGACACATACAGACTTTGATTTTATTGGATAAACAACCAAAAAACAAACTCATGAACTATTTTTATATCTCCTGTTCAGCCCATGATCATGACACTGAGTTCCTCGTTGCTTTAATTTTATCATTTTAATTCTCTGAATTACTTCCACTCCCATTCCTTTGCATTCACTGCTGTTCTGGTGAAACTCACTATAAGCTGAGGAACACCATATTGTCTTTTTATTTAACATTCTGTGTCCTTCCAGAATTACAATTTGGATTGTGTTCATTGCTTCTTCTTTTATTTGGATAGCTGGTGATGATAAATAATTCTTTACTTGACCCATTACAACTCCATTTTACCTTGCAGTAGCCACATTTCTGCTACTCCTTCCCATCCTATAACAGGACAATCGATTTGTTCTTTACGTCTGGTTCTTTGCTGGCTCATATCTGCATGGTTCTGGGCATTAATGCAAAATACTTGTTAATCATAGTTTTAAGAGCTGTCCCAAGCTTTCAAACTTCTAAATGCATGCCATCAGGGTTGGAGTTGCCTTGGGTATTTATGAGAGTATATCAGGCAAGGCATATAATCCCAATAAAAAAACAGATGTACATGAATGGGATGCAGATTGCCAGTTAGAAGAATAAAAGTGACAAGTAACTAAAAGTAAAAAGTAGGAATACCTGGGTTCGTCCCTGACCACGGGTGCTGTCTGTGCGGAGCTTGTACGTTCTCTCCGTGACCTGTGTGGGTTTTCGCCGAGAACATCGGTTTTCCCCCACACTCCAAAGACGTACAGGTTTGTAGCTTTGTATAAATGTAAATTGTCCCTAGTGTGTGTGTGTAGGATAGTGTTAATGTGCGGGGATTGCTGGTCGGTGTGGACTCGGCAGGCCGAAGGGTCTGTTTCCGTGCTGTTTCACTAAAACTAAAAACTAAAACTAAGTCACAGGAGGCATTGTGAGTGGGTCTACTGGTATTGTTGTTGGTTTTAAACAGCTGTAGTTTCCTTCAAGATCCACAATTCCCTGTTGAACATGGTGGTTCACCATTGTGTACCTCTGCCATGGTTGTCCCTGTCCTCACTTCCTTTGTTTCTATTTCCTTCCACGGGACTGCTGATTGTATTTCAAGGGTCACACAGTCAGATGGCCATAATGTGTGTGCAGCTGGATTGTTTGCCAGGCCAACCAGTTTCCTCTGTAACTAAGAAAGCTGGAATAAGTAGATAGTTTAATTCTCCTCTGCCTTCCCGCGTGTACACAGTGTGTTCACTAAATGTAAGTGTGCAATCCCAGCTCCACTACAAAGGGCAAGAGTTTTTATTAACCACACGAGCCTTCAGTGTTCATCTGGTTGACGAAACACTAAAGTCAACTAGCAGAACACTAAAGTCCCGTGCGACTGATAAAAGCCATGCGAGGACATACCAGATTCCCAGGGCAATTGTGATGCTTTTATATCAGGACAATCCAACATTCCAAACATTTTTTTCCAGGAAACTGACTTGTGGGCTATCTCTTGGGAAACATGAGAAACCCTTTTCATTCGTGGCAATTGAAAGTTATGAGGAATCTCATCAAAAAGAACAGGAGCACTGCTCCTTTTGTATCAGAGGTAAATGAGTATGCCATTGGAATGTTAAACATGTGCCCTTCTCTGTTTGCCAGTACTTGATAAGTAAACCAATACTTATCATCTGGGCATCTGAGGAAAAAAAAATGTTGTCAATTCAGTGCATGCAACATTGTCAGTTGTGCCTTTTATACAGTTATACAGCCAGAAACAGGCCCTTCGTCCCAAACACCCATGACGAACAAGATGCCTCATCTAAGGTAGTCCAATTTGCCTGCATTTGGTCCATATGCCTATAAACCTTTCCTATCCATGTTCTTGTCCAAATGACTTTTAAATGTTGTTATTATATCTGCCTCAACTACTTCCAATGGCAGTTTGTTCCATGTACCCACCACTCCACAGCACCATGAGTTATGTCATAGCATTATACATAGTCATAGCCATAGTCAGACCCATAGCCCCTTTGGCTCATGGACTTATGGGCATCTTTTTCATCCATATGGGGCAAGCTGCTTGTTGAAGTGTGAGAAGCGGGTATAATCACATTTAAAAGACACTTGGACAGGTACATGGACAGAACAGATTTGGAGGAATATGGGTCAGGCACAGGTAAGTGGGACTAAATTGGTTAAGCGCGTTGACTGGCATGGAGTAATTGGGCCGAAAGGCCTGCTTCTTAGTGATATAACTCTCTGATGTACAACTTGGAGACAAGAAATCTAGAAAGAGAAAAAACCCAATCATATCAAAATCCAACTTACTAAATTTATTTCTATGTTTAGTTCACTCGTGTTTTTTTAAACTGCCTTTCCATTAACATTGGGCCATTAATTCTGATTCTATCTCCATAGATACTACCTGACCTGCTGAGCTATCCTGGAATGTTCTGCTTTTATTTGTACATATTGTTTGGTACAACTATAAATGTTTGATACTCTCTTTAAAATTTAGACCATGGACCACGGATATATAATGGAAGAAGAGAATCTGGACTTGTTGAAGCAACAAGGAAATAAGGCAGTCTTGAGAAAATCAGAACAATTTTTTTACTTCAGTAGCGACAGTGAAACAGAGGCTTCAAGTGTGGCAAAACTGAAGACTAGCAAGGTAGATCCAACAGAAAACAATCATCAACTGGAGACCAGTGGACAGCTCACATTACTCCAATGTGGAATTTCCAAATTCTTTGACAGAAAAGCAAGCAGTGGTGAGGAATCAAGTGAAAGTGATTGTAGTTCTGATGGTGAAATATCAGAGAAGCAGAATGCAGAAGCAAGCACAAGCTTGGGTGCCACTGTAACAAAAGGAAATAATTTGTCTGGTTACCTGGCTAATAACAGCAGAAAAGAGAATGGTGTGATTAATATTTCACGAGTGATGGAACAAAAGAAAAAAGTGCTTGTCAAGAAGAAATCTAATCTTAGCTTCCTGTCTACAGATTCAGAGGATTCAAACAATGAAAACGTTACAAATATTTTCAGAAAACAAAAGACTTTATTATGTACTAAAAATCCAGAATGTATTGGTGGAAACCCAGGCATTGTTGACGATTCTCCGAAAATAACAAAGGGCAAACCTTTGAGCCATGTTGCCAAACTGAAGACACAGTTGAAAGAGATAGGCAGCATCAGTGATGAGTCAGATGATCTTGAAATATCCACAGAGTCATCAGAAATGACATCCAATCCATCGGATCACAAAGTTGAAGATGGCAAAAGAATCCTTAACTGTAATTCTAAAACTACTCTTAAAAGAAGGACGGCACAATATGACATTGAGGAATTTTCGTCCTCTGAAGATGACATTCCCACCAAGCAGACCCGATTAAGTGCAAACAATGAGATCTGTCGAAATAACAGGAAGCAAGAGTGCAAGAAAGTTCAGTTTGGATCTCACCAGAGGCTGAGTGGAATTGTCAAAGATGATGCTGTAGCTAAGCAACAGAAATGGAGCCAAAGTCACAGGGAACAGTTGGCATCAATGGATAAATTGTTGGGTAACTACAGATCTTTCATTTAAAGAGTGAAGTAGTCAGAATGTGTGTTATCCATGTTTTGCAAATGTTTTCTGTCTCTGAGGGATGCACAGATTAATGGTACCTTGGCATTTCACAACAATTGGATGATGCTGAAACTACTTTTCACAGGCACTAAACTTGGAAGGAATCTAATGTGAAGGTCCAAGTGAATCAGAGTAGAAGCAGACTAATGCTTTTAACTACAGAAGTTAGGAAAGCTGTATTTTCTGTGAGGTAAACTTTGCTGTACTGGCAGTCTGATTTTGTGTTGTAAATGGAGTAAAAACGGCCTGTCCCACTTTCAAGACCTAATTCACGACCTTTTTTACTCGTGGACATTTTTCATAATTTTGAAAAAAACGCCCCGACCTACTTGATGCCATGAGTACTTACGACTAGCATCACGACCTACCTACAACCTCGTGCCGACCATGCTGCGAGTAGGGCAAACTCGGCAGAGGTTGTGAATTAAGTCGCGAAAGTGGGACAGGCCCTTAACAGTGTCATGTCTACCTAGCGCAGGCAGTGATCATACTATGACATTTCTAAGGCCCTCTTCCTAATAGTCCCAAACAAGGAGGCTAAATAGCCTAAAGCACATATGTTTGCACGTCACCAAGTCTCTCCAGTTTAGGATTATTTTGTGGGCAATTTATCAAATCTGTTTTATTTCACATTTGATTTTTATAAAGAAACCTACAATAATACCTTGATTAGTGCTCTAGATACATTACTAGAAAATGGACCACTAAATGAAATTGCACTCCACGGGATCATTATAATATAAATGGAGATGTGATCCTGACAAGTTATTTTTAACTCATTTATTGCTAACTCACTTGTATGTATTTATGTTTTCCCACAATGTTTCCACTTTCAAAGGTTTCAAAGGTATTTTATTGTCACATGTACCAATTAATGTACATTGATATGTGAATTACCATACAGCCATACGGAAAAAAAAGCAAGAAGACACACAACTACATAAAAGTTAACATATACATCCACCACAGCGGTTTCCCCACATGCCTCACTGTGATGGAAGGTTAAAAAAAAAGTCCAATCTTCTTGCTTGGAGAATTGTCCAGAGGTGAATCTTCAATTGTTGGAGACATCCAGTCATCTTTGAGGTTTGCCAACTCTGATTCCAAATATGATGGGACTTGGACAATGTCTATTCCTTTGATGACCTTGGGATGCCCACTTCTGGCATATTCTCGCTTTGAAGCTGTAAGAATAGAACCAAAAACTGTCCCTATATTTGCAAGGATGATTTTCCCTTCAAAGTTTAAAGGTGCGCTTTAATTAAAATTGTTAAATGTTCCCAATTACAGCTGGTATAGGGAATTATTCAGGTTAGGGCTAATTAGAAAAATGGTTAAATAGGGCATCTTTGCCAAAGATTTTCTTTAACAAATGTTTCAAAGGTCTTTTATTGTCATGTGTACCAATTAAGGTACAGTGATATGCGAATTAGCATAGAGGGATTTTATACTGTCCATATCCTTGCTGAAATAAACAGTGAATATTAATTAATAAAGTCAAAGATCTAAGCAGTCTGCATTTTTAAAAGAAGGATGTTTTAGATTCAGACATTCGGAGAATAAAGAAATACATTGCTGCCTGATATTTTTCCGCTCAAGCTTAGTTTCATCAACTGTGGAGCACATTAGTGCATTTAAAGCCTTTATTAGACAAATTAGATGATGAACATTTGAGAAAAGGGGCAAACCAGAAGTTAAATCACATGATTTGCTCAGGACACTTCATCAAAAATGTTCAAAGCATCAGGGATTGTTGATAACTGCTATTAATACTTCAATTAATAGGCAATGTACAAGAAGTGGCTTTCGTTCATTCAAACCAGCATGTGGTTGGATCCAGCAAGGCAGAAAACCAAATGACCCGTACAGCAATCCGTGATGTATTTGAACTAAAACGGTATTCACAGGTTCCTGCAAATGTTGCCTTCCATATGGGTCAGGTGAGTTGTGCAGTGAAGGGAATCATCTTGGGATCTCCTGTAGTAGGAATTGAAAATGTCAATACAATACCAATGTTTTGTCAAGAAATTAAACAGACCCTCAAAAGAAATACTGGTACATTTTATATAATACACATTTTCTATTGTCACATATTTATGATATGTAAACCATACAAGTGATTAGTACCTCAAGTTTCTAGTACAGTATTTATTGGTTAGGTCTATTTTAAAGGTCAGTTGCTCTTGTCCTTTAAAAATGCCACCTTAAATGTTAACATCACAATGAACAAATCTATTTATGACAGGTAGTTAATCAAAATTGATTGGATTGTATTAATAAAATTACTTGACCTTCAGAATGACTAAATTCCATGTGAAATTATTACCATTTCTGAGGTAATCTGGCTAAATTTTCTGTTTTGTTCTGAAATGTGCATTTCTTCCTCCCGCAATCCTTTGAAGTGTGGTGAAGGAACACTTTTATCAAATACTACAGGAATATTTTGAGTTTTGTTTAGAATATAGGAATTTATTTAAATAATAATATACAACCTTATAGATGTTCAATTTGCAGGATATAAGAATAAAATCTGATCTGCCTATGGCTGATACAAACTTGATCTGAGCCTGAGAACTTAAACATTTTGATACCTGAACCTAACACATATAATCGTGGGGATTCGTAGGAAAGAACTGCAAATGCTGGTTTAAATCAGAGGTAGGCACAAAACGTCCCCTGTTCCTTCTCTCCAGCGATGCTGCCTGTCCCGCTGAGTTACTCCAGCATTTTGTGGATGTGCGGATAATGGACTGAGGAGAAGGTCACTAATGCCCAGCATGAATACATAGTGCAGTCGGGCAAAGAGGAGAAAGGAGCTCCTTGGGTCATGGTAGCCTCCATCCTTCTGGCAGCAGGCTGTATTTCTATCAAGACATTGTAATCAATCTGTGACCCACCCATTATCTCTGGATTTGGGGTTTCAAATGTAAAGGCATCGCCTTTGAGCCACAATTTAATGGTTAGCCACATCATCATGAGTCAAAAGTCAAGAGTGTTTTATTGTCATATGTCCGGATGGGACAATGAAACTCCATTTTAAAGAAGTTATCATTCAACTTATTCCATGACGATTTTAGTATGCTGACATATGTTCGCTGTTATTACACCGCTCAATGCAGCATTTATTTTAATTACCCGATTTCTTTGGTACCTGACCCAAACGTAAGACATTTTGTTGGTCTTCATAGGGCTGGGATCAGATAATTGAGCTCCAATAAGGGATGGAAAATAACAGAACATTGACCATAGAATATGGAGGGAAGCAATTTCACACATCAATTCTGCACTTGCACTTGAGGCGTAATCTAGTTGGACTCAACATTCCCTTTTCTTTACCTCACACCTCTGAGATTTCTGCTCAAACCTATTATCCCATTTACTTTTGTATGTCATGACATACCAAATCCTAATCACTTGTTACAAAATAAAATTCTTCATATTGCCCCCATTTTATTTGTTAACTATCTTAACCGTGCCTTTTGGATGGTAACCCAATAGGTGTTGAAACAGGGTTTATTTGATTTGTTTCTTGAACACTTCCATGTTTTTGAATATCTCCATTATATTTCATCTTGCCTGAAGAGAACAATTCCAACTTTTTCAATCTACATAACTGTAGTCTCTCATCCTTCAAGGAAAAAAAACTTTATTCCAAGAGTGGTAGATTGACCAAATCTGAACAGATCTAGTGTTCCTCTACTTGCACATTTTTAAAGTTCATGTTTGTAGGATTAGAATTTGCAGGTGTTAGCAAGCCTCCACAGGCATATATGACAAATTCTGACTCACCCACCTTAGAGTTGTCTATGTTGACTTATTACCCAAAGCTGTCCTGATCTAAAATAGCAAGATCCTGTATGCAGCTGGATCTGTGTGCCATGTGCAGATCAGGTCAGTTCTGCCATGAAACAACTGAAAAATAGCTTTAACCATATGCTATTGCACACCCCCAGACTCAGCCGATTCTGAAATCTACGAAGATTTTAGCAAACTGCTGGAGGAACCCAGCAGGTCAGGCGGCATCAGAATAAAAAGAGGCTGCATGACCCACTAAATTCCAATAGCAAAATAGAACATAGAAATAGTACAGGACATGAACAGGCCCTTCAGTTCAGAGTCCAGCAGAGGTGGACAAAGGGCTTAATTAGGAAAGGGAAAATAGATTATGAAAGAAAACTGGCAGGGAACATAAAAACTGACTGCAAACGTTTTTATAGACATGTGAAAAGAAAAAGATTAGTTAAAACAAATGTAGGTCCCTTGCAGTCAGAAACTGGTGAATTGATCATGGGGAACAACAACATGGCAGACCAATTGAATAACTACTTTGGTTCTGTCTTCACTAAGAAAGACATAAATAATCTGCTGGGAATAGCAGGGGACCGCAGGGTCAAATGAGATGGAGGAACTGAGTGAAATCCAGGGATTTCCAGCAAGGTTAGCCAGGAAGTGCTGTTGGGTAAATTGAATGGATTAAAGGCTGATAAATCCCCAGGGCCAGATAGGCTTCATCCTAGAGTACTTAATGAAGTAGCCCCAGAAATAGTGGATGCATTAGTGATAATTTTTCAAAACTCTTTAGATTCTGGAGTAGTTCCTGAGGATTGGAGGGTAGCTAATGTAACCCCACTTTTTATAAAGGGAGGGAGAGAGAAAACAGGGAATAACAGACCAGTTAGTCTAACATCGGTAGTGGGGGAAATGCTAGAGTCAGTTATTAAAGATGGGATAGCAGCACATTTGGAAAGTGGTGAAATCATTGGACAAAGTCAGCATGGAATTATGAAAGGTAAATCATGTCTGACGAATCTTATAGAATTTTTCGAGGATGTAACTAGTAGAGTGGATAAGGGAGAACCAGTGGATGTGTTATATCTGGTCCTTCAGAAGGCTTTCGACAGGGTCCCACATAAGAGATTAGTATGCAAACTTAAAGCACACAGTATTGGGGGTTCAGTATTGATGTGGGTAGAGAACTGGCTATCAGACAGGAAGCAAAGAGTAGGATTAAACTGGTCCTTTTCAGAATGGCAGGCAGTGACTAGTGAGGTACCGCAAGGCTCAGTGCTGGGACCCCAGCTATTTACAATATATATTAATGATCTGGATGAGGGAATTGAATGCAACATCTCCAAGTTTGCGGATGACACGAAGATGGGTGGGCATTGTTGGATGTGAGGAGGATGCTGGGAGGCTGCAAGGTGACTTGGATAGGTTGGGTGAGTGGGCAAATGCATGGCAGATGCAGTATAATGTGGATAAATGTGATGTTATCCACTTTTGTGGCAAAAACAGGAAAATAGACTATTATCTGAATGGTGGCCGTTTAGGAAAAGGGGAGATGCAACGAAACCTTGAAAGTAGGCATGCAGGTGCAGCAGGCAGTGAAGAAAGCGAATGGTATGTTAGCATTCATAGAAAAAGGATTTGAGTGTAAGAGCAGGGAGATTCTACTGCAGTTGCACAGGGTCTTGGTGAGGCCACACCCGGAGTATTGCCTACAGTTTTGGTCTCCTAATCTGAGGAAAGACATTCTTGCCATAGAGGGAGTACAGAGAAGGTTCACCAGACTAATTCCTGGGATGGCAGGACTTTCATATGAAGAAAGACTGGATAGACTTGGCTTGTACTCGCTAGAATTTAGAAGATTTCTAGGGGGGATCTTATAGAGACTTACAAAATTCTTAAGGGGTTGGACAGGCTAGATACAGGAAGATTGTTCCCCATGTTGGGGAAGACCAGAACAAGGGGTCACAGTTTAAGGATAAGGGGGAAGTCTTTTATGACCGAGATGAGAAAATCATTTTTCACACAGAGAGTGGTGAATCTGTGGAATTCTCTGCCACAGAAGGTAGTTGAGGCCAGTTCATTGTCTATATTTAAGAGGGAGTTAGATGTGGCTAAAGGGATCAGGGGGTATGGAGAGAAGGCAGGTACAGGATACTGAGTTGGATGATCAGCCATGATCATATTGAATGGCGGTGCAGGCTTGAAGAGCCGAATGGCCTACTCCTGCACCTATTTTCTATGTTTCTATGTTTCAGTCCACAATGTATGTGCTGAACTTAATGCCCAGGTAAACTAATCTCATCTGCCTGCAAATGATCAAAGCCCCTTCATTCCCAACTTTGTTTCTACGCAAGATTCCAGCACCTGCAGTCCCCTGTGTCTATGAAGATTTTAAAAATCGTCTCTTTAAAAAAGTTCTGAGGAATTATGAAACAATTACATTTAATAATTATTTAAAAAATATAACTCCTCCAATCTTTAATTGTTTGACTGTGTTTTCAAGTGTGTAAAGTCCATTCTAATGCAACATTGATTCATAGTACATTGAGGAGAACTAATTATAAACAATCTGAGGGTAAATGGGGTGTTTGGAATTTATTGTTTGGATCACTACTTTATCTGGAATTAGCAGCAGATTGAATCCCATGTAATCTTTTTAAGACAAAATTCTTGCAAGTATTTAACTTTGTTGTATTCTGGGAGCTTCATGAAGCTATTCATGTACTCTGTTCCCCTAGAAAAGGCTTTCAGCAGCATCGAACAAATAAGGGTCCAAACGTATCCTACCTGTCACTTGTGCATTTTCCTCCACAGACGGCGGGAAAGAGCCAAGAAGCAGCTGGCACCAGCACGTTGATTGGGGATACACTCAAAGGAATCTGTAGGTGAGTGAACGAAAAGACCGAGGTCAAAGGATAAAAAGCCCTGCTTCCTCATTATCTCTTCGTTTCGCCATACGATACTTCTACCTAAAGATGACACCATAGGTGCTCCTTTTGTACTTGCATATGTCCAAGAAGAAATTGAACACTGGTAATGTGATCCTGTTAGTCCAGACCATTCTTGATAGGCATGCTGACCTAATGTATTTGCCAAATGATGGGACAGCAGCAGAAACCATGTACAGGAAATACTTAGCCTATTCTTCCACTGACCACTTTGTTTCCATTCAGGATGTTAAAGCATTTCATAGTGGTAAAGATGTCAGAGTGCAGGACATGTCAAAGGCAGTCGCAGCTGCAGAGCCAGTCTAGGAATGCAGACTGGCCAGCACTGCTTCATTTTGAGTGGCAGGCCAGTACTTCTCCAAAACCATTGTGTTTCCTGTCATTTCTGATTACATTGTTGTGGCACGTCCTCTGTGAATCTGGTCTTTGTAAGGAAATTTGTACAGGATTTCAGGCTCATTCTCTAGATCACTGATTCAAGAAGCCTTGTTTTGACAGGTATCGCCATCATACAATAATTGAGCAATGATGAATGTGAAGGCAAGGCATGAATTGATTATATGGTAAATGACAAATGAGCCTTTATTTGTAATCATGTGTGAGCCTCAAGATTGCATATGTGTAATGGACAGTTTTTTGTTTGTGTTCAGCTGTTCATTGGCGATGTGCTGAATAATGCACGCAGCCCACACACGTTCTGAAGACTCGGTTGCAGATACAGGCAGTCTCTGCTCCAAACCTGGTGGTGCAGCTGTATAAGCATTCCCAACAAATACTTTTTTGCCCACCATCAAAGAAAGAGTTTGCAAATAGGATTAGCGACGGATCTAAAAATAATGCCAACATGTTAAACTGGAAGTAGTGACAGGAAACATATTGCTGTAATTCTGTTGCCAGAATACGAGGATTCATTAGGAAAGTATTGAATTACCTTGCGTGAAGGAAATGTTACACTCTATGCACATTGCTAACTAAATTAAGAAGTACTGGATCCCGTATCTGTGTGATAATGAGAGGGTGGGAGGATGTGTAAGATAAAGAGAAAGAAAGTGTTGGTAGTGGTTCAATATTTTGCTATTACTGTTATAACTGGCAACAGGGCTTCCTACCGCATCCTGGTTAGTTAAACATAAATGTGCCCAGAAACACATTTTTTCTAATTTCTCAAAAGTCTGAGATTTTTCATTTAAATCAGTAGAAGAATTAGGGTTACCCATGATTACAATATGTTGGTGGAGGTTTAAAGGAAAATCAGTCGCGAGTCATAAGTCATAAGAGCAGAATTAGGCCATTCGGCCCATCAAGTCCACACCATTCCATGGCTGATCTATCGTTCCCTCTCAACCCAATTCTCCTGTCTTTGGCACCTGTACTAATCGAGAACCTGTCAATCTCTGCTTTAAAAATACCCAATAACTTGACCTCCAAAGCAGTCTGCGGTAATAAATTTCACAGATTCACCATCTTCAGGCTAAAGAGGTTCCTCCTCACCTTCTTTCTAAACATACATCCATTTATTCTGAGGCTGTTCCCCCTGGTTTTAGACTCTCCCACTAGTGGAAACATCCTCTCCACGTCTACTTTATCCAGGTCTTTCAGAAGGGAAATTCTAGTTAGCCCCTCCCCAACGCCAGCACAACCCTCCTCAGATATGAGGCCTAAAACTGCTCACAATACTCCAAATGTGGTCGACCAGTGCCTTATAAAGCCTCAGATTTTACCCCTGCTTTTATCCTCTCAAAATGAATGCTATCATTGCATTTCCCTTCCTTACCATCAATTCAACTTGCAAATTAACCATTTGGAAATCCTGCACCAGCACTCCCTAGTCCCTTTGCATCTCAGATTTCTGAATCCTTTCACCATTTAGAAAATAGTCTATACTACCAAAGTGCATGACTGCACACTTTGCTACGCCGTATTCGATCTGCCACTTCTTTGCCCACTTTCCCAAGTTGGTCTAAGTCGTTCCACAGATTACTAGCTTCCTCTACACTACCTGTCCCTCCACCTATCTTCGTATCATCTGCAGTCAAGTGTTTAATTGTCATGTGTACGGACAACAGAACAATTAAGTTCTTACCTGCGGCATCATAACAGTCCTGTAAAAACATATAGATAATATGTAATATATAACACAAAAAATCAATTAATTATTAACTCCAATACATGCAAATGAAAAGTCCGAAGATCTTAGGACAACCAACAGTTGTTATCTGACTTACACTTTGGCCCTTCTGTTGGTGGTCCAATCTCTTCATGATGTTGCTGAAGTTTTCTTGATGAACAGTCCATAGGTGAAGCAATTTAGACTATTTCCCCATCTAACTAATAGCCCCTTCCTAATGTACTGTTTTTCTTCAGAAATTGAATTGTTCACTCAATAATGTTCAATTTTATGATCAAGGTCCTATTCCTCTGTTACAGAAAGCCATTCTGCGACATGGCTCCTGCAGAAGGCTTCGCTGGGCATGCTCTGAGCAGCACCTCGCAGCAGCAGATGAAAATGCCGAGGGACAAAAGGCCGAAAAAAACAATCAATTCCTTTATTTGTGGAGCATCAGCTGGCAGAGTAAAACATTTAAGGAAAAAAAACTTGTGTTTTGATAAGCAAGATAAAGTTAGTTCACAAAAGCAGCCCCATAAAAAAAATGATAATGTGATGGCTGACAAATCTGATGGTGATTTTGCTGCAGGGGTTGATGATGGAATCTGCATGGATTATTTGAGTCCTTCAACTGCTGGGCTCTCAAAGAATAAACCACACAGAAATGGGACAAACTCCAGAGGGGCTGTGAAACTTCAGCAACATCATGAGGAGATTGGACCACCAACAGAAGGGCCAAAGTGCAAGTCAGATAACAACCAAGAAATAAGGCAACTCAAAACCGACTCAATCACAGAGCTGCTTGGTGACACCTCCATACTGGATTCATTGTTCGACAGAAAGAAAAACCTTACTGCACAGCCAAAGAAAGCTTCTGGGCATGTGCCAAAAGGAAAAAACAAGCCTAAGGATTTCTGGGATTTTCTCAATAAAAGTAACGAAGAGCATGTCAGTGCACTAACAGATTTTTCAGTGATCGAAAAGTTGTGTGAAAGTGCACCTTTGAAATCTAAAGGAAAGGGAAAAGAATGTGATGGCTCTCTTTGGAAAAAGAATGAAAAGTTTTTATGGAAAAAAAAGTGACCTAGAGAATGACTACAGCACCTCAACATCTGGCACATCTTTGGCAAGTTGCCAACTGTGGAAACGGAACTTTCAAACATTAGATGGGTAAAAGAAGAAATGTGCAAATTAATAATGTTTTAGTTGATTTAAATGTAGCAACTGTAAAGAAATATGTGCAATTATGAATTTGGCTTGTTTCTCAAAATTGATATATTTGCATTTCATAAGATGGCAGAAGAATGGCAAAGTAACAATATAATATTGGAACTTGGCCATTTGCGACATTACAGTGGGTACTATTTTACATTGATTAAGATTATTCTCAGAACCATTTTTATTTCCCATTTTCAGTATATGAATGTGCAGTCAATTTTATACAGAGAGTATCTCCTTTTAATGTATTAATCAAGTATTTGTGGATATTTTGTGGTAGAATCAAAGTTTTGGAGGGGAGCATGAGCTCATCAAGCCTATGATGGTCTGGTTAGTTTTAACTGTTCTTCATTTTAACCTGTCCAAAACAAGAAATATGTTGGTGAGAGGAAAAACATTATTTTTTAGTTTGTCTGATTATTTTTTCCCTTTGATATTATTTAAAGGTTTTTAGTACAAAATGTGGAAGTAAACCCTGCATGTAGACTGAAGCACTTCTGAAGTGGAGCAAAACTTGATCTAACCATTTCCCTCTATAGATGCTGCCCTACCCTCTGTTCCTTCAGCAGTTTGATTATTTGCTCAAGATTCCAGCATCTGCAGTCTCTTCTCTTTATTTACCCATCCTTGTTTTATTTCCTAAAAATTATGTTTGCTCCGCATTCTCAACATCTGGGGAGAGCATTGCAGGTTTTCAATTCCTCTTATCACCTGATGCTCTTTCATGTCAAGATCCAACTTTAAGATTATATTAGACTAAGTGGGACCCGTTGGGTCCCAGCTTCAGACGGGAGGGCTGGTCCCCCAACGCAATATTCCACCTCTCCAATTCCAATACACACACACACACACACACACACACACACACACACACACACACACACACACACACACACACACACACACACACACACACACACACACACACACAGACTCACACAGACTCACACACCATATATATGACAGTAGACTTTCTTGAATCTACTCACACAGCTGAGCGTGGCCTTTCCACTGTGGGGCGTCCGCACTCAGCGGCACTTTCGCAATCAGCGTGACCTCTGCACTTACTGGAAATTACGCAATCAGCGTGACCTCTGCACTCACCGGAAATTACGCAATCAGCCACTATTACGCGACCTGTCCACTAAGCGGAAGTCACGAAATGAGCGGGACTTTTGGACTAAACACAGTCGGACTTAATAAAGCATATATTCCTTCCAAACACAATCGGACCTAATAATGCATTTATTTCTTCCAAACACAGTTGGACCTAATAAAGCATTTATTCCTTCCAAACACAGTCGGACCTAATAAAGCATTTCAGTTGCAAGCACAGGCAGGGCAGCAACCCAAACAACTCATGGCATTGTCATTTCTAATTAAGCATTGCACTTTCAAGCACAGGCAGAGCAGCAGGCCAAACAACTCATGGCATTGTCATTTCATTTCCAATTAAGCATTGCGCTTTCAAGCACAAGCAGGGCAGCAGGCCAAACAACTCATGGCATTGTCATTAAGGGCTAACAAATAATTTATTGCAAGTACATTGCAGACTTACAGTTCAGTTGATTCACAGCTTAGAATGACAGTTGTGGCCTCTGCCTCGCGATCTTGCAGAGTGACTGAGACGTTCAGGCATCCGGGGTTTTATAGTCCTACCCACCCTGGAAGGGGCGTTACCTTTGTCGTGGTGATTGACAGGTGAGAGGACCAATCAGCTGATCTCAAGATTTTTTAAACACTCATAACTTTTTTATTTTTCATCGATGGGAAAAATCCTCGGGGTTGGCTCAGCGGAGGAGGACTGTGAGTAAGATGGCCAAATATCACAGCGATACACGATAGTGCTTTTTCTAAAAGCAATATACAACGCAGACAGGAAGTGGGCAAGATGAGATTTTTAATTATATAGATATCTGTGTTCCATATTTCATTAGCAGAAGAAATTGTAGCCTTGACATTGGATTTCCTCAGAACTATACAAATCCAAAATCGAGACAAATTGTACAAGAGGTCATTACAACCCGTGTTGGACTCTGTTTACAATGCAGAGATGTGTGGGTTAGGGGTTGGGTGTGGGGTGCATCTCCTGCAGAAAGACACGTTCCTGCATACAACCCTTTAGTGAGGGACCTGCTCATCCTGGCATCTCTCTGCTCATGCAGGAGACAGGAGAGCAATTTATGCAGGACAGGCAGTTGCTGATGTGTAGCACCCCTTGTTCCAATCTTGCTACCATGAGCAATGGTCTCTATGCTTGCATGGGCATTTCTGGTGTTCAAGAATATCAGGCTTTTTGCTGGTGTTCTTATTCCCTTAGAGTTTTAAGAAAAACTGCAGCTTTTGTCTGCCTCTGAAGCAGCTGCTACCTCGTCTGCACCAGTAGGCACTGTGCAATGAGATTATCTATTAAAGTCTAACAAAGATGTAAAGATGACCTCGAGAGATAAGGTCATGGCCTCTTAGGTTCAAGAGATTGTAGATGGACTTCTTTATGCTGCTTGTCACCTTCTGTGTTGGGTGAGACAGGCCGGTAAACATACAAACCACCTGGCTGTACATTTGAACCAGCTTTATCGCTGGAAGCAACTGATCCTCATTTTACTCCTCCACAGCAGAACACCACTCATCTCAACCTTTGGCTATTCTCCAGCACTTGAGTTCCAACACCTGTTGCCAGGCTGCTGCTTGCTAGTGGGGTGTGTATCTCTGTGTGACTCTTTTCATCCCTCAGTGCCATCATCTGAGGCACTGCTATGGGCTGCTAGTCACAAAGATGCATGATGGTCTGCATTCTCAACATCATCATCTCCCCACTTCCACTCCACCTCCTGCTGCTCTCCCTCGTCTTCCTTTATGCTTTGATCACTGCTCCAACTCTGAATGATGGGGTTTTAAGAACTCTTCCGATACCCTACAAAACCAAAGCAGAAAATAATTGCTGTGCTCCTAAAATATCTTTAAGATGATACAGCAGTATAGATGGTAATTAGGGGGGCAGAGGTGTTAAGAGTGTTTAATTATCTAATATATTGAAAATTGACCAGTTAAATTATTAATTGTAGCAGCATAACGGGATTGTAAACACAGTACTCATATATAACCAAATAAACAAAGAGTTCAATGAATTTTTATTAAGCGATATTAGTGCAAAACAAAAGCCTAAAGTCCCTCGTGCAACTAAGACAGTATAGTTTATTGTATTCAATTTATTGTCATTATCTCATAAGAGACAACGAAATGGATTTTCCTTACAGTCATGTAACATAAGAAATAAATAATAAATAAATAAATAATAAATAAAAAGAACAAACACAGAAGTCCACGACACATCACAACTCCACAGCGGCACCAAAGTTAAGGAAGGTACCATAGTCCAGCCAGCCTCCCCGCCAATCTTCCCGGCTGTTCATAGAAACATAGAAACATAGAAATTAGGTGCAGGAGTAGGCCATTCGGCCCTTCGAGCCTGCACCGCCATTCAATATGATCATGGCTGATCATCCAACTCAGTATCCCGTACCTGCCTTCTCTCCATACCCTCTGATCCCCTTAGCCACAAGGGCCACATCTAACTCCCTCTTAAATATAGCCAATGAACTGGCCTCAACTACCCTCTGTGGCAGAGAGTTCCAGAGACCCACCACTCTCTGTGTGAAAAAATTCCTTCTCATCTCGGTCCTAAAGGATTTCCCCCTTATCCTTAAGCTGTGACCCCTTGTCCTGGACCTCCCCAACATCGGGAACAATCTTCCTACATCTAGCCTGTCCAACCCCTTAAGAATCACCCGTGGTCGGGGCCTCATGATCACCCGCAGTCGCCGCCACAGGCAGCCCGATGCTCAGGCCCTCTCGCCAGGAACGATGGAACCCCGACGGAGAACAATCTCAGCAGCCCGGACCTCCAAGTCAGCCATCTTCCACCGGAGTCCGAGGCTCCCGGAGTCCACAGGCCGAGCCGGGCGGAGTCGCAGGACTCAGCTATGTTGGTCAGCGCTGACCGCGTTGGGAGCTCCGCGAACCACAGCTCCGCGATGTCGGTGCAGCAGGCCCAGCACTCCGGAGCTCCAAACGGCAATCTCCGGTAAGGCATCGCCTGCCCGTCGATGTATACAACGCTGCGCCGCTACTCTGGTCGGTCCCGGCAGCAAAGGCCGCGCCAATCCAGTAGGTAGGCCGGGGGGGGGGGGGGGGGCAAGGACGCGACTCGAATAATAATTGCATCCTCTCCAGGAAGCGACTGAAGGACGGTATCCCCCTTACCATACCCTCTTCACCCCACATAAAGACAAAATAAACACACAAAAAACGCTCTTCAAACCTAACAAAAGAAACCAAAAAGATACCGGACTGAAGGCGGAGGCAGTTAGCAACAGTGCCACCGGATGTCCAAAAGGACATCCATATCTGGATGTCCATATCTTAGTTGGTGTTTGTAGTGTTGGTTGTTGGGAAGAAGCTGTTCCTGAATCTGAAGTGACAGATTTCAACTCCTATACCTTCTTCTTGATGTCAGGAGTGAAATGAGAGCACGGCTAGGATGGTGCGCCGCCTTAATGATGTTAGCTGCTTTTTAGAGGCAGCATCTCCTATAGATCCCTTGGATGGTGAGGAGGTCAGTATCTGTGAAGGACTGGGCAGTGTTCAGCACTTTTTTGTAATCTTCTACATTCCTGGGTGTTTTAGTTACTGAATCAGGTTGTGATGCAACCAATCAATATGAAATTGAATAAATAAATGTTGTTAGGCCAAGTATGTATACATACAAGGAATTTGTCTTGGTGCTTTGCTCGCAAGTAACAATACAATATACAGCAGACAATTAAAGGTAAAACATTATACTTTAAACGTGAAGAATGAAATAAAATACCAGAGCAAAAACAGGCTACAGACATTTGGCTGAGTAGAGCTACTGCTTGTGGAAAAAAACTGTTTTTATGTTTGGCTGTGGCGGCTTTGACAGTCCGGAGTCGCCTTCCAGAGGGAAGTGCTTCAGAGATTTTGTGGCCAGGGTGAGAGGGGTCAGAGATGATCTTACCAGCTCGCTTCCTGTCCCTTGCAGTGTACAGTTCATCAATGGGGGTTAGCTTGCAGCTAACAACCTTCTCGGCTGATCGAACGATGTGCTGCAGCCTTCGGATGTCATGCTTGGTGGCTGAGCCAAACTAGACCATGATGGAGAAGGTGAGGACAGACTCTATGATGACAGTATAAAACTGGACCATCATTGCCTGTGGTAGATTGTGTTTTCTCAGCTGCCGCAGGAAATACATCCTCTGTTGGGCCTTTTTGACTATGGAGTCGATGGTGGCCTCCCATTTAAGGTCCCTGGAGATGATGATTCCAAGGAACTTAAATGACTTCACAGATGTGACTCTGGTATTGTTGATGGTGCGTGGGGGGAGGGGGAGTTCTCCTAAAGTCTACAATTAATTCCACTGTCTTAAGAGCATTAAACTCCAGGTTGTTGCGATGGCACCAGGACGCCAGCTGTGTCACTTCCTGTCTGTCGGCAGATTCCTCCCCATCCTGGATCAGTCCAATCAGGGTTGTGTCGTCCGCAAACTTGAGAGGCTTGGCAGAGGAGTCTGGAGTTGCAGTCATTGGTGTAGAGAGAGTAAGGGAGAGGGGAGAGTACGCAGCCTTGTGGTGCTCCACTGCAGGTCCAAGATGTGCTTTCCCATCCTTACATGCTGTTTCCTGCCCGTCAGGAAGTTGGTGATCCACTGACAGAGGGGTTCAGGCACAGTCAACTGGGTGAGTTTGGAGTGCAGTAGCTCTTGGCACAATGGTGTTGAATGCAGAGCTCTCTGCTCTCTGCCATACACCTGTAGAAGTTCAAGAGAATATTAATCTGCTGCAGATCAAATCAAAGGGGATGTAATCATCACGTTGAGTGTGCAATGAAAATCATGCATCTAATGTAATAATATATATAGTACGTCTGACATGGTTTTTAACACTTTTTATTGAACACTAAACACCATCAGGTTTTTTGTGTCTCCTTTCGGCTAGTTATAATGTTCATCAACTCTATAATAGTAAAATTGCATATCTTTTCCTGAGCACAGCACAATGAAGCATTGCTAGTGAGGTTACCTTGCAAATCCATAGCTTGCCTTTCAGGTAATTTTGCCTCATTGCCAAAAAAGATTATATATAAAGGAAGTAAAGGATAATGTTAAAACTACACATGCACTCCTAAGAGAACATAAGAGAAAGATTTATTCTGTTGACAAAGATTGACCTAATGGCAAATCCCACTCTTACTAATTTTAGAGTCCTACTGAAAGCCAGTGGATCCATTCACAAACGCAATGCAGAAATTGATTGACCACCTCATTGATGAAATTTTTTTCACAGGAACCTTGAGGGAGGGTCTGCACTACATCAGAGCTGATTGCAACGATCAGATTTAGACTTGACTCTAACTACTAGTAGGAGGCAGCAAAATATAGATATATTAGCATCCTTATTCAATTATATTAATTGGTCATCAATTTGACCCGAATGGTAGAGACACCTACAAAAATAAATTTAGCCATCTGCCTTTGATATTCTCAAGATGCGCTCTGGGGATCAAGATAACCAGGTCAAATTAAATGTATTTAACATTGATAGCCTCCCCCATCCCCATCAACTCCAATTAAACTTCACGCCTCATCAGGAAAGCAGCCAGCATAATCAAGGATTTTTTATACATGGGTCACTCCCGCTTCCTTTACAAGATCCTGGTCAGATCTCAGCTGGAGTACTGTGTGCAGTTTGTGTCACCACACGATCAAAAAGATGAGGTGGAGATGGTGCAGAGAGAGGATTCACCAGGATATTGCCTGGGATGGAGTATTTCAGTTATGATGTGAGGGTGGAGAATCTAGGTCTATTTTCCCTAGAGCAGAGAAGGTTAAGAGGGAACATGATTGTGGTATATAAAATTATGAGGGTCACAGGAAACATTTCCCCTTATGAGGGGTGGATGCAACTAAAGGAGCTAGATCTCAGATAAGGAGCAAGAGTCTTTGAGGGGTTCTGAAGGGATAAGTTTGGTGAGTACCTCGAATGCACTGTCAGAGAGAGGTAAAAGCAGAGCTGCTGACAGCATTTAAGAAATGTCTAGACAAAGATTAGATCACCTTGGCACCGAAGGCAGTGAGCTGGTAGATGGGATTCATGCGGACCAATACCCCTGGATGTGGTGGTTTGTTTCCATGCTTTATGATGCTATGACTATCATTTCAAACTCTTGGTGAGCTTCTTCTTCTTTCGTGTCCATCTTCCATGTTGCAAATGTTGACATCACTGTCACCGTCCGTCCTGAAAAGGACCAAGCTTCCAGCGACAATCAGTGGGAGCCATCACTTGTTGCAATAGATGTTCGTGGTAGCAGAATTAGCTCAGGATACTTTCAATTTCCAGCCCCGGGACGTGGATGCTTCTGCTATAGGACCTCTTGGTGAGCAGGTTCTCTCATTTGGGGCAATGAGTGCCTTGGTGTTATAACTTGAGACATGGCACACCTTCCTGCATTCAGATAAATGCCAGAGACATCTCTTCCTTCCCCCTTTTGGCGTTCCATGGGGAAATTCCTTCTGTGACTCCTTGGTTCTCTTGTCATTCTCCACCAACAATCAGTTCTCTTCCCATGACATTTTCCCTTGCAAGTATTATTCTCTCTAAGAGTCACAAAATGCTGGAGTAACTCAACGAGTCAGGCAGCATCTCTGGATGAGACTTCCGGTTGGCGCCATGGAGTAAGTGGAGTCGCGCCATTACAGCTCCGCTAAAAATTGAAGAAGAAACGGGGGTATAGGGGTCAGTAAAACGTACTTACCAGAGGAGAACGACTGGGAACGGCTCCGGTAGCATTTAAACGGTGCGTGACGTCATCAGGCGCGCGACTTTAATAAGAAAACAAGATGCAACGCTCCCCCCCCCCCCCCCCCCAGCTGGTACTGGAAAAAAACTTACAAGAAGGGAAATAGGCCCCGTGGGAGCCCTGAGCTCGAGTTTGGCTGCTTCCCAAGAGGAGATCTCACAGAGGAAATCTGAAATGGAGGAACTTAAAAACACTATCCTAGGCGAGATGAAGAAAATGCTTAAAGATATGAAGAAGGATTATAAAGATGATATAAAAAATTTAAGAGCTGATATTCTGGTGTTTCATGAGAGAATTAAAGAAGATTTTAAAAATGAAGTTATAGAGACGGTAAAGATTATGATGAACGAGTGGAAAGAAAAGGCTGATGCTGAGTTACAATACCAAATGGTGGAGATAAAGGACAAAGCTACTGGGATGGAAAGAATGCTGGATGACAAGATAGATCCTATTTTAATCTCGCTCGACCAACAAAATGAGGCAATTAAAGAGCTAACTGAGATTGCTGCATTAAATACTAAGGAGAGAGAGAAACTCCGCTCCGAGAACAAACGTCTATCAGAATTATTACGCAAAATAAACGAGAAATGTATCGATTTGGAGGGACGTCAATGGCGTAAGAATTTGCGTATAGTTGGTTTGAGCGAGGGTCGTGAGGGAAATCAAGACCCTCGAAAATTTGTGGCAAAACTACTAAAGGATATTTTGAATCTGGATCAAGAACCCCTGTTGAGCCGTGCACACAGGGCATTAAGACGGGCTCCCAGGAGAGACGCGCCTCCAAGACAAATGATTGTAAAGGTGGCTTACGATCATGTTTTTGAAGATATGATGAAGATAATAATACGTAAGAAAAATCTGAAGTACGAAGGGGTAATATTAGTATCTTCAGAGATTATCCTGCAGAAGTGACCAAGAGAAGATCTTTATTCACAGAAACAAGAGGTGTTCTGAGGAATTTAAAGGATACAAAGGATCTGAGATATGGCCTGATGTACCCAGCAACATTAAGAGTAACCTACAAAGATAAGGAGTACCGTTTTGTTAAACATACAGAAGCACTGGAATTCGCTCGAAAAATACAGAAGGAAGAAGAGGAAGAAGAACAAGTGGATCAAGAACAAGAAGATGACGACTGAACTCTTACTACCCACCTGCGGTTATGAATTATTCATGGAGAAGGAGGAGGAATAATGGACATGGACTTTAATTTTGGTTTAAAGAGAGATGTATAGATTATTAATAAATAAATTAGTACATTATAGTTATAGTTTTGTATTATCTATCCATTAAAAATGTCAATTATTCCCCTAACATAGTATAATTTACCCCCACCAACATAGTATTACTTATCATAATATTAATTATAATAGATACTAGTAACATGAATTATTATTAAGTATATAAATTTAGTACCCCACCCCAATATATGCAGCATTTAAGATTGGAGCTGGAATTATTAACATCTTTTTTTTTTTTTAAACGGAAGTCAGTAGATTAGTAGCCACGCTAGTGTGGCTTACACTAACACACACTACACTATATATAGGTGTAGTTATTTTTTTTTCTGGGCACTTTACTAATATCCTTCAATTCACTTTCACTCACATTTTTTATTATTTTTGGTATATTAGATATTTGATTTTATATTATACAGTATATGAATATATTTACGATTGGTATTATATAATTAGTTTAAGGAGACGTGTATATGGAATAGTAAGATATATATTAATCTTCATCAATCCAATGTCTGGGTATAATGTTGAGTTGGACGGGCCGAGACGGCTACTCCAATATAAACCACCTTAACAGTAAAATGCAAGATATTAATGGGAAGACTGGGGGTAATGGAATCACCTTCTGTAGTTGGAATGTTAAGGGAATTAATGAACCAATTAAAAGAGGTAAGGTGTTAGCTCAATTAAACAGATTGAAATCAGATGTTACTTTTCTTCAAGAGACTCACCTCAAAAAAGATGCTCCACACAGATTAACAGCTAAATGGATTTCGAAAGTGTATCACTCCTCATTTATACATAAGTCTAGAGGGGTAGCAATAATTATTCGTAAAGGTATACCTTTTTAACTAATAGAGGATACAGAGGGTAGATATATAATAATTACAGGGGAATTATACTCTAAAAAAGTAATCCTAATGAATATATATGCCCCTAACTTTGATAACCCATTATTTTTTAAGAAAATATTTAATAATATCCCTATATCTGCTCAATATAACTTAATAATTGGAGGTGATTTCAATTGTACTTTAGATAACTATTTAGATAGATCTTCAACGAAAAGGAAAGTTATCTCTAAGTCAAGTAAACTTATAAATTCTTTTATTAGTACAGCAAATGTTAAGGATATTTGGAGAATAGATAACCCATTGGGTCGAGAATATTCTTTTTTCTCGCCTGTATTTGGAACTTATTCGAGGATAGATTATTTTTTAATAGATTCGAAATTACTTCCATTTACGTATGATGCAAAATATCATAATATTATTATTTCGGATCACGCCCCACTAACATTTAAGATAAAATTAAAAGATATAATTATTAAAACTCCTAACTGGAGGCTTAATCCCGAAATATTGAAGGACAAGGCTTGTTATGATTACCTGGTAAAACAGATTAAATTATTCTTTGAAACTAATGACAAACCTGAAATTTCACCATCACTTCTTTGGGATACATTTAAAACATTCATGCGCGGTGCAATAATATCAGCACAAGCATATTTTAACAAAGAAAATCGAAAGACGGAACAAAAGTTGGAAAAGGAGATAAAACAATTAGATATTGAGAATACAAAACATCCTTCTAAAGTGCTAAGTAATAAAATTGCAATATTAAAATATAAACTAAATAAAGTATACTCTAATCAAGTAATTAAACTTTATCAACAAACTAAACAAGTGCACTTTGAATTTGGAGATAAACCGCAAAAACTGTTGGCTCGACAACTCAGAAAACGAGATGATGAAAAAATGATACATAGAATTAGATCTGAGCATGGAAATATATCGACCTTACCAAAAGATATCAATGATATATATTTACAATATTATCAAAGTCTTTATTCATCCAAAATAACAGGACAAACAGATGGAATGGATACATTCCTACAAAAATGTAATATTAACAGCTTAGATCAGGGAGGTAGAGACTTGTTAAACGCTGATATATTAATAAAAGATATTGAAGAATCAATCGGATCGTTAAATAATGGAAAAGCTGCGGGCCCTGATGGCCTGAGTGCAGAATTTTATAAGAAATTTCAAGATCTGATCCCCCCAAGATTACATACAGTGTATAAATATACATATGAACAAGGAAAATTGCCGGAATCTTTAAATGAATCTACAATTACATTTATTCCTAAGGTTGACAAGGATTTGGAAGACCCAGGATCATATAGAGCAATTGCTCTTTTAAACACAGATCAAAAAATATTAGCTAAAGTTTTATCTCGGAGATTAAGTTTGGTGATCACTAAGATAATACATCATGATTAAAAAGGTTTTATTACAAAACGTTATTCATTCCATAATTTGAGACGATTATTTAATATTATATACTCAAAAAGAGTATATGATACGGAATTAGCTGTTATATCCTTAGATGCAGAAAAAGCATTCGATCAGGTTGAATGGCCATATTTATTTAAAATAATGGAGAAATTCCAATTGGGGGATAGATTTTGTAAATGGGTTAGAATTCTATATTCGAATCCTACTGCAAGAATATTAACTAACCAAATATTATCAGCTAAATTTAAGCTTTATAGGGGTTGTAGACAAGGATGTCCGCTATCGCCTTTGTTATTCGCTCTGGTGATAGAGCCTTTAGCTGAAAGGATTAGATCTGAACCAGAAATATATGGATATAATACTGATACTACAACTAATAAAATATCTCTATATGCAGATGATGTCTTAATTTATATTACAAAACTGGAGATTAGTATTCCCAAGCTATTTAATGTTATAACTAAATTTGGTACATTTTCTGGATATAGAAATAATTGGAATAAAAGTGATATTATGCCTATAACTGGAATAAGATCAAATATACTGCAACAATATCCGCTAAAAATAGTTACGGACAAATTTAAATATTTACGTATTAATGTATCTAAATCCTATAACTCATTAATTAAATCTAATTATCCTCAATTATTAGATAAACTTAGAAAAAATATTTTATATTGGAAAACACTTCCTATATCTATGATTGGTAGAATAAATGCTATAAAAATGATTTTTTTACCACAACTGTTATATTTGTTTCAAGCTATTCCCTTTTATCTCCCGAAAACTTTTTTTTAAAAAATTGATAACATTGTTAATAGATTTATCTGGGACTATAAAAATCATAGAATAAGTAAAAAACATTTATGTAAATCCAAAATAAATGGAGGATTAGCACTTGCAAATTTTTTATACTATTTCTGGGCAGTTCAGATTAAGAATATGAATTTTGGGTGGGTAAATTTGGATCATGAACCAATGTGGTTAAAGATGGAAAAGGAAGATTGTTTACCTTTTAATGTAGGTTCAATTCTTTTTGCGCCAAGAGAAGTACAAAAAAAATTTACAGGGACAACCCTATAATTCATAGTAATAGACGTAGTTGGAAACAAATAGTTAAGACTTTACATTTAGATAATTTGTCACTTAACCTACCGATTATGAATAATCCTTTATTTAAACCCTCTATATTAGATAGGGGGTTTAGACATTGGGATGATTTAGGAATTAAAAGGATAGAACACCTGTACAGAAAGGGAAAATTTCTTTCATTTCAGGAGTTACAAGATATTTATGGATTGCCATCACATAATTTGTTTAGGTATTTACAAATTAGAGATTATATTAAGTCTAACACACAAGATTATAAAAATAAAGAACCAGGATTATTAGATGAATTGTTTAATAAACACCCAAACACAGAAAAATTAATAGCTTATATATATATTATTTTGGATAGGGAGAATCCAACAACAGAAATATATCGCCAAGTTTGGGAAAATGAAATAGGATTATCTATAACAAAAGAAACTTGGGAAGAAAGTTTACAACGTATACATCGTTGTTCATTAAATGCTAGGCATACATTGATACAATTTAAAGTATTATATAGATTATATTATTCAAAAACTAAATTAAATAGAATTTTTCCTAACGTTTCTCCTATTTGTGATAAATGTCAGAATTTAGAGGCTAATTTAATACATAGTTTTGTAACATGTTCAAAACTTAGGTATTATTGGACAGAAATCTTTAGAGTTATTTCTGAAGTTCTTAGAGTTAAACTGGATCCAGATCCAAAGTTAATAATATTAGGAATTCCGGACTCAAAATTGGTATTAACAGTAAATCAAAGAAATTTCTTTGATTACTGTTTGATAATAGGGAAAAAAATAATATTGAAATTTTGGAAGGGAACATTAACCCCCATAATTAAAATGTGGACAGCAGAGATGTTGGAGACATTGTATTTGGAAAGAATCAGATTTGTCCTAATGGACAAATGTGAAATCTTTGAACAAATATTGTCTCCATATATACAATATTTGAAGGGATAGCTGTTCTTGGCATTACAACTCAATGGGTACTCGACAGGATTTGATGAAAATAATTCATTTTCAAACTGGGATTTGTATACATGTCTCTACAATAGGATGATATTATCATTTGTAATATTTTTATTTACAATGTATTTTGTTGCTTCTCTTTTAAATATATAATACCTTTTATTGTTTTTAAAGGGGAAATATATATATTGAATAGATATATATTAACTAGTGTTTTTTCTTTTTTTTTCTCTTTTTTCTTTCTTTTTACTTTTTTTATATAATCAAAATTATTATTTAATCACAACCTTTGTTGATTTAAAACCTATTCTTTTTTCTTTTTCTCTCTATTCTTAAAAAACAGAAGATAATAATAATCAATGTGATATTTGTACAATTACTGATTTAAGTTGGTATTTGCAAATTTGTTTAACCATTGTGAAATGTTTACTTCTAATAAAAATATTAGTAAAAAAAAAAAAAAAAGCATCTCTGGATGAAAGGAATAGGTGATGTTTCGGGTCGAGACCATTTTTCATATTATTTGACCCTATTACCTCTTCTCTTCCCACTTCTTAGGCACCTGAAGAATTCTGCTAGCTGCAGAAATGCACTTGCGCCGCTTCCAATTTAGTGTGTGGATTTTAGTGTTTTTCATGTGGTCCCTTCACTAAATGCAACCAAATGCAGATTGGGTGACCACTTTGCAGAGCACTTCTGTTCGGTCTGTGAGCTCGCCCTGTACTTCCAGTTGCCCCTCACTTGAATTCTGTAGTAATAAGAACAGAAGATGCTGGAGACACTCAGTAGGTCAGACAGCATCTGTGCACTGATAAATGGAATCAACACCACTTTCCTGCTCTCTTCCCATACCTCTTGAATCGCATGTAGTTGGTTTCTATCTTGAATTTATTATAGCAATATTGAATTATTGCATTCAATAACTCCACCTCTGAAACTCAAATTCACAATCCTTGGAGAAAGGAAATTCCTCATCTTTATTCTAAATGGGCGATCCCTTATCCTGAAACTCGATCCCCTAATTCTAGATAATCCCATTAGTGGAAATACTCTATCAGTTGCCACCCTGTCAATCTGCTTCAGAATCTCCCATTTCAATAAAGTCCTCATCTGAATTCTAATTAGTATAGACATAATTAGTATGATTAATTAGTATTTATTAACTGGAGGGATATGGACCAAACGCAGGCAGGTGGGACTAGAGTTGCTGAGACATGTTGGCCGGGGTGGGCCAGTTGGGCCAAAGGGCCTGTTTCCACGCTGTATCAGTCTATGACTATAACTTCAAAATACAACTGCTGTCATAATTTAACCCATTCTGGTAAATCTGCATTGAAAGCCTGATGTATCTTTCTTGAACCTCAGTAGTTAGCTTTCAATAGAGAACTCCAGATGGTCTGGCCGAGGTCCAGTTCAACTTGCAGTTTCAGTCCTGTTGAAACAGAGACACATGTTTTTGAATATTTTTGCTCTTATGTGTTGCCTTTTAAGGACACCCAAAAAATACAATTTTCTTCCAGATAATTTTTCACTATCTACATTTTTTTTTAAATTGTTGATGCTCCATGGTATTACTCACTCTCAAGTATATTCACTGTGTAATGTATTATTGCTGCATTTTTCTATTCTCTTCTATATAGTTTCTTTATGGGTTCTTCATGTTAAAGATTTTATATAAATGTCAGTCATTTTTTATCACTCAGCTGTGTCTACTACATAATTCCTATTAATATATAAAATAAATTGGAAGAACATTTAGGTTCTACTTTTGATCCTGCCAATGCACCTTTGAATGAAGATTTTGCTGCTAAAAATAGTTGAAAGTGCTTGGATTATGTCACATACAATTTGATGTAATTTCCTGGTGTGCGTTAAAGGTTATAAATGCCTATTACCTCGTGATTTTTATCAGTCCCATTATTTTCATAAGACAATCAATGAGCTTCATGCTCGGGAAAAGTGACAAAAAATGCCCACCGGTTCCCCACGGCTGATGAGCTAATATACATGGTTAAATCAGACAAATATGCAGATGTGTGTCATATGACTTCACTGCCATTCATCCAGAGTTTTATAAATAAAGCAATGATCTAATCATTCCTATATGTAGACAGAGAAAATTCTCAAAATCAATTTAATTAATTTTAGTTGTCTCTGTTATAATGCAATTGTAGGAAAGGTTTCTTATCTTTGTTGCTCTCTCTTTCTCCTGTGTAATGTTTCTATTACAGTAATGTTATTTTATGTATTAATCGTCCTCATTGCCAATCTCAACAACTCTATTTTGGTAGCACTGCCTTGGACTCGAGAATTAATTCCCAGCCAAAGCCTTTCTTTTTCCTTTCCTCGCCTCCTAGAAGCCATTCCTTAAAACTACTCTGACTATATATTATCATGTTATGTTTCTATAACTCCCAGGAAGTATCTTAAAGCATTTGAAAGTTTCTTCTCAAAAGGCTTGTGACATCAAAAGTTTATTTTGGGAATATTTTCATCTCGTGTCACATGCGTACCTTTTGTTGAGAACATTAGGAAGTTCTGCATGTCTATTACTAATAATTTGTAATTATCGTTGACATACGTCTCACCTTAAACCTGTTATACATTATTTTGCGTAACTATAGGATAGAACCACAGGCATCCATGGGAAATGAGCTCAAAGTTTGGTAAAATTATTTTAATTCACAAGCAATTGTTAAGATTTTCAATTTCTGCACATCAAAAGACAAATTTCCAGTGAGGGTTTTGAGGCTGTGGAAATGTGATGTGAAGCTTGGCAGCACCTTTTGGATTTTTTATATTAAAGGGCAGCTGCAGCATCTCATGTTTCTTGTACAAGCTCCAGTAACCCTTCAGTTATAATTTTATAGAGCGCTAACAATGGGGCAGCACTTCTATGGACCATTGGAATTGATGTAGCTAAACCTTATAAGATGTGCAAAGAGTCTATGGGAGTTAATGATTAATCTCTTGCCCTCTGATAGATGTGTTGAAAAGTCGCTAAATTACATTTTTTTAACGTTGATATTTAATTTTCTTTGAACAGCTTTGGTTATTACATGGAAAGGGTACAAAACGAGTGGATTGATGTAGTCAGGGTTGGCAAGTAATAGAAATCTATCAGCTATGAATCCTACTTTAGATTGGAAATTCCTCCATCTGCGCCCAGGATGAGGTGTTCCAAACTAGGGCTTCGGAGATGTCCTCATTCTTTAGGGAACGGGGGTTCCCCTCTGCCATTATAGATGAGGCTCTCACCAGGGTCTCCTGTATATCCCGCAGATCCGCCCTTACTCCCCCATCCCCCTATTCGTAACAAGGACACCTGTCCTCACCTTCCACCCCATCAGCCGTCGCATATAACATATAATCCTCCGACATTTTTGCCACCTCCAACGGGATCCCACTACTGGCCACATCTTTCAATCTCCTCCCCTTTCTGCCTTCTGCAGAGACCATTCCCTCTGTAACTCCCTGGCCAATTTGCCCCTTCCAATCCAAACCACCACCTCCCCGGGTACTTTCCCCTGCAACTGCAGGAAATGCAACACTTGTCCCTTTGCCTCCCCCCTCCATCCAAGGACCAAATCAGTCTTACCAGGTGAGGCACAGGTTCATCTGCACCTTTTTCAACCTCACTTACTGCATCTGCAGGTGTCAACGTCTCTACATCGGCGAGACGAAGCACAGGCTCAGCGATCGCTTTGGTGAACACCTCCGCTCAGTCCGTCTTAACCAACCTGATCGCCTGGTTGTTCAGCACTTCAACTCCCCCTCCCATTCCCACTCTGACATTTCTGTCCTGGGCCTCCTCCATTGCCAGAGGAAAAAGACCAGCGCAAATTGGAGGAACAGCCCCTCATATTTTGCTTGGGTAGTTTACACCCCAGCGGTATGAACATTGGCTTCTCTAATTTTAGATAGCCCTTGCTTTCTCCCTCCTTCCGTTCAACCACAAGTCCTACTATCTCCGCCTACTTATTTTATTTTTCCCGCCCCCTGACATCACCCGAAACGTCTCCAATTCCTTCTCTCTATAGATGCTGTCTCACCCGCTGAGTTTCTCCAGCATATTTGTCCACCTTTAGATTGGAAAGTCCATCTTCATTGTCCACCTCCATTATCCTGAACCCAGTGTTATTAAAAGGAAGAGAGATTTGTTCTATTATAGTAATGTTATTTTATGTATTAATCCTCCTCACACATTCATCAAAATACAGTGAATAAGATTTTAATGAGCAAAGGTATTTGCAGGCATTTTGATGTTCTGTGCTGGGTCAGAGAAGCACATAAAGGCCACAAGTAGTAAAAGGCATTTTTAAAGAAAGCCCATAACCAACTTCTACAGTGCCCTCCATAATGTTTGGGACAAAGACCCATCATTTATTTATTTGCCTCTGTACTCCACAATTTGAGATGTGTAATAGAAAAAAATCACATGTGGTTAAAGTGCACATTGTCAGTTTTTATTGAAGGGTATTTTTATACATTTTGGTTTCACCATGTAGAAATTACATAGTGAATTATACATAGTCCCCCCCCATTTCAGGGCACCATAATGTTTGGAGCACAGGTGTTTGTCATTGCTCAGGTGTGTTTAATTGCCTCCTTAATGCAGGTATAAGAGAGCTCTCAGCATCTAGTCTTTCGTCCAGTCTATCCATCACCTTTGGAAACTTTTATTGCAGTTTATCAACATGAGGACCAAGTTGTGTCAATGACAGTCAAAGAAGCCATTACGAGACTTATTCTTGAGGAACAAGAATAAAACTGTTAGAGACACCAGCCTAACCTTAGGCTTACCAAAATCAACTGTTTGGAACATCATTAAAAAAAAAGTGAGCACCGGTGAGCTTACTAATTGCAAAGGGACTGGCAGGCCAAGGAATACCTCCACGGCTGATAACAGAAAAATTCTCTTTATAATAAAGAAAAAATCCCAAATATATGTCCGACAGATCAGAAACACTCTTCAGGAGTCAGGTGTGGATTTGTCAATGACCACTGTCCGCAGAAGACTTCATGAACAGAAATGCAGAGGCTACACTGCAAGATGTAAAACTACTGGTTAGCCACAAAAATAGGATGGCCAGGTTACAGCTTGCCAAGAAGTACTTAAAAGAGCAGCCACAGTTCTGGAAAAAAAGGTCTTGTGGACAGATGAGACGACGATTAACTTATATCAGAGTGATAGCAAGAGCAAAGTATGGAGGAGAGAAGGAACTGCCCAAGATCCAAAGCATACCACCTCATCTGTGAAACACAGTGGTGGAGGTGTTATGGCCTGGGCATATATGGCTGCTGAAGGTACTGGCTCACTTATCTTCATTGATGATACAACTGCTGATGTTAGTAGCATGATGAATTCTGAAGTGTATAGACACATCCTATCAGCTCAAGTTCAAACAAATGCCTCAAAACTCACTGGCCGGCGGTTCATTCTACAGTAAGACAATGATCCCAAACATACTGCCAAAGCAACAAAGGAGTTTTTCAAAGCTAAAAAATGATAAATTCTTGAGTGGCCAAGTCAATCACCCGATCTGAACCCAATTGAGCATGCCATTTATATGCTGAAGCGAAAACTGAAGGGGACTAGCCCCCAAAACAAGCATAGGCTAAAGATAGCTGCAATACAGGCCTGGCAGAGCATCACCAGAGAAGACACCCAGCAACTGGTGATGTCCATGAATCGCAGACTTCAAGCAGTTATTGCATGCAAAGGATATACAACGAAATACTAAACATGACTACTTTCATTTACATGACATTGCTGTATCCCAAATATTATGGTGCCCTGAAATGGGGGGGGGACTATGTATAAACACTGCTGTAATTTCTAAATGGTGAAATCAAACTTTATACAAATACCCTTTAATAAAATCTGACAATATCACCACATGTGATCTTTTTCTATTACAAATCTCAAATTGTGGAGCACAGAGGCAAATCAATAAATGATGGGTCTTTGCCCCAAACATTATGGATTGCACTCTATACTTTGTCCTTTTATATGCTTCAATATTTGATGATGAACAATTAAATAGCTACATGGAGAAGTGGTTGAATACTCATTTTCTTGATCCATTATTGCATCTGTGACATTATAATGCTTAATAAATAACATGCCAGTCTAGATTATGTACTCCACTCCTGGAATTATTTCCTTCTGACTCGGAGATGAGAGTGCAAATCCATCAGATGATCCTGGTGATGTTCCATGTTCTAAACTGGAAGGAGCCGAAGGCATAATGATTGAAACCATGTATCTCGTTATCTCTTATTTTTAACCTAATTTGGTCATCTGGTAGGGCCAGGTGTAATGTTGGTTTTAAACCCAGCTTAATGCCTACAGTGTGTCATTATTGGATTCCCAACAGGCTTCTGACCAATCCTATGGCAGTCCTGGTTGGTTGGTTGGTTTACAATTTCCTCTCAAACATTCTTGCATTTGAATCACGAGAAATGTTGAAATCCACAAAATTTGATTAATAGCTGAGTATAATTATCCATATAACCTGGCATTTAGTCATAGACATTGGCAATAGGTGTAGGAATATGGCATTCGCCCCCTCGAGCCAGCACCGCCATTCAATGTGATTGTGGCTGATCATCCACAATCAATTCCCACACTCCTGCCTTCTCCCCATATCCCTTGATTCCGCTAGCCCTAAGAGCTCTATCTCACTCTCTTTTGAATGCATTTAGTGAATAGGCCTACACTGCCTTCTGAGGCAGAGAATTCCACAAATTCACAACTCTGTGTGAAAAGGGGTTTCCTCATCTCAGTTCTAAATGGCCTACCCCTTATTCTTAAACTGTGGCTCCTGGTTCTGGACTCCCCCAACATAGGGAACAAGTTTCCTGCATCTAGTGTGTCCAATCCCTTAATAATTTTATATGTTTCTGTAAGCTCCCCTCTAATCCTTCTAAATTCCAGTATATGCAAGCTAGTCGCTACATTCTTTCATCATGTGACAGTTTAAAGTGCAGTGGCTTTAATTCTCCTTGTAGTGGCAATAAGGGAGGGATGGAAAGGTTTGTGTCTGCCGTCAACGTGCTGCTGAACCCCAGCACCTCCAACCTTGGCTTCCCTGACACTTGTGGTAGTAGTCAGTATTAAATGTTAGGTAGAAGTTCTAATTCATAGAATTGCTATCTAAATATGTGATGGGAGTGTATCCTGTAGAGTATTGTGCAAGGTTATTAATGCAGATGTTGGAAGGTGGGGTTTGATTGATCCATACATGAGATCATTAAACCTTTGACCGTGTTACATCTATTACCTTGACTTTGCGCCTGGCTTTGACCTAACTCCTCAATAATCTCCCCACTAATAGTTTGCCTTTTAGGCTTGGGGTTTATTGGGTCCCTGTGCCAGGAGAATATATATATATATATATAATATATATATATATCTCCCTCTCCCTCTCCCTCTCCCTCTCCCTCTCCCTCTCCCCCTCCCTCTCCCTCTCCCTCTCCCCCTCCCCCTCCCCCTCCCCCTCCCCCTCCCCCTCCCCCTCCCCCTCCCCCTCCCCCTCCCCCTCCCCCTCCCCCTCCCCCTCCCCCCCCTCCCAAACTTTACCTGATAGACCTAATGCAAACTTTACCTGATAGACAAGTAAAAACATTTAAAGACTAAGGTTGTATTGATGTTTTGCAGTTCAGACTCTGAATGTTTCAGCAATTCCCTTGCCTCTTGACAAGTTTCAGCATAAAAGTTTGCAAAACAAGTGAAGCCTGAAAACGTTGAAGCAATCTTTGTTATATTAACATGTTTTAGCATGATTTATGATTCTCTTATTGAGCTAAACACATAAAAGAACGAATGTGATTTCTGTGTACTGGTCTGTACAGCTGTTTTTAAACAAAAGAATGCTCTTTGTGGTGGCCCTGAATTTCAGTTCAAATTGTGCAAAGATATTCCATACATCGGGCAATAATGTAGGCAGCTGATTTTGGCTGTTTGATAAGAGTTGTTTGGCAGAAACAACTGTAACTTCTTTGGCTGTGAATCTGTTTCTCGGTTGTTTGTGCTGGGCTGCTTTACTTCAAAGTCGGAACAACACAAACTGACATCACTGCTTAGCTTCATCCAATTAAGAATGTGCCAAAGTTAATAAAACGTATTCAACATGTTTAAATGGCATGTTATGAAAGAGTAGATTCTGGTGAGTTTTTAAAAGTAGAGGAAAGCATATGGGTGTCAGAGGTTATGGGGAAAAGGCAGGAGAATGGGGTTAGGAGGGAGAGATAGATCAGCTATGATTGAATGGAGTATACTTGATGGGCTGAATGGCCTCATTCTGCACGTATCATTTATGATCTTATGATAAAGAGGTAAGTCCTTAATATTTCTTGGGCTTTAAGTTTTAGTGAATTCCATTGGATGCTTCCACCGAAGGTCATAATTGAGCAGTGAACCATGTTTACTGCTGGTCACCAAGTTTTTAATCTCATGTTTCATTTAGTATTGCTGAATTCATACATTCAGAAATTGAAACCACAACTGAAAATCACATTACCACTGCCTGGCAGTGTGAGCTTGGTAGCGTCAAAAAATGGCAAGGTGACTTGCCAGATCAGCCTTCACAAATAATGTTTGCTTTTGGATGCTATCTCCAACAAGGCAGGTGAAGTTATTTTTTTCATGTACTCCCTTTCCAATAACATTCAAAATTACATTTTGTTACTTTTTCGGGAGACATTATTTGTGCTCGCAGGACTCATCTCTGCAACTGGATCCTCGACTTCCTGAACAACAGACCCCAATCAGTGAGGATAGGGGACATATCATGTTGCCTGGGTTCCAGCAACTAAGTTACAGAGAAAGGTTGAACAAGTTAGGTCTTTATTCTTTGGAGCGCAGAAGGTTAAGGGGGGACTTGATTGAGGTCTATAAAATGATGAAAGGCATAGACAGAGTTGACATGGATAAGCTTTTCACATTGACGGTAGGGAAGATTCAAACAAGAGGGCATGACATGAGAATTAAGGGACAGAAATTTAGGGGTAACATGAGGGGGAACTTCTTTACTCAGAGAGTGGTGGCTGTGTGGAATGATCTTCCAGCAGAAGTGGTGGAGGCAGGATCGATTTTAACATTTAAAAGTAAAGTGGATAGGTATATGGACGGGAAGGGAATGGAGGGGTATGGTCTGAGTGCAGGTAGATGGAACTAGGGGAAAATAAATGGTCGGCACGGACTGGAAGGGCCGAGAAGGCCTGTTTCTGTGCTGTAATTGTTATTTGTTATTTGGTTATATCATCTGCTATGATAATCCTCGACACTGGTGCTCCACAAGGATGTATTCTCAGACACCTTCATTACTCCTTGTACATCCACGACTGTAGAGCCTTGTAGAAATCTAATTCAATTTACAAATTTGCAGATATTGTGGGCCAAATAACAAATAATAATAAAAGAGTACAGAAAGAAGATTTGGAATCTCGTGGAATCTGGTGTTGAGACAACAACCTTTCTCTCAATGTCAGCAAGTTAAAGGAGAGGATGATTGACTTCAGGAAGCAAAGAGGTACATATACCCTGGTTTTCTTTGACAGCGCCAAAGTAGAAATGGTTGTAAGCCTCAAATTCCGAGGAGTAAATATCACCAACAACTTCTCCTGGGCCACCCACATTGAAGTAATAGCGAAGAAAGCACACCAATGCCTCTACTTCCTTAGTAGACTTAGGAAGTTTGACATGTTCCCAGCAACTCTCGCCAGCTTCTACAGATGTGCCATAGAAAGTATTTTATCAGGATGCATCGCAGCATCGTTTAGGATCAGTTCCATCCAAGACCACAAGAAATTGCAGCGAATTGTAAATGCAACCCAGACTATTACACAAGCCAACCTTACTTCCATTTACTCCATTTATACCTTACGCTACCTCAGCAAGGCCACCAGCATAATCAAGAACGAGACACACCTGGCCACCCTCTCCTCTCCCATCAGGCAAAAGATATAGAAGTGTGAAAATGCACACCTCCAGATTTTGGGACAGTTTCTTCCTAGCTGTTATCAGGCAACTGAACCATCCTACCATAACTAAAGAGCAATCCTGAACTATCTACGTCATTGAAGACCCTCAGACTATCTTTGATCTGACTTTGATCGTACACTGTGGATGGCTCGATTGTAATCATGTATTGACTTTCCGCTGACTGGTTAGCACGCAACAAAAGCTTTTCACATGGCAATAAAATGACAATAAATTAAACCAACTAACTAACTACTGCAATATTCTGCTTTAGTTTGCTCATGTTACCCACTGTGCAACCTACTTCCAAAACTTTGGCAATGTGTCTTCTTATCTAGTTTCAATTATGGGGATATGAGTTATAAAGATACCATGCTTAAACTGAAGGGAAATGGGACATAGACCAGTACAGCACAGGAACAGGCCCTTAGGCCCATAATTTCTGTGCCAAACAGGATGTCCATTTAAACTAATCCCCTTAGCCTGCATGTGATCCGTATCCCTCAATTCCCTTGCATATCCACGTGCCTAAAAACCTCAAATCACAATCACAATAATACTTTATTAGCCAAGTATGTTTTGCAACATACAAGGAATTTCATTTGCCAAGTCAGTCATACAAATAAAAAGCAACGGAACACACAAAACACATGTTAACATAAACATCAAACACAGAGACTCCCCCACATTCCTCACTGTGATGGAAGGCGAAAAAAAAGTTCAATCTCTTCCCTTTGCTCTCCCGTGGTCGGGGGCCTTGAACCCTCCGTTGATGGGATGATCTTGACTCCCATAGCCGACAGTGGGCCCTCCGTGTCGCAGCGATCTGCTCCTGCATCAGGGGGGATGTCAGCTTCCCCACGCCAGATGATGGAACCTCATATCGAGGCTGGTTGAGCCTTGCACGGCATTGGAGCTCCCGACATCCACGGCCTCTCCCGGGACTGCGAGCTCTTGATGTAAAGACTGCAGACCATGGTTGGAGCGATCCCAGGCAAGGGATCGATTCCGATGTAAGTCTACGCCCCATGGTGGGGCCCAAGGTCAGACCAAGGAGGCCTCCAGCCCCATCGATGGTAGGCCGCAGAGCAACCGGAGAATGCGATCTGAAAATTAATCGCATCTTCGGCAAGGTAAGTAACTGAAAAAAAAAGTTTCCCCCAACCCCTCCCCTTCCCCCCACATAAAACAAACCAGAGAACATTTACACAAACTTTTAACACACATTAAAAATTTAAAAAATGCAAAAAAACAAACAGACTGTTGGCGGGGCTGCAAATCGTACGGCACCCCTGATGATGTATCTGCTTCCAACACCAACCGAGGCAGCCATTACAAACACATATCACACTTTGTATAAAAACATTTGCCTTGCACATCTCCTTTAAACTTTTTCCCCTCTGATCTTAAAGCTGTGCCCTCTAGTCTGCGAAATTATCAGTTTCTGCTGACTAGACAATGCAGCAATGTTTATCACTTTTGTACATGTCAGCATATATTTTCAATAATAGAAATTCTGCAGTGGGCTGATTGGAATGAGGAGATGGTAATGGCTATCAAAATATGGAGGGGACACGGGGGACACAATTTTTTGACGGCCGCGCGCGCATGCGCACACTCACACAGACATGCGCGAGGCTTTGGAGGCTCAATCCAGCGCTAAATGCAGCTCAACTCTGCCTGTCTCGCCGGGTTAACTTACAAGCCCTCACTGGACTGACGGTAAACCAGTGCTGCTTCTCCGCGCTGGCCATATTTCCCACAAGCCCAGGTAGGTTCACCTGGCGGGACAGAAGTGGGCTGGGTTTAGCGCTGCTTCTCTGCGCTGGCTGTGGGCCTGGGGGTGCCGCGCCCGTCTGACTCCCGACCTCTCTGGCCACCCGTGGGGGGGGGGGCACTCGGGTGGGGATGGGACAGCGCCGGAGACCCGACCGGGATCGTTCCTGGCTGCGGATGAGGTGCAGGTCTGTGCCACGTCTCCCTCCTCCAATCACCGCACTCTATCCTCAGTCCCACCCCCCCACATCTCCCTCCTCCAATCATCGCACTGAATCATCATGTCCCGCCCTCATTGCTTGCTGACCGACGTCTCTCTCGTCCAATCGACGCCCTTGATCAGCAGTCCCACCTCCACTGTCTCGCGTAAAGCGGAGATTTTAAAATCCGGATGACAAAAACTTGGGGGGGATGTCCCCCACCTCTCAAAACATGGGGGGGACGTGTCCCCTCTGGCCCCCCCGGGTTTTCCGCCCCCGCCTGCAGCCAACATTGAACGTGCTGGATGCAATACCCCAGTCCCTGTCCTACCAGCCCACTCCTTGCGTCCTTCACAGCCAGCGGCTCCTCAGGTTTATTAATGTCACTTGTACCGACCGAGGTACAGTGAAAATCAAAGTTTGGTATACTATCCAATCAAATCAGATAATGCAATCACCCGCTGAGTTTCTCCAGCATTTTTGTCTACCTTAGATTTTTCCAGCATCTGCAATTCTTTCTTAAAGATAATGCAATCAAGCCAAACTGGTACAAACGGTAGAGCAAAGGGAACGCTACAGAGTGCAGAATATAGTTCTCAGCATTGTAACGCAGCAGTTCCAGAGATAATTCCAATATCAATGGGGTAGAGGAGAATCTAAAAGTAGGTTAGCTTATGGAAGGACCATTCAGAAGCCTGAAAACAGAGGGAAGTAGTTGTGTCTGAGTCTGATGGTGCATGTTTTCAAGCATCTTTATCTTCTGCCTGATGTGAATGGGTAGATGAAGGAATGACAATGGTGGGAAAGGTCTTTGATTATGTTGGCTGTTTTCCCAAGGCAGCGGGAAGTGTAGCTATAGTCAGTGGTGGGAAGTCTGGTCTGTGTGATGGACTGGGCTGCATCCACATCTTCCTGAAACTTCTAGCACTCTTGGGTAGAACTGTTCCCAAACAAAGCTGTGATACAACCTGACAATATGCAGGTGAACATATCAACATATATATAATTCACTGGCACTATTTGACGAAAACTAAAATGTTTATCTTTGTTCCCCAGGATGATATTCACCCTTTAATCAGTTATTAAAATGAATGATCGGATCGTGATTAACAACTTGTTTATAATGCAAATTGGCTGACGATTTTTTCTTTTAGAACAGTAAATACATTTCCACTTCACTCTGAATATCAGCAATTGTCTGTCCACTTTCTGTTCACCGCTTATCTTAATCGAGATGTTTACCATCACTACGCCATGGTGATCTGAAGCCCGTTGATTGAGCTGGGGCTCTCTATAATAGTCATCTGCCCGACACCTTGACAAATTGTTGTGAGACTAAACTGTTAAGCAAAAATAAATAAAAACTAGTTTCAAATGATTTAACGTTCTTGATTTAACGCTCTTTTTTCCAACCGACAAACTTTGGCAATAAGAAAACACATTTATTGCTCTACTCACATTTCCTGGTCAGCAATGGAAGAATTAAAGTACACAATATTTGGCAGATGGAATCACCTCAGCAAACCTTGCCTTACCCTGTTAGAGAGCTTCCCTTTGTCCTATCCTCTCTCAATTTAAAACTAACTTATTTCTCACTTTCCCAGTTCAAATGAAGGGTCTTCATTCTGAAACTTTAACATATTTTGCTTTCAATAGATGCTGCATTACCTGCTGTATGTTTCTAGTATTTTCTGTTATCAGTTTGGATTTTCCAACTCGTACAATTCTCTTCTTGTTTTTCAAGAAAGATGGGGCCTCAGTTTTGCATGGTTTTAAAAAGATTGTGAGTCTGACAGTGCAATTCTCAGTGAATTGCCAGCTAAATGTACATGACAATGATTGCCTAGATTATGTGCTCATAGTTACCATTATGAGGTTTGAACCAGTAGACTTCTGACTCAAGCAGGGTACTGTCAGTGCATGAGGTTGACTCATTATGCTTCAAGAATATTAAGAGCATCAGTAAGCAAAATTAATGGAAAATTCATAGAAATTTCATTGAGTTTTCAACGAGAGCAGTAAACTGGATTATTCGCTGTATTACTGCTGGTGAGGGTACGAATAGAAAGATAGGACGGATGAATGTGTGGCTCAGGAGCTGGTGCAAGGGACAGGGATTCATATTTTTTGACCATTGAGATCTCTTCTGGGGCAAAGATGACCTATATAAGAGGGACGGGTTGGACCTGAACAGGAGGGGGACTAATAGATCAATGGTGCTTTATTGTCACATATACCAAGGGTCAATGAAATTCCTCATTTTACATACAGTTTAGTAAAGGTATTACTATACATAAGCATAATCTTAGTTAATTTTAAGTGTACAGGAGTAGTACACCATTATTTATGATTCAAGTCTGAAACTCGCGATGACTCGTGAACCATTGTCCCTCACCTCAACTGGCCGCTGTTCAGTCTTTGACCCCAAGGGTGCCTCCCACGGCCGACCTTGTTGCAACCAGAGCATATTTGAGGATATGTGGAGGCAAAACACCAACCTGTTTACCAGCACCTTTGTTTATCTGTCAATATGTGTTTGAATCACATCCTCAGAATTTTCTACTATAATTTCCCTTCCAATGACATCAGAATCACCAGCTTATGCTTAGCTCGTGTATCCCTGCTGCCCTTTTTAAATACAGAAACAACATTAGCTATCCTTCAGTCTACTGGCACCTCACCCATGGCAAATGAACATGCAAAAATCTCTGTCAGGACTTGAGCTATCTTCTACCCTGCAACCGATAACATCCTGAGATACTGTCGATTGCATCTGACCCAGGGTATTTATTAACTCAGGGTGTGTTTTATGACATTTCACACCAGCTCTTTGTTAATATTGACCTGTTCCAAGCTATGAACATGGCCTTCCTTGAACTCACTAGTTTCCATGTCCTTCTCCTTGCTGAATACAGATCTGAAATATTCATTTCAAATCTCATCCATGTTCCATGGTTTCACAGATAGATTATCCCTTTGGTCCCTTAGGGAACAAACACTTTTCCTGTCTACTCTCCTGTTTTTGATATGCTTACAGGATGTCTTTGAATTCTCTGTTATCTTATTTGCCAAGGTTATTTATTGACTCCTTTTTGCCCTCCTAATTCCTTTCTTGACTTCTTTCCCTGCACCATCTACATTTCTCAAGAGGCTTACTGAATTCAAGTTGCCCATGCTTGTCATATACTTTCTGTTTTTTTTTCCCAAATCAAACCTTAAATTTTAGGTTCCCTGACCATACCAAATTTGCCTTTTATCCTTACAGGAACATGCCGTCCCTGAACTTCTGCTAACTGTCTTTCAGAAGACTCCCACTTGTCAGATGTTGCTTTAATCGCTAGCATCTGCTCCCAATCTACTTCACCATCTGAAGAAGGGTCCCGACCCAAAATGTCATCTGTCCATTTCCCTCCACAGATGTTGCCTGACCTGTTGAGTTCCTACAGCAGTTTGTTTTTCGCTCGGGATTCCAATATCCACGTTTTCTTGTGTCCACAATCAACTTCTGCCAGCTACTCTCTAATGCTATTGGAATCGGCCTTCTTTATATTTCTGACATTAATTTGAGGTTGCACATTGCACATTCTTCCCCATCTAAATCCTTCCAGTAAAGTAATCTCTGTCAATATTGGGAAATGTAAAATCTCCCACTCTGATAACCCTATTGCTCTTCAGCTTTTTTGTGATTTGCTTATATATGTTCTGCTAATTCTTGCTGATTATTGGGAGGCCAATAGTGTAATTTGAGAAGAATTATCACATCTCTATAATTGCCAAATTCTACCTAAATGACCTAATTGGACAATCCTTAAAGTACATCTTAAGTACTGATGTGATCAGTAGTGCTACCCCCTCCTAATTCACATCCCTTTGTTTTAAAGGAAGTACATCAAAATATGGCTCTATAAAACCAAAATAAATGTGGCTCTCTTTAATTGTGTAAGATTTTGACATGCTTAATCTGATCTTCGAACAACCTGGGTGGCCTGAAACATTGGCCCAGCGACCAGAAGAGTAAGGAAGCAGACAAATCTTCACAGCAATTTAAATTAGTACAAATAATATGACCCCAGTCATCCTGAAAGCCTGGTTTGCTTTCATCTGTTAAAAGAGAAGCCAAATTCTTTCTATCCCCCACACTTCTTTATTTAGTTTAGTTTGTAACTCATTCAGAGTCAGTCTATCTGTTCCATTGTATATGGTGGAAAAACTCAAGAATGAGCAAGATCTTTTCCATGCCTCTAATTCCAAGCCTCTAAATTCAAACTTAGCTGCCATTTGTGAAGCTACAAACAGTGATAGGGGCTGGGAAAACAATCAAAATGTAAAAAAGTGCCGACATTGGAAGCCAGATACACCCCCCCCCCCCCCCCCCCCCCCAAATTGCTGAAACCACGGCAGATCCGAGAATGTCTCAGTCTCTACTACCACACCATACTGAACTGACTGATCCCCTGCAGAAGTAGCTTCAGCTCCCCTCAGATGCAGTACTCGGAGTCCCAATCGCTAGTCTTGGAAGAGTAACTCTATTTTCGGAAGTGCCTACATATGGACAATGAAAGCTAAAGGACCAAGCCCAGCCCGAGCTCTATTGAAATAAGGGGCAATTGCTTTGAAGGACTGGCTTTTAATAATTTGTCCTCAGTAGTTTTAGGTTCTGCCCGTGTAGTATTTGAGTTGCTCTGCACCATTTGAATGTGGCCTTTCTTCAGATTTATTGCAAAGTGTCACACAATGAATGTTGCTGTCTTATTTTGGGGAATTGAACAAATCCACCTGTCACATCCCAGGTTATGAAAAGGAAAATGCTGTGTTCTGCTTCTGTTTGGTGCAAAGAGTGAGCTTGGCTTCAATGGAGCTCGGCTTCCATACTAGTCTTCCTCTCTAACGCTGACCACAATCTGCATTTCTGTAACTTTTCCAATTCTCCCACAGGATAAAAAAATGTTGCTTCTGCTGCTTCAGAATATCAAAGAAACACATTGTCGTACTTATAAAGTTTTAGCCTGTCATTCATTCCCACTTTAATTTTGAAGAAAATAACATCAATCAAGCAAAAAAAAAAACATGCTTTGTATGTGTGTGTGTGTGTGGTCTTTATTCTTTTTATGGAATACACCCACCTGAGCACTGTCCAAACTAGATCTGTGCTTGGATTAAGGGGAACAGAAAGCTGTTATGCAAACAGACACAGGCAGTTGCATAATGTTTAATGGATTTTAAGTGTTCTGTAGTCACTCTTTATGCTCTATTATTTGCTAACTAAATAAGCTAAGCCGGTTCAACCAGCCAGACCTCCAAGAGCAAAGGACGTCTTCAAAAGAAAATAGCAGTACCAGGAAACAAACTGCGGACGGTGAAATATGCGTTGCCATTCCACTCTGAAAGTCTGGAAATGCTTGAAGCAGTGCAACACTCCCATGTTCTTGGCTCTCTACTGGCCTCTAGAGGAAATATAGCAGAAATGTTGGGACAAAATGATGGCCTGGATTCAGCATGAGAATTCTAGTAGTTAGTTCCACATTCAACTGCTGGCCATTCCCTGCATGAACGTAATTTTTAGGGATTTTCACACAAGTGTGCGTGAATTAATATACCTGAACTTGCTGAACTCTTCATGGATTACATGTGCACAGTCAGGGCAATTCCCCATCTTTCATGGTACATAATCCGTTGAAACAATCTGTAGTAGATCAGAGGTAGACAAAAATGCTGGAGAAACTCAGCGGGTGAGGCAGCATCTATAGAGCGAAGGAAATAGGCAACGGTTCGGGCGGAAACCCTTCTTCAGACTGATGTGAGGGTGGGGGGGGGGGGGGGAGAAGAAAGGAACAGGTGGAGCCAGTGGGCTGAGGAAGAACTGAGAAGGGGAGGAGAAAGTAAGGAGTATCTGAAATTGGAGGTCAATGTTCATACTGCTGGGGTGCAAACTGCCCAAGCTAAATATGAGGTGCTGCTCCTCCAATTTACGGTGGTCCTCACTCTGACCATGGAGGAAGCCGAGGATAGAAAGCTCGGATTTGGAATGTGAGGGGAAGTGATGAGCCACCGGGAGATCAGGTTGGTTATTGCGAACCGAGCAGAGGTGTTCGGCGAAGCGATCACCAAGCCTATGCTTGGTCTCACCGATGTAGAGCAGCTGACATCTAGAGCAGCGGATGCAATACACGAGGTTGGAGGAGGTGCAGGTGAACCTCTGCCGCACCTGAAAGGACTGCAGGCCTCCCATGGAATTTGTGACTCCCCTCTTAAATAAGGATGTGTAGGAAGGAACTGCAGATGCTGGTTTACACCGAAGAAAGACAAAAAAGCTGGAGTAACTCAGCGGGACAGGCAGCATCTCTGAACAATTTTCAGTGACCCAGTGTCAAGTTTTAATCATATTTCATTCTTTCAATTGTTTAGTTTACTTAAATCTTTTAAAACATTTTAAAATGTAGTTGTGATTTGTTTTTTTTAAATATTTTGATAGATTTCAAAATGTTGCAATGGTTCAAACATATTTTAATAATTTTTATAGAACATAGAACAGTACAGCAAAAGAACAGGCCCATTGTCTGCGCCAAACATGACGTGAAGACCATTGTTTATCTACCTGCATATAATCCATATCCATCCTTTCCCTGCATATCTATATGCCTACCTAAAGGTCTCTCAAATCCCATTATCCTATCTGCCTCAACCACCACCCTCAGCAGTGCATTCCACGCACTCACCACCCACTGAGTAAAAACTTTGCCATACATATCTCCTTTAAACTTTGCCCCTCTCACCTTAAAGCTATGACCTATACTGTTTATTTTTCCATCTTTAGAAAAAGGTTCTGACTGTCTACCCTACCTATGCCTCCCATAATTTTATATACTTATATCAGGTCTCACTGCAACATCTGGGATTCCAGCAAAAACAATCCAGGTCTGTCCAAGCTCTCTCTGTAGCTAATATCCCCTAATCCAGGCATCATTCTGGTAATCCTCTGTACCATTTCCAAAGCCTTCACTTCCTTCCTTTAATGGGGCGACCAGGGCGATTCACAATACCACAAATGCTTTATTGTTCCTTTTCAGTATGTATGACAATTAAACACTTTTGATGTAGTCTGACCAAAGTCATGTAAAGCTGCATCATGACTTCCTTACTCATTTACTCAGTGTCCTGACTTATGAAAGCAAGCGTGCCGTATGCCTTCTTTATCTCACCATCTGCTTGTGCTGCCACTTTCAGGAGTAATGGATTTGGACCCCAAGATCCCTCAGTATATCAATGCTGTTAAGGGTCATGCCATTACCTAATATATTTTCCCCTTATATTCCACCTGCCAGAGTGCAGCATCTCACACTTGCTTGGATTATACTCCATCTGCCATTTCTCCACTAATTTCTGTAGTTGACCTACATCCCGCTGTATACGTTGAGAGTCTTCCTCATAATCCGTGACCCCAAAAATTTTGATGTCATCTGCAAACTTACTAACCAACGTTTTCACCCAAGTCATCACAAACAGCAGAAGCAGCAGGCACAGATTCCAGCGGAACCCCACTGGATACAGACCTGAATCTTGTCTTTCCACCACAATCCTGTCTTATGTCAGTAAGTCAGTTCTGAATCCATACAACAAAGTCACTGTGAATCCTGTGCATTGTAATCTTCTGGATCAGTCAACCATTGAATACTTTGTCAAATGGCTTACTAAAATCCGCGTAACACCGCCCATCCCTCAACAATCACCTTCTTCAACTACTCAAAACGTTTGTACAACGCAGCCTGGCTGAAGAAGGGTCTGAACCCGAAACGTCACCCATTCCCTCCCTCCATAGATGCTGCCTGTCCCGCTAAGTTTTGTGTCTATCTTCAATTTAAACCAGCATCTGCTGTTCCTTCCTACACCCTAGATTTGGCTCCTGTGGTTTTCCAGTAAATAAAAGTCTGGCTCTCAATGAAGTTTAAAAAAATCAGTGAATCCCACTTTCCTTTAGATTTCTTGGGACACAGCTTTTCTGCTTTGATCATGTTAATTTACAACATCGCTTATTTTGACTTGTTTACAGAACAAAAAGCATTTAGATTCCGGGTCTCTCTTGTGAAGTTTGAATTTGAGAAAGGCAATGACATTTTAACTAATTGTTTCAAAAGGCTATTGCATAAAATATAAACATCTTGCTAATTTGATGGAGGAAGAAAACCTTTTATTAGCTGCAGATAGGAAGTTAAAGCCAAAAAATACTGAAACTGTGATAATTGTTGGGACTTGAGTGTGAAAGGAGTACAGAATTAAATGCTGAATCATATTGCTGAAAGCTATCACATTAAAACTACAGCGCTGTGTTTGTATTGAGTCTTGCGTACTGTATTGTGTTACATTTTGACAGCCCAAGAAAGAATACAGGTCATGAACATGCAGCTGGCAGTTGTGGTAGTGGCATTTAAGATACTTTTGGACAGGCACATGGATTTGCAGGGAATGGAAGGATATGAATTATGTGCAAGCAGATCAGAGTTGGTCAGCACAGAGACTGTGGGCCGAAGGGCCTGTTCCGGTGCTGTAATTTACTATGTTCGATTTTTGAATGAGTGCTGAACATAGCCGTAACTCCATAACATAATGTTCAGTCATCAGTTGAGCTTAAAAACAATAGATTTATTTATGTTGGATGAAGCACGAAGCAGTAAGAATATTGCAGTCTCTTTACGATGGAATCTTTCTAAAAAAGGTTAAAATGATATTTCCGGAAAATATTTCTTGAGCAGTGATATGATCAGCCAGGGTATTGACTAAAACAGCCTTGGAAGATTTTCTGAGGCCATGGGAATTTTTTCAACCATATATGTTGCAAATGACCCATTTGTATCCCAGCCTAACATATTAGGAGAAGCCTCCAGTTTTACTTCTAGTAAATAAGAGCCTGACTCTCAATAAAGTTAGAACAACTTTCCATTAGATTACTTGAGAAGCATCTTTTTACTTTGATCACAAATTAATTTCTAACATCTCTTGTTTTGACTTGTTTACTGAACAAACGTCATTTAGATTCCTGTCTTGTTTGTGGAGTTTGAAGTTGAGAATGGCAACCTCATTTTAACTAATTATTTCAAAAGACATTATCTTGCACTAAACTTTATTCCCTTTTTCCTGTGTCTGTACACTGTGGACGGTTTGATTGTAAACATGTACAATCTTTTCTCTGGCTAGTTAGCACGCAACAACAAAGCTTTTGTCGGTACGCGTGACACTAAATGATACTAAACTGTGGATGGCTTGATTGTAATCATGTAGTCTTTCCATTCACTGGATAGCATGCACCAAAAACAAGCTTTTCACTGTACCTCAGTGCACGTGACAATAAACTAAACTAAACTAGACTATTGCATAAAATGCAAACATTTTTTGATGGAAGAAGACAATCTCTTTCAGCTTCACATAAAAATAATTAAGTCAGAATACCGGAACTGGGAGAAATAAAAGTTGACACTTTAGTGAGAAATGAGTATAGAAAAGGGTTCCAGTACATAAAATACATGGTTCAAATGGGAATTGCTGTTAGAATATTGAAAGTTATGATGATTAAACAGATCCCCAATTGTACCAATATCCATATTCCTTTATTTTACCCACTTGAGAAAAAATCTTTCACCGGAATAAACCTTTGCAAAGTGGAGGAAAAAACCCAGCAAATTCAGGCACATTTTTGTCCATATTCCTGCATGTGTTAACATGCCAGGAGAACAGAAACATTCTTGATCAACAGATGCGCACAGACCCCGTATTAAGAGTTACTGGAGACCCCTGGTACAGGATAAACCGAAGAGGGATACATGTAATTAGCGGTATCCATTTACAGCACTGAACGCTGTATTGTCCTTGCCATTGCAAAAAGGAAATCAGCCATAATGAATGGGAAACATTTCACTGAAAAACATTCAGCAGGGAATTACAGGTATTATAACTCGGTGGTTAAATTACTAAAGTATATGTTCAGTGAGTGGATTTTTTGGGGAAGGTGTGTTCTAATGGCAGAGGAGGAATGTGAATTCATTTGTAAAAAAAGCCTTGATAAGAATGCCGGCTCATTCAAGCTGGTGTGTGCACAGCTGTAGTCCTACAGCACCAGTAAGCTGTCATCAGAAGTGGTCAACAAACATTTAAATGCTTGAAGGTAGATAAAAGTGTTGGAGAAACTCAGCGGGTGAGGCAGCATCTATGGAGCAAAGAAATGCTTGAAACAGTTTGATGAATATGCTAGGCAGGGATTGATAATTTATGTTGATCTTGTTAGCGATCTTGACATCTCAAGAATAAAAACACATGTCCTTCCATGGTATGTGCGTCCTCTTTCCACTTCTCACTCTCTTCTTTCTCTTAAACAAGCCTTTAGGATCTAGGATGACTTGCTCCAGCCCCAGTGTTTTGGATTCTGAGATGGCTACTGAGACCAATATGGGATCTGCAGACTCTTCCACAGGCAGGGCAGGAGGAGTCTGATAGGCTGACTAGTTTGTGAGGTGGTGTCACCCTTCCACCATTTGCACTAGGATTTTATGTGCTCATGATGATGGGCATCGAGGTTCGTAATCCTGAACACTCCTCCTTTGCTTTGAGTAGTCATGGGCTAGAGGTTCCCAGAAGGCAGAGGGGATGTTACAGTTCTTCAAGGAAGCTTTGAATAGTTGTATCTTTTCCTCTCCCTGGTAGTCTTCCCTCACAACGAAGTGCTGCCAAGTCTGTCACAGGTACTTATCCCCCTACCATCAATGGGGTTTGTAGGAGGCATGTCTCTCTTTTCATTCCTACCATCGGGAAGAAGGTATAGGAGTCTGAAAGCTATGACCACCAGGTTCAAAAATGGCTTCTTCCCAAAAACCATCAGGCTCTTGAACACTACACCACACTGATCTAAACTGTGAACTGTTATGAAGTGGGTGGTATTGTAGATAGCGAAGATGGTTATCAAAAATTACAGCAGGAATTGATCAGCTGGGCAAGTGGGCTGACGAATGGTTAAAGGAGTATAATGCAGATAAGTGCAAGATGTTGCATTTTGCAAACCCAGGACAGGACCTTCACAATGAATGGCAGGACCATGGAGAGTGTTGTAGGGCAGAGGGATCTAAGAATGTAGGTACATAGTTTCCTGAAAGTAGTGTCACAGGTAGATAGGGCATTTAGGAAAGAACTGCAGATGCTGGAAAAATCAAAGGTAGATAAAAATGCTGGAGAAACTCAGCGGGTGAGGCACCATCTATGGAGCGAAGGAATAGGTGATGTTTCGGGTCGAGACCTTTCCTCAGACTGATGTGGGGGTGGCTGGGGGGGAAGAAGAAAGGAAGAGGCGGAGACAGTGGGTTGTGGGAGAGCTGGGATGGTGAGGGAAAGGAGGGATAAAGCAAGGACTACCTGAAATTTGAAAAGTCAATGTTCATACCGCTGGGGTGTAAACTATCCAAGCGAAATATGAGGTGCTGCTCCTCCAATTTGCAGTGGAACTCACTCTGGCCATGGAGGAGGTCTAGGACAGAAAGATCGGATACGGAATAGGAGGGGGAGTTGAAGTGCTGAGTTACATCACTTCACATCAATGACAGCGATGAGGAGGTGGTCAGTAGCACAAAGTTCCTGGGGGTGCAGATCACTAACAGTCTGACCTGGTCGAATAACATCTCATCAACTGTTAAGAGAGCGCAGCAGCGGTTGCACTTTCTGCACCGGATGAGAAGAGCTCATCTCCCCCATCCCATCCTCACTACTTTCTACAGGGGCACCATAGAGAGTATTCTGACCAGCTGTATCTCTGTCTGGTTTTGGGACTGTAGAGCCTCCGACTGGAAGTCTGTGCAGAGAGTGGTGAGGACAGCGGAAAAAATCATTGGGACCTTTCTCCCCTTAATCGGGGATATTGCGACCAAACGCTGCGTGTCTAAGGCCAGCAGTATTATAAAAGACCCCACACATCTCCATCACGGACTGTTCACTCTGCTGCCCTTGGGAAAAAGATATCGCAGCATAAGGAGCAGAACATCAAGGTTCTGCAACAGCTTCTTCCCACGAGCCATCAGACTCCTGAATGCCATGTAATGGGCTGCTACCATTGTCTATTTATCCTTTTCATCCATGCCTATCCTTCAGTTAATTTATTGTATTGCACAGGGAGCCAAATGCAACGTAATTTAGTTTGGAACTGCATATATCAATGTATTTCTAAATGACAATAAAGTTTGTTTGATTTTGTTTGACTTGACCGGGAGATCGGGTTCGTTAATGTGAACTGTGCGGAGGTGTTGGGCGAAGCTGTCGGCAAGCCTGCGCTTGGTCTCACCAATGTAGAGCAGTTGACACCTAGACCAGTGGATGCAATAGATGAGGTTGGAGGAGGTGCAGGTGTACCTCTGCCTCACCTGGAAAGACTGCTTGGGTCCTTGGATGGTGTCGAGGGGGGAGGTAAAGCGACAAGTGTAGCATTTCCTGCGGTTGCAAGGAAAAGTGCCAGGGGAGGGGGTGGTTTGGGTGGGAAGGGACAAACTGACCAGGGAGTTGCGGAGAGAGACGAAAGGGGAGGAGATGGGATGTGACCAGTGGTGGGATCCCGTGGCGAAAATGTAGGAGAATTATCTGTTTTATGTGGCAGCTGGTAGGGAGGAAGGTGACGACAAGGTGGACTCTGCCCTTGTTACGAGTGGGGGCATGGGAGTGAGAGCGGAGCTACGGGATATAGAGGAGACCCTGGTGAGAGCCTCATCTATAGTCAAAGAGGGGAACCCCCATTCCCTAAAGAATGAGGACATCTCCAATGCCCTGGTTTGGAACAGCTCATCCTGGATGCAGCGCAGATGGAGGAATTGGGAGTAGGGGATAGAGTCCTTTCAGGACGCATGGTGGGAAGAAATGTAGTCCAGATAGCCATGGGAGTCAGTGGGTTTGTAGTAGATATCGGTCAGTACCTGCGATGGAGATAGTGAGGTCAAGAAACGGTGGGTGTGAGATAGGGTGGTCATGGAGGCTTTCAGTACATTGACCTTCATCAGAAGGGGGATTGAGTATAGTTGGGATGGTATGTTACAATGTACAAGATGTTGGTACTGCCGCATTTGGAATATTGTGTTCAGTTTTGGTCACCTTTACGAAGGATGTCATTAAGTTAGAAAGAGTGCAGAGAAGATTTACAAGAATGTTGCCAGGACTTCAGGGCATGAGCTTTAGGAAGAGGTTAGGTTGGCCTGGATTTTAATTTTTGGAACACTGGAGGCTGAGGGGTGATGTTATCCAGAAATCTATTGTAAGTTGACTGTTCCTGTCAGTGATTGGGGGGTCACAGTGCCCTCCATAATGTTTGGGACAAAGACCCATCATTTATTTATTTGCTTCTGTGTTCCACAATTTTTGAATTGTAATAGTAAAAAATCACATGTGGTTAAAGTACACATTGTCAGATTTTATTAAAGGGTATTTTTATACATTTTGGTTTCACCATGTAGAAATTACAGTTGTGTTTATACATAGTCCCCCCATTTCAGGGCACCATAATGTTTAGGACACATGGCTTCACAGGTGTTTGTAATTGCTCAGATGTGTTTAAATGCCTCCTTAATGCAGATATAAGAGAGCTCTCAGCACCTACTTTCATCCAGTCTTTCCATCACCTTTGGAAACTTTTATTGCAGTTGATCAACATGAGGACCAAAGTTGTACCAATGAAAGTCAAAGAAGCCATTATTAGACTGAAAAACACAAATAAAACTGTTAGAGACATCAGCCAAACCTTAGGTGATCAACTGTTTGGAACATCATTAAGAAGAAAGAGAGCACTGGTGAGCTTACTAATCGCAAAGGGACTGGCAGGCCAAGGAAGACCTCCACAGCTGATGACGGAAGAATTCTCTCTATAATAAAGAATAATCCCCAAACACCTGTCGGACAGATCAGAAACATCTTCAGGAGTCAGGTGTGGATTTGTCAATGGCCACTGTCCGCAGAAGACTTCATGAACAGAAATACAGAGGCTACACTGCAAGATGCAAACTACTGGTTAGCTGTAAAATAGGATGACTAGGTTACAGTTTGCCAAGACATACTTAAAAGAGCAACCACAGTTCTGGAGAAAGGTCTTGTGGACAGATGAGATGACGATTAACATATCAGAGTGATGGCAAGAGCAAAGTATGGAGGAGAGAAGGAACTACCCAAGCACACCACCTCATCTGTGAAACACGGTGGTGGGGGTGTTATGGCCTGGGCATGTATGGCTGCTGAAGGTACTGGCTCACTAATCTTCATTGATGATACAACTGCTGATGGTAGTAGCATAATGAATTCTGTAGTTTATAGACGCATCCTATCTGCTCAAGTTCAAACAAATGCCTCAAAACGCATTAGCCGGTAGTTCATTCTACAACAAGACAATGATCCCAAACATATTGCTAAAGCAACAAAGGAGTTTTTCAATGCTATAAAATGGTCAATTCTGGAGTGGCCAAGGAAATCACCCGAACTGAACCCAATTGAGCATGCCTTTTATACGCTGAAGAGAAAACTGAAGGGGACTAGCCCCCAAAACAAGCATAAGCTAAAGATGGCTGCAATACAGGCCTGGCAGAGCATCACCAGAGAATACACCCAGCAACTGGTGATGTCCATGAATTGCAGACTTCAAGCAGTCATTGCAGGCAAAGGATATGCAACAAAATGCTAAACATGACTACTTTCATTTACATGATATTGCTATGTCCCAAACATTATGGTGCCCTGAAATGGGGGGGGACTATGTATAAACACTGCCGTAATTTCTATATGGTGAAACCAAAATGTATAAAAACGGCCTTTGTTAAAATCTGACAAGGTGTACTTTAACCACATGTGATCTTTTTCTATTACAAATCTCAAATTGTGGAGTGCAGAGACAAATAAATAAATAATGGGTCTTTGTCCCAAACATTATGGAGGGCACGGTATGTGATGAGAAGTAAGGTGATGGGATCTCCAGGAATATGTCCAACCAGAGTGGGCAACTTTGAACGCAGGAGATACCTAAGCCTGTCTACCATCAAGCAACAACCTCTGCATGAGGGACATGATTCAAACTCCTGTAAACTAGCATGATTCCTCACCATAGGATATCCTAAAATTACTGCAGTGATGACAATGTATTTCTATCATACAGCAATACAGCCATAGAATTAGGAAGGAACTGCAGATGTTGGTTTATATCGAAGATAGACACAAAAAGCTGGAGTAACTCAGCGGGACAGACAACATCTCTGGAGAGAATGAATGGGTGATGTTTCGGGCCGAGTCCCTTCTTCAGAATGATGAAGGGTCTTGTCCTGAAAGGTCACCGATTCCTTCTCTCCAATGTTGCTGCCTGTTCCACTGAGTTACTCCAGCTTTTTGTGTCTATCTTTGATATAGCAACTAATTTATGCAAAGAAGTTTCCCACATCAGATGGGCTGTCAGCTCCTTCACTGAGAGAAAGCAATGACACTGGTGCTAATACAACCCCAAGATAGAAACTGGACTTTCAAACCAACTGCTTGGATATTCTAAAACAGTATTGTTCATAATATTTGTGTGTAACCTACTCATTGTCACTCATTGCAAAATATCTGATTTATTTGCAATCATTTTTAAAAAGAGGAAAAAGTCCATGAATGTGCTAGATAATCTTTAATTCAGGAAGATCCTAACCAGAGCACCAATAGGCCTATAATTTATTTTATATATGTGCTCTAAGGAACTCATGATACATTGTTTGTATCAATGTATCAAACTATACATTCAACTCTGCAGTGAATCTGATGAATATTACACTGTACGGTTTCAGTGTATACGGTTTCAGGGGGTATCTCCCTCCCCCCTTCCCCTGACTCTCAGTCTGAAGAAGGGTCTCGACCCGAAACATCACCCATTCCTTCACTCCAGAGATGATGCCTGTCCCGCTGAGTTACTCCAGCATTTTATGCCTATCTTCGATTTCAGGGTATGTTTTTCCCCTTACTATGTTTCCTGTTTTGTAAGACTCTAATCAGGTCTGTAAATATCGGTATTATTCTAAGTTTGCTGCATGTATATGTTTCATTTTATTTTGCTTACAATTAATCACAGGAAGCTACGTACAGAGAGATAGACAGAAGTTAGCTGCTTTTATTCTTCATTCAATTAATGTCCCTCCCAAGTTGCACTGTGTGAAAGACTGAGTATAGACCAACAGAACAAGTCACACATGAGTGATGCAGACAAATCTGGAATCATGCACATCGTAAGAAGGAATAAAGAAAAACTAAAATCTGCAAGAAGTTACTTAGATGTTAGACCAGAAATAGTTTTAATCAAAAAATTATGTTATATTATTTGTTTATAAAACTAAATGACAGATGCTGGAAACATAAAATAGAAATAAACAATGCCATAAATATGTGAAGAGATGAATATGAAAAGTTAACCAGGCAAACAATTCAAATGTGGGCACAAAACTATTCAAAAAGACATCTGTTGTCTCTGAACACTAATGAATTTGCTATGGTGTGTGAGTATTTTCCATATATTATTTATGTTTTAGATATGTAAATTGATTGGACACTTCTGTGGAGCATCTCAGTTTAGACTAACTTCAGTCATTTCCAGGTTAATTGAAACATTGCTCACATCTGTTATTGTGGATGGCAGCCTGGATTGGTGGGCAGAAGGGTACATTGCCACACTCACGTTCAGTCACTTGGGAAATTGTAACAGCAACTGAATCTTGTCACTTTCTACCAAGCTTAGAATAGGAATATCATCAGGGAAGGCAGTATAAGCAGTTCAGACATGTAGAGCCACGGCCAGGCACTCACTGACATGCACATCAAAAGGAAAGCAAAAGATGGTGCATTTTCATAGTGACAATCCTGGCCTCAGAACATTTTAAAGTTCTTTAGAGCAAATTATTACTTCTTGGAGCGTATGTCGGCAGTATTATATACTTATTCCTATAATGAGCTGCAGAGCCAACCTTTGGAAAGCAGTACTTCCTCTGTCTGTGTGGCATCTCTCCACTTAAAATGTATTTTATATATTTGCTCTAAGGAACTCATGATACATTGTTTTGTATCAATGTAGCAAGTTATATATTCAACTCTTCCCTCAGTCTCTTTAAGATTTATTCCTAATTCTAGGTATGTTACAATACTTACCTTCAGCAGCGCTGCAGTTCTGCCACTGGCTGTGTGCGCGCCTCTGGCGCCTTTGTGGGGGGGGGGGGGGCGGGATTAAAATGTGTTTTCTCCTGCCTGTCCAAGATATATTTTCTTGGGCAGCTAGCTGATGCTGAAAAATCGTTTCGACTTCCGTTCTAGGACGTTTTTTTTTTAAATTGCAGGAAAACTTAATCACTGGAGTGAAATAAAAAAAAGCTGCTTCTGACACCGTCAATGCCGACAACGGGGCAGATCTCACGTAGGGGACAAAACATAAGGTAAGTCGTTTATTTCACATATAAACTTGCCTCTTAGGATGACTTTAATCAAAATTTCCTTGGCGAAAATGTGATTTTGGCCCCATACGAACCAGCAGTGTTTTTCCTGTTGATATGAGGTTCAAATTCACTGCAACCGCAACATTCCAATCGATTGCGTTCCACAAAAACCCACTCGCAAGATGATTAAAATGGTCATTTATTTACGGGAATTAAACCTTAAATTCCTTCCATTTGGCCTATAAATTCATGACAATGAGATTTAAAAATCATGTTACATTGTGAATTCTTGTGTGAATGTTATTTGGACACTTAGGCTATTTAAAAATGTTAATATTTTCTTAAGAAATGGATAGATGTTTAGATCTAGTAATTGAATTTTGTAATTAGCTACAATTAGGTAACTAACTAATTATATGCTTTAATTTCAGGTCATCCAAGTAAGATTGTTTCATATTTGTTTCAGAATGCTTCAATCTATAATAACTGAAAATTTCTTTCAGTTCTCTTAATTTTTAAGAAAGTTATGAGCTTTTGACTGTCCTCGATCACAGCTTTTGTGTTAAGTTAATGGAAAAGCAATAGGGAACAAGATGCTGATGCTAATTCCCGAGTATGAAAATGGCCATAACTGTTTTAATACTGAAGATATGAAAGTGAATTAGGTGTCAAATTAAACTTCTTTTTATGTTTTACCTGATGGGATAAATTGCATACTTGATTTTTAAAATCTCAAAATTTTGTAACATTGCTACTAATTCAGTGCAAAATTAATCCAAATTTATAGTTCAGCTGTTGCCACTGTAAATGGAGTTAAGAATAGTAAATATAAACATAAATAAGAAATAAAAACAAAGAAAAGCAAATGCTGGTTTACAAATAAAGACACTGCTGGAGTAACTAAGCGGGTCTGGCAACATCTCTGGAGAACATGAAAGATGAACTTGGGATGGGACGCATCTTCAGAATGATTGTAGGGGCGGGGGAAGAAATATGGAGGAGGGTGGGGGCGTTGGGTTAGTTACCTAAAATTCAATGTTCATACCATTGAGTTGTAAGCTTCCCAAGTGGAATATGAGGTGCTGTTCCTCCTGTTTATATGTAGCCTCACTCTGACAATGGAGGAGGCTGAGGACAGGAAGGTCAGTATGGGAATGGAACGAGGAGTTAAAATGCTTAGCAACCAAGAGATCTAGTAGGCCTTGGCATAAATAAAACAGTTATTTAACATAGAGAACACATATAGAACATAAATAACACAGTTTGGGTGTGTTTGTCTCGCCTTGTTCCTTATTTTAGGATTCATATAATTAAAAGCACACTTGAATTGTCATATACACATCTTGCAGCTGTATAAATATAATGATACTTACAGAAGGTAAGTTCTTTAAAGTAAAAGGGGTCTGGTGATTCTGATTGTCAATACCAGACATATAACCTACAGCAGAATAGAAAAAAACAATTATTTAATGTGTGCCGGGTATATATTAGCTATGACTGTTGGGAGAATGCATGTGTTTGAAAAGTTGAAGTAGTAATTGTAATGATAATATCCAAATAGTCATGCCTGGATAATCTCACACCATCAATTATCAGGCTTCTGAACAGTCCTGCCATAAGCTAGAACACTGTCTGATTCACCTCTATCACACCGCGGACATCGGACTTTAGCTGTGGAACTGATGCGCTACAATGCTGACAACTATATTCTGCACTCTGTATCTTCCCCTTTGCTCTACCTATTGTACTTGAGTTTGACTTGATTGTATATATCTGATCTGATTGGATAGCAGGCAAAACAAAGCTCTTCACTGTACATGTGACAACATTAAAGGGCCTGTCCCACTTGCGTGTCCTTGCCATGCAAATTACGTGACCTCGTGGTCGCGTTGAGCCACGAAGGTCCCGCACGACTTCATTCGATCGCACAGCCGTCTGGAGTGCATGACGTCATTTGAGGACGGACGCAAAATGCCGGAGTACCTCACCGGCAGCATCTCTGGAGAGAAGGAATGGGTGACGTTTTGTGTCGAGACATTTCTTTAGTCTGAAAGAAGGGTCTTGACCCGAAACGTCATCCATTCCTTCTCCCCAGAGATGCTGCCAATCAAGCTAAGTTACTCCAGCATTTAGTGTCTATCCTCAATTTTCTTGGCCCCGCTCTGGGAGTAGAAGTGGGGGCGGACCGGATCCGCAACGGCCGTGAGCCCCAGGCCGAGTTCGGCGACCATTTGCCTGCTTCTGCTGCTGTTGCAGGTGAGACGTTGCATCGTGCCAGGGTCTTGGGCCTGTCCAACTTTGGCCGTCAGTTCCGCGACATGCCGTTGGCGTGCGAAGATTTAGTTCGCTACAAAAAGTTTTGAGCCCCGCGCGATGTCGCGCACAACTCCATACCTTTCGCGTTTCTCAGTGGGACTCGGCCATATGCTGCCCGTGCGCCTCAAAGCGACCACGTAATCGTTGCGTAGTTTGCATGCCAAGGACACGTAAGTGGGACAGGGCCTTAAAGTAAACCAAAGTACTGCTCTCTCCCAATAAGAAGAAAAACATGTCAGCTTGAAATCATTGTTCCCCTTAAGGAAAGCTGTTCCTTTATTTGGGATTTTTGTTTGACTACAGTGGTTCTCTTTGATTTCAAGTAAGTAATAAAAAACATTAACCATTTTAAATAGTACTATTGAAATACACTGGTTGCTGTGCTGCCATTGATGTTACGGCACAAAATACCTGAAGTGTGGACCAAGTATGAAGAGTCTGTATTTCAGCTTTGCCCACATAGTCTGAAGTCACTACAGCATTATATGAACATCAATTGGGTTTGGCACTGGTTCAAACTGTAAATTAATCTGTTTAGGTTGTGTTTCCAAATTATGAAGGAAAATTTTGCTTTATAGAGTCCTTCAGTTTGCAAATGTCACTGGTGTTAGATAGTTCTGACGCTTAAATGTTTATTCACAATGTATAAATTCATATATGCTGAATATTAGCTACGGCTGAATTTATATATTGCACACTTTAAGAACTCATGTCAATAAGAGACAGTTTCCCGGAGAGATTATTGCATTTTGGGATTTCCAGGCATTTGATAATCTTCTTAATTTCTTGTCAGAATTTGCACCAAAAGTCACTTGCCTCAATTCCAAAAAAATATAAAACTACAATCTTGCATTATTACTGAGAGTGAAAAACATTTGTAACTGTGTGAACTCCTACCATGTTAGTAGCTAATCCGTTTATTCTTAATACTGTGCTATTCTTTAACAAGGATTAAAATCAGTTAACCTGTCTGCACTGGGCTAATGTATATTGAGATATCATTGTACTTCACTGGTCTTGATCTGCTTGGATTAATAGTCAATTGTAACATTGTAACTTTCTCAAGGATTTTAAATCATAAAACCCCCATATTGCATTTTTCCACTTTAACAAGATGGGAGTTGTGTTGTCTCCCTGATAAATGCACGATGCTCCATCAGGATTCATGCCTCTATCAGGAACCCTGCCTCCATAAACAAAAGAAAATTGTCGACCAGATGGCCCACTAAAGAGGTCTGTGAAATTATTTCAAGTAAGTTGTATTTCTATTGATGATGGGTTAAATTGTTCAATCCATGTTGCAATGGGAAAATACTCTACCCCAGAGTTTGCTGCCAAAGTATGGATTGCATTAATAACACTTGCTCTTATTAACATGTAACTCATACAATGATTGTAAGCCCATGAATTGTACACTTCCACAAACAGCCTGACAATTTCTGACGCTTTGTCAATTGCCTTCCATAATGGCGTTTTTGCACTAGTAGCACATTAGTTGCCCTTTGAACTCACAGAAAACGGTAGGGCTGGAACTTTAAAAAAGTGCTGTTTTCAATTCCTGTAATGCCTATCAACCTCTCCAGTCATGAAATAACTTGAACAACAGGATTTCATTTCCACAGTAACCTCTTTAACATTATTTTTTTTCTTTCTGCTTCACTCTTTCCCTTCTAATATATTTTTTATTCTCTCTTATTCATCTGCCTGTACCTAATTTGACAATAATTCACATTCCTCTGCCTTTCATGGTTTCAATGGTTTACAGGAATATAAGAAATAGACTCAGGAATAGTTAATTCACTAAGATCACGGGTGAATTTTGCATACTTCTGTATTCTTTCCCCATGTTCTTTGATTCTGCAAATTCCATAAATCAATCAAACTAATCAAGAAAATATTCAACAACTCAGCATCATCAGCCCTCTGGAAATAGTTAAAGAGATAGATCGCTGGTCCCATTCTTCACCGATGTCTTCTTGGCAACAACACAGGGCAAAATAATTGATTAGGGTAAAAGTCGAACACAACTTAAATATCCAAATACAACAAATTCTAGCCCAAATTTCAGTGCTGTTCTTCATATTGGCACAGGAGCTCTACAGGAGCCAAGAGCGCTATTGGAATTAGGTGGAAATTCTAATTCCAATCATTAGTCCACCAGTCTATGTGTGAACAAAATTATTCACCTATCACTTCTAACAAGAATACAGGAAATAGCATGGTGAGTAGAGCCCAAAAAGAGCAAGGATTTCCCCGGATGGAACATTAGAGAAGGAAAGCCTTTGAAATCAAAAGTTCGAACTGGAAACCAAAAGGCCTTGGAATCAAACATCAGGTTTGTCAGCGTCTGAAAGAGAAAATCATTTTTCCTTTGTTATTTAGACAGCCAAACCATTCAACGTTATGGGCTGCCATGGATAAGTCAGTAAAATCACTCACCCAAAGTAGCGAAGTACAAGTAGCCACAACACAACCACCCAGAGGCAATAACGACTGAATGGGTCATTTAAAAACAATAGTCAATTACCACTCAAGTAGGCAAGCCGAGCAAGTGCAGAGTGAATTAAAGCTCCTGGATATTTAAGTTATGAACCAGATAATATGAGCGCTTGAAGCTAAGATTACACTGCCGGGGTGTTAAAACTCATTGTAATAATATTATAATAATGGTTGTAGGTTTAGAAGTAATAAAATCCTGCTAATGTCATTGTGAGAAAGAAAATATAAACTAATGCCCTTCAAGAGAATTTCAGTGAAGAAATTTAATCCAATGAGCATTTCTGTTGCAGTCACTAACGGATAGGAGACAAAACATTCTCCAAAATAAATCTCAACACTGGTGCCCTGCACTGGTGCACTGTGTTCTCAGCCCTTTAATAAGCTCCTAATACCACACATCAGTGTGGCCAAATTCTGCTCTAACTCCATTTACTAGTCTGCAGATGACACCACTGTAGTGGGCCAGACCTCAAATAATGATGAGATGGAGTACAGGAATGAGATAGAGAGCTTGGTATTAAGACAGCGACCTTTCCCTTAATGTCAGAAAAATGAAGGAGTCATCTATGTCAGGAAGTGGGTTGGAGTACGTGCTGTTGTCTGCAGCAATGTGCTGAAATGGAGATGGTTGAGAAGTTCAAGTTCCCAGGTCTAAATAGCACCTACAATTTGTCCGGATCGAACTGCATTGATGCTATGGCCAAGAATGCGCATTAACAGCTCTACCTCCTCAGAAGACTAAGGAAATTCAGCATGTCTTCAATAACGTTTACTAATTTCTATAGGTGTACCATAGAAATATCCCAATTGGGCCAACTTGGTTTGGTGATTGTTCTGCCAAACACTGCAAGAAATTACAGAGGGTGTGAATGCGCCAGGTCCATCATGCAAACCGGCTTCCCCTCACATTGACTCCATCTATACTTCGTGCTCCCTCAGGAAAACAACAAAGGTAACAAGGAGCATTCACTCCCCGGTAATTCACTATTCTCTCCACTCTTGTCGGGCAGAAGACACAAACGCTTGAAGGCACATATCACCTGATTTGGACGGACCTATGGGTGGCATAAGTGGTGATGATGCATCACTTCCAGATGAGCTCAGTGTCCTTTACACAGAACTTTGAAAGGGAGAACAATGACACACGTACATGAACCCTCATGGTCCCTGAGATCCCTGTGATATCAGTCTCTGAAGGTGCTGTCAGAGTATCCTTCAAGAAGATAAATCCGTGAAAAGGGCCTAATACTAAAGGGCTGTGCAGACCAACTGGCTGGAATCTTCCAGGACATCTTCAACCTCTTACGCCCTTGCTCTGGTTCCTACCTGTTTCATAAGGGTATCTATTGTATCGGTGACACGCTTCAATGACTACTGTCAATGACTACAGAGCACTTATTTGCACTGTAATTAAGGGTACCCGGACGAGGCGCCGACGGACGAGAAGCCGAAGCAAAGAAGTGGAAGCCAAATAACCGAATGGAAACAAAACCGAAACGCCAACTAACCAAAAGGGCGGGATGCCTAAATGCAAACTAACCGAAAGGGCGGGACGCCTAAAAGCCAACTAACAGAAAGGCTGCATCACCTAAAAGCAAACCCACCAAATGCCGCTCTGCCGAAACGCCACCTACCCGAAAGGCGGCATCGCCTACAAGCCAACGGACCGAATGCTGCTCAACAGAAAAGTCAAATAACGGACATGACGTTGCCAGGGGGCGGGACTTGTCAGCGATCACTGTGGAAGGATGAACATTGTCCCACACCTCCGCTCCACCTGACCCGCAGCCCACGGAGGGTGGCCATGGGAGAGTGGGGGCTGTCCCGAGGGATGTGCACCTTCGGCTGCTTACAACTTGATGCTTGGGTTCAGATTGCCCAGTCACCTATGGCTTGTGTGGGAAAATGACCCCCACGCACCCGTCTCCCCCTTCTCTCTCTCTCTCTCTCTCTCTCTCTCTCTCTCTCTCTCTCTCTCTCTCTCTCTCTCTCTCTCTCTCTCTCTCTCTTTTTTTTTTTTTTTTTTTTCCATTTCAAAAACTTTATTCAACACAAATCATAAAATACAACACATCAAAACACAATCAAAAATCACACTATAATGAACAGATCATTGTAGTACAGCAGTACATTCATTTATAATCGCCTCAACCCCACGCGGCGACCAGCGCTGACGGAAGGCCTCCAGAGTCCCCGTGAACACCGCGTGTTCCCTCTCCAGGGACACACGTGCACGGACGTAGGCCCGAAAGAGGGGCAGGCAGCCGACTCTCGCCAGACCGTCGACCGCCCGCTGCCTGGACCCACGAATGGCCATCTTGGCCAGGCCAAGGAGCAAACCGACAGGTAAGTCCCCCCCCCACACTCGGCTCTCCCCACTCCCCGCCTTGTGTCCAAACACCAGGATTGTGGGGCTAAAATGCAGCCAGAACTTGAGGAACAACCCCTTCAGATATTGGTACAGGGGCAGTAACCTCACACACTCCACATACACATGGAATACGGTCTCCTCCTCTCCGCAGAAAATACATGCGGCAGACGAGCCCGTGAACCGACTCAAAAGTTTATTACAAACCACCGCTCCATGCAGCACTCTCCACCCCAGGTCCCCAATATAAAGGGGTACAACTCCCTTATAGAAGGACCCCCACTGGGGCCCCCCGCCGCCTTCGGATGGTAACACCGTCCTCCATGGTGAGTCAGGACGGGAGACGAAGGCACAGTGGTTCAGAATGTGCAGGAGCATCCTGTACAGTGCGCGTCTCCTTGCATCACAAAATGGCATGCTGGTCATCTCAGAAAGGCAGCTCAGATTATGCGGAGCCGGAGGCCGAGAAATATCCCGAAGCCTAGGCCCGATGAGCAGATCTGACGGAGCAGGGGTAAGCTCTATCTGAACCACTCTAGGCTCGCGCCTCTCCTCGACAACCACCATGACAGGATGAGGACCAGCCACACCCGCAGCCACACCATCCCCCTCTCCTCGTGGAACAACACTCTGGCTGAACACCACCAAATTCCTCACTCTTAACACATCCCTATAGAAAACAGGCAAGCCCCTTAGAGCGGGTCGACTGACACCCGCCACCGGGAGCCGCGAGACCCCCCTTAGGCAACGACCCTGACGAAAAAAATACGTGGCCAGAGCGTGCCATCTGGGAGGGTTCTCTACATACATGTATCTCCGCAGAGTCCTGAGACGGAGAGCCGCCACCTGGGTGCGCACGCACACCAAGGACTGGCCGCCCTCCTCTAACGGAAGACTCAGGACCGCCGCGGAAATCCAATGCTTCCTATTTCCCCAAAAGAAATCCACCAGCTTCTTCTGTATAGCAGTTACAAATATAGAGGGCGGGACAAGAGTAGCCAGCCGGTACCATAACATAGAGGCCACCAGCTGGTTTATGACCAGCACCCTCCCCCGAAAGGAGAGAACTCCAAGCAGGCCTGACCAGCGCCCCAGCCGAGCAACCACCTTCGTCTCCAACTCTTGCCAGTTTGCCGGCCAAACATCCTCAGTGGGACTCAGGTACACCCCCAGATAGAGGAGGTGCGTGGTACTCCACGCATACAATGCCATCTCCTCCGGCAGGGAGTCTACCCGCCACTGACCCACCAAAAGTCCAGAGCACTTACTCCAGTTAATCCTAGCAGAAGATGCAGCCGAGAATATCTCCTGGCAGTCACGCATCCTCCGCAGGTCACCAGGATCAGTGAACATAAGAAGTACGTCATCGGCATACGCCGATAGAATCACCTCAACCCGCGGGCCAGGTAGGGCCAGGCCTGTCAACCTCCTCCGAAGAAGACACAGGAACAGCTCCACACAGACCGAATACAACTGGCCCGACATAGGGCACCCCTGGCGGACCCCCCTCCCAAAATGAAAAGGAGATAGCACCGCGCCATTAACCTTTACAAGACACTCCGCAGCAGCGTACAAAAGCCGGACCCGGGCCACGAAGTGTGGTCCAAACCCAAACGCTTGCAACGTCCCAAATAGGTATTCATGCTCTACCCTATCAAAAGCCTTCTCCTGATCAAGAGACAGAAAAGCAGCTGACTCACCAGTACCCTGGACTAAATGAATCAGGTCCCTAACCAGGTGGATGTTATCCTGGATGGACCGGCCAGGGACTGTATAAGATTGATCAGGATGAATCACTTGATGCAGCACGGAGCCCAGGCGATTTGCCATTGCCCGTGCAAAAATTTTATATTCTGTGCAAAGGAGAGAGACTGGACGCCAGTTCTTCAACAAACGGAGTTCGCCCTTCTTAGGCAGCAAGACAACAACCGTCCTACGCCACGAGAGAGGCATCACTCCAGTCGCCAGGCTCTCCCCCAAAACCAACATATAGTCACCCCCTAGGACGTCCCAGAATGCTCTAACAAACTCCACCGTCAACCCATCCAGCCCGGGGGACTTACCCCTCCTGAGCTGATGCAAGGCGCAAGTCAACTCCTCCAAAGATAAGGGGCCATCAAGAAGATCAGCCTCCCCCCTATCTACGGTCGGTAGACCCTCCCACAGATCTTGCTGAGCCTCCACACTGAATCCTTCCGCAGAGAACAGGGTCCCATAAAAGGACCTAACCAAGGCATTAATCCTCTCTGGATCAGTGACAGAGGAGCCGTCATCTGCAAGCAACTCCACGAGCTGTTTTCGAGCTCCCCGCCCCTTCTCCAAAGAGAAAAAGAAAGGCGACGCTCGGTCCAGCTCGTGCAGCATCTGGACCCGAGACCTCACATAAGCGCCTCGAGATCGCTCAAGCAGCAGACTCCTCAAAACCTCCTTCTTCCTCTGAAACTCTCCCCATTCGCTGGAGTCTTCACCAAACTGACCCAGGCGAGACTCAGCGTCCTGTATCTCCCTCTCCAGCTTCTCGACCGCTGAGTCCCGCCTCCCAGTCGACCCCCATGTATATTCCTTACAAAAGAGACGGATGTGAGCTTTACCCACATCCCACCACTGCCTAAGGGAAGAGAAGCACCTCTGCCTCTCTCTCCACTTCACCCAAAACCGAGTGAATGACTCCCGGAAACACCGATCCTCCAGCAGCCTGTTGTTAAAGTGCCAGTACGCGGACCCAGCCCGAGCGCACGCTGGATTGAAATCCACACGCACCAGACAATGGTCCGAGCACGGCACCAGCCGCATTGAGGCCGCTGAGACACGGGAAACAAACGCTCGGGAAATATAAAACCGATCAATGCGGGAACCACCGCCCTCAGACCTCCGCGAAAAAGCAGTGGAATCAGGGTGAAGGTCCCTCCAAACATCAACCAACTCAAAGGAGTCAATCAAGCCTCTCAGCTTCTTCGCTACAGCAGGCGCACACTGAGTACCAGAACGGTCCCGCACCTCAAGTGTGCAATTAAAGTCCCCACCAAGGAAGACACACTCTCCCCTATCAATAGTGCCCAACAGAGCATTCACCTCCCGAAGCAGGCCGGCCTGCATCGTGCCGGAGCTAGGGGCATACACGTTAATGAAATGCAACGGCATGCCATCCAGGCTCACGGCCAGATGGAGCAAACGTCCTGGCACCACTTCCTGCACTTTTAAAATGCTTGGCAGAAAATTTGGGGCCAACAGAAAAGCCACCCCACTCGAATTTGAGCTGAGATGGCTCATATAAACCCTCCCTTCCCACTCCAGTTGCCAGGTAGGTTCATCACTAGCAACGGTATGTGTCTCTTGCAGATAACAAACTGCAAATCTCCCCTCCCTTAGGGCTGATAAGAGCTGAAATCTTCGAAAACTCGCTCTACTCCCATTTAAATTTAATGTAGCTACTGTGAATGTGTAGACACATTAGATTGTGACCCTCACACTCCCTGTAGTCACAGGAGGTCCTTTTCTGAGGACCTTCAACAAACCCCAAAACTGCCCCAAATCCGAGTCAGAAAGACCACTATCCTTGTTACTAAGGATAGCCTCGAGACTCTCCCGCACATCTAGCCAATCCTCCCATCTCCTTGTAACGGCCCACCATAATGTTTTGGAAGCACGACTTATTTTTAAGAACTCTCGCACCTCAACAATAAGCTTCGCCTCAGACACGGCCTTGGAGTCTGGGCTCTCAGCCAACCCGCTCGCACCTGAATCAACAACCTCAGAAAGACCAGAACTGTCTGACACAACACTCTCTGAGCCCCCCCCACTGGCCGCATCGCTATCCTCCTCCACAGCCATGACACGACCACCCGGATCAATGCTGGGGGTGGGTCCCAACACCCCTACCTGCGACTCGCAGCCCTCTGAATGGCTGGGCTCCTGCACGCTACCATCACCCTCCTCCTCTGGGCCTGGGGAAGCAACAACAAGAGGCATCCCCAGGGCCTGTGGAACACTGGCACCCTCGGAGTCTGAAAGAGGATCACGTCCCATAACAGCCCTGACCTCCACATCATCCAGAGTGCCCTCTCCACAGGCATCACCCAGAGAATCACCACCTGCCATTAACCTCACCCCAGACAACTCATCCGGTGAGGCATCCCGCCCCCCAGCACCTCCACTGGCACTGATATGGAGCACAGACTTGAACGACAACACCCCCGAAACTCCCCCCTCAGCCTGACTCTGCACATCCCCCGTCACAGAGGGCACACTACCAGAGGAGCCAACCACGTCACCTACCGTGCTAGCACCCTCAGTAGGCCTCTGAAACGAGGGGACCTCATCCGACCCAGAGGGTACACACCCAAGGGAGCTAACCACAGCATCCGCCGAGATAACTCCCTCAGAGGGCCCCTGAGATGAAGGGACAGACTCCCGCCCAGTGGACACAACTCCACCGGAATCAACTTCAGCACCCAGTCCGGTGACACCCGCTGTAGATCCATGAAGAGAAGGCCCAACCACCGACCCAGAAGACACCGGGTCAAGACCACTTTCAGCCACCTCAGTGGTGGAAAGCCCGGAGAAAGACATCCCCTTCGCTCTGGACCCACGCCCTTCCTCCTCTTCACCAGGCAAATGCCTCCTTTTAGTCCCACTCGCATGCGGAGGTGCGGTAACCTCCATAAGGGAAGGGTCATCCGCCTCCACATTACCCCCAACCACTTTGCCACCCACACGTTTAGACTTCTTTCCCCCCTTCCGAGCCACCACAACTCCCCCCTGGGCCCCAGCAGGTGCAGTCTGCACCACACTGGAGCCAAACTCACCCGATTGCACTTTCTTCGCTCGGGCAGCCCTATCCCTCTCCTTCTTCTTATTATGCTTCCCCTGCTTCTCCCAAAACCCCCCCTCAACACTCCCCTCCTCCTGCGCCCCACCTCCATCCACCGCCACAGGCGCAAGACGTAGGGGACGTGGGGGGCTTGGGCTCTCACTGCCCAGGGTCCCCAAAGCGGAACCTCTGGACCCAGAAGGCTTAGCACTGCCGCCCCGGGTCACCAAGGCAGAACTGGCAACCTCAGCCGGGTCAGCAGTACCACCCCGCGCCGCTGAGGTTTGACCAGCCACCCCAGATGGGCCAGCAGCGCTTTCCTGGGCCACTGCACTAGAACCTCTAGCAGTGCCCCCGCGAAAAAGACACTCCCTACGGAGATGTCCAAATTCGCCGCACGCATGACACCGTGCCTTTCCCCAACTCCAACGCACGGTTCTGGGTACACCCTTATGCACCACCTCAAAACTCCCCTCGGCACCATCCCCCTCACCCACCTTCATGAACACCCTCCTCTTGAAACTGAAGACCCCTTTTTCCTCCGGGTCCCCCCCGGGATGCAAGAGACGAAAACATTTAGACCGCACCTCCCCGAACTTGGACAGGTGTGGAATAAGCACTGCATCCGAAAAATAAGTGGGGCAGCTCCGCAGGAGAACCGGTCTCACCCTGGATACCCACGGATCCACCTGTACGTGGACCCCCCCCACTGAGATCCCCTCCTCCAACGCTCGGGCCACACACTCCCGGGTCTTAAGTATCATCTCCACCTTTCCCCTTTCGAGCTCAGAAGAGACAATAGCCCCCCTCCCAAGAAGTTCATTCATGGCCTTCGTAATTACCCCCCTAGACATCATAGGCCCAGTTTGAACAGAAATACCAAAACTGTCCCCATCCAAGTCAACATGAGGCTCAAGCTCAGATGGCCTCGCACCCGCCACTGATGCCGTCGCTGCGTAGGTCCGGACCTTCGGCCGCGCCCCTTCCATCGCCATCCTCACAGAGGCACAAACCAGCTCCAAGCACCTCAGCAGCACAGCTCCAAGTTAAGTCCCAGAGACAGTCACAGTCAAAGACAGGCAGCAGAAAACAGAAACCTCCAGCTGAAGCAGGAAAGTCCCCAGGTTCGTCCACAGCCAAGAGCAGCTTACGGGAAACTCGAACCCAGTCGCGCTGGACGCAAAAGTACCTTCTTCACATTAAGCCAGGCAGCCGCACTGACAAAATGACTTTAGGGCAGAGAAGCGGAGCCAAAAACGACAAAGACACCGCACAACTTCAGCCCACTGAGATCACAGGCACTCTTGGCAATCCGCCAACGCCAACCGCACCCTCGACAATGTGGAGAAACTCAGGAATCTTCACACAGATGGAGGCTCCCCAGACCAGAGAAAAGCTTCAACAGCCCAACGATAAGTTAAACTATGAAGCCCCTCTGTGTCTGTGCCCTCATCGACAGCAAAGTCCTTGAAAGGCAGCTTCAATCCTTCACAACTGCAGAGCTGAGAAGAATACACGACCTCTCTCTCTCTCTCTCTCTCTCTCTCTCTCTCTCTCTCTCTCTCTCTCTCTCTCTCTCTCTCTCTCTCTCTCTCTCTCTCTCTCTCCTCTCCCCCCCTCCCCTCTCTCTCCCCCTCTCTCTCCCCCTCTCTCTCCCCCTCTCTCTCTCCCTTCTCTCTCTCCCCCCTTCTCTCTCCCCCTCCTCTCTCTACCCCCTCTCTCCATCCCCCCTCTCTCCCTCCCCTTCTCTCTTTCTCTCCCCTCTTCTCTCTCCCCCCCCCCCCCCCCCCCCCCACTCCCTCTCCCCCTTCTCTCTGGAACCTTCACCTCCTTATCGGCTGACCTCAATCGGTGCAGATTGGTAACAACAATGGTCCTCGTTGACCATCAACACAGATGCACCTCATGGCTGCGTACTCAGTCCTCTGCTCTACTCTCTTTACCCGCATGATTGTGTGTCTAAGCACAGCTTCAATGCCATCTATAAATTTGACGACAACCCCACTGTGGCAGAATCTCCTGTGGTGATGAGTCAGTGTACAGGAGACAGATAGAACACCTGGTTCAGTGCCACAACAACAACCTTGTACCTTGTACCTTGTACCTTCTGAATAGTCCAACAGGGACTATACTGGAAGTTGGACAATTTTATACCGGACAATTTTTACATTTTTATCAAGCCAATTAATCAAGCCAATTAACCTACAAACCTGTACGTCTTTGGAATGTGGGATGAAACCGAAGAGCTCGAAGAAAAACCGCGCAGGTCATGGGGAGAACATACAAACTCCTTACAGATTAGGCCCGCATTTGGGATCGAACCCGGGTCTACGGCGTTGCATTTTGCTGTAAGGCAGCAGCTCTACCGCTGCACCACCATGACTGCCGTTCGCTCAGCACCAACTAAACCAAGGAACTTATAGTGGACTTGAGTAAGGTGAAGTTGAGAGACCATGCGCCAGTTTTCATTGGTGGGCGTAACATCTTGGATGACCTATCCTCGGCCTGGAACATAGATGTAATCATGTTAAAGGAAAGGCAGCACCTCTATCTTCTTAGAAGTACATGGAGATTTGGCACGTCACAAAATTCTCTACGACACTTCCATGGATGCACTGTAGAAAGTATCCGGAATGGTTGCATCTTGGCCTGGAATGGCAATTCCAATGCAGAGGAATGCAAGAGAGAGTGGTGGACTCAGCCCAGTCCATCTCAGGCACAGGTACATGAGGCGCTAAGAAGGCAGCAGCTAACATCAAGGATCCACACCATCGGAGCCTTGCCCACTTTTCACTGCTACAGTCGGAAATGTGATAGAGTAGCCTGCTGTCCTATACCACGAGGTTCACGGACAACTACTTTCCAACAACTATCAGGTTCTTCAATATAACCTACACAACCCTAATGCTACTTCAACAACCTCTTGTGCAACGACAACTAATTTTTTGTCTAATTATGTCTTTGCACTCATGTCTTGTTTTTTTTTTGCTGTCTTCTTTCTTTTAGGATTTCATATGTAATTTATATAAACTTATTTCAGATGCCTGTGATGCTCCTGCAAACAAGATTTTTCATTGTACCTGTACCTCATCATTCTCAGCGTATGACAATAAACTTGAACTGTAACCATTTCTTCCCCACTGTAATCAATCTAGCGAATGGACCTCTTAAAAACTAAGGATGTAGTCCCAATCTATCTCATTGCGGCCCTTGCACTATTATTTTAAGCTGGATTTTCTCTGCAGTTGTAACTCCATATTCTACATATTAAAAGTAGCAACAACCACATACGTTAATACCACAGCTCGAAGATGAAAATCTGCTTGAGGCATTTCACGTTTACAGTTAGATGTGAAATGGGCGAAAAGATACCCTTGTTAAAATGATTAATATTACAACTGTATTGTGAGAAGGGGCAGTGGCAGTGGAGAAGAGGTATTAAAAGGGAAAAGGGTATAATGATGGCATTCCAGAAATAATATAAATAATTGCATTTATGGAATTCCTGTCATACCACAACTCACCAACAACAACAGCAACAATCAGGTGCTGCCTATTATCATAATTAGTATTTTCTCTGTTGTGGAGGGTAAAGTGCTACCAAGACAACATTTGAAGACTATTAAGCCTAACTATTGAATGGAATTCTAAACTGCTTTTTCCTATGGCATTACATTTTTGTTACAAAGCCTTTTCACTTCTAAACACTAGAGGAATTCCATAATCCAATGCACTCAGCAGGGAAATACATGCACAGGGTGTACTCACCAGACATTGTGGCTACATCTCTGCGCCCAAACTCCAATACATGCTCCCTTCAAAAGTACCTCTCCTGCTGGGAGCATGATATCATGAAATTGACTCTAACATGTGATGTTAAGTTTTCCAACAGTGGTGAGGTGTTCCTACAGCCCAAATCATTAATCACTCATTAATGGCTCAGACACATAATGACAGCTGAAGCTTGGGAGCCTGTTCTTAAAAGCCAAGAATTTGTTAATAACAATTATATGTTGAGTCTACTTTCTTAAGTTTGAAAACTAATAATGGCTAATTTGCAAATGTGTTTCTCCTTAGAACAAATAACTCTTTTCCATGTAATAACTGTAACTTCTCACTCAGAAGTTTATTCTACTGGTTAACTTTGTAGCTTTGCTGGGTGGCTGGTGTGTGTTGCATCTGTTTTATTTCAAATGATAGGTATTCACGGCCTAGAAGGAGACCATTCATCCTATCATGACAATTATTAGACGGATTAGACGGATCCAAAACCAACCTCATTCCACTGCCAGCTTCTTTGTCTCCAACTCTGGATGTTCTAAGCCTTCAGATATTTAATCAATTTTCCATAATGGTTGCTTTGTTAAGATGTCATATTCATTTTCTTAAGAGAAGGTTTGGCAGGTCCATCAAGATATTCAATAGAAAGTATTCTGATGGCATGAATCACAGCCTGGTATGGCAACTGCTCTGGTCTTGACCATATGAACTTGCAATGGACACAGCCTAGTCCATCACTTCCTTCCATCATGCTGCTTTGCATCAGAAAGATTGGAAGTATCGTCACTGATGTGTGCCACACTAGTCATTCCCTTTTCCATCCTCAACCTCTGGGAAAAGACACAGGAGCTTGAAAGCCCAGAACGCCCTTTCTGAAGAATAACCCGTAATGGTACCTCATTCAATTATTTTGTTATTGTTTTAATTAATTAATTACTTCAGATTGCACTACCACCTTGCACCATTCTGCTGTCTTGCTCTTGCCATTGTATTCACTTTTGTATTTATTATTACTGTATATAGTTTGTTTACACTGTGAGCTCTATGTGAGCAAGGTATTTCATTGCACCCATATGCCAAGGCAATAAACTAATCCAAACCTGAAACAACGGTCTTTCTCTCAGTCTCTTTTTGGAGCAAAACACTGCATAATTTTATAACTTTCTGAGTAAAGGAACCTAACCTCTGAGTGAAATTGTTCTATTGCTGAACCCTTTCTTAGTGACTCCTAAACTGCAGGATTTTGCTGCTCACACACTTAACATTTAAAAACCCTTTGTTCCAATGGAAATAGATATCTCAAAACTCTTCAAGTTAACACAATTTCTCACCACTGTAATTGTCCTGGTGAATATTCTTAATGGTCTGAACATTAGTCTTTACTGTCTTAACATTAGTTCCGCAATGATGCGCCTAAACAGTACATCATATTCTAATTATCGTTCAGCTGATGGTATACATTTATCTTATTCAACTTAATCATAATTTCCTTTTTATTAACTTACAGTTGTGCAACTCACTGACAAGACCTGCATTTGTTGTCCATTTCTGATTGCCCTTAGAACACCAAGTCAATTCTTTTTAAGACTTGCTTTATACTCATTCTCAGGAAATATTGGAACCTAATGGGGAAGGTTGGATTGGGATTTAATGAATGGGGGCAAGATCAAATCTGTGGGAAACCACTAACATTTTGTTTTAATTTATTTTTAGTTTGCTGTTCACTGAATTACTATTTAAAATCTGTTATGAAACTCTTTGCTCCAATGGAAACCGTTGCAATATCTTAAACTCTTACACGTCAGGCAGGACAATGGTGCAGCAGAGTTGCTGCCTCAAGGGCCTGTCCCACCAGCATGCAACTCTATGCGATGAACGCGATCAAACCGGCAGCGGGGGCCGCGCAGAGGTCGGGTGATCCACTGTACAGGGCCGTTCCCACCAGCATGCGCCTGCATGCGGCAAGCGCAACCAAACCGGCAGCAGGGGCCGCACGGAGGTTGGGAGAGTGGCGCAACGCGGCGCAAAGTGAGGCGAACTTGAAGCAAGTCCAAGGTAAGTTCGCCAGGACTTAGAGGGGCACACAGAGAGGGGCACCGAGGCACACACACACACAGGGCCACGGAGCCACACACATAGAGGGTCACGGAGGCACTTATAAATAGGTTCACAGAGGCACGATGTCCGGGCGGTGTGTAAATGTCGAGGCGACTGTGAGCCGACAAGCCGTTGCCGTGCGGAATTTTTGGACATAGTCGGTTTTTTGGAGCCCCGTTGGGACGAACTCGGGACGAACTCCGCACAATTCTGCACGGCTCCGGCGATCGAAGTGGGACCGGCCCCGCGACGCCGGACGGCTCAAGCGACCACGTTAGGTCGCGCTAATCGTATAGAGTTGCATGCTGGTGGGACAGGCCCTTTACAGTAGCAGAGACCCGGGTTCTGACCTGACTACAGGCGCTGTCTGTACGGAGTTTGTACTTTCACTCCGTGACCTGCGTGGGTTTCCACTGGGGAATCCGGTTTCCTCCCACACTCCAAAGACGTGCAGGTTTGTAGGGTAATTGGCTTGGTAAAATTGTAAATTGTCCTTAGTGTGTGTGAAATAGTGTTAATATGCAGGGATCGCCGTTTGGCACGGACTCGGTGGGCTGAACGGCCTGTTTCTGCACTGTACCTCTAAACTAAACTACACTAAACTTCTCACCACTGTTATTATCGTGAGGAATATTCTCCGTAGAGTTCTCAGGAGGCAAGTCAGTCAGTAAGGAGACCCCAAGACCTGAACCTCACCAATGAACTCTAACTTCACCTCCAATTAACATTTTCAATAATGCTTCATCTCTTTAATCTCTCCACCTATCATCTATAACCAAGTGTCACCAACTCTGACACATCCACAGCCTCATGATATCCAGCATCCATCAACCTGGGTCATCTGCAAGGTGACTTGGATAGGTTGGGTGAGTGGGCTAATGCATGGCAGATGCAGTATGATGTGGATAAATGTGAGGTTATCCACTTTGGTGGCAAAAACAGGAAAGTATAGGAAAAGGGGAGATGCAGCGAGACCTGGGTGTCATGGTACACCAGTCATTGAAAGTAGGCATGCAGGTGCAGCAGGCAGTGAAGAAAGCGAATGGTATGTTAGCTTTCATAGCAAAAGGATTTGAGTACAAGAGCAGGGAGGTTCTACTGCAGTTGTACAGGATCTTGGTGAGGCCACACCTGGAGTATTGCGTACAGTTTTGGTCTCCTGATCTGAGGAAAGACTTTCTTGCCATAGAGGGAGTACAGAGAAGGTTCACCAGACTGATTCCTGGGATGGCAGGACTTTCATATGAGGAAAGACTGGATAGACTCGGCTTGTACTTGCTGGAATTTCGAAGATTGAGGGGGGATCTTATAGAGACTTACAAAATGTTTAAGGGATTGGACAGGCTAGATGCAGGAAGATTGTTTCCGATATTGGGGAAGTCCAGAACAAGGGGTCACAGTTTAAGGATAAGAGGGAAGTCTTTTAGGACCGAGATGAGAAAATCATTTTTCACACAGAGAGTGGTGAATCTGTGGAATTCTCCGCCACAGAATGTAGTTGAGGCCAGTTCATTGGCTATATTTAAGAAGGAGTTAGATGTGGCCCTTGGGGCTAAAGGGATCAGGGGGTATGGAGGGAAGGCAGGTACAGGATACTGAGTTGAATGATCAGCCATGATCATATTGAATGGCGGTGCAGGCTTGAAGGGCCGAATGGCCTACTCCTGCACCTATTTTCTATGTTTCTATGTTTCTATCTGACTCAATCCCTCCACCCTAATCACTCACCCACTTTGACACCTTGTGTGCTGTGGGGCAGGAAACCTGTTTAAAGGACATCCTATGGTTAATTTCAATAAGGCATCGGGGCCACTCATATTCCAGACTTCCCCACCTGAAATCCTACCCTCATTTCCTGTATAAACCAAAGTAAATATTGGGGTAATGTCCTAATATGGAAACAGCTCATCTATCTTCTTTCTACCTCAAAAGTACCATCTTCTCTCCCTGGATTAACTCAGGTCTTCCTGCTGTTTGTCCATGTACTAATCTGTTTCCTTTTTCACTGCCCTATTTATCAGATTTACTACTTACTTCTTCTCAGCATTATTTAACATTATCCGCACAATGCCCTTATTCAGTTGATCCAGATAGATGAGCAGTCTTATTGATCAACTCCCACTGACATACCCATCAACCTAACTTTCTGATTAATATTGCCCTGATAATAATCCCCAATTATAAAATTATAGAATTGTACAGTCATAAATTTATATTCCATGCAATATAAATCTACGACTCTACAATTCTATAATGTTAGTAGGATCTACATTCACAGGGTTTGCAACCTCATGTAACTTCCCCTGCAATCTGTCATCACATTTGTCCCCATAACATCACAGACTAACTTTTAGATCATGTCTGGAATTGTTCCCAGACTCACTTGGGAGCTCTTGAGCAGCTCAGCTCTTGGATGCATTGAAGAACGCGTCAGTGTTTCAGTTCAATGGCCTTTCATCAGAACTCGTTTGGGGAGGTTATTGACCTGAAATATTAACTCCGTTTCACTCTGTCTTTGGATGCTGCTGGATCTCTGAGCATTTCCAGTATATTCTGTTTTAATAATTGAGGATTAGGCTCAGATTTGATGCTACCTGCAATTGAAAAGCCTGGCAACCATGACTACCTGCGTTCACTTGGTTGAAGACTGAGGAGCATTCACCATTAAGAGAACAGCACCCCGATATGTGTTAAAGCACATTGAAAAGAAGAGAAAACATTTAGAGGACAAATGTCTGTAAATATTGAATCACACAGCCCTCTGTAGCATGTTTTAAATCAATCAACAATGAAGGTTAATTAAAATTTAAAAGAAGGTATAGAAGATTGTGTTTTATTGTGCAGAGTAAAATTGCTCATTAGAGGATTTTACTGGATATATGACCCCTTCTTATAAAGGCAAAGAAGGCACCTGCTAATGAAGTGATGGCTTTGCCCTGTCCTTGTGTCTGGTTTTGTACAATGTGCTTTTTTCAAATTCCAGGCCTTAGTTATCTCTCATTCTCCATAATCCTCCCTACTCAACTGGAATTAGCATTTGATCAAAACTACATAAAAAGCAAAACCCTTCCTCCTCTTTTCCCGAAGAGAGGGATTTGTGGACACTCGTCTCTCCTTTCCCACAGCTCGCCCAATGAGCCTGACCACTTCTGCTTCCAGCCGCTGTTTTTTAACTACTGCCAATTAACATTGGCTTTCGCCTTTCAGGAGATTGAAAGAAAGTCGAGAGCCAAAGGAATCTTTGAACAACTGGAAGGAAACTTCATTCTGTGGCAGAGCGAGGTAAAAATACAAGAGCTGGAAACCTAATTAATCTGCACTCAGCTCTGGCACGTATTACTGAGAGGCTTCAGTGAATGACAACTTCAAATAGCTAGTGCTTAGGTTGGGAATGGAAATCCGGAATCCATATAAATAAATAAATAATGAGATCTAAACCCTTTATTGGGTCATTCGATGTCGTGACGCACTTTAATGCTGTGTGTCTTTGCGGCCCAGTCATTTTTACCAGATCCCAGTGGAGTGTGAATGGCAGTCTGAGGCATTCAATTAAACTCGAGCAGTCCTTTAATTAAAGGAAAACAAACATTTGATATGCCTCATACAACAAGGGGCCAGAGGTATATAGAGTAGAACATTCATGCCACTGGCAGTCTCTTTGATCTTCACAGGAGTAGTTGCAGCTTTTACAATGCCTCGAGCTTAAAGCAGAGTGACCTATAGGTGGAAGAGGGATTGGAAGTCAGGTCAAGAACAACTTTAGATTTGTAATAACTGACTTTCTTCTCACTTTCAAAGGAAATATTTCATGTTCCTATGGCCTGAGGTGCACTGCGGCTGAATTTCACGGAGAATATCACTCCAAGCCTTTAATTGCTTTGATATGCAACATTCAGACAAAAGAGTCAATTATTTCCCAAGTGAATTCGGGTGAACTGGAGAAGTGTTTTGTTTCAAAACAACACGCATAGAAATATACCCCTCATAGTGTAAGTCAGTATCCTATTTCTTAAGCAGTCCCTTAGGATTGAGAGTGACTGACTTCCACTCCAGCTCCAGGGGAGAGGGGTGGTCGTGACTGAAGGATTCTGCCCAGGAAAACAGGTAAACATTGACAGGGCAGGTGGGGGGATTGTCGGACACTCAGTTCACTGTTTATCTTGGCCTCCACATGCTCCCGCAGAGAAACTGTAAATGTCAGTGCCTTTGCGATTGCTTCTTCGCAACTCTAAGGCATTTTGGGCCTGCTATAATGGTGAGGATGTTGCATGTTGAGATCAGACTCACAGATGTTGATGTGGGAGAGGATGCTGACATCCTTCTTGCCAGTGGAGTTAGAGGATTTTGTGGAGCCAATGTTGGTGGTACCTTTCCACTGCTTTGATCTGCCTGCTGTAGGTAGTTGAAGCCTCTGTTGTTTACAGTATCACAGGGATCACTGATGCTCAGTCAACCACAAGTTTGGTGCTAACTATGAGGGCTTGGGCTGCGAACAATCTTCTCAGTTGACTAAAGGCTCTCTGGCATGTTGGAGGTTGTGGTGAATTTTGATTGCTCCTGAAAGTGGCTCATGTGGCCAGGGTCCCATCATAAGAATTGATTATCAGGGCTAGTATTGTGCAATGATAGCGAAGATGGTTGTGAAAAATTGCAGCAGGATCTTGATTGATTCGCCAGATGGGTTGAGTTAAGGTTGATGGAATTTAATACAGAGAAATGTGAGGTGTTCCATTTTGGGAAGCCTAACAAGGGCAGGACCTACACAGTGAATGGTAGGGCTATGGGGAGTGTTGTAGAGCAGAGGGATCTAGGAGTGCAGGTGCATGGTTCCTTGAATCTCGAACCGTAGGTAGATAAGGTGGTCAAAAAGGCTTTTGATACATTGGCCTTCATCAGTCAGAGTATTGAGTATAGAGGTTGGGTCATGTTGCAGTTGTATAAGACGTTGGTGAGTCCGCATTTAGTGTATTGTGTCCAGTTCTGGGCACCATATTATAGGAATGAATTTGTAAAGCTGGAAAGGGTACAAAGTAGATTTATGAGGATGTTACCAGGACCAGAGGGTCTGAGCTATAGAGAGAGGATGAGTAGGCTGGGACTCTATTCCCTGGAGCGCATAGGATGAGGGGTGATCTTATAGAGGTGTACAAAATCATGAGAGGAATACATCGGGTAGATGCACAGAGTCTCTAGCCCAGAGTGGGTGAATTGAGGACCAGAGTACATAGGTTTGAGGTGAAGGGGAAAAGATTTAATAGGAAACAGAATGATACCTCTTTCACACAAAGGGTGGTGGGTGTATGGAACAAGCTGCCAGAGGAAGGAGTTGAGGCTGGGACTATCACAACGTTCAAGAAGCAGTTAGACAGGTACATGAATAGGACAAGATTGGAGAGTTATGGACCAATATTGTGTGCAATTATGGTCTCCTAATTTGACGAAGGACGTTATTGCTATTGTGGGAGTGTAGCGTATGCTCACCAGGATGGCAGGACTAATATATGATGAAAGAATAGGTTGACTGGGTTTGTATTCACTGGAATTTAGAAGGGTGAGAGGAGATCTTATAGAAACGTATAAAATTCTTAAAGGATTGGACAGGCTAGATGCAGGAAAAATGTTCCCGATGTTGGAGGAGTCCAGAACCAGGGGTCACATGTTTCTATGTTTCTAAATACAAGCAGGTGGGACTAGTATAGCTGGGACACGTTGGCCGGTGTGGGCAAGTTGGGCCGAAGGGCCTGTTTCCACACTATATCACTCTATGGGGCAATTTGGTGAAGGATTTTTCACTGACTGATGCTTGGTATAAAGCCTCTCACATACTTTGAGTTAATGATAGTTTGGAGCTTAGCATCCACATGCACAAAACCAAATGTCATGTGCATGTGGTAACCCAAAGACCGATCTTGCTTCTGGAGGGCTGCAACAAAGTTAGAGTCGTTTCTTGCTCACACTTCAGGTTAACGCCACTGCAGTGGGGAGCTTGAGGTACTACATGGAGGAAGACTGAAAAACAATTGTTGGGAAGACATAGAAACATAGAAAATAGGTGCAGGAGTAGGCCATTCGGCCCTTCGAGCCTGCACCGCCATTTAATATGATCATGGGCCATATCTAACTCCATCTTAAATATAGCCAATGAAGTGGCCTCAACTACATTCTGTGGCAGACAATTCCACAGATACCACTCTCTGTTGAAAAATGTTTTTCTCATCTCGGTCCTAAAAGACTTCCCCCTGATCCTTAAACTGTGACCCCATGTTCTGAACTTCCCCAACATCGGGAACAATCTTCCTGCATCTAGCCTGTCCAACCCCTTAAGAATTTGTACGTTTCTATAAGATCCCCCCTCAATCTTCTAAATTCTAGCGAGTACAAGCCGAGTCTATCCAGTCTTTCTTCAAATGAAAGTCCTGCCATCCCAGGAATCACTGGTGAACCTTCTCTGTACCCCCTCTACGGCAAGAATGTTTTTCCTTGGATTAGGAGACCAAAACTGTACACAATACTCCAGGTGTGGTCTCACCAAGGCACTGTACAACTGCAGCAGAACCACCCTGCTCCTGTACTCAAATTCTTTCGCTATGAATGCTAACATACCATTCGCTTTCTTCACTGCCTGCAGGGGTCCCAGCACTGAGCCTTGCAGTACCCCACTAGTCACTGCCTGCCATTCTGAAAAAGACCCGTTTACTCCTACTCTTTGCTTCCTGTCTGCCAGCCAGTTCTCTATCCACATCAATACTGAACCCCCAATACCGTGTGCTTTAAGTTTGCATACTAATCTCTTATGTGGAACCTTGTCGAAAGCCTTCTGAAAGTCCAGATATAACACATCCACTGGTTCTCCCTTATCCAGTCTACTAGTTACATCCTCGAAAAATTCTATAAGATTTCGTCAGACATGATTTACCTTTCATAAATCCATGCTGACTTTGTCCAATGATTTCACAACTTTCCAAATGTGCTGCTATCCCATCTTTAATAACTGACTCTAGCATTTTCCCCACTGCCGATGTTAGACTAACTGGTCTGCAATTCCCCGTTTTCTCTCTCCCTCCCCTTTTAAAAAGTGGGGTTACATTAGCTACCCTCCAATCCTCAGGAACTACTCCAGAATCTAAAGTGTTTTGAAAAATTATCGCTAATGCTTCCACTATTTCTGGGGCTACTTCCTTAAGTACTCTGGGATGCAGTCTATCTGGCCCTGGGGATTTATCAGCCTTTAATCCATTTAATTTACCTAACACAACTTCCCGACTAACCTGGATTTCACTCAGTTTCATCTCATTTGACCTGGATTTCATCTCATTTGACCCCCGGTCCCCTGCTATTTCCGGCAGATTATTTATATCATCCTTAGTGAAGACAGAACCAAAGTAGTTATTCAATTGGTCTGCCATGTCCTTGTTCTCCATGATCAATTCACCTGTTTCTGACTGCAAGGGACCTACATTTGTTTTAACTAATCTTTTTCTCTTCACATGTCTAGAAAAACTTTTGCAGTCAGTTTTTATGTTCCCTGACAGTTTTCTTTCAAAGACTGGCCAGTCTTTCAAGACACAGACTTACTTTACCTACACTGAAAATGGGTTTTACCAAACCTAATCTGGGACTAGTCTGTGATGGACCCATTCACAAGGATTACAGTTTGGATATTATCATGTATCTGATGGCAAATTGAGAGGGATTTTCAGGGACAGAAAATTGGAGGCAGATAATCCCATAATCCTTCGCTGTTGCTGGAGTTAATGGTCTTTGCAAGGCAATAGAGGACCGCATAGCATTCATGCAACTTCCTCAATTTTCCTTGGATTTGTCACACATTGAGGATGATGTCCATTGTACCTTTGGACAGATGGAATCCACATTACAAATCAGGGTGGGGTTCCTTGCTCACTGGGAGGAGGCAGAGTGGATGATTCCACTGATGGATTAAGCTGCCGTAGTGAACTTATTTAAGACAGTGAAGTATTCACTTTATTCACTCTCCCTCAAGTTAGTGAATCACTCTACAGGTGTACAGGTGTACAGTGGCACAGCAGTAGAGTTGCTGCCTTTAAGCGCCAGACACCTGGGTTCGATCCTGACTACAGGCGCTGTCTGTACGGTGTTTGTACACTCTCCCTGTGACCGCGTAGGTTTTCTCCGGGTGCTCCGATTTACTCCCATACTCCAAAGACGTGCAGGTTTGTAGGTTAATTGGCTTCAGTAAACAAATGTGTGTAGGATAGTGCTAGTTGGTCTGATCCTAGTGTGTAGAATCCTAGTGTGTAGGATAGTTGGTCTGATCGCTGGTTGCCAAGGACTCGGTGGGCTGAAGGGTCTGTCTAGGGTATCTCTAAAGCCTAAAGTCTAATGCCACTGATGGAGACTAATAGGTGAACTTCATCAGTTCTTTATTCCATAGCTTTAAATTGTGAAGGGAAAGTTTAAAGGAGATGTGTGGGGCATGTTGCCTGGTGCGTGTTGGAGGCAGATACAATGGTGGCATTTAAGAGGCTTTTATATATGCACATAGATATGCAGGAAATGGAAGGATAGAAATCATGTGCAGGCAGAAGATATTTACTACTAATTGGAGAAATATGGAAATATGGAAATATGAAATAGAGAAATATGGAAATATCATTATAATGCTGTTTACATTTTCCATAAGTGCAAATTTTTTTAGTTTAGTTTAATGATACATTGTGGAAACATGCCCTTTGGTCTAACGAGTCTGCACCAACCAGCGATCCTCACACACTATCACTAGCCTACGCACAAGGGACAATTTACAATCTTTATCAAAGCCAGTTAACCTACAAACAGGGAGGAAACTGGAGCACCCGGGGAAAACCCATGAGGTCACAGGGAGAACGTACAAACTCTGTACAGACAGCACCCATAGTCAGGATCGAACCTGTGTCTCTGGCGCTGTAAGGCAGCAACTTTCCGCTGGGCAACCGTGCCTCCATGGTGTCTCAGCATCATGTACAGCACAGATGTTGTGGGCCAAAGGGCCTGCTCCTTTACTACTATGTTCTATGTTATTTCTATGTGTGGGCTAAGGAGGGACACCGTGACCACTCCCCAACCCCCTCTCCACAAATGAGTAAGTTGCCAGCCTGACGTGCACCATTGAAGCTCACACATTGAAAAGTGGTCACCACTGCAAGGCACTGAAAGACATTCGCTCCTTCTGCAACTGTATCTCCATGTGAGTGCACTTTCAGTGAAGGAGAAAGGGAGGAAATGGGTGGAAAGGAAAAACCAGGGCAAATTGACATCATGGTATGAAAAAAGAGCAAGAGGAAGGGAGAAGTTGTAAGAAATAAATGGAAAACACAAAAAGGTTCATTTCTTGTTAAAAAGCACTGAATCAATAGGCAGCCTGTCAAAGAAAATTATGAATCTCACAGTGAACACCAGCTTGTGCATGAAGCCATTTATGAATTGTAAAAGCTTCCCCTTTTAATAATATCTTCAAAAGTAGTACTTATATCAGATTACCAGACTCACAGCAATCCTTTTCCACAAATTGAAATGAAACAAGGCACGTCAGCTAAGTGCATGCAAAATGTAAATACTATTAATACTTATTTTTTATTGTTTGTAACACACAAACGCCCATTTACTTGATATCTTGTTAACATCATCTCTGTTGTTGTGACACGTTCTAATTTCAATACATTAAGTAAAAGTATTTTTAACAGTGGATTATGAATTGCTTTGCTCCCCTGTGAGCAGTGGAATTTTGCTTTCACAGAATATCAAAGACTGTTGAAAGAAGCCACACCTCACATTTTTTGGCATTAATATTACTTCCAAAAGGAGTGTTATGTCGCCTTGCGTTTTAGTTTCCATATCACTTCAAACATTGCTTCCATAGTATGACTGAAAAAACTCAGAGAAATATGGAAATACCATTATAATACTGTTTACATTTTCCATAAGTGCAAATCTATCATATGCTTCATACCCTGTACACATTAGCAAAGGAGCGTAAAGCATTAACTCTTTATTTGTCTTTCTCTTTTCAAGGCCCCCCACACATAACATGTGTGCACACACTCACTCATTCACTCACTGAGTCACTGACTGACTGACTGACTCGCTCACTCACTCACTGACTCACTCACTAATTCACTCACTGACTGACTGACTGACTCACTCACTCACACACGCTCACTCACTCACACACACAGCACACCAATGTTTCACTGACTTCCATGCATGGGTGCACATGCAGACGCGCATGTGCAGATACATGCACAATCTTACCACCATCTCTTCCTATTCTAAATACATTCGCTTCTGCTGGGCTACAGTTCCAAAGGGCTTGTACCTTATCCAAAATTTCAATCTACAAGTATATGATGATTTCGAGCAGACTCATAGTTGAAGGAACTATTGATCTTGTGTTCCGTGGATTTCTCAAGCTCGTTTGGCTATTGGCAGGTTTCCCCTGGATTGATGGAACTTAAATGAGCTGCATAAAAGTTTTAAAGAGCATTCATCATTTCCTTGGTGTGGCCCAAACTGCCTGTTCGTATTTGCATGATGCACATGGAAGGCAACAACTGTGCAGTGTACCATAAATATTGGTACTCTTGCACGCTCTGTCTTCCTCATGCAAGTGAATCCCATGCACTTGGATCTGCACCAAAGTTGCATTATGCACTATCATGCCATTGGGTCTATCTATAGATTACTGAGACTGATCAATCCCATAGTGTATGGAACATTTGATTGAACTTTTATGCTATTAATCCCATTGGGCAGTGGCTAACCTGACTGAAAAGTTTATCATCTGAAGTAAACATTTTTGATCCAGCCCATTTCATCACCTATGACTAAACCAATTTTAAATAATAGTGAGCGATTTTAAAAACTAGACTGATTTTATTGATTCCTTCTGCTGGTCATTTTGGAGACACAAGGACCTGCAGATGCTGAAATCTGGAGCGAAACACAATGTGCTCAGTGGGTCAGGCAGCATTTGTTGGGAGAATAGACAGACGACATTTCGGATCAGGATTCTTCCTCAGATTGAAATATCGCCTGTCCATTCCCTCCACAGATGCTGCCTGACCTGCTGAGTTCCTCCAGCACCTTGTGTTTTTCTGGTCACATTGATCTGAGTAGCTTTCTGGTAAATTAAAACCGTCAAAGGTTTTAATCTCAGCCTATTGGTGCCCCCATGCAACAGGCCAACATAATATCAGCAATAGCAAGAGACAATATTGCAGCCAGTATTCATGGGCCAATATAGATGCGATTCTGTAAAATGCCTGAACTAAATCTATCATTCCATGGATTGCAACCTTCATGTGGTCCACCCTGTTTCAACTAATGCAATCAACTCGACGTGCACAAACAAATAGATGTAGTGTTTTGGTGTCTACAACTTTAGGCTGTGCATGCCATTCACAAGAAGAAGATTCTATGAGGTAGGATGTAACCAAAATTAAAAATTAAGAGAAACTGATGAATACTGTCCATGAGCTGACGGATGCTGCTGATCCCGTTAGGATCTCTGAGCAATGAGCACAATTCAAAACGAGTGCTGGCTGGGAAACTATTTGTTTAAATTGATCAAAATTCAGCACCGAGGCTAAATAATTCGAGAGAAGTATTGTCTGATCAAGCAAACAGTCCTTCTTTATTGTTACCTAGCATTTATTTTGAGAGGACTAGAGTATAAAAATTGATATAATGCTGAGGCATTATAACACACTGGTCAGATCCCATTTGGAGTATTGTGAGCAGATTTGGACCCCATGTCTGAGGAAGGATGTGCTGGTGTTGGAGAGGGTCAAGAGGAGGTTTACAAGAATGATCTCAGGAATGATTGGGTTAACAAATGATGAGCATTTGACGCCAAAGGGCCTGTACTCGCCAAATTGTTTAAGGTTGTGGGAGGACCTCATTGAAACTTACCGACTATTGAAAGCCCTGGATAGAGTGAATGTGGAGAGGGTGTTTCTACTAGTGGAAGAGTCTAGGACCAGAGGCCATGCCTTAAAATAAAAGGATGTACATTTAGAAAGGAGATGAGAAGGAATTTCTTTAGTCAGAGGATGGTGAATTTGTAGAATTAATTGCCATAGACAGCTGTGGAGGCCAAGTAGATGGATATTTTTATGGCAGAGATTGATAGGTTATTGGTTAGTAAGGCTGTCAGAGGTTATGGGGAGAAGGCATGAGAATGGGGTAGAGAGGGAAAGATAGATCAGCTGTGATTGAATGGTGGAGTAAACTTGTTGGGCCGAATGACTTGATTATGTTCCAGAACATGAACGTATGAACATATGCCCTGTTTTATTTCGTCCCATAATATGACAGTCAATTAGTTCTCAGGAGTTTGAAAACAGGAAAATAGGCTTATTTTCAAAGAGCTTGAATTTATTTTTAACCTATTAAAGCAAAGGATATTAGTATGTTTGCAGTTGGTATTGTAAATAACATCTACCAAACGAAATACAACTTGTAATGTAATAAAAAGAAATTGCAGTTGTTGGTTTATACCAAAGATAAACACAAAATGCTGGAGTAACTCAGCAGGTCAGGCAGCATTCCTGGAAAAAAAGTTTGTGAGGTCATCTATCCACTTTCTCCAGAGATGCTGGCTGTCCCGCCGTTACTCCAACATTTTGTGTCAATCTTTGAAATGCAACTTATGTTAGACGCATAACAAAACTCCACTTCAACAACATGCCTTAATCCAAGTTGCAAACAGCTCCTTCTCAAACCATCACCCTGCATCAGGCTCAAGACTGGTCCTTACAGGTGGTGAAATAAAGATCTAACTTAGCCTGCTGCTGTTTCATGATTCTTCCTGTTTGCGTAGACTTGGGTTTATTTATTTTATTACAAGGGCAAGTTTTTTCACACATAGTGGTGGACCGGTGAAACACATTGCCAGGGGTGGTGGTGGAGGCAGATGTGATAGTGGCATTTGAAAGGGCTTTGGATAAGCACCTGGATATGGAGGGATATGGATCGTGCGTGGGCAGATGAGATTATTTGGGCATCATGTTCGGCACAGTCTTTGTGGGCCGAAGGGCCTGTACTTGGGATGTACTGTTCTCTGCTCTATGTACAATAAGTGGGAATGTACAGTAACATGATGATCAAGTATGGGGCATGAACCAGAAAGAATTAAAACATGAAACATTAGTATAGCACTAATACTATGACTGAAGCAGTAATCGTTCCATTTCAAAACATATTTTCAGATTCTCACACTAACTGCAGCGTTATATTTGTAGAATAGTACACAATTAAAAAGCTGTAAAGGCTAAATTGTTTTTGTGCCAAAAGCCAGTAGAGTTTATTCTGTAAAATAGTATAGAGAGTAATAAATAGGTGTGAGAGACTCTAAGCTGTAACAAAATTGAAAGTGCTTCTCAAGCCTCATTGCCCAGGTCATTACATCATACGGCACTCTTGGTGGTGTTGCAGTCTTGAGGTTACTCTGTTAGCTATCCATTATAATGATTGTAGTTTACATGTGCTTTCAACAGAAATGTCTAAACAGCTGCCAGTGATACTGCACTAGTCAAGGTTAGAGGGAATGAAGCCTAGAAACTAGAGCCTTTCGTCTGGGTGTGGGGTGTGATAAAGAAACTAAACACCTGGAAATAAAGCTTATCTCAGCCATACTCCACAGCTCACCCCCTGGGAGCAGCTTTATATTTCCACAAGAACATTAATGCAAGACAGAAAAAAAAACACAAAATGGCTAATCCAAATAAAACAACAAATCTCAAATTGACATTGATTCTCAGCCAGCTTTTTAAAAAAACAGACTGTTTTAAGACTTATAAATTGTACTTTTTGGAACAGCTGCCGTACTTATCCAAGTTCAGTCATTTTACACACAATGTTCCTTAGATTTTGCCAGGAACTGTATTAACTCCAAACGTTGAGTTTGATTATTTTGGCTATGTGCTTTTTAGTTGAATAGTTGTTCAGAGTGTGCTTGCTAACAGTGGCTCACTGGGGTGCGAGACTGAAAATAAATTACAGTCTCAGCAGACATTTAACCTTCCCTAAGATTTGGATTTTTTGTCACTTTACTCTTCACTGGGAAATTATATTAGTCAGGAACTACTGACTAAAGTCTAATGGTGGGGAAAAGACCTCACCCTATTATACTCAAAATTACATCCTAGTGTAACCAAGAAGAAGAGTTGGAGAGGATCCTGAGAAGAGACAAATACTCTTCCTTTGGATATTATTTGATAGCGATGACTACCACACAAGGGGCGGTGGGTGTATGGAACAAGCTACCAAAGGAGGTAGTTGAGGGAGGGACTATCCCAACATTTAAGAAGCAGTTAGACAGGTACATGGATAGGACAGGTTTGGAGGGATATGGACCAAATGTATGCAGGGGTGACTAGTGTAGCTGGGATATGTTGGGCGGTGTGGGTAGGTTGGGTTGAAGGGCCTGTTTCCACACTGTGTCACTCTATGATCAACAGGAACTGTGCAACCTCCATGCTGTTACAATATCTGAAGCCCATCTGAAGACCAGATATGTCCAGAGTAGGAAGGAGTGATGGTCATGGAGTTAGTTGTGACTTTGAACTTGTCTAAGTTAAATACCATCTACTGTACCTTCACAAACTTTGATGGTTCATACAAATCCTATTATAACCTCAAAAACCCTTCTTCACAGTCTACCACACCACCAAAGTTGATGTCATTTGCAAAGCTGCTAATGCTACCTATATTTTCATGCAATTCATCAATATATATGATAAACGGCAAAGGAGCCAGCACTAATACCACACTCTGACTCCATCCACCAAGCCAATTGTATATGCAACTGGCCACCTCAATTGAGATCCCATGTGATCTCACCTGCTGGACCAGCCTGTATTAGAGAACCCTGTCAGAAGTTTCACTAAAGCCATATAAACAACATTCACTGTCCTGCCCTTGTCAATCCTCTTAGCCGCCTCATTTAAACGATGTGAGACACAAGTAATGCAATAAGATTCCCAGCACTCCACTATCCAATTTCCAACCAGAAGAGTCACCGACAAATTTCCCCTTTATTTAGCCAATCCTAGTCTTGCTATCAACAGGGGCAAGGAAGAAAAATGAAGCATTTGCCCAATAGGGGTTATTGTCTGTGAAGGAGTTACCTTGATCACCCCAGCACATTTCATTCGATTCCCAATCTGCCTTAAGATACCATTTGGCAAGTAATTTCTTTAGCTTCTTTTCTGCAATGTGTTTGCTTGCTTTGAAAATATCTCCATGAAACTTTGTGTGGAATAGCTTATAAACCAATTGTTAGTGTAATTAAAAAAGCAGAATGCTGGAGTAACTCGGCGGGTCAGGCAGCACCTCTGGAAGACATGGATAGATGGCATTTCGGATCAGGACCCATCTTCAGAATCTTGATACGTCACCTATCCGCGTCTTCTAGCAAAACTGCCTGACCCCCTGAACCACTCCAGCGTTTGTGTCTTTTTTTGTAAACTAACATTTGCAGTTCCTTGTATCTATTAATATAATTAGTTTCATTATGATGCTTTATGATGGCTGGCTTGCTTTGATAGGTAAACTATTTTGACAACACACTGAGATGTTATTGAATTTGCTAGGCTTTTGTGACTTTACATAATTGCTGCATGTAATATCAATATTTAATATTTACTCAGGAGGTTCAGTGAATTAATTTGTAAAGTATTAGCCCACAGGCTGTAGACAGCAAGAGTGCTGCAAAATCAAAGTTTGTAAAGATAATTAAAAGCTTTTTCCCTTTTTATCCGACTCTTTTGTGGAGATATATTTTTTACAGTTGGATTTTTTTAATAGTGTTTTCATATTATGTTGTTATCGCTTTTACCATCATTACTGTCAGAAATTTCCACGGAGCTCACCCATATGATAGCAATGTTACAAAATTTTGAGATTTTAAAAATCAAGTCTGCAATTTATCCCATCAGGTAAAGCATAACAAGAAGTTTAATTTGACACCTAATTTACTTTCATATCTTCAGTATTAAGAAAGTTATGGCCATTTTCATGCTCGGAAATGAGTATCTTGCTTCCCATTGCCTTTCAATTGACTTAACTCAAAAGCTGTGATCTGGAAAAATTAAAAGCCCATAACTTTATTAAAAATTAAGAGAACTCAATGAAATTTTCAGTCATTATAGATTGAAGCATTCTGAAACAAATATTAAACAATCTTACTTGGATTACCTGAAATTAAAGTATATAATTAGTTAGTTATCTAATTGTAGCTAATTACAAAATTCAATGAGTAGATCTAAACATCTATCAATTTCTTAAGAAAAGATAAACTTTTTTTTAATTGCCTAAGTGTCCAAATAACATTCACACAATAATCCACAATATAACATAATTTTTAAATCTCATTTTCATGAATTTCTGGGCCAAATGGAAGGAATTTAGTGTTTACTGCCTGTAAATAAATGGCCATTTAAATCAACTAGCGAGTGGGTTTTAGTGGAATGCGGTGGATTGGAACGTTGCGGTTAGCGGTGAAGTAGGGGGGGAAAATACTGGGGGTTCATACATTTTTTGGGGAACCCATTTCGCAACATGAAAATAGTATTTATGCCTCCCAAAAAACCAACTTTTAATAAAAAAATAAAGTATTTACCTTTTTTTCTCCCCTACGGAAAATGCTTCCGGTGGTCTGCGGTCACGGCTTTTGAAGGTGATTTTTAAATTACTCTAGTTAACAAATAACTTAGAGTAATTTAAAAAATACCTTAATGGATGAAATGTCGGAGCGATTTTTCTTCCGCAATTAAATCGCCCGACATTCATCGATTATCCTGGTCTGGTGAAAATCGGCACTTTAAGCCCGCCCCCCTCTGACAGGCGCTAAAGTCGCGCACACGGGGAGCGGCAGAAGTGCAGCGCCGCTAAAGGTAAGTTTTGTAACATACCTACATATGACTACTGCACCAATATCTGTCAAAGTACCACTAACATCCCCATGGCAGATTGGGGCATTACCAATTGCACATTGGGCAATGTATTCCTTGATTATTTCCTACCAAAATGCCATTGGCAGTTTGATTGCAATGCTCTCATGGCTAATTTGCCATTTGCCTCATTGATGCTGTAAGCAGTAGATGTCTCTGTAGCTGCTACACTTCAAAGCCCTGTATTTATTTCCTTTCTCTTAAGTTACGATTCGTGATTTGAATCGTAACTCTTTTATTTGTCCAGAGGGGAACTAATAGCTTTGCTGAGAGAATCCTTAGAAATTTCAATGGGCTTAGATTTAAATATTTCACTTTTCAAGCTCTTAAAAGTAAAGGGAAGCTTAGTGGGTGGTCAGTAGGTAACTAATCTATTCAGTTTTAATGTTGTGGAATTTGCAGTTCTTATCAGAAAACAACATGAATGCACTCTGATGGTTAAAGATTTACACATGAGCTGAGGATAGACTTGACTCAGTTCAAATAAAGCTTCTTGTTGATCTGCTAATCAAATTGTAAACTGCATAATAAATGATTCTTCAAAAAAAACCTCAGTGAAAGCCTGCCAATCCATAAAAGGGCAAAAAAATATAAAAGTGCAAAAAGTGATTTGATAGTTGGGGAGGGGTGTGTGGGATAGTGGAAGAGGTGCTTGGTGTGGGACTGTTACTGAAGAATTGATCAAGAGGTATCCTTAAAAGGAGGGGTTGTGGAGGGTGCTGCACTGGTCAAGGCCCTTTTGGAGATGTAAGAGTGCTTTATGAGACATCTTCATTGATGTAGGCTTCTCTTTGCAAAAAAGTGCTATACTGGCAAACCAGTGATAGAATCAAAGCAGGTGATGTAAAATGAAACTGGCCATTAGACTAGAGGGTAGATAAAAAATGCTGGAGTAACTGAAGAAGGGTCTCGACCCAAAACATCACCCATTCCTCTCTCCAGAGATGCTGCCTGTCCCGCTGAGTTACGCCAGCATTTTTTGTCTCCCTTTGATTTAAACCCGCATCTGCAATTCTTTCCTACATTAGACTAGAGGTTTCTTCATAAGCACCCTAATTGTAACATGCTTCATGTGGTAAGGCATGAAATAGGGCACGTAAAAGTGGAATCATCAAATCACAGAAATGCGTCTTGCTATGGGCATTTCTCTGTCTCCTACTTCCCATTGAGAATACACCAGCCTATCCAATCTGTTCTTATAACTACATTGCTTTATTTCATGTATCTCATTTGCACTGTCCCTATCTGTAGTGCAGTGATCTGAATTGTACATGATACTTCAAATACAGTCTAACCAATATTTTGTCCCAACTTTTTTATTCAGTACATCAAGGTATAAGGGCAAGCATACCCCTTAAAGAAGGTGTTGGAGCAAGGCGACTCTTTGTCTGCTGGCCCCAGAGGAAGATCTACCACTGGTCACAAATGAGGATCCACTAGAATATGATACAATTAGCCTACTCCATTTAAGTTTTTTTTCATGTAAAACAAAGTTTTTTTACTTTACCTCAGTACCCGTGACAATAATAAAACTTAACCTAAACCATATGCCTTCTTTATTTCCCTATCCACCTGTGCTATAATTTTCAGAAAGCTATGGACTTGCACCCCAAGATCCCTCTGGACATCAATACATCTAGGTTCGCTGCCATTTATGCTCTATGTCCAACAAGGAATTTCATGTTTAGACAAAGTTGTGTTTGAATGACCACAGGAAGCACTGCTTTCTGGGTCTGAAGAAGAGCAGATATTGAGTGGTGCTGTGACTAGGAAGGAAATCAATGGGCAGCACACTATATAGTTTGCATAGGCTTAAAAACAGTTGCAACAGAAAATAAGGTTTTACCTTCTTGCAGGCATGTGGCCATGTTGATTGCTTGGAGTGTTGTGGAGTGCATCCTCTCAGGTGCATCATGTGCAGTAGTGTTTTACCTCAACAACTATCAAAGAGGCCATCTACTTTGCCACTTGGTCATTTATCTGGAGAGTTAAGCCAGCATCTAGAAACTCTTCTTCCTTCATCTGCCACTGCTCTCTGCTGTGCCCTTTGGCCTTGACAAGGCTGTTGACGGATTCAGATCCTCTTAATGTTTTCCATATGTTTTCTAAATGTTTTTGTCCTTTCTCCTTGTGCTGCCCACTGTTAATAGCCCAATCTTTTCAAATTTGCCTTTCCATCCAGTGATGTCTTCTTATCTGATTGTGAGCCCAAATTGGTGAATAATTATACAAATGGTTGAATAATTTCACTTAATTGCACTTAAGATACAAGCGTATGTTGTAGCATGTAGCAATGTTACCAGATTACATTTTTTCCCCATTACATCTTTAACAATGTTTTCTTAAATATTCCCTATGACAATTGTTATGCCTCCTGGCCTGTATTTTTCTGCTTTCTGTCTCTTTCCTTTTTGAATACAGGATTTATATTTGCTTTTACCGATTTAATTGAACCAACCCTAAATCATGGGAATTTCTGAAAATTATATCTTATGTTTCAACAATCCCACTAGCCACTTTATTGAAGATCCTAACATGTAATTACAGAAGCTTTGAAAATATCCAAGGCAATACTATGGACATGTTTTTTTTAAATTGTGTATTGCATTAACATTTTGTTTTTTTGTACAGTTTATTTTTCTTTTAAGTGTCTTGCCGAATTTTATGTGTAATTTATGTTTTGTGTACTTGCCTAAGCCCATGTACCTTTAACGTTGTTGCAAGCAAGATTTTCATTGTACCTGTACTTCACTGTGCTTTTTTACAACATTGTTGAATGCCATTCTGTGCTAGGTATTTCTTTATGATCAAATCATTATCCTCCTTTACCTCAGATCCTTTGATTAATTGCCTTTTGGAAGGCTTCAATCTGCATTTATTATTTAGTATCAATTACATACATGCTCTCCTTTTCTGCATATTATCAGAATTTACAGAAAAGTAATTTATTTACTGGGTCCATTTCAAAATCATGAGCAGTACAGTGGGAGTGGATTCTTATTGGACCAGTCAACAATTGCAGATACCACAATAATCAGGAGATAATACCAAATATCAACAATGTCATTTGATTGGCTCAAATGCTTACTCATTAACAGCCATTAAAGCTTAATATCTTGCTGTCCAAATCACTGAACTATCAAAAACGGTACAGATGAACCACTGCTTTGCATAGCAGTAGATAATCTATTCAATGGTGTATATTGCCTTTTGGCAGTTTTTTGATCATTTTGAACTTTGGAAGACTGATTACAAGATCTGTTTTTGGCATTCAGCTGCACAAGTAGCGTTGACTACAGAAGACTTTTCCCCATGTCAGAGTTGGTTAAAACTAAAGGCCATCGATTTATAGTCAAGGCTAAGAGATATAGAGAGGATGTGAGACAGACCTGTTTTCACCCAGCAAGTGGTGAGTACTTGGAATACAGTGCTGAAGAGAGCGTGGACGCAGATTGCTGACAGCATTTAAGAAGTGTCTAAATGATTATAGAAGCCTTTGGATCATGTGCTGGAGGTTGGGGCTAATATGATGGGTGCCCACTGGATGTGGTGAGCCAACTGGCCTATTTAATATGGATGAATGCCCACGGACCTGTACGGATGTGGCTTATTTTCGTGCTGCATGGCTCCATGCCTCTACGACTGGCTCTATTGGTGGGTAGGGTCTCTCGTTTGGGCCGATGAGAGCCTTGGTGTCATTACTTGAGACAAATATTCAAACATAAACATGAACAAAAATGACAGTGCTGCAAATGTTTTGGATGCAATCTGACACACAGGGTACATTGTGTATTTGTATTCGTGGGTAGGCCTTGGCTTATGATAGTGAAATGGCAAGGGACATGGAGGTGAATGTTAAGAATTTAAATTTGACTGCTTTTGGAAGGAGTGTAAAACCCACATGTCATACTCATATACACACATCCTAAATGTGCTTAATGATCAGAGAGGCAGTGGAACCTGTGACCCTTCTGCCTCCCCCACAACCCAGAATGTGCTCCTGACTGCTGCTAACAAAATGGTGCTCACACTCACCAAACTCACATACCACACATAACACACACAAACAGTTAGTCTGAATGCATCAATTGCATTTTTATGAGCTACCGATAATCAAAATGTATAGTGGTTTCATAAAATATATACACAAACTCTTGGAAACTCAGTAAATATAGAGGAACTGTACCTAACTGTGCAGACTCTACACATTCTCGGTTGTATGTGCTATATGTGCAATGTAGAAGCGTAGGTGAATTGCACTCTGTTTCAGAAACTCAGCTCTAGAGATTTCAATGCCGTTTTGGAAGCATGCTTCGATGCAAACCATACCAAATTGTGCAGGTTGTGCATGTGAATGAGAACAGATTTCTGCATCTTGTGAAGCACACTACTTGGTGGTTGGCTGTGAAACATCGCCATCCTATTGAAGAAAATCTCCACGGTTCTGGGTGCACTGATTTTTAAACTGAAATGTGGTGAATGTGGTAAATCCAGTCAAAATAGGAAGTGTGTAATTTTGAGGATGCATGCCCCTTCTACATTTTTAGTTTGATTGGCAAAATTACAGAAATGGTTGTTTGTCAGAGGTCTATTGCTGCTTTAGGTTTATATACTGTATAAGGATGGCATAGAATCATAGAGTCTAGATTCAAACAACGTGGAAACAGGCCCTTCGGTCCAACTTGCCCACACTGACCAAGAGGTCCCGTCTACACTATTCGCACCTGCCTGCATTTGGACCATATTCCTCTAAACCAATCCAATCCATGTACTTGTCTAAATATTTCTTAAATGTTGCGATAGTACCTGCCTCAATTACCTCCTCTAGCAGCTTGTTCCATACACCCACCATCCTTTGTGTAAAAAAGTTATCCCTCAGGTTCTATTAAATCTTTCCCCCATCACCTTAAATCTATGTCCTCTGGTTCTAGATTCCCCAACTCTGGGCAAGAGACTCTGTGTGTTTACTTCATCTATTCCTCTCATGATTTTGTACACCTCGATAGGATCACCCCTCATCCTCCTGCGCTTCAAGGAATAATCCTTAACCTCTTCCTATAGCTCAGGCCTTCAAGTTATGGCAACATCTTCATAAATCTTTTCAACACCCATCCAGGTTAACAACATCTTTCCTATTACATGGTGCCCAAAACTGAACACAGTACTCTAAATGCAGCCACACCAATGCTTTATATGCCTGCAACACAATCTCCCAACTTCTATACTCAATACTCTGACTGATGAAGGCCAATGTACCGAAAGCCTTTTTGAACACCCTGTCTACCTGTGTTGCTACTGCTAAGGAACTATGTACCTGCAAAAAAGATATACAAAATATCTTTCTTTACATTGTCTGCCACAACGCTGGTCCTCATGTCAGGCTTGCCTCTGGAGTTCTTGAACCAGTCACGATGAAAGAATACTGAAGACGCCTTCCATTACGCTTCAACAATGTTTCATCTGCATAGTATCTTCTGCTAGGTGTGCTGCAGGTAATGTTAAATGTGCTTCTTACACTACACTTGCATGGATATACAGAGAGACATAAGAATATAGGGGTAGGAGTAGGTCACTCAACCACTCAAGCCTAGCTCGCCATTTAATAGGATCATGGCTGATCGGCCTTGGCCTCATCTCCAGGAACATAGAACATTACAGCACAAGAATAGGTCTATAGGCCGACAAAGTCTGTGCCAAATATGATGGCAAGACCATCACTAATCTACCTGCACAGAACCCATATCCTTCCATTCCCTGCATGTGTCTATCCAAAAGTGGCATAAATATCATTGATGTATCTGCTTCAATCACCACCATTGGCAGCATGTCACAAACACTAACCACTCTCAGTGTAACAAACTTTCCCTACATATCTCGTTTAAACTTTGCCCCTCTCACTTTAAAGCTTTCCCCTCTATCTTTGACTTTTCCATCCTGGGAAAGAGATTCTGACTGTCTAGCCTATCTATGCTCCTCATAATTTTATATTCTCTTATTTCCTCTTCCGTGATAGTTCAACATGGGCCTCAGATCCTTGATCTTTCAAAAATGTATAGGAACGAACTGCGGATGCTGGTTTACACTGAAGACAGACACAAAATGCTGGAGTAACTCAGCTGGTCAGACAGCATCTCTGGAGAGAAGGAATAGGTGACATTTTGCGTGAAGACCCTTCTTCAGACTAGGAGGTCCTTTCTTCCAGAGACGCTGCTCAACCCGCTCAGTTACTGCAGTGTTTTATGTTTATCTTTCAAAAATGTATCTGCTTTGTTCTTAAATACCGCAACTGCCCCTTCCTCCCCAATGATCCAGCCTCCAAAGCTAGAGAAGTCCAGAGATCCACAACCCTGTGTAAGATTTTATGGTCCAGAATTACCTTCTGGGTCTGTGTTCACCTGATGTTCCAGTGACAACTTGGCCCGCGAAGCCTGCTCTGACCTGTGGATGTTATAATCTTTCAACAATAAAAGTTAAGAAAACTATCAATAAATATATTAAATAATATAATCAGGTAATTTAAAAAAACACAAGAAAACTAATTGTAGCAGCTGAAAACGTATATGTTAATACAATTCATTAAAAACTGCAACTGAGCAGATACTTTGCTCCTTCACAGCTGTTTCCCACCATGGAAGGAAGCGGGGTCACTAATGTGCAACACATGACAGGCAAAAAAAAGTTTAAATGTTAATCAGCAAATGAGTTGGCAATGTTGGCAAATTGAATCTATTATCTGCATGCACGTATTCTATTCTAATACATGCTATTAAATATGTGAAGACTTTCTCTGCATTGAACGTTGTACCTCTAAGAGATTACACTATTTTTTAAAACAAATGTTTGGTTTTGTATGATTTACTTTAATGTGCATTATTCAATATGTATCAACCATCATAGGATTACATCACAACCAACAGATAAGAATGACCAAGTCTTTGTGTAACCTTTATGTAAATAGAGACGTTACCTTTGGCAAATGTGAGTTGGGGGGGGGGGGGGGGGGGGTCTGACTTTGGCTGGGGTTGGCATCTGCAATACTGGGATAAGAATTATGTCAGGGTCCAGTTTGCTTTTGTAGGCAGTGAAGAAAGCTAATAGCATGTTGGCCTTCATTGCGAGAGGATTTGAGTTTTGAAGCAAGGAGGTCCTACTGTAGTTGTACAGGGCCTTGGTGAGACCACACCTGGAGTATTGTGTGCAGTTTTGGTTTAATTTGAGGAAGAACATTATTGCTATTGAGGGAGTGCAGTGTAGGTTCACCAGGTTAATTCTCGGGATGGTGGGACTGGCCTATGTTGAAAGAATGAGTCGACTGGGCTTGTATTCACTGGAATTTAGAATTGAGAGGAGAAACATTATATAATTCTTAAAGGATTGGACTGGCTAGGCAGGAAAAATGGTCCCGATGTTGGGGGAGTCCAGAACCAGAGGTCAGAGTTTAAGAATAAAGGGTAGTACAGTCAGGACAGAGATGAGGAAAAACCTTTTCACCCAGATAGTTGTAAATCTGTGGAATTCTCTGCCACAGCAGCAGTGGGGGCCAATTCATTGGATGTTTTCAAGAGGGAATTAGATTTAGTTCTTCAGGCTAAAGGAACCAAGGGATATGGGGAAAAAGCAGGAACAGGGTACTGGACATCAGTGTTTTTTCAATGGCAGAATGATCTGTAAAGCAGACCACTGATACACTGCACTCCCTTGTGGAAGGTGGCAGCACAGTGGCGAAGTGGTAGAGTTGCTATCTTAAGGGCCTGTCCTACCAGCATGCAACTCTATCCGTTGAGCACGACCTAACGTGGTCGCTTGAGCTGTCAGGCGTCGCGGGGCCGGTCCCACTTCGATCGCCGGAGCCGTGCAGAATTGTGCGGAGTTCGTCCCGACATCGCCCGGGTCTCCGAAAAACTGACTATGTTCAAAAATTCCGCGCAGCAATGGCTTGTCAACTCGCGATTGCTTCCGTGAACCTATCTGTAGGTGCCTCCGTGACCCTCTCTGCGTGTGGCTCCATGGCCCTCTGTGTGTGTGCCTCTGTGCCCCTCTCTGCGTGCCCCTCTCTGTCCTGGCGAACTTATCTTAAGACTTTGCTCCAAGTTCTCCTCACTTTGCGCCCCGTTGCGCCACTCACCCGACCTCCGCGCAGCCCTCGCTGCCGGTTTGGTTGCGCTTGCCACATGCAGGCGCATGCTGGTGGGAACAGCCCTGCACAGGGGATCACCCGACCTCTGCGCGGCCCCCGCTTCTAGTTTGATCGCGCTCATCGCATGGAGTCGGATGCTGGTAGGACAGGCCCTTGACAGTCCAAGAGACCTGGGTTCAATTCGGACTCCGAGTGCTGTCTGTATGAGTTTCTGTATTCTCCCTGTGGCTTCTGTAAAATTGCCCCTAATATGTAGGATGCAAAGCTGAGATAACATGAAACTAGTGTTTGGGTGATTGTTGTGCAGTGTGGATTTGGTGGGCCTGTTGCCATGCTGTATCTCTAAATTAAACTGAAACTAAACTAAAGAGCCTGAGGGTTACACAAAAAGCTGGAGAAACTCAGCGGGTGCGGCAGCATCTAAAGGGCCTGTCACACTAGCGCGCGATTAGACGCGATAAGCGCGACAAATTCGGACGCGGGGGTCGCGTGGGGGTCAGGCGATCCCGGTGCGAGTGAAGGGCCTGTCACACTAGCGCGCGATTACACGCGCGACGTCCGAAGGAAGGACGTTATTTTTCATCACGTGACGATGCGCATGAGCATGCGCGTTGCACGACGTCGGGCAGTGACGTCATCACGCAACGCCACGCTGAAGACGCACAACGTCAAAACGTCATCACGTTCCGCGCGACAGGATTTTGCCGCGCGTAATTTTTAAGCAGTGTCGGTTTTTGGACACTACGCGCGATGTCGACACCAGCTCCACACGAGTCCGCGGAACTCCACCAGACTCCGGCGATCGCAGTGGGACAGGGTCACGCGAGGCCGGACGACTAAAGCGACCACGGTAGGTCGCGCTTATCGCGTCTAATCGCGCGCTAGTGTGACAGGCCCTTAAGGAGCAAAGGAGATAGGCGACGTTTCGGGTCGAGACCCTTCTTCAGAAGAGCCTGACCTGTCTTGGTTGCAATAGAGAGCATCTCTGGGTAGGTGTCCCATAAGAGAAACAGGATTGCATAATGTGGAAGAACCTTAATTACTTAATTACTTTAGGATGTTCGAGAAAGTTTCCAAATATCTCCCCCTTGGTCAACCAGGCTAGTTTGACAGTTTTATTTTATATCTCCCTCTGGAGATTACTTGGTTCTGGGTGGGTGGTGAATGTCTGTATCATGATGCTTGGGCAATCATTCATGCATGGTATTAAATGCGGTTCAGTGTCAAAAGGCTGTGGATCAAGTATTCCCTCCAGAGGCTTGAGTACAAAATACTGGCTCAAATATTTTCTAGGCTATCGTAAAAAGTAATTATTGGGTCTTTATCACATTGGTCTTTGTGGGAGCTTGCTGCGAACAAGTTGATATCTTGCCTGCACATACTGTAAATGTAACGATACTTCAAAATTACTTAATTTGCTGGGTTGTGCTTGATAGTCTCCTAGGGAAATGATAGGCACTATATAAATGCAAACCTTTCTTTGTTTTGCTCCATTACACACTCTGGTTTGCGGCAATAAAATGCATGGCCAAGACCATTTAACTGCCTTCTAGAGTTCTGCATGTTGGGGATGATTTTGGACTAAATAAATAAATAAATGTAGAAGTAAACACAAAGCAGAAGAAGGAAAAAAGTATTTCACTGAGAACCTTTGTAATGGGAAATGCATTATTCTCCGACAGGAAATAGCTATAATTGGTCTACATTTAATATTAGTTCTGTGCACAATTTCCCCAGAGGCAGCTGTGGTCACTGAGTTTATAGCTGAGTTTATTACCACATTCTCTTAATGCATCAATTGCTATAATGGTTCTCTGCAGGGCCTGGGGTAAGATTACTCCGTGGCACTTGCCTCCAAACTTGAAATAACCAGAAACAAGATTGCAATCTTTCATGATGATTGTTATGTAGAACCACGTTCTGGCTGTGCAGACGTAGCAGAAAGCAAAGCAGGTCTGTGACACTGAGTCCCACAGAGCTCAGGTACTGGTTTTGTTCCTTCATCAGATCTCATGCAACAGTTTAGCATTTTTTTTATACTGGGAAATCTTTCGCCTCCTCTCTTTGGGTGTTCAGTTTATTGAAGGAAGTGAAATGGTCGCTTGTTCTCTCTATCACAGCTGTTTCATTCCAGACAAAGGAAGATGTGACACAACAGACCCAGGCCGACTTCATGGACAAGAAGACGATCATATTGGATGATATCAAGAACTAATTGGAATATCGGTTTCAAAGTCTAGAACTAGATGAGGATGGAGCTGAACAACCGTAAGATCTCCACAGCAAAGATCTCTAAAGCCGTAGAGCATAGGTTTAGGGTGTTTAGGTTTAGAGGTAATCTGAGGGGGAATATTTTGAATCACAATGAGTAGTTGGAATCTGCAATGCTCTGCCTGAAGATAGGTTACCCTTATATTTAAGATGAGCGAAAGTAGATACAAAGTGCTGGAGTAACTCAGTGGATCAGGCAGCATCTCTGGAGTGCCTGAATAGATGATGACTTGGGTTTGGACACTTCTTCAGGTTGACTGTAGTAGGTTGTGAGACGTGCAAGAGAGTTGGGCGCAGGACGAGGCCAGGCAAATGATAGGTGGATTTAGGTTAAGTGGGTTTAATCGGCAGATGGCTGGACAAAGGCCAGAGATAAAAAGACAATAGGCTGTGATATCCCCTGTTACAATGTCTGACGAAGGATTCTGACTCAAATCTTCATCTATTCACGTCCTCCAGAGATTGCCTTACCCACTGAGTTACTCCAGCACTTTATATCTTTTTTGTAAATCAGCATCTGGAGTACTTTGTGTCTCCATATAAGATGAGTACCTAAATTGCCACAGCATCAAAAACTATGGACCACATTCTAGATAATGGGATTAGTGCAGATGATTACTTGATGGTTGGCATGAACATGATGAGCCAAAGAGTTTTGTCTGTGCTGTCAGCTTCCATAACTCTATTCCAGGGCTCTAAGATGTGCCTCGCTGGTGATGAAAATTCATTGAAAATTGATTGCTTCAAATACTAAACCCTTGCAGTCATCAGAAATATATAATCCCACTGTTCCTGTTCCATTCTCTTCATATTCTGAACATCTTAATAAGAGATTCCCCAAACTGATTAATGCTACCATGGGGACCAAACGTATGCCCAAGGAATGGAAGGACGAGAGAGCCAGACCTGGATTACCCTGCCAGACAAGAAGGGAACAAGAAAGTATTCTCCGTTAGGATTATTTTGGTAGGATGGGGATTTCTGTGACTTTTGCCATTAACTTACTGGAAAATTATAACATACATTTTTTCAACATAAACAACAATAATAAGAAATATGTGGGCAAAGTACTTGAAATTTTTCAGTAATCTGCCGATTTGAACAAAGGCCCGAGGAATTCTGCACAAAGCAGAACATTACAACTACATTTTTCTTCCATTAAAATTAAAGGGGTTGAAATGAGGTGAACTCCATTGTGAGCATTTAATCCTCACTGTTTGATTTTTTTCTTAACATTAAGTTTATGTAAAGACAGAAAATTTATTTGTCGATGTATGAATTAGTTATGAATTTTCTGGAGCATATAAACCCCCCCCCTTGTCTAATCCATGGCTAAATCAGTGGCAACAATTAACCTTCGCTGGAGTGACATTCTGCAACAAATTATAGTTTTCCTAATTAAATAAAGGATGATAATAAACTGGCTGCCTTTAACAATGAGTCATTTCTGGCATAATGAGCAGTCTTACAGCTGTTATTCTTCAGTCAAATATCACCCAATATCAAACTAGGGTCGCTGTTATGCTTTAACAGGTAATACAATACTGCAGGTTTAAATTATGTTGAACAAAAAATAACAAATAAAAAGCAAATGGCTGAAAGTGAAAGATGCTAATTGATATTTATGTTAACACCATGCTGGTCAATAGACAGTGAATTTTCATCAGCTGTTGTGAATCATGTAACACTTCATAAATGGTTTCAACAATAGAAATATAAAATGGAAACGGTGGCTAAGGTCCTTTAAGCACTCCTTTAAGCACTCCTGCCACAAGCCATACCTTAGAATGTACGACAAAATGGTTTAGTAACTTGGTAAATACAATGGTAAATAAATTGCTTTTTTTTTTGGTCTGGCTAAATTAAAGTTGAACAAAATGAAGTATTCAGTTTTGAAAACACATCTTTGCTCAATTTCCAGTTTTCCCTCCCCCACTCTGTTGATGCTTTTGGTTTATTTTTATTGATATGAGACATCCTACTTTACTTATCCTCAGTGAGTGTTCCACCTGTGAGAAAATATCATTTGACAGTGAAATTCAGGATATAATATCCTTGATCACCAGATTTCCTCTTCAGTTGGAAATTGTTAGTGTCGAGATCAGGTAAAGACCAAATAAAGGTTGGTTGTAACCCTATCCCTGTCTGAACAATTCTTCGGCTCATATCATAAATCTTCCTGTTGGCTTGAATGGTCTGTCCTTTTTTTTGTTGGGTTGGTGGGAAGGTCAATGTTCTTGATCACTATGCAGTAGTTTCCTTGTGGAAGAACTCATGTGTACTCTTTGGGATCTGTCCCAACTACAACACTTCAACAACTGAGCGCACTTCCAACATGCATTGTCAAACTCAAACATGGACAATGGTGCCTGAAAGAAATATCAGACACTGACAAGCCCCATAGAAGTCTACTCCAGCAAAAACTCAACAAGAGAGAAATGGTGCTAGCAGAATACATGAAAGAAAAGATGAATACTGTGAAACCGTGATAAATGCTAGAATACCCTCTTGTATTTATCTCCCCCTTATAGAACCTACCTAATTTTCCTTTCAATTAATAAAAATACAACTTGTCTACTCAGTTTGTGAAGCTGGAAATACAGCACAAAATCAATGAATGACATTTAGACGACGTGGGGAAAGCCAAGAGAATTGTGCTTAATGCCTTTATACTATAATTCTTCAAATGTCTGGAAATAAGACATTTGTTTTTGCTTTCATTGCCCACCCAATGGTTTAGACTTGTTTTATCAATGCCAGATAGGAAATTATCAGTATGAAATGACATGAGTCATATGGTGGGTTAAGCTGCAATGTTCACAAGTTATGAATCAGTGTTGCCACTTGTCTGAAATGAACCGTATTGTCTTTCATTGTTAGGTTGACCTAAATCTGCTGTCAATTATGCAGATACTGGGAGATGACATGATCTTTAAATCTGAACTGACAGTTTTGGGTACAAAGAGAAAGCAGAAACCAATCTCCTGCAATTACGAGTTGATAACAACAAACAATAAAAATAATACTGCAGAGTCTAATGTGACTATCAGCTCAGATATATATTGTAGAATTGTCATTAAAAGTATAAAAGTGAAAATTAAAGCCAAATAAAATGGTAAAGCATGTTGTGCAGATATCACAGCAGACTGCATTATATTTCAATGTACTATTTTATACCAAATTGTTCAGTAAAAAAACAAAGCAGAAATTTATAAAATACTAATTTTCAGCCAGCAAAATTTGAAAACGTGCTTCTTCATATCACATTAAGGCCAAATTCGAGAAGCTGAGGAAAAAATGAAATGCACAACATCTGAGGAAGGAGGTGGTTTCCAATGTTAACATCTTTAGTCTTTCCACAAACCCACTGCGACTATAACATCTTTCTGCTTTAATTTCACTTGTTAGGAGGCCCACAGAATTTAGCAAAATGAGCAGCGATAGCTACATCAGTAACTGAGAAGGGTATTTACAATTGAATATTTGACACATCCAACAAACTGATTTCAACAGAACAGACAAGGTTATTTTTAAGTAAATACATCATTTACATTTGAAAGATAAGCAGAGTGGAAATGCCAGTCCTAATGAAAGACACTCTGCAGGCCTAAACACATGGAGCATGCAAAGTAACTTCTTTCAAATAATTATTCACTTTTCTAAAATAAAATACTACACAAATAGAACAGGGGTTTTATTCATCTTAGGAAGGACTAAAAAGGAGCAATAGCCAACTTTGTAGCCCAATTTTTTACAGACAGACCTATGTGTTTTAAATACTAATCTCCCGTGACTATGCTTGTCCTGGGGACCATGAACTGTGGAATCATGCAATATAATTTATCTGTATTTAGATCGGTATGTTTGATAATAGCAGGGACGACATAAGGATATAACATGTCAGGGCGGAATTAGATCAAATCATACCTATTCCATCATTCAATCGATGTAATAATTGGCATTATCAGAAGATTAAGATTTACGGGATTAGTAGTGACCTGGCTGTATGGATTTACAACTGGTTTACTGATAGTAGACAGAGAATATTCAGGCTGGTGGTCTATTATCAATGGAGTTTTACAGGGATCTGTGCTGGGATCCCTGTTGCTTGTGATATATATAAATTACTTGGCCATAAACCTAGATGGGTTGGTTAGTAAGTTTGCAGATGACCCCAAGGTTGCTGAGGTCACGGACTGTGAGGACAGCTGTTAAAGTAATCAGCGGGATTATAGATCGATACAGAAATGAGCAGAGATATGGCAGAGAGTTTAATCTGAGAAAATGTGAAACGTTTGGATAGGGACATGGATACACAGGCAAAAGAGGGATATGGATCATGTGCAGGCAGATAAGAGTTGGTCTTGGCATCATATCTGGCATCACGTCTTCCTAATTGAAGGAAGGATATTCCTTCTATTGAGGGAGTGCAGCGTAGGTTCATGAGGTTAATTCCCAGGATGGCGGGACTGTCATATGATGAAAGAATGGAGCGACTGGGCTTGTATTCACTGGAATTTAGAAGGATGTGAGGGGATCTTATAGAAACATATAAAATTATTAAGGGATTGGACACACTAGATGCAGGAAACATATTTGCGATGTTGGGGGAGTCCAGAACCAGGGGCCACAGTTTAAGAATAAAGCGTAGGGCATTTAGAACTGAGATGATGAAAAACGTTTTCACACAGAGAGTTGTGAATTTGTGGAATTATCTGCCTCGGAAGGCAGTGGCGGCTGATTCACTGGATGCATTCAAGAGCGAGTTACATAGAGCTCTTAGAATCAAGGGATATGGGGAAAAGGCAGGAGCGGGGTACTGATTGTCGATGATCAGCCATGATCAGATTGAATAGTGGTGCGAAGGACCGAATGGCCTACTCCTATTGTCTCTCTATCTATGTATCTATCACTTGCCAGGCTTTGGTTGGCCTTCACTTCTCTTCCAGCTTTTTGCCCCCCCCCCCCCTCCCCCACCACAATCTGTCTAAAGAAGAGACCCAACCCGAAATGTCACCTATTCAGAGATGGTGCCTGACCTGTTGGGTTACTCTGGCACTTTGTGTCTTTTGGTGCACTCACCAAATGCTGATTTACAGAAGGCAAGTTAAGGTAACTCCAAACCTTAGTGGCGAGAGATGGTGTAAATTTGCATTAAGTTCCCTCGCGTTGTGTTGGTGGGGAGTGGTGAAGAACAAGCCCCAAATAAACTGAGAAACCTTTAGATGTTAGCTAAATCATGTCTGTGGCTTTAATAGCTGTCAAAATTGTCAAAACATAATGACTATTCTTGGACATTTAAAACTATTCAAAACCAATAAAAAACAAATTTAAAAAAAATCAATTATTGAATATTGTTTCAAAATTAAAAAATAACTTTAAAATACATGAAAGCAACTAAAAACATTTAAACTGTAAAAAATATTTATAAACTCACTAAAATTTACTCTGTAACCTCACAGTTGTTCTTGGTTCTCTGTTCCAGTGCCATGTCTAATTGTTGCAGACGTTTTGGGTGAGTTCCCTTCCGTAAGTGCTGGGACCGAGTGAGTGCGAGGTTGCAGCACTCCTACATCGATCAACTGATTTCTCAATGAACTGTTACGGGACATATGGAAGCTCCCAGAGATCCCGAATCCTGCAACATTTAAGTGGGGAAATTCCAGCAGTTCGCCACAAACTAACGGCATTTCCCTCACAATATTTAGTCTGTTTACTCATGATTGCACAGGTACATTTAAGAATAAATTAGACATTATGTTTTGCTTTTCCATCAGAAAGATGTCTTCTCTTAAATTATAATTCCAAGTAATTTGGAACCTCATTTTGATTGGAGAACCACACGGGTTATTTCTTTTAAAGTTCAGCTGTTGTTCCAAATGTTTGATCACAGTTAAACATAGGTTTCATTTGGAAATTTCGGGTCAAGTCATTTTGCTCAACACATATACAATAATATTAAAAATTAACAGAAGAATGTGTGGTTTATCAGTTCACATATTTTGATACTTCTGGTAGTTTCTGGCCCCCTATTCCCCTACTCAAGCACTGATTGATGCTTGTGCAGCTGAGATAGTGGTGTCAATGGGAAAATGGCCACTACCTGAATTGGTTCAAACTTTTCCAAATCTTTCATTTCATAATCCTTCCCTTTGACCATGTCTTTGGTTGTCAGCTCTGTGAGAATGAAACCATACCTATTGTGGGGCTTAAAACAAAATCATTTCCAACATAGTAGAAGCAAAGTACTGCAGGCGCAAGGAAAGAGATAAATTGCTGAAGTAAGTCAACGGGTCACATGGTCCTATTTTGTGTGTGACTTTGGGCTGGTATCATGCATTTGTATACTCAATCATACACCCAAAATCTGAGATTTGCAAGCATGTATGGCGTCCCTGGGAACGCCCTGTCCCACTTTCCCGAGTTACTCACGAATTCTCCAGAGTTTTCCCCTTGATTCAAACTCGGAGAGTTACGGTAATAGCTAGCCGTAGGTACTCGGGGCTATTCTTTTACTCATGCTGCAAAAAGTCCTGACTTACCTGATGCCCGGAGTACCTACGGCTGGCATTACGAACCGCTACAAAATATCTACGGACTCACTACGAACTCGCTACCGACATTCTCCGAGTTTGAATCAAGGGGAAAACTCGGGAGAATTCGTGAGTAACTCGGGAAAGTGGGACAGGGCCTTTAAGGTATATTCCCCCATGACTGCAATCAAAATTGGTAGAGTTATTCAATATTCAATATTCATTTTTAGCATTGATTAAGTTCTGACATTGAATTAGGTGACCATGAAATTTATGAAGAAACAAGGAACAGCAGACGCTGGTTTACAAAAAAACTGCTGGTGTAACTCAGCGGGTCAGGCGGCATGTATGGGGAGTGTAGATAGGTGACATTTCGGGTCTTCACAAAATCTTCCTCCTTTCTAAACACTACATAATTTAATTTAAGTCAAAAGTTGAAATATCGCCAATCCTTGTTCTCCTGTGAGTCTATTTTCATGCATTTTGTGATTTGAGCTCAGTTTAACATGATCCCCCCCCCCCCCCCCCACCCGCCAGAGTTTATACTGTCCAATTTTGCCAAATAGGAAATGATTTTACAAGACCTGTCATTTTGTTTATTTGCTTGCAGTTCTTCAAGGCACATGTGTTATTCTGAACCCCATCCTGGTCTTGTTTGGGTCCATTTCACAGTGAAGCCCATACAGTGGGAGATGTACTTTGACAATAGAGTTGAAGATGTGCCAGAATCAACACAGCTGAGAAGAGGAATGAGAAGCAAGAGTCCACCAAGTTTTTAGTGTGTACAATGTGAAATTAAAAGGATTATATTTCCTTTCAGAAAAAAACAGCCTTAAGAATGCAAAGCTTTCCTACCCCTTGAGGGTTAGAATTTCCATGAAATTTGAAGAACAGATGATAATGTAGCACATTTCAAAACCACCCAAAGCACTTCACAGCCAAGAGTGTACTTTGGACGAGTAACAATGCGTAGAAAGTGCATCCAACAATTTGTCTCCTGGTGATAATAAGACAATTTATTTTTGATGTTGACTGAAGGTCAAATATTGGATAGAGAAGTGGGATAACTCCAGTGCTCTTCTTTGTTCACGGGGTCTTTTAGAGGGCAGTAAAATCATTCAAACTGCATTATAACACCGTTGTTCAGTCCATACTCTCACTTTAACGCTCTATCCCCTCCAACCACGCTGTCTTTGGCTTCCTGCACTGTTTATTGAGGTCCACCTTAATCTTGGGGATCAAGTTCTCATCTTCCATCTCAGCATGTTGGAGCACTCCAAATCAACAATGTATTCAACTGTTTAAGATAGCTTGCTTTTCCTATTTATGTAATAATTATTTTGGCACATATGTCAGGGTGCAATGAAATTCCTTGTTTGCATAGAGTAAGCAGTATCTATCTATCTACACATAACTAAAACTGATCTTGTTATCTTTCGGTTTGTGTGGTCTTTCTATTTGCGCAAAAACGGTTTGCGATAGCGCTGTGATTTTTCGCCAATTCACTCACCGTTCTCCTGTACTGCGACTGCACCAAGTTTCGTTCTGATCGGTTGAATGTCATAAAAGTTAGCAAGGTTTAAAAATCTTACATGCACAGATCGATCTCTTCTCCTGCTGTTCAGCACCGTGTGGATTAGTCTCTTCCCCTGTCACTCACCGGGACGGTCCGCCCCTTCCCGCCATCGTGTCTTTACTGGAGCTGAGGATCGCCGGCGAAGATTTCCAACCAGAAACAATTTTCGGAGTACTTTACATAAGTTTGAGCAGCCCAGCCCAGCCTCGGAGACCCAGCCCAACCCAGAGTTGGAGATGTCGCCGATGTTGCCAAACGGAAAGTGGAGACTCTGATCCCGGTGGTGGAGAATGACCAGTGACCAGCGCCTGCTGTGGGTCCCCATCGCACTGCCAATTCCAGCCACGACCCCTCTGGTCACCTTCGCTGGCTCCACCCCCCCTCCCCCGTGATACCCCCCCTCTCGCCCATGGCTATTCTCCTGTCTTTTCTCCGAGCTCACACCCCCCTCCCCCGACCACACACCCCTCTTCCTCCACAACTCCTCCCCACCCACATACTCCTCACCCCCTACAACTCCCCCCCTGCCCACACACCCCCCTCCACCGCCCACACCCCCCTCAACACCACCCACAACACCACCCACAACACCCCCCATCCCCCCCCACCCACACCCCCTCCCCGCCCACACACCCCCGCCCACATCCCCTCGCCCACCGGGAGAAATGAGCCGCGCCTGTGCAGTTACGAGCTATGGGTGAGTGATGGAATATTGCATTGGGGGAACGGTTTGCGTTCGGGGAACGGGTGAGTGGTGGAGTATTGTGTTGGGGAATGGTTTGCGTTTGGAGACCAGGCCTCCCGTGTGACTAGGACCCAACGGGTCCAACTTAGTCTAGTATATGATAAAGATGATAACTAATGATGGAAGCAACAATAAATACAATGACAAATGCCAGACAACAGAATGCTGCAAAGATTGCAGTGCAATCTGCAGTGGTCCAAAAAATGATGAAGTGCAATAATGGAGTAACCAAATAAGGTAGAGTTCAGAGTAAGAGAACATGGCAACATCTCCAGGTAGGGGGTGGAGGGTGAAAGAGATGATTGGTTCAGGAAAATAATAGCAGTGAGAAAGATATTTGTAAGCCTGGATACCCAGGCTTTTAAGCTCCTGTATCTTCTCCCAGAAGATAGAAGAGAGAAAAGGGACTGGCCAGTATGGCAGGCATCCTTAACAATACTTCTAACCTTCCCGATGCAACACACCATGAAGATGGACTGGATGGAAGGAAGTGACGGGCCTGTAATAGACTGAGATGTGCTAATCGGTCTCTACCGATTCAGGTGATTAATAACAGGGAAGTTGCTATTACAGGCTGAGATACATCCTGTCAGAATAATTTCGATAGCCTAGAAGTGGTTCAAAGGTATCCTCGTGGGCATGCCAAATCTTCCTAGGCGCCTATGAAAGTAAATATGCGCTCTATTGATCACTGCATCAGAGTGAAGAGACAAGGGTAGGTTGTGAGTAATATGGATGCCTGGCAATTTGAAGCTGTCAATTATCTTTACAGCAGCTCCATTAATGAAGACTGGGTTCTGTTTACATAACACCCCTCCCTGACTCCACTTCCTTAGGTCAACACAAACTCTTTCTTTGTGCTAATGCTAAGAGTTAGGTTGTTGCTCTGACACCATGACACAAGGACCCTGATCTCGTTCCCCTACTCCATCTCATTATTGTTGATCTGGTTAAAAAGGGTGATATCATTGGCTAACTTAGAGATTGAGTTGGTACATAAACATGTTCTGAGTCCTATGATACATCCAAACAGTCATGGGTGTACAGGAGGTAGAGCAGGGGACTGAGCACACAATCTTAATGAGCACGAGGTTGAGGGTCAGAGAATCATAGAGGCATACAGAGTGGAATCTATGGAATTGTGATGGTTTTCAGGCCCTGTGACAGTTGCTTGGCATCCACTTGATTGAATTGAGCCTCTATCTTGCTTTGGGATTCTGTCTTAGTATCCCTGGTAGTCTTATGGAGATCATACTTGGCTTTCTTGTACGGCATAGGGTCATCCTTCTTGAAATCCTTAGACCTGGATCTCAGCTGAGATGGATCTCCCTGTTTGTTCAATCTTTATTATATGAGGAGTTACGTTGGTGATTACGTTGGTGATTACGTGAAGAAGACCCCGTCAGGCCGCATGCGCGTCAATCTTCAAAGCAGCGGTATGAAATCACAGGTAACAGTAATTTAAGTATAATAGTAAGAGCAGAAACCTAGAACTACCAGATGACCTTTGTGAGAGAGGGTTAGGCGTGGAGGGCACCTCATAAAATAAAGATCAAACTTCAAACTGGTAAGTTCTCGTTTAATCTTATTATTTTACTTCGGAGTCACGTGAGTGACTACGTGAAGATTTCAAAGCTCTGTGATTTCATGCCGTGGATTCAAATCCAGGCATCTCACTGCATTGATTGACTCAGGATGAGTGAATAATCAACAGTGCATTAAGCATGACATTGATTTAAATGTCTTAATGGTTTATTTTAATAAAGAAAACCAATAGCAACCCCTCTATCTCAGGAGAGGCTAAACTGAACGCAAAACAGAATGGGCAAATAGCCCCGGGTTGGCAATCGGCCTATGGAAAAATGTTTGTGAAAATCAATTCCCTTGACCATTCTGTGGCCGCGAGGATATGTGAACGTCCATTGCCTTAGCCACCGATGTTGATGCTGCCCTGGTGGAATGAGATGTAAAATTGTCAGTGTTAATACCTGCATAACCCAGAATTTTGCAATATCTGCACTCATTGCGTTGATACCAGTGCCATGACTAAGGATGTAGCTGGAGCCCCCTGGTGAAGTATTGTTAACACAATGTCAATATCCCATACTGCCTGTACTTGTACTGGGAGAACTTGTGTTAAAGATATCTGGGGGTGAAACCAGACAGAGTGGGTCCCGTTTGCTGCAGCTAATATGATGGGAAGGCACGTTGGGCACAGTTAATGGCCCTATAACTCAATTATTGTCAAAGACCATTTAAGAATGAACTCCAAGACATCAGTAGTCTGTACCATATTAAATGTAACATTAGCATAGAAACATAGAAAATAGGTGCAGGAGTAGGCCATTCGGCCCTTCGAGCCTGCACCGCCATTCAATATGATCATGGCTGATCATCCAACTCAGTATCCTGTACCTGCCTGCTCTCCATACCCCCTGATCCCATTAGCCACAAGGGCCACATCTAACTCCCTCTTAAATATAGCCAACGAACTGGCCTCAACTACCTTCTGTGGCAGAGAATTCCACAGATTCACCACTCTCTGTGTGAAAAATGATTTTCTCATCTCGGTCCTAAAAGACTTCCCCCTTATCCTTAAACAGTGACCATTTGTCCTGGACTCCCCCAACATCGGGAACAATCTTCCAGCATCTAGCCTGTCCAACCCCTTAAGAATTTTGGAAGTCTCTATAAGATCCCCCCTCAATCTTCTAAATTCCAGTGAGTACAAGCCTAGTCTATCCAGTCTTTCTTCATAAGACAGTCCTGACATCCCAGGAATCAGTCTGGTGAACCTTCTCTGTACTCCCTCTATGGCAAGAATGTCCTTCCTCAGATTTGGAGACCAAAACTGTACGCAATACTCCAGGTGTGGCCTCACCAAGACCCTGTACAACTGCAGTAGAACCTCCCTGCTCTTGTACTCAAATCCTTTTGCTATGAATGCCAACATTCCATTCGCTTTCTTCACAGCCTGCTGCACCTGCATGCTTACTTTCAATGACTGGTGTACCATGACACCCAGGTCTCGTTGCATTTCCCCTTTTCCTAATAATTCAAATAATAGTCTACTTTCCTGTTTTTGCCACCAAAGTGGATAACCTCACATTTATCCACATTATACTGCATCTGCCATGCATTTGCCCACTCACCCAGCCTATCCAAGTCACCGTGCAGCCTCCTAGCATCCTCGTCACAGCTAACACTGCCCCCCAGCTTTGTGTGATCCGCCAACTTTGAGATGTTGCATTTAATTCCCTTGTCCAAATCATTAATATATATTGTAAATAACTGGGGTCCCAGCACTGAGCCTTGCGGCACCCCACTAGTCACTGCCTGCCGTCCTGTAAAGGACCTGTTCACTCCTACTCTTTGCTTCATGTCTGCCAGCCAGTTCTCTATCCACATCAATACTGAACCGGCAATACCGTCTACTTTAAGTTTGTATGCTAATCTCTTGTGTGGGACCTTGTCGAAAGCCTTCTGAAAGTCCAGATATAACACATCCACTGGTTCTCCCTTATCCACTCTAGTTACATCCTCAAAAAATTCAATAAGATTCGTCAGACATGATTTACCTTTCGTAAATCCAGGCTGACTTCGTCCAATGATTTCACCACTTTCCAAATGCACTGCTATCCCATCTTTAATAACTGACTCTAGCAGTCTAGCAAACAAAATGCTTCCCATCTCCTGAAGAGGAAATGTACTGCTTTTATGGTGCTATCCCAGCACTCTGGAGTGAACACATAGCTGGATCAGTGTGACAACCCAAGCCGTAGGGGCAGTCCATTCAGAATCTGCAATGTCATAAATTGATGTAATCATGCAAAGGCTCGTTTCCCGAGCCACAGGCAGAACCAGCAAAGTTCATGTTTAGAACAACCGTATAAGGTTGTATCATCATTCCCGACAAAGCGGGAATCAAAGCCATATAGGCTAGTCAGACAGTAGAATTAACCTAAAGCAGGATCATGATTACTTTATTTCCTGACTGATGAGGCTAAATGGAGGAAGACATAAAAGACCATTTCTTCTGCTTTATCTGTTGCCACTGTTATGCCACATATGTTTGCAACCGGTGAGCAAGCATGAAAACAACATATGGAAATTCGGTGTTCCATCAAACCAGAATTTTTTATAAATACTGTGTGGTCCAACACCCATTCGGTGTTGTCATTGATCTGTACTTGATGATACACCAGCGGCAAATGTATTAGGTAAACCATGACAGGATAGTTTTACTTGATTGCAGCCATGTGACTAACATATGCGACCATCATAGTGTATCAACTTGAAGTTGAGAATGCAGATTATGCATATTCGCTCAATCAGTGTTTTACCCATAGAATGCCCTATAATCTCCATAGAATGTCTATAGATAATCGATACCAATAACTGAAGAATTGTTAACTCATGGAAACTCCTCCACCTCCAAACTAGAGATGACATTCGCAAGTTTCCGCTTTAGAGCCCTTAGCATCAGTTTGCAATAAAACTTAAAGTTTACTGACCAAACTATTGGAGCAATGCTGAATGCTGTTCGTCCATCATTGTGACTTTGGTAGCTTCAGTTGGTAATAGCATAGGTGTGTCTAACAATGACCTACATGGCACTTGAGAGGTTGTCACTTTGCCCGATGTCAGTTCTCCCACTTACACAGCTGAATCACAGCTACTATATTGCCAATTAGTTTTGATAAATAGACAGCTGTTTTATAACAACAAGGTTGGTACAGGTTTCTATTAACTCCAATTTCTTGCCCTGGGCGAGTCATAGACTAATTAATATCTAAAGGTAAATCCCAATGACCAACAGGTCTATGTGGTAACAACTTAATTTTAACTGGACAGATGAGCCCAATTCCTCAAAAAATAGTTTTAGGCTGAATCAGTTGATTTTAGAAAACTACTGCATTAAAATATCATCCAGACAAGACATAACAAGTGTTTTTTGAACTGCGTCCTGCAAGCATAGATTTTAATAATTTATTAAATAACCTGGGTAAATAATTAAGCCCTTTTTGCAATGTTTTATTGTTAGCGCTACTGTTATCATACTGTTATCATTGCATCATAGCAATTGCTTCCTGAACATTTGAATGTCTCCGATGATCGCTGTAAATGGGAACCTCCTATGAAAATCAGTTGTTAGTCATTAACAAAGCTTCCTATTCAGAAAGTTTATACTGCACATGCGAGTTAAACGACCTTCTCCATCTTTCATAATGAATAGGCCACGCCTGCCATCATTTCATGCCTGCCTCCAGCGCCAAATCTGGCTCGATTTCCAATCCTTATCTTAAAAGACAATGCTGGCCATAATACTGAGCCTAGCTCATAATTCTGAGCCTGCCTGTAAAGACAACTCTGGCGATAATTCTGAGCTTACCTTGAAAGACAATGCTGGCCTCGAAGGCAATCCTGTTTGGAATGTCAATATTGTGCAGTGTTGCATGGTTAGATGCCGCTAAGTAGCTGACTATGTCTTAACCATTTGTGTATTGTACAACCAAGTGTAAATATTACCCACGTGTAAGTGGTACACTTACCCATGTTTTGGAAGTACCAGACCAACCTATCTGCCTGGTTACCTCATATAGTAGGGTGTGTGGAAATTCTGCCCAGCTTTCATGCTGCCACTAGCGTCAGTGAACCGCTTACTGCCGATGAAGGCGTAGGGTGTGTTGTCGCCAAAACGATGAGGCATTGCTCATCGTCGGCCTTGATTGGTCCGACAGCTTTTGCTTCGTCCTCCAGGTTTCGCCTGTTAAATAGGCCGTACCTGAATAAAAGATTCGGCGACTGTTCACTGCCGGCACACATGGGTCAGTGTAAACCTGACGCCGTATCTGTAACAGCGCCGGCCGATTGGGAGCGCCCTATGTTCCACAGACATCTTCAGAATTTAAAGTCAGTTCATCTGACCAATCGCTCTCCCCTCCTCAGAGAGGGTGATTCGTAGGCAGCCCTGAAACCGGTGTTGCCGCAGGACCCTGAGGATGCCTGCGCTGATATAGCCCTTGCAACGGACCTATACCAGGATGGAACATTTTTGCACTGATTCTGTTGGGATGGCAACCTTGCCACCAGGAATGGTACCTCTGACACATGCCCTTCATCCCTTGGGGTATGCTCCACGGCTATACCCTCAGACCCGGCATGGTCTCCTTTTCGAAGAGGGAGACATGAAGCAGCCCTGTCCCAGGCGCTGCTGTTGAGGGTTCTCCCATAGGCCGGCGCTGTTGTAGATGGGGCGTCAGATTTACACTGACCTAGCATGGTCTGCTCCTCCAAGCAGGGCCATGAAGCAGCCCTGTCCCAGGCGCTGCTGGCGCGGCCTCTCCCATAGGCCAGCACTGGCACCACTCCTGCTGTTGGAGCGTATGTATGTAATACTGGTGGAGAACCCTCCCAGCCCGACTCTTCCGAGTCTGTAGGGCTGCTGATTTATCGATAGGTCTACCCCATGTCCGGGGGACCATCGTGTCTGTGAGCCGCTGACCGCATTGTCAGCGACTCTGGCAGTGACACCGCCTACCTGCTGGATTTCGTAGCAGTCTGGAAGCCACTGACCCTCTTTGTCAGTGACTGGGATCGCGAGCCCGACATCCGCCGACTATCCGCTTCCGCGGTCCGAACCGGGGTCTCCCCACAGCCCATAGCCGGTTCACTCGCCGGACTCCGCGGCAATATTCAGCAGGATATCTCCATAAAAAGAAGTTCCAGCAATAAATTGACAACCTGGTTAGAAATACTAACTTACCTGCAGATTTAAACTTACCGCGCGCTTGCCAGTCCGGTGCTGCGCCATGCGAACGACGTTAATGATGCGCATGCAGCCTGACGGGGGTCTTCTTCACATAGTCACTCACGTGACTCCGAATTAAAATGAACATGTTTTCTCTGCGCATGCCATACGTAAGAGGAAGAAGAGGAAGAACTTGTCTCCTCACTTTCCATGTTAAAAAGGAGAGCATGGAAAAGTGCAGGAGAGGCATCAGGGATTAAATGGTTCTGGCAGTTCATACGAGGTCACACGGCAAAGAACTAAGAGAGGTGAGCTGTGTAAAGGGAAGACTGACTAAAGAACATTTCCTATAACTTTTAAAAATATTTTTACTAGCCTATGACAAATCATTGGCAGCAGCAGTGTACAGATGTTAATATATGTTTTTATTTTAATCACGCATCCAATTCCAATGCCAGTTTTCCTTCCGAAGGCTTCCTTAATTTTCACTCACTGTAAAAAGCAAAGCTTCAATCAGACGTCAAAAAGAACATTTAATTTGAATTGTCAATTAAATTAATTATATTCTGAGATTCATATAATCCCCCACAGTTTTTATTCAATGTTTTTTGTTCCCAATTACACATTCGCCATTACACAACATCATTCTTTTTTCGGAAAGAAGATGACCTTATCTGTAATCAGAGTCTACATTGCTGATGAAGATGTGGGGATAAACACTCCCAGCTCCACAATGATTGGGATGGAGATCTTGCCCTAATTGGGGGGGTAAATACGTAGATACTCAGAAAGATTGGCTCGCGCACCAAGGGCACATTGAAGGCGCTTGGTCCGAATATAGCCAGGAGAATGGGAAAGGTGTCGCACAACGTTACAATAAAGAAAGAGAATAATTAGGGAAAGGGGGAAACCTGCTAATTTTTACAAGTTATCTGAGGGAGGGGCACGCTGCCATTTGCAAAGGAACTCAATTCCTTCTGGGATCTATTAACATTTCCCAGTGCAGTGGTGGGGCCTTTGTGAGTCATTGAGCAAAATTCCCACCCTTCCCTCAATGCAATTTCTAAAGAAACTCACACAGAGCCGGTCTGGCAGGACCGCACTAATTTTCAGTTTGCAATTCATTCAACCTCTGCTCCAACACTCATTCACATTTCAGAGCCACCACAAGCGAATACCTTCACAAAGACAATTCAAGCCTCCAAGGTCCTTCCATAATCACGTGAAATCAAAGTACATTTTAATTCAACTGGAGGAACTGGGCAATTCAGGCTGAGGAAAGGTTGACATTTTGGGTCGAAACTCTGCATTAGGATTAATGTTAATAGGAAAGAGCCAGTATTGAAGAGGACGCTCTTAGAAGAGGAGCCAGTATAGAAGAGGTGATAGAAGGGGATGCCCAGGGGCTGGCAGACGCAGAGTGGAACCAGGTGAGGTAAGAAGGATGTAATAACAAGGAACTGCAGATGCTGATTTACAGTGCATTCAGAAAGTATTCGGACCCCTTCACTTTTTCCACATTTTGTTATGTTACAGCCTTATATTAAAATTGATTTTTTTTTTAAATCATCAATCTACACACAATACCCCAGAATGAAGAAGCGAAAACAGGTGTTTAAAAATGTTTGCAAAGTAATTAAAAATAAAATAACTGAAATATCACATTTACATAAGTATTTAGACCCTTTGCTATGACACTCAAAATTGAGCTTGGGTTCATCCTGTTTCCATTGATTATCCTTGAGATGTTTCTACAACTTGATTGGAGTCCATCAGTGATAAATTAAATTGATTGGACATGATTTGGAAAGGCACACACCTGTCTATATAAGGTCCCACAGTTGACAGTGCATGTCAGAGCAAAAACCAAGCCATGAAGATGAAGGAATTGTCCATAAACCTCCGAGACAGGATTGTGTCGAGACACAGGTCTGGGGAAGGTGAATAAAACAATTTCTGCAGCATTGCAGATCCCGAAGAGCACAGTGGCCTCTGTCATTCTTAAGTGGAAGAACTTTGGAACCACCAGGACTCTCCATAGAGCTGGCCGCCCGGCCAAACTGAGCAATCGGGGGAGAAGGGCCTTGGTCAGGGAGGTGACCAAGAACCCGATGGTCACTCTGACAGAGCTCCAGAGTTCCTTTGTGGAGATGGGAGAAACTTCCAGAAGGACAACTATATCTGCAGCACTCCACCAATCAGTCCTTTATGGTAGAGTGGCCAGACGGAAGCCACTCCTCAGTAAAAGGCACATGACAGCCCGCTTGGAGTTTCCCAAAAGGCACCTAAAGGACTCTCAGACCCATGAGAAACAAGATTCTCTGGTCTGGTGAAACCAGGATTAAACTATTTGGCCTGAATGCCAGGCACCGCTCATCACCTGGCCAATACCATACCTACCGTGAAGCATTGTGGTGGCAGCATCATACTGTGGGGATGTTTTTCAGCAGCCATAACTGGGAGACTAGTCAGGATCAATGGAAAGATGAACAGAGCAAAGTACAGAGAGATCCTTGATGGAAACCTGCTCCAGAGCGTTCTGGACCTCAGACTGGGGTGGAGGTTCACCTTCCAACAGGACAACAACCCTAAGCACAGAGGAATGGCTTGGTGACAAGTCTGTGAATGTCCTTGAGTGGCCCAGCCAGAGCCCGGACTTGAATAATAATAATAATATATTTTATTGTCATTACACATGAGTGCAATGAGATTTGGTTTGCAACTTCCATCCGATGTCATAACTTAATCGACAAATAAAAATTTAGGTTTAAATAACCAGATGAAACATCTCTGGAGGGACCTGAAAATAGCTGTGCATCGATGCTCCCCATCCAACCTGACAGAGCTTGAGAGGATCTGCAGAGAAGAATGGGAGAAATTACCCAAATACAGATGTACCAAGCTTGTAGCGTCATACCCAAGAAGACTTGAGGCTGTAATTGCTGCCAAAGAAGCCTCAACAAAGTACTGAGTAAAGGGTCTGAATACTTATGTAAATGTGATGTTTCAGATATTTCTTTTTAATTACTTTGCAAAAATTTCTAAACACCTTTTTTAAACACCTAAACAACGTTTTTATTCTGATAAATTATTATGATAAATTATGATAAATTTTATCGCAGTCGCTGCCCCAAAGGCTGGCAGCATCATCAAGGACCCACACCACCCTGGCCACACAGTCATCTCCCTGTTACCTTCGGGTAGAAGGTACAGGAGCCTGAAGACTGCAACAACCCGGTTTAGGAATAGCTACTTCCCCACAGCCATCAGGCTATTAAACTTGGCTCGGAACTCTGAACATTAATATCCCTCCATCTGTTATTTGCATTTTATTAATTTATTAATTCATGTGTGTATTTACGTATATAATTATAGTCAATGCCTACTACGTTCTGTTGTGCTATGCAAAGAAAGATTTTCATTGTCCTGTCAGGGACACATGACAATAAACTCTTTGACTTTGACTTTTGACTTTTGACTTTGACTTTGATAAGATTGATGATTTAAAAAAATGAATTAATCCATTTTAGAATAAGGCTGTAACGTAACAAAATGTGGAAAAAGTGAAGGGGTCTGAATACTTTCTGAATACACTGTATACCAGAGATAGAAAATGCTGGAGTAACTCAGCAGGTCAGGCAGCATCTCTGGAAAAAACGGATAAGTGACTTATTGGGTCGGGACCCTTCTTCACCATCTCCTCCAGAGATGCTGCCTGACCTGCTGGGTTACTCCAGCATTTTCTGTCTTTCTGAGGTGAGAAGGAGCCAGGTAGAGGAGGGGGTGAGTGGAGTGAAGACATTGTGACTGATGGGATATAGATAGAGAAAGATGACGCAAGGAAATAAGAGGAAAAAAAGTCAATGGGGGAAGGATGGAGGTAATGACAGAAGATAGAAAATTAACAATGGAGACAAAAAAAGGCTGCAGATACTGGAATTTGATAAGTAAATAAGTAGTCCTACTATCACCTGCCAGCCCTCACCTCACCACTCCCCTCACCTCTTCATACTGGCTATCTTACCTCTGCAATCTCATTCCTTGTGTACGGTTTTGACGTGAAACGGAAATTCCTTTCCTTCCACAGATGCTGCCTGCCACTGAGTTCCTCCAGCAGTTTTTCTTTTCCTCCAGATTATAGCATCTGAATTCTCTTCTTCAGCCAATATTATCAAAGAACCACACCACCCTTGCCACACTTTCATTCCACTCCTTCCATCAGGAAGAAGGTACAAGAGCCTGAAAACTGTGATCACCATGTTCAACATTGGCTACTTCCCATAAATTATCAGATTACATAGAACATATCTATCTGTACAGCACAGGAACGGGCCCTTCGGTCCATAATGTCTGTGCCGACCATTATGCCAAGACCAACTCTTATCTTACAGCACAGAATCCATATCCCTCCATCCCCTGTATTGGATTGTGCCGATCCAAAAGTCTCTGAATTGCCACTATTGTATCTGCCTCCACCACTACCTTTAGCAGTACATTCCAAGCTTTCATCACCTCTGTGTAAAAAAACAAGCCCTGCACATCCCTTTTAAACTCCACCCCTCTTGCTGTAAAGTATGCCCTCTAGTATTTGATATTTTCATCCTGGGAAATAGGTTCTACCCTACATATGCCTCTTTTAAATTTTATATACTTCTATCAGGTCTCCCCACTACCTCCAGCATTCCAGAGGGAACAATCCAAGTCTGTTCTCCATCTTGCAGCTAATATACCCTAATTCGGACATAATTCTGGTAAACCTTCCCACAAAAATGTCAGAAGATAAACACAAAATGCTGGAGTAACTCAGCAAGTCGGGTTGTATCTCTGGAGAATAGGAATAGGTGTTGTTTTGGGTTGAGACCCTTCTTCAGACTGAGAGTCAGGTGAAAGAGAAACTAGAGGTACGAAAACGTACAGAACGTGGACTTACAAATGCTCCCAGCGTATCCTCCTCAGCTGGTGCCTCATAACATAATTTGTCTTACTCCAATTTATTACCTTCCTGTAAGGTCCAGCCTTCTCTGCATTCAAAATTATGTTCAGTTCTGGACACCCTGTTATAGGAAAGATATTGAGTAATGAGAAAGGGTTAGTTAGCAGTCTTGTTGTGCGTGGCTCCTTGGGCAAGAGTTACCATAATATGGTTGAGTTCTTCATTAGGATGGAGAGTGACAAAATTAAGTCAGAAACAAGGGTTCTGAACTTGAACAAAGGTAACTTTGAAGGTATGAGATGTGAATTGGCCAAGATAGACTGGCGGGTGATTCTTAAAGGGTTGACAGTGGATGTGCAATGGAAGGTATTTAAAGACTGCATGGATGAAGTACAAAAATTGTTCATACCAGTTTGGCAAAAGAATAAATCGGGGAAGGTGGTGCATCCATGGATAACAAGGGAAATCAGGGATAGTATAAAAACAAAAGATGAGGCATACAAATTTGCCCGAAAAAGCAGCCTACCGGAGGACTGGGAGAAATTCAGAATCCAGCAGAGGAGGACAAAGGGCTTAATTAGGAAAGGGAAAATAGATTATGAAAGGAAACTGGCAGGGAACATAAAAACTGACTGCAAAAGTTTTTATAGATATGTGAAGAGAAAGAGACTAGTTAAAACAAATGTTGGTCCCTTGCAGTCCAAAACAGGTGAATTGATCATGGGGAACAAGGACATGGCAGACCAATTGAATAACTACTTTGGTTCTGTCTTCACTAAGGAAGACATAAATAATCTGCCGGAAATAGCAGTGGAACGGGGGTCAAATAAGATGGCGGAACTGAGTGAAATCCAGGTTAGCCGGGAGGTGGTGTTGGGTAAATTGAACGGATTGAAGGTCGATAAATCCCCAGGGCCAGATAGTCTGCATCCCAGAGTACTCAAGGAGGTAGCCACAGAAATAGTGGATGCATTAGTGATAATTTTTCAAAATTCCTTAGATTCTGGAGTAGTTCCTGAGGATTGGAAGGTAGCTAATGTAACCCCACTTTTTAAAAAAGGAGGGAGAGAGAAAGCGGGGAATTACAGACCAGTTAGTCTAACATCGGTAGTGGGGAAACTGCTAGAGTCAGTTATTAAAGATGGGATAACAGCGCATTTGGAAAGTGGTGAAATCATTGGACAAAGTCAGCATGGATTTATGAAAGGTAAATCATGTCTGACAAATCTGATAGAATTTTTCGAGGATGTAACTAGTAGAGTGGATAAGGGAGAACCAGTGGATGTATTATATCTAGACTTTCAGAAGGCTTTCGACAAGGTCCCACATAAGAGATTAGCATACAAACTTAAAGCACACGGTATTGGGGGTTCAGTATTGATGTGGATAGAGAACTGGCTAGCAGACAGGAGGCAAAGGGTAGGAGTAAACGGGTCCTTTTCAGAATGGCAGGCAGTGACTAGTGGGGTGCCGCAAGGCTCAGTGCTGGGACCCCAGCTATTTACAATATATATTAATGATTTGGACGAGGGAATTCAATGCAACATCTCCAAATTTGCAGATGACACCAAGCTGGGGGGTTTAGTTAGGTGTGAGGAGGATGCTTGGAGGCTGCAGGGTGATTTGGATAGGCTGAGTGAATGGGCAGATGCATGGCAGATGCAGTATAATGTGGATAAATGTGAGGTTATCCACTTTGGTGGCAAAAACATGAGGGTAGACTATTATCTGAATGGTGGCAGATTAGGAAAAAGGGAGATGCAACGAGACCTGGGTGTCATGGTACACCAGTCATTGAAAGTACGCATGCAGGTGCAGCAGGCAGTGAAGAACGCAAATGGTATGTTAGCCTTCATAGCGAAAGGATTTGAGTATAGGAGCAGGGAGGTTCTACTGCAGTTGTACAGGGTTTTGGTGAGGCCACACCTGGAGTATTGCGTACAGTTTTGGTCTCCAAATCTGAGGAAAGACATCCTTGCCATAGAGGGGGTACAGAGAAGATTCACCAGACTGATTCCTGGGATGTCAGGACTTTCATATGAGGAAAGATTGGATAGACTCGGCTTGTACTCGCTGGAATTTAGAAGATTGAGGGGGGATCTGATAGAAACTTACAAAATTCTTAAGGGGTTGGACAAGCTAGATGCTGGAAGATTGTTCCCGATGTTGGGGGAGTCCAGAACAAGGGGTCACAGTCTAAGGATAAGGGGGAATTCCTTTAGGACCGAGATGAGGAAAACATTCTTTACACAGAGAGTGGTGAGTCTCTGGAATTCTCTGCCACAGAAGGTAGTTGAGGCCAGTTCATTGGCTATATTTAAGAGGGCGTTAGATGTGGCACTTGTGGCTAAAGGGATCAGGGGGTATGGAGAGAAGGCAGGTACGGGATACTGAGTTGGATGATCAGCCATGATCACATTGAATGGCGGTGCAGGCTCGAAGGGCCGAATGGCCTACTCCTGCACCTATTTTTCTATGTTTCTATGTTTCTATTGTCAGGCTTGAAAGGATTCAGAAAAGATTTACAAGGATGTTGATAGGACTAGAGGGTGTGAGCTATAGGAAGAGGGTGTGAGCTAAAGGCTGGGTCTCTATTCCTTGGAGCGCAGGAGGATGAGGGGAGATCTTATAGAGGTGTACAAAATCATGAGAGGAATAGATCGGGTAGATGCAAAGTCTTTTGCCCAGAGTAGGGAAGTCGAGGACCAGAGGACATAGGTTCAAGGGGAAGGGGAAAAGATTTAATAGTAATCCGAGGGGAAACTTTTTCACATAAAGGGTGGTGGGTGTATGGAACAAGCTGCCAGAGGAGGTAGTTGAGGCTGGGATTATCCCATTGTTTAAGAAACAGTTAGAGAGGTACATGGACAGGTTTGAAGGGATATGGGCCAAGCGCAGGCAAGTGGGTCTAATGTATTCGGGACATTGTTGGCCGGTGTGGGTGAGTTGGGCCAAAGGGCGTGTTTCCACACTATGACTGTTTCTGCTCTATGACTCTAACTAATAGGTTCTGTCTAAAGAATGAATTTATAAGAAACAGTATTTACTCATTGACTGTGGGTAGATCACTATTAATGAGCTGTAAAGTCACACGATTCTTTTAAAAGGAAACGCCATGTTGAGCACAGTCACTGGGAACAAGAGGGAATCTCCGTTCACGTGGGAATAATGGAAGGCATAGATAGAGTGGATGTGAAAAGGATGTTTCCACTGGTGGGGGAGTCTAAGACCAGAGATCATAGTCTCAGAATTAAAGGGCTCTCTTTTAGAAAGGAGGAGGAACTTCTTTAGTCAGAGGTGGTTAATCTGTGGAACACATTGCCACAGAGGGCTGTGGAGGCCAAGGCAGAGGATATTTTTAAGGCAGAGATAGACTAATTCTTGATTAGAATGGGTGTCAAGGGCTATGGGGAGAAGGCAGGAAAATAGGATTAGGAGGCAAAGAGCCATGATTGAATGGCGGAGTAGACTAGATGGGCCGAATGGCCTAATTATACTACTATAACTTGTGAACCTGAAGAAAACTGGGGGAAGATGGAGTTCTTGCTGAGAAGAGTTGTGCTGGACCAAGTACCACTGCATGTTTGTTGTATAACTGGGCTACAATACTGTAGGCTTTGGAACCAGTGATTTTCTGTCAGCAAAAAGGTGTTGGGCAGACCTTTAATAAATGCACATGTCACATGGTCGGAAAACAAAATAAAAAACTGAACCACAAATAGGAAGTGGCAAAAGATTCTGTCTAAAGAATAAATTTATAAGAAATAATATTTATGCATAGATCATGGGTTCTTAATTTTTAGTGAAGACAGTACACTGTACAGGGTGGGCATCCATTACTTTTTGGAAACAAAGCATTTTGTTTGATATTGTTACTGGCTTAAAACAAATTATAAACTGAAGATAACAGGTCAGATCTAAATTGTTCTCAGTCCAGAGAACATCATCCAGCACTGAAATATACGGTTAATATAGAGCTGCTGTTCGATATCTCCTCGTAAATTAATTTAAAACAAAACATTAAAATGTAAATTAGCTTTATTGAATGTTGCAGGCAATTTGAACACAGTTCAACTTCATTCACATTGAAGCAAAGCTGCAATGTGTCCAGTCAGGAAGCCAAAAATATTGTACATTGACATGTGACTGAGCTGTGAGCTTCCCTTGCTGAAATGACAAGAGACTGAAATATCTGCTGAGTTAGTAGGGTGACCATGGAAATAAAATACAGAGGTCTAAATTACTCTGAAAATATATTTGCAACCTTGCTTCGCGCTTATTTAATGTGCCTTAATTTAATTTGAAACTACTAACCTTTCTATAGCTGAATGTTAAGAAAATGAATTGATTGTTCTGGCATACAGGATAAAATATAATCAAAGAATATAAAATCTGTTTGTGTGTTTGTACCAGAGATTTAAATGACTGAGAATGGATCAGATACAAAGCAATCATGGCAAGGTAATCATTTTGAATTTCTATTCATCACAATTTTTTATTGACTAACCAATTGTTTATTTTGTGCATTTGAATCAGTTAAAATTGGTCTTGGAAAAACAATTCTCCAATTTTTAAAACAAATATTATCACATTATTACACATAGCACAGTTTAGTATAGAACAAGTCAGTACATTGAGTATGTGTTTAAGCAATCAGCTACAAATGTTGTGGAAAATAATTTTACATCATTGCCAGTCTTTCAAACACAATGGGATGTAATTTTATAAGTTATTTTTTGCAAGTGCAAAACTTCCGTAAAACAAATTTCTGCATTTTCAAACCTGGGAAGATAAAAGTCTTAACTTTGTGAAACAATTCCTGAATCTGAGAAAGGAACACTTTCTTTAAAGAGCTGTAAGTAGAGGAAGGGAATTTATGGGCTGCTTTTAAGAGATGCCAAGCTTTTTTTCTGTTGCTTGTTTATTTCTATAATTTCCAGAAAATTATAACCATTTTTAACACATCTTGAATCCAGGAAATGTAGGCTTTCCCAATTGCTCATGAATCAGCAAGATGGAAAAAGCAGAGGAAATGCAGGGAACGGCAATCCTTCCTATTTTAGTTTGTGGCTATAATGCTGCTGTCAGGAAGGGATTTCTAATTAGAAAAGTGAGTGCAGATGGCAGTCCAGAGTATTCTGAGAACATTTGCTCAATGATTAGCTGAAGGTTAGACTTAGTGGGTGGGCAGTATTGGCTCTCACTGTGCTTTCAAAGCATGGCTATTCATGGCCAGCCTCAGACAGTAACCAGTTTATTTATTTAAATAACAAACATCCAGCCCTGAAACAAGTGCAGCAGCAGAGGGCACATCCTGAATAGGATGAGACAGTGTCTTTACTGCCGCCCACCCACGTAGCCTCAGACATGTTTCATAGGTGACTTGCAGCAAGGAAATGCCAATATACATTCACACATCGGCTCGAAAGAAATCACAAATGCCTGTTTTACCACAGTCAGTTCCTGTTCACTGAATGTCCTCACTGTTCTAATCGCTTTTGATAAATATTCACTTCAAAGGAATTCACACTGAAATATCAGTGTATGTTCTTTGGTAAACTAATACCCTTTGATTCTCTTTTTTATTTGCAATATTTCCTCCTTCTCATGAGCTAAGTCACAACATTCATGTTAACCTCTTTGTCAGGTTGACATGGAGCCTTTCATCCGAGTATTTCCAATATTTTATCCTGACCAAACCACCAAAAACTCAGCTGCGGTTTGGGGGAAATACCCCACCTCCTCTCGGAAATATTTCCTGCCAGAAACCAGGACAGGTAAAGCTCTCACTCCCAGCAATGGAGCTGTGGATGTTTTGCAAGACTGGATTTGAAGGCTGGTATTTAATTACAGTCTAAAGATCAGACTTTCATTTTCAATGTTCTCGCACATAAAAGAGGATATTGGAAGGAAGATTATTACAGAAATTACAGAAGGGAGCCACAATGGTGTAGTTGGTAGAGCCACTGCCTCACAGCACCAAATACCCAGGTTTGATCCTGACCTCGGGTGCCACCTGAGTGGAGTTTGCAGGTTCTCCCTGTGACTGTCATTTTCCTCCCACATCCTAAGACGTGTGGGTTGTAGATTAATTGGCCTCTTTAAATTGTGTAGAGGGTGGATGCAAAAGTGGGGAACAATACCAGAGTGACAACTAAGGTGTTACAGCATAACAGCGTTACAGTTACTGGGAAAATGTGCAAGGTCCACAATGAGGTAGGTTTGAGATCGGGACCAAACCCTAGCTTACCTTATGGGAGTGCCATTCGGTAGTCCAATAACAATGGGGAAGAAGCTGTTCCTGAATATGACGGGACATGCTTTCAAGCTCTTTTATCTTCTGCTCAACAAGAGAGGGGAGAAGAGGGAGAAGAGGGAATGAAAAAGTTTCTTGATTATGTTGGTTAAAGGGTTCAATGGTTCTTTATTGTCAAGTATGCACAGCACAGTGAAATTATTTTGCACAAGCACCACAATTTTGGCACGGTTTAAAAATATTAATTAAAAAAAAACCACAAACAATCCAGTCCAGTCCGCATGTTGGAAGTCCTGGAGAGCCCAGATCCGGGAAACCTGCAGGCCAGTGACCCGGCGCGACGCCCCTCTCCCCTGCTGACTGCCCCTATGTCCCAGTGGGCACCTCCTGCAGCTGGCCTTGCAGACGCTGGGGGTAATACCCTGGTCCATCTCCTACCGGTCCACTCCTCACATCTGTCGCCACCATTAACTCACTCCACAACTCTCCCGTCTTCGGGGCTTCCGAGCTTCTGCTGCACATGGCAGTGGGGTCTTTGTTCTCGTCGGCTCCAAGCCCGTTCTTGTTCCCCGTTCTCGGCGGTCACCACCCACCAGGCTCGTTCATGTTTGAGTCGGCCAGTTTGCTCTGGCTCTGCACCGCCAGCCGGGCTGCTCTCTAGAGGCAGCATGAAGTGTAGATGGACTTCAAATTAAATGAACAAACGTTCATTTTGTTCGTTCGATCTTTCAAACAGACGAAATGAATGAGTACCATCAAGCCATTGGGATTTTCAATGGGTTTTCCTCCTTTGGCCCTTTTCTGTTAGTAATGGCAATTCAGGCTGGAATATGAATTTATACTGAGTTTCCCAGGTGCCCTATCTTCATTTGCAAACCTACAAAATAACATTGGCAGGCTTTTTGACGATCGGGAGTTGCTGATAAAGGCACAGATGGGTGCACATTTCAATGGTTATGGGACTTGTGCCGTGTGCATTTTCTGATTCAAGGACAATTCAGGGTCATTCAGTACCAGATTGGTTGGTGCACTCAGCCAGCTTGGGAGCTGAGTTGAAAAAGCGTTTTAAAATTCAGGAATTGATTTCTGAAAAATTATAGAAGCATCACTAAATAAGATGCAATGTTAACACAGATCAGGTTTTGGATAAATGAGTGTAGGGACAGGATAGAGGGAGTATGGAATGAATGCTCAGCCCTCATTAAAATGTCATTGGTCGGTTTATACAGAATGAGTGTAAAGAGGTCAAGGCTGGCTTGGTTATACGAGGCAGAGGGATGGTGAATGCATAGTTTGTGTGAATGGAATCCTGTGACCAGTGATGTACCTCAGTGATCGGTGCTGGGACTTTTCTGCTTCTAATATACATTTACGATTTGGATGTGAATGTAGGAGGTACCATTAATAGTTTGCAGATGATACAAAAAATGTTAGTGTTGTTGAAAGTAAGGAAAGTAATCAGGCTAGATTCCGATATTGATCCATTAGTAAGATGGATATAGCAATGGCAGATGGAACTTAATCCTGATATGTTTTGCATTTTGGCAGTGCTAATAAGGCCAGGATGTGCAACATGAATGGTAAAATCCTAAGAGCTTTGGAAAACAGAAGGTCCATGGTGTAAAAGTTCAAACATTCCTGAAGATGAGAGAAAAGGTAGATGTGGTAAGAAGCCACATGAGACACTTGCCTTAATTAGCCAGACCACGGGATACAAGAGCAGGGAGGTTACAGTGCAACTTTATAAAACATTGGTTAGGCCGCAGGTGGAGTTCTGGCTGTCAGCTTGGAAGGAGGTGATTATGTTAGAAAGAATGCAAAGGAGACTCACCTGTGGACATGAGAGGCTGCATGGCCAATGCCTGGTTCTGTTTTTTTAATGTTCTGATAAGATCATAACTACCATTCCTATTTTCCCAGCATCAAGTTCTGGTTTCCATTTACTGTATACTCCTCCAGAGCCAATTTTGATTTATTTGCTTGTCCCATTACCATTCCCTTTGCCTTGCACCACCAGCCTCCTTTATCAATTAATCTCTCCTGTCTCAACCTTTTGTTCTTTCTTCTTTTCCCTCTTATCTTTGCAACCTATGCACCGGCTGAACAATTGTCTCCAGTGTATTCCAGTTCTGAATCACAGACTTTAAGCAGCAACTTTAACTTATTTCCCTCTGCACACATGCTTCTGAATATTTCCAGCCATTTTGTTTTTATCTCAGCTATGCATCATCTGCAGCATTATACCGAGACAAAACCTTTTGTTTCTATTATCTTTGCTTCCCCAGAACTCTGAAATAGCAAGATGGTCGGAATAACCTCCTCCATAGGAGTATGGGATCTTTGTTTTTTAGTATTTGTCACTGAGATCTAGTCGCTTTAATTTTGTTTAAAATGTATTTACATTTCAGTATTTTGGCATCATGAACAGGCCTGCATTCATTACCCGTTCCTGATTGCCGTTGCAAAGATAGCGGTGAGCAGCCTTCTTCAGATGCTGCAGGCTGTCTGGTTAAGGTATTCTTAAATACTATTCAATAAAGAGCTCCATGATTTAGTCCCAGTGGCAATGAAGGAACCTGTATACATATCCAAGGCAGGATAGGTTTAATTTTGGGGAGTCTTACAGTTTCCCAAACACTTCAAACTCATGTCGTGCTTGGTAGTAGTGGTCCTAGATTTGTTAGATAGTGTTGGAGTAGCCCAGGTGAGTCAATGCAGTGCATTTTGTACACAGCACACACTGTAGTCACTGTAGGCCAAAGGTGAAAGCAAAGGATGTGGTGGTGGAATGTGTGCCAATCGAGTGGACTGCTTTGCCCTTGACAGTTCTGACCTTCCTGAATATTGTTGGACCTCCACACATCAGTCTCTTACTTTAGACTTAAGACTTTAGAGATAAAGTGTGGAAACAGGCCCTTCAGCCCACGGAGTCCGCTCCAACCAGTGATCACCCTGTACACTAGCATTATCCGACAATTTACAATTTTACCAAACCCAATTAACCTACAAACCTGTACGTCTTTGGAGTGTGGGAGGAAACCAGAGCATCCAGAGAAAACCCACGTGGGCACCTGGAGAATGTACAAACTATGTACAGACTGCACTTGTAGTCAGGATCGAACCCAGATTTCTGGCGTTGTAAGGCAGCAAACCTATAGGTGCATTACCATGCCACCCTTTCTGTTCTGTCCTGTCTTATTCCTGATGTGTCATGTAGATGATGAAAAGATAGTATGGTGTCCGGCGGAGCATCTCTTCATGCCCTGTCTCTGACTGCTCCTGTCCTCATGTATTTAAGCAGCTGTCACAGTTTAGCTTCTGGTCCATGTTGACCCCCAAGGATACGAATGGTTGGCATTCAGCGATGAGAAAAGCCTCGAATAACAGGGTTAGATTCTCTCTTAGAGATGATCGTTGCCTGGCATTTTTATGATGCTACTTGCCATTTATCAGCTCTTGTCGACACATTGATTTTGATGTGTTTTTCTTGTGAATACAGAACGATAAATGGAAGATATGATAAGAATATGCACAATGATAACCAAATAATCACTATACAAACCAACCTGTGCATCAGTAATGATGAGATTTTGTCATGTTACAATTAATGAATTGGTGTATGAACTTCTTGGGCAGTATCTGCACGGTGGTGCTGCGTTATAACTGCACTGGTGCTGCCTTATAGCAGGTGCGTGATTGTACGGAGTTTGTATGTTCTCCCCGTAACCTGCTTTTTCTCCGGGATCACCAGTTTCCTCCCACACTCCAAAAATCAACAGCTATGTAGGCTAATTGGCTTGGTATATTTATAAATTGCCCCTTGTGTGTGTAGGATAGTGTTAGTGGGCGGGGATCACTGGTCATCGAGGCCTCAGTGGGCCGAAGGGCCTTTTTCCACGCTGTATCTCTAAACTAAACTGTGGCAAGGTGATCAATTCTAGATTGCATACTAAATGTCTGCCTCACAGGGCCGGGAATGCAAGTAAAGCACATGTCTGAGGACATCCAATGGGTGGTTATTTGCATCTGGAGATGGCTGACAGACAATATTTCTTAAACTTGGCCTTTTGCCCTGGTAAATTGTATTATTTGTAATCTTATCCTGCCACAATATTGCTGCCCTGCTTCCTGTCTCAGCCTTATAGACATGGTGTGCACAGCTGAGCCACACTGCCATCTCCTGACGAGCAAAATCTACTGCTATCCTCTGGGGAAGAAGCCCTCGAATGTCAAATAGACTCTCCTTCCTCACACCCAACTCACGCGGCACAATGCCTACCTGTCACGGAATCCATTTTGTCCCTTGGCATTGCCAATTCCTTCTCCAAGTGGGCAATAGCCAATTTATGTGAAGCAGCTCTTTCCCATCTTAACAAAGGCGCCCAAGATTTTCAAATCATGAACAACATGTTAAAGGTATAAATTTATCTATAAATGTGGCAACTGATGTTTACATGAACCTATGTAGTAACATTTCAGATACCTACTTTTTTTTAATTCTCCGTTAAGCTTTTGGACTAAAACTGCACTCAAGCTTCATGTTAATAAGTTAACCACAGAAGATGCTGAATGTCGGTTCCATCTTCAATCCAATTCCACTGCACCAGAAATGCATAACTGCCTCCTGAATTCTATCATCCAGTTTTCCTAACAATTCAACATGAGATGTCTTTTCATTGACCAGCTATTGATCTTTTCACACATCAAGCCTTCTAACGAGGAGTTCACTGTACCTGCTGTATGTGTGAGACTACTGCCAGGTCAGTGCATTGTGAATCACACAGACACAGTTATACACTGTATGTTAATATAGCCAGGAGTAGACCAATCTGTACTACAATTGGAAGAGCAGATTATTGACAATGAGAGAGAAATAGAGGAATGTGAGTTGCTAGGATGTTAAAATTCAGGTGCAATCATCCATTCTACTGAAATCTTGATCATGATCTTGATTAGTTGGGCAAGTGGCCAGAGGAATGGTTAATGGAGTTTAATGCAGATAAATGTAAGGTGTTGTATTTTGGGAAATGAGGTGTTTTTTTGGGACCTTCATAGTAACTGGCAGGACTCTGGGAAGTATTGTGGAGCAGAGGGATCTAGGAATGCAGGAACGTAGTTCCTTGAAAGTTGTATCGCAGGTAAATAAGGTGATCAAGAAGGCTTTCGGCACATTGGCCTTCACAGGGTAAGGTATTGTGTATAGAAGTTGTGATATTATGATGCAGCTGGAGTCTTGTGTTCAGTTTTGGTCACATTGCTGTTGTTAAGCTGGAAAGATTTATGAGAATGTTGCCAGGGCTTGAGGGCCCGAGCAATAAGGCGAGGTTGGGCAGGGTAGGACTAAATTCTTTAGATCATTGGAGGATGAGTGGTGATCTAGCAGAGATGTTTAAGATCATGAGGGGAACAGAGAAGGTAGATGCACAGAGTATTTTACCCAGTGTATGGGAATCAAGAATCAGAGGACATAGATTTAAGTTGTGGTAAAGATTTAATAGGAATCTGAGAGCAACCTTTTTACGCAGACGGTGGTGGGTATGTGGAATGAGCTGCCAAAGGAGGCAGTTGCATGTAGAAACTACATTTAAAAGACATTTGGACAAGAACATGGAAAGGAAAGGGTTAGAGAGATATGGGTCAAAAGCAGGCGGGAAGGGCTAGTGTTGATGGGGCACCTTGGTTGGCATGGGTAAGTTGGGGCAAATTTCCATGCTGTATGAATCTATAACTATGTATCTTTCCATTGGCAGGATGCAAATTTTGCAGGAAAAATTAGAAAGCTTGCCAATGCCACAGGCAACTTTACATGTGAAATTTATATTGTGTATATTTGTTCACAGGGTGTGGCTATTGCCAGCAAGACCAGTATTTATTGCCCATACCCACTTGTTCCTTGAATCTGCGGTAACAAAGGAGTCTCCTTGCTGTCTGCCGCAGGGAAAGTAATCACCAGGGTCCTCTGCAACAAATTACTACAAATTCTTCTTAAGTTATTACACAGCGTAACCGGTAAGTAAAATCCCAGCAGATCATTAGCCCTGTCAGCAAGGATGAAAAATCCTCTCGTAAGTCAACAGCACTAAAGAGTTTCTAATCCTTGGACATCAAGGAGACTTCCTTGACTGTTGTATTTTCCATTATGCTTTTAGGAGATACCCCAAATATTTGTCTAATTCTGCAAAGAAAAGTGTGGAAATTAAAAACTATGAGGGAGTATTGCAAGGTTTTGTTTTAAATAACCTTCCCCACCCCGTCCCCCTCCATCACAGTCACTCCTTCTCACAATTTTAACAAGTCGGAACAAAGTCTCTGTTTCTGATTCCAGCAAACAATATGTGCGCACTAGGGTCCACACAGCAGGTGTTGACTTGCTCTGCATTGTGCAGCAGAAACACGTACAGTTCAGAAAGCAGATGAGTTCTCCCAAGTCAATTGACTCACTGAGCCAGTATGGAACAGCAATCTTCCCCTCACCATCACACCGCCCCATCCCCCACTCCACCTCACGACTCTCTATTTTCAGCCTATTGCTATTCAGAGCTCCTCGGAGGCATCTGAAAGTCATTCTACTGGGTGGTATAGGGGGTGGGGGAAACATCTGCTTGAGTTGCAGATAAAGTGGCCTCACAACATCAACCCCCCATCACTACATCTCTGGGGTTGCACAGTCCTTTAATTCACAAACGTTCCCAAAGCCTGGCAACCAGCTTTTCTTCGATATGTAAACAAAGAGAAAATAATGTTTCTGTTGTTTTGCTCAATCATTCTGTGAAGATATTTTTCAATACTGCGTTAATTTAGAGTTGCGTGTTCAATGTACATCGTCCTCTTATGGGCCTGTCCCACTTAGGCAATTTTTTTAGGTAACTACAGGTGACTATTTTATCACCATATGTTCGCCAGTGGTTGCCGGTAGTGGTCTCCTCAGTTGCGCAAAAAGACGTAGCGTCTTTCTGGTCGCCGCTAAATTTTCAACATGTTGAACATTTTTCGGCGACAGTGGGTTTGATGCCAATGAGTGTAGCTTGACTTCTCCTGACGTAGGTGCTGTCGTAGATTGTCGCCAGGATGACGTAGGTTGTCGCTGGTTTTTCGGCAATCTGCTACGACCATGACAGTTGCCGGCAGTTGCCTAAAATATCGCCGTGGGATAGGCCCATTAGTTCAATAACTGGTCCGTCTTGTAGTGGGGGAACTACATTTCAACACTGGAGAGTGAAGGGGGATAGGTGGTGGCCTTTCACCTCAGTTTCAACTCCAAGCCCATATAAAAACTTCTGTTGTTTGTTCGGAAGGGTCCTTTGAAATAATTATTTGGGTTGAGACAATATGAAATGGTGCACAGCACAAAACCAATTCTAATTCAAGATCAGTTGTAGGGTCCTGGGAGGTAGATAGTAGTTCAGCAGTAGTTCTCTGGTGTAGTAGGATGATTCAGTTGCCTGGTTACAGCTGGCAAAAAACCGTCCCCAAAGCTGGTGGTGTGCATTTTCACACAGTTGTGGAGCAGAGGGATCTAGGAGTACAGGTGCACAGTTCCCTGAAAGTGGCGTCACAGGTAGATAGGGTGATAAAGAAGGCTTTTGGTACATTGCCCTATATCCGTCAAGAGTATTGAGTATAGAAGTTTGAACGTTATGTTACAGTTGTATAAGATGTTGGAGAGGCCACATTTGGAGTATTGTGTTCAGTTTTGGTCATCCTGCTATAGGAATGATGTCAGTAAACAGGAAAGAGTGCAGAGAAAATTTACGAAGATGTTACCAGGACTCGAGCGCCTGAGCTGTAGGGAGAGTTTGGGCAAGCTAGTACCACAAGAGTTTAAAGGGTGAACATAGGTGTATAAAATGATGAGGGGAATTGATAGGATGAATGTTCAGAGCCTTTTATCCAGTGTAGTGGAATCAAGAACCGGAGGCAATAGGTTAAAAGTGAAAGGGGCGAGATTTAATATGAACCTGAGGGCAAGTTTTAGAGGGTGGCGAGTATATGGAATGCATTGCCAGAGGAGGTAGTTGCAGCAGGTACAATAACAACATTTAAAATACACTTGGACAGGTACATGGATGGGAAAGGTTTAGAGGGATATGGACCGAATGGGATCAGCTGGCTGGCTTACCAGAAGGGGAAACAATATTGCAGTTCCTCGACATTTGGGTTGAAACCCAATTTGGGGTCTAAGCAGTTGAAGATTTACTTTGCATTTAACTGTGCTATACATGACTATGAATGCCTGATAGTGAGTCCATTTCCAGGCAATATACTCACTTTCCTTAATAAAGATATTAATTTAATATGACCATCGTTCACATGTAACATTTTGCAATGTATTACCTCCATTAGTTTATTTTATTTTTCCTGACTAGCACTTGACATCCCATTCAAACTACAAGATGAGCTTTTCAGCACGGTGTAAGGTGTACAGTCTGAAAGTCCATGTCTAACTTAATGCTCTCTTCCCTTTGATCACAATTTGGTCACAGTTATAACACCACTATCCTGTCAACAGAAAGTGGTTTTGTGCAGGCGCTGACATAAAAATAGCAGTATCATTTAGGAGTCGGGCCAGATCTGAATCCTGGTGGCACTTGCAGTCTAAGATCCTCTCCAGCAAACCAATCCCCATCACTCAGGTTTCTGTCAGCTGGAGTACAGCACCAGGCAGATAGGAAGCTATGACTGAAAAGTATTTATGGCTTTTTTGGGTTCCTTTGCTTTTCGAGTCTTTTCAGTATTAAAGAAAATAAAAACTTCCCGCAAGAAATTGCAGTGAATTGTGGACGCAGCCCAGAAGCATCAAACAAACCAGCCTCCCTTCCATTGACACCATTTATACCTCAAACTGCCTCGGCAAGGCCAGCAGCCTATTTATGGACGCGTCGCACCCTGGCCACTCCCTCTTCTCCCCTCTCCCATCAGGCAAAGGCTATAGAAGTGTGAAAATGCACACCACCAGCTTTGAGGACAGTTTCGTGCCAGCTGTAACCAGGCAACTGAATCATCCTACCACACCAGAGAGCAGTGCTGAACTACTATCTACCTCTTTGATGACCCTCAGACTTTGCTGGCTTTACCTTGCACTAAACTTTATATACATCAATGATTTAGATGAAGGGATTCAAAGTAACATGAGCAAATTTGCAGATGACGCAAAGCTGGATGGCAGTGTGAACTGTGCGGAGGATGCTATGAGGATGCAGGGTGACTTTGACAGGTTGGGTGAGTCGGCGGATGCATGGCAGATGCAGTTTAATGTGGATAAATGCGACGTTATCCACTTTGGTGGCAAAAACAGGGAGGCAGATTATTATCTGAATGGTGTCAAGTTGGAAAAAGGGGAAGTACAAAGAGACCTGGGGGTCTTTGTTCATCACTCACTGAAAATAACCATGCAGGTACAGCAGGCAGTGAAGAAAGCTAATCAAATGTTGGCCTTCATAACAAGAGGAGTTGAGCATAGGAGCAAAGAGGTCCATCTGCAGTTGTACAGGTGAGACCACACCTGGAGTATTGTGTGCAGTTTTGGTCTCCAAATTTGAGGAAGGCCATTCTTGCTACTGAGGAAATGCAGCGTAGGCTCACAAGGTTAATATATTGATAGAATGGAGCAGCTGGGCTTGTATACTTCGGAATTTAGAAGAATGAGAGGGGATCTTATTGAAACATATAAGATTATTAAGGGATTGGACACGCTAGAGGCAGGAAATATTCCCGAAGTTGGGGGAGTCCAGAACCAGGGGCCACAGTTTAAGAATAAGGGGTAGGCCATTTGGTACCGAGATGAGGAAAAACTTTTTCACCGAGAGAGTTGTGAATCTGTGGAATTCTCTGCCTCTGAAGGCAGTGGAGACCAATTCTCTGGATGCTTTCAAGAGAGAGTTAGATTGAGCTCTTAAAGATAGCGGAGTCAGGGGAAATGGTGAGAAGGCAGGAAAGGGGTACTGAATGTGGATGATCTACCATGATCTCAGTGAATGGCAGTGCTGGCTCGAAGGGCCGAATGGCCTACTCTGCACTTATTGTCTATTGTCTGCATACATTGTAAATAGATCGATTGCAATCATGTATTGTCTTACTGCTGACTGGTCAGCATGCAGCAAAAAGATTTTCACTGTACCTTGGTACACGTGATGATGAAGCCTAAACTGAACTGATTACCCAATTTGATAAAGTCATACAGTAATGGGCCTGTGCCACAGGCGATTTCTTTCAACGACTGCCGGCGACTGTCATAGTCGTAGCAAGTTGCTGAAAAACCGGCAACTGGACCCCCCTATGACAATATCTACGACAATGTCTACAACAACCTACCACCTATTTGACATCAAGCTACCATCGACCAATTAGGACAACCACCTACGACTACACCTACAACAACCTACATCCACCCACGACAAGCTGCGACAAGGTATGACCCTGTCGGCGACAACTGAAGACAACTTCAATCGCCGGTACCTGTAGCCGTTTGATGTAGGTAGTCGCCAATGGAATTCGCTGAAGTCGGCACCGGCGACAACCTGCGTCATCCTGACGACAACCTACAGCATCACCTACGTCGGGAGAAGTCAAGCTACGCTCAGTGGCATCAAGCCAATTGTCGCTGAAAAGTTTTAAACATTTCAAAATCCAGCGGCGACCAGAAAAACCCTATGATTCTTTGGGCGACTGAGGAGGCTACTCACAACCACACATGGACACCCCAGCTACCATGTGGCTGTTTCGGAGCAGGAGCCTTCTTCAGACTTGACAATGTTTTAGGTCAGGACTTCATCAGACTGAAGAAAGGTCCTGACCCAAAGCACCGTCTGTCCTTTTCCCTCCACAGATGCTGCTTGGCCTGCTAAGCTCCCACAGCATTTTGATTTCTCCTAAACACAATGTCTCAGTGAATCTGCCATCTGAGCTGTTGCATACAGTCGTACATTTGAGGAAGGATATGCTTGCAGTATATTTGATAAAATAAAAATTTGGTGCGTTAATTCTACTGAGTAAAATATTGGAGAGTGAGAAAACATTGGAGTGGATATTACTAAAATGACAACACCACAGAGAATATGGAACTGATAGAATCATTTGGTTTATTTCAGCTCATAAATCCAGAACAATGAACACCTCGTTAAATAAGCTGAATGGACTAAATGAATCTCAGAGTGAATCAGAGAATGGTTGATATCTGGAACATACTGGCAAAGGAGGTGGTGGGATCAGATACAATCACGATGTTTAACAACCAACTAGACGGATGATTCAATTGGCAAGGCTTGGAAGGACATGGTCCTAAAGTGGGCAAATGGGATTAGTGCAGATGGCAAAAGGTCAGCATTGACATGGTGGGCGAAAGGGCAGTTTTCTATGCTCTACAATTCTTTGATGGTGTGTCTATGACTGTGTAACAAGGCGATGGCAAATCAATAAACAATGGAAAGACATGGGTTCAGAAACAGCCCGTGGCTGATGTGATGCTGAGGTTGTAATTCGCCAGCCTTGGTTCAAGAGTGGCTATATTACTATAGATAAGCACATCTTAGATACAGTACAAGTGTATAGAAATAGTACATTGAGACAGTGTACAAAAATCACCAGGTTTGGTGCCATTTTCGAGTCCCAATTGTTATGTGCAGAGTTCCTAACCTGGCCATGAAGGCCCGTTGCCTTGGCGGCGTTGCAGGGTCGGCCTGGCCAAGCATAGCCGTTGGTGTCCTCCACTGCTCTGTGCAGCTGCAGGTCGCATCCAGACTGTGTGCTCAGCTACTTGGAACGGCATTCAATCCAGCCGAACCCCAAGTTGCTGCAGAGCCTCCAGCGGCCCACTCCACCATTGAGGTGTACAGCGCTGTTTCCTGCAGTCAGTCTGCTTGCATGCCCTCTGTTCCTCACGACCACTGCCTCCACCTCCTTGTGTATCTTCCCCCACCTTTCCGGGTCTCGGGAACATGCAGGGAAGGACTCGACGGTTCACGCCTTGGGGATGGTGGGCAAGCTAGGCCGGTTGCCGGGGGATACGCAACTGGGGGACACATTCAAACAGCACATTCAGAGTTTGCAAGTCAGTGTCACAGTATACACATTCAACATAGTATGGGGTAAATGTTGCAAATAATAAAATCAAATTTTCCAACCTCTCTTACTTCATTTATCTTTTAGAAAATAAATCAAAATATAATTCATTTTTATTGGACTACTAGCGCCAGCTCTTGTTCATTAAATTCTGAACAGCAATCTGACTAAGGATCAAATGACCATTAGTTGCAGCTTCATTATGGAGTGCTTGATGCCTTGTAAATGCTTTTACTGGATCTATGTCTTGTCATCTCAAAATCTGTTTCTTATATTGTAGATTTTGTGTATAGTCATAAATTCAGTATTTTTGCTGTTATTCTGATGTACAAAGTAATTCCCACAACATATTACGTTAATTTTTTTATTTTTTTAAAGTGATTGTACATTTCTTACTCGCTTCAACAAATGGGCATTCAAAGTCTCTACTGTACACTGTACACAGCTCGATTGTAATCATGTATAGTCTTTCCGCTGACTGGATAGCACGCAACAAAAAGCTTTTTGCTGTGCCTGTACGTGACAATATAGTAAACTAAGCTAAACTAAACTAGAAATTAAAGTTAAACACAATGTGGAGACAGGCACGCAGGAGAGATTGGGATTTTTTGAGAAAAATCTGTGGAGGATGGCGAGAAAGTGGATTTCTGGACTGAGGTCATGAGAAGGTTGAGAATCTGTCCCTATTTTGCATTCAAGAGACTGCTTCAAATATACAGGTGTGTAACTAACAAATTCCCTTAATACTAACAGATACCCAAGAGCATGGGTGGCCCACTCTTGAACCTTGTTAACCTCAGATAAAATTCTGGGCATTTTTAGCCTATAAAGTTGTGAAAGCAAGACCACCCATATTGAAAGCGCAGCCTCACCCTCCTTGGACCCGTTAGAATAGAACACCCTACAATCGTGCCATGATTCTTTCCACACAAAAAAACACGCTGCTTTCCGAGAATAACCTTTCCTGAAATGCTTGTGGTGGCAGTGGCAACGGCTGTGTGAGAGAAGCCAGCTTTTCAGCAGATATATATTTTTTTTACAGCAGACAGGTGAAGCACAATGTTAGTTGATTTAGTAAGTTATAGTTGGGTGGGCATGCATATTTATCTTCAAACACTTTCTGAGATCACTGTGAAAACTTGCTCGGAGCGGAACAACTGAATGCCGTCCAACTGCAGTGCGGTACCAGTTTCTGAACCGTAATTTGTTTTATGCGAAGTTCTATTCTTGACAAGCTCCAGGCTCTGTCAACATACATCCTCCTCTAATAACCTTGGCCACAGAGCCTTATTCACACTAGCAGGCTCCTGCTGATTATAATGTATGAACTTTAATTTCCAACAATGTTGCTGCTCAATATCCAGCACTGGATGTTGGGCCAGAAGGTTGTGCATGTTACCTAACATACTTTCAGCAACTTGTGCTGGAGCCTGCCACCTTTTCAGTGGGAGTTGGTTCCCACATACTGCTCTGACCTCAAAGGATAACTGACCTCGTACCAACTCCCCTGTAAAATGAAGAGAGGGGAACCGAGGTGTTGAGTGGGATCTGAGAAACAGAGGACTTAATTGTTGCAGGTTCTTTCGCTGCATTTGGCAATCACATGAATAAAGTGGATTTGCTGGTTTGCGGCAGTAATTGAAAGGGGGGTGTAGGGGCCGCTAGAGTTTGTTTTACTTAGTGAAATTTGTTCCTTATTTGTCTGCTGATTCTGCATATGGATAGCTAGAATATTTCCTGTTGTTAAGCTCATTGTTTCATGCCCAGACATATGTTAAAATCAATGCAGTGCAGTAAACTATGCAAATAAAAATATTTACAACCAACATTTTCATTTTCAAACAAAAAATGCAATCAAAATTGAAAAGGACATGAACTGAGTATTTACACCCATGCCAATATAAAAATACCTCCCCCACACTTATTCACACCTCACATGATCCCACCTGTTTATTTATTTTTGTTGTGTCGTGCAGTGTGTGGCCCATCTTGTGCTGTGTGTCCTCTCTCCGTTCATTCATCCGAGTAACAAACAGGTCAGCATTACCTCTGCACTGCTCTCTGCTCTGAACAGCACCCTTCACATTCTGCTGGCACCGCAGAGCAGCTGAAGCACAGGGAACCTTTCAGCAGTTCTGCTTTGAAATGGCAACAGTGCTCACTACAGTTATTCCAGTTTCCAACCCTCTGTTGCCAGAGTGTAGTTCATGGATGTGGTCCAGGACCACGAGGAAGGTGGGAATCATTACTGTGCACACTTCTAAAGAACCTTACAGCAATATTTGCTGAGGTAACCAGATTAAAAGTCTGACATTTTCCCCTTGCGGCTGTGTTTTTTTGATATTTCGCCCCTTTTTTTATTTCTCCATTTTTCACCCCTTTTCACCTTGCATATAACCACACGCGTTTACTTCCCTTGGCTATCTATCTCACAGTATAACGGGTGAATTCCAGTAGGGAATTGAATGCAAGAAGGCATTGCAACCAGATTTAATCTGGTCAAGAATAAGAAAAAGGCATGGGACAAGTATAGGCAGCTGGGATCAAGTGTATCCCTGGGGGGGTTTCGACAACTGAGAAGCATGCTAAAAAAAGAAATCAAGAGGGCAAAAAGGGGACAGGAGATAACTCTGGCAGTTAATATTAATAGATAATCCCAAGAGATTTTATGTACATTAAGAGGAAAAGGATAATCAGAGAGAGAATGGGGCCCCTCAGAAATCAAAGCAGTTAACTCTGTGTGGAGCCACAGGATATGGGCAATGAGTATTTCTCTGTTTTTGCCGTGGAGAAAGACATGAAGAGGGGGAACTTGGGTCAGTCAATAGAAGGGTCTTGAGGGCAGTCAGTATTACGTATTAGGTCGAGGAGGTGCTGAACTTCCTGATGCATATGAAGGTGACAAATCTCTCGGGCCTAAACAGATAAGTTCCGCATGGTAGGCTACTCTGGAAGGTTAGATCGCGTGGGATCCAGGGAGAGACAGCTGCCTGGATGGAAAATTGGCTTTGTGAAAGGAAGCACAGGGTGATAGTGGAAGGTTTTTTCCGGACTGGAGGCCTGTGACCGGTGGTGTGCCTCAGGGTTCAGTGCTGGGCCCATTGCTGTTTGTCATTTATATCAATGATTTGGATGGGAACGTACATCATGAGAAAATGATTACTAAGTTTGCAGATGATACTAAAGTGGGTGGTATTGTAGATAGTGAAGAAGATTGTCAAAACTTGCAGCAGGATCTTCATCAGTTGGGCAGATGGGCTGGGGAATGGTTGATGGAGTTTAATACAGAGAAGTGTGAGGTGTTGTATTTTGAGAAATCTAACCAGGGCAGAACCTACCCAGTGAATGACAGGGCTCTGGGAAGTGTTGGAGAGCAGAAGGATCCAGGAGTGCAGGTAAATAGTTCCTTGAAAGTGATGTTGCAGGTAGATAGGGTGGTCAAGACATTTCTGAAGCCGCATTTCGAGTTCAGTTTTGGTCACCCTGCTATAGGAAAGATGTTGTCAAACTGGAAAGGGTGCTGAGAAGATTTACGAGGATGTTGCCAGGACTCGAGGGCCTGAGCTCTAGGGAGAGGTTGAGCAGGCTAGGACTTTATTCCTAGGAGCCCAGGATGCTAAAGGGTGATTTAATAGAGGTGTATAAAATCATGAGATTAATAGATACAGTAAATGCATAGAGTCTTTCACCCAAACTAGGGGAATCAAATTTAAATGAAGGGGGAAAGATTTAATAGGAACTTGAGGGTCAACGTTTTTATACAAAGGGTGGTAGGAAGGACATCCTTGCTATTGAGGCAGTGCAGCCTGGGTTCACCAGGTTAATCCCCGGTATGGCGGGACTGTCATATGAGGAAAGATTGGAAACACTGGGCTTGTATTCACTGGAATTTAGGATGAGGGGATCTTATAGAAATATGTACAATTATAGAAAGACTGGTCAAGCTAGATGCAGGAAAAATGTTCCCAATGGTATGTGAGTCAAGTACCAGGGGCCACAGTCTAAGAATAAAGGGGAGGTCATTAAAACTGAGATGAGAAAAAAAACATTTTCACCCAGGGAGTTGTGAATTTGTGGAATTCTCCGCTACTGAAGGCAGTGGAGGCCAATTCACTGGATGAATTTAAAAGAAAGTTAGAGCTCTAGGGGCTAGCAAAATTAAGGGATATGGGGAGAAGGCAGGCACGGGTTACTGATTGTGGATGATCAGCCATGATCACAATGAATGGCGGTGCTGACTCGAAGGGCCAAATGGCCTCTTCCTGCATCTATTTTCTATGTTTCTATGTTTCTATATGGAACAAGCTGCCAGAGGAAATAGTCGAGGCAGGTACTATCACAATTTTCAATCTTGTTCTCAGCAAGATTCTGAATTGGTGGCTCTCCTGGTAACATGGTTCCTGCTCACTTCCTAGTCCCTGTTGATAGCCACAGCAGGCCAACAGGCTACAGGGATTTTTTTTTAGCAATGCTGGGATTTAGAAAAAATGGAATATACCAGTGTTTGAGTACAGGAGCAGGGAGGTTCTACTGCAGTTGTACAGCGTCTTGGTGATGCCACACCTGGAGTATTGCGTACAGTTTTGGTCTCCTAATCTGAGGACATTCTTGCTATGGAGGGAGTACGGAGAAGGTTCGCCAGACTGATTCCTGGGATGACAGGACTTCCATATGAAGAAAGACTGGATGGACTTGGCTTGTACCCGCTGGAATTTAGAAGATTGAGGGGGGATCTCATAGAGACTTACAAAATTCTTCAGGGGTTGGACAGGCTAGATGCAGGAAGATTGTTCCCAATGTTGGGGAAATCCAGGTCAAGGGGTCACTGTTTAAGGATAAGGGGGAAGTCTTTTAGGATCGAGATGAGAAAATCATTTTTCACACAGAGAGTGGTGAATCTGTGGAATTCTCTGCCACAGAAGGTAGTTGAGGCCAGTTTGTTGGCTATATTTAAGAGGGAGTTAGATATGGCTCTTGTGGCTAATGGGATCAGGGTGTATGGAGAGAAGGCAGGTACAAGATACTGAGTTGGATGATCAGCCATGATCATATTGAATGGCGGTGCAGGCTCGAAGGGCCGAATGGTCTACTCCTGCACTTATTTTCTATGTATCTATGTTTCTAAAATTCAGGTGATGAAATAGAAGCTACTTCACAGCCAAGTTCGTACATAAAATGTCCTTTCACCTTGCAACATTTTCAGGCCATGCAGCAGGGCAATGGGGTGCATTTTACCACTTTGACCTGTCAGCATTCACCTTGCCCTTCAGCAGCACTGATCCATGTTCAGGACAAACAATGGCCAATTTTCCTAGTTAAATCGGGATAAAGAACTGGGGGCTGCGTAAAGCCACATTTTTGATTTGCGTTACCAGCCAGTGAGAAATCCCAAGTTCGGTTCCAATGTGAAGTTCAGGACTAACTCATTTTCTATCCACTGTGAACATTTTTCCTGTTATTGTTTCAAAACACTTCAATGTGAGCATTTATGTGTGTGAGGCACTGTGCTGACCATTAAAACACAATGCTATACTAAACATTGGGCAGATTTGTGATTTGTTCTAAGGTCCCAGATCTGTGTTCCATGTGGATATGTTTGCCTAATTATTTTCCTTTTTGATTCATCGTGATCGTAAAGATCATTTTAAGGATTTTAGTAAAGATCTTTTAGTGCCTGAATATATTCCCAAAAATATTTTATTTTCAGGTAGAAAGCGATTGTTTATTGAAAATAAAACAGAGATTGTGCTTTAAATGAGTTGGGCTTGAGAAGAGGAGGGAGGGCATGCTCCCAACAATACTGCAATGGTCATTGAACCAGAAGACAGATTAACTTTGTATTCATGTAAACAGAAGAACATTGCCATCTACTGGGAATCGGAGGTAATGTATAAGCCTTTCCATGTAAGCATTTCCGGACACTGAGCTTGCCTTGTGAAGTTCCAAAGGAAACTTGAGTCCGTGTAGTCGGGAAGAGATTAGGTTTGTTATAGAATCGTAGATTTATAAAGCACAGAAACAGTTCCTTCGGCCCAACTCGTCCATGCTGACCAATACGCCCCATCTATGTTTGTCCCATTTGTTCCTCCAAAACTTTCCTACCCATGTCCCTCTCCAAATATCTTTCAAATGTTGTTATTGTGTCCACCTCAAGTACGTCCTCTGGCAGCCCACTGAACTAGTGGGCTAATAACACAGCTGCTCTGAAAGGATGGAGGGAGAAGTGATGCCTGGAGCATTGAAGGGGCAGGATGTAAACAAGGAAGGGAAAGTGACCTATGATATATTCTCAGGAGATTCCAGGGTTGATGGCATTACTATGGGAGGTAAAGCCATTATTGAAGATAACCTGGAATTAACCAATGGAGAAAGCATCAATGGGTTGGAGGCGCTCCAGGAAAGTCAAGATGCCATTAAATATTGTGACAAGCAGAAACAGTGATCCCTATGGGGATCCGATCAACCTGACGATCAAATGGCAATTAATCCTTTATGTTTAATTTAGGGTGCAGATAATGCCCTATTAGTTGTGCCAACGGAGACACAAACATCATGCTCTCTGGGCAAGGTGGGGGTTTAATAGAAATCTGCCATTCTATCTCTTGAGCCTAATTCACCATGCAATTAGATTGTGACCAGCTTGAACTCCACATAGCCAACTTCACTAGATAATCCTTGGTATACTTGTCTCACACAAATTAATGAATCACAGTTCTGTAACTTTCCATTGGTCCTGCCACAACATGGCCAAAACATTGGGTCAGAAGTTCCAGATTTTTAGAACTTCAAGTGTGAACAAGTCCTTCCTCTCATCACGGCTCAATTATTCTGCCCTATTATTCTGAAAATTTTCATGGGCTTCCTACCAGAGAAAGTAATTTCTCCTTCTGCATATAACCAATTCCTTAACTCGGTCTTCTACACCAGGAGAAAACAGGCAAGATCTGTTTATCATTATTTTAACTTATCAGAACAAGTATTATTCTGCTCAGAGCCTTCTCCAAGATATATTCTTCCTGATGAGAAGTTGTCGAACAGTAACAACATTTACATTTCCAGTGATGGGAAAATTGGTCCTCATGATAGAGGTTAATCGAAGATCTGTATAACAGTAACATAACATGTTTCTGACTGTAAAGCAGAGTTGTTGTAATAAAGGGCTGCATTGTTTTGGTTCTTTTCATTTTCCTGTACACTTTATCTACCACGGTTTTGTATTTGAACCACCTAAATATCTCAATTTTGCTTTTTATTGTTTCTAAGCTCTCACCACAGAAAATACTCTGATTTAGCTTTCTTCAGACCAGCCCGAGTACCATTACACATTCCCACGTTAAATGCCATTGGTCACAATCTCCTTCCTTTACCTCGAAGGAGATGCGATTTTTTCCCACATTGGATCTCCGTCCCCACTGCGACCTAACATCGTGGAGTTGGCGGCCTTTCCTAGAGACCAACCCGGCGCTCCAATCTGCAGGAGTCTGCGGGACTTTAACATCACGGAGCTTGCGATCCCTTGGCCGGGGATTGAAGCTCCAACTGCGGGGCATGTAGACTATAATTTGAAGCCCGCGGTCTCTGGTAAGAAGAGGCTCGACTCGGGAGCTCCATGCCACAGAGAGAGTTTCAATCGCCCCGATGCAGGAGTTTTGATCACCCTGACGGGGGCTTCGATCGTCGGCTGCAGGGGCTTTGATTGCCCCGACCACGGATGGTTTGGCTGCCCCGACCGCGGGAGAACAAAGAGGAAGAAGACGGAGCTTTATTGCCTTCCATCACAGTGAGGAATGTGGAATCCACAATGGTAGATGTTTATGTTAACTTTTATGTGGTTGTGTGTCTTGTTGCTTTTCACTTAGTATAGCTGCATGGTAACTCAAATTTCACTGTACTTTAATTGGTACATGTGACAATAAACGAACCTTGAAACCTAGAAACCTTGAATAAAGTCCTCTCTGGCCCAACCTTTTCCTAGAACTCAGGCCCGGACAAGTCTCATGGACAAGTAAGTTTGGAGAGAGTAGCAATGTTACAAAATTTTGAGATTTTAAAAATCAAGTCTGCAATTTATCCCATTAGATAAAGCATAAAAATAAGTTTATTTTGACACCTAATTCACTTTCATATCTTCATTATTAAAAAAGTTATGGGCATGTTCATACTCGGAAATTAGCAACTTGTTTCCTATTGCTTTTCTCTTGACTTAACACAGAAGTTGTGATCGAGGGCAGTTAAAAGCCCATAACGTTCTTAAAAATTAAGAGAACTGAAATACATTTTCAGTAATTATAGATTGAAGCATTCTGAAACAAATATGAAACAATCTTACTTGGATGACCTGAAATTAAAGCATATAATTAGTTAGTTACCCAATTGTAGCTAATTACAAAATTCAATTACTACATCTAAACATCTATCCATTTCTTAAGAAAAAATTAACATTTTTTTTAAAGCCTAAGTGTCCAAATAACATTCACACAAGAATTCACAATATAACATGATTTTTAAATCTAATTGTCATTAATTTATAGGCCAAATTGAAGGAATTTAGTGTTTAATGCCCGTAGATTAATGGCCATTTAAATCAGCTTGCGAGTGTGATTTTCTGGAACGCGATGGGTTGGAACGTTGCGGTTGCGTTGAATTTAAACCCCATATCAGGAGGAAAAATTCTGCTGGTTCGTATGGGGGCTAAATCACTGTTTCGCAACATGAAATATTGATTAAGGTCATCTAAACAAACAAGTTTATATGAATAAAGAAATAACTTTCATTTACCTGTCCCCTACTCCGCCCCGTTGTCGGCGTTCATGGCATTAGGAGCTAATTTTTATTTTACTGCAGCGCTGAAATAGTCATCTGAATCTAAAGCTTCAATACTGTGCAGTATGAGCACAAGCTATTCCCTGTTTATTATTTTCACAACTCTCGTCCCTTAATATCCCTTTGCTGTTTATTATAACTCTTGTAGTCTGTAGAATTTCTCCTTATTAAAGCAAGATGTGGATTTATACAGAACTAATATGAATGAAAATCAATGGGTAAAACCTAACAAATACTTAGCTGGTGCTGGATGTTTCAAACCAGCTTTCCAATTGACAAAACCAGACATTTTAAAGTTATTTGGGTCCTAGAAACATGGATAAAATCATAGAAAATAGGTGCTGAGGGAGGCCATTTGGCCCTTTGAGACTGCACTGCCATTCATTGTGATCATGGCTGATCATCCGCATTCAGTAACCCGTGCCTGCCTTCTCCCCATATCCCTTGATTCCGCTAGCCCCTAGAGCTTGTCCTCTCTTGAGATCTTTAAGTCAGACTTAATAATCTACAGCATGGTTATTTAGTGTCAAGGAAATCCATCTCAGCTACTGGAATTAAATGTTTGAAGTGAGCAAACTAAAGATATGTCAGAAGACTAATGTAGATAGCTTCCCTCAGACAACCTTTTTCACATCAGATCAAAGTTTTGATGTTGGGAGATATTAGCATTCCATATTATAAAACACTGATATGCCATATCTGTGCCTTGAATGAATTGCTGGTGTTTGCACATTGCACATCGACTTAATTTTTGAAAAACAACCTTCTTCGTCCATGATTCAGCTTTTGGAGATAATGAACATGTATTTAAGACTGAATTCAGACTGCCAGGAATCCATAATAACTTCACCACTGCAATTTAATGGATCTATGAGTTAATTAATTGTTTATGAAACTATGTATGCCCAACTCTCACACACACACACACACACACACACACAAACACATATACACACACACACACACACACACACACACACACACACACACACACACACACACACACACACACACACACACACACACACACACACACACACACAAGCACAAGCACAAACACACACACACATCACTTTCAATCATTTTACACACCTGGCTAAACTTCGTATATGAAACATAAATATGTGTTAAAGGAAATTATAAATTTGGTCTCGGAAGCTCTTCACCACTGTGGTGTTATCCTTGGATCTGTTATACATTGACTGCTACAATTCACCATCAATTTATTATTAGCATGGTAGAAGGCAAGATATGACCTTCCATTATCTAACAATGATGACACTTCACTGACATAAAATGCTTAAGTATCAATCTCTAAAAGTAAACGTAATAGTGTAAAGCAATGCGTTTATGTGGTTGCAGCCTCAAGTGTATCGACCTGCCTTAGAATGTTCATTGGTGGGCATTGAACAGGGTGCAGAGCTCAATGGGTGAATAGAGCCATCACATAGTCTGTCTGATGTGCATTAAATTCTGAAAAATAACTTCATGTTTTACGTGCTATCGTCTTGTTAGCAACAGAGGAACATATAGGTAAAAATGTGCAGCAGGGGCAGCACAGTGGTAGAGTTGTTGCCTTACAGAGCTGGAGGCCCGGGTTCAATCCTGACTACGGGTCCTGTCTGTATGGACTTTGTACGTTCTCCCTGTGACAGTATGGATTTTCGCTTGGTGCTCCGATTTCTGCCCGCTTTTGAAAGATGCACAGATTTGTAGATCAATTGGCTTCTGTAAATTGTCCCTAATGTGTAGGATGGAACTAATGTATGGGTGATCATTGGTGGGCGCGTACTCAGTGCGCCAAAGGGCCTAGTTCTATGCTGCGTCTCTAAACTAAACTGAACAAAACAATGTGATTGTATGTCTCAGATTTTGAAATGTGCAACAGAATGCCAAAGGCAACTTTGATTTTGAGATATTTTTAGTTTAGTTTAGTTTAGAGAAACAGCACGAAAACAGGCCTTTCGGCCTATCAAGTCCTCACCGACCAGCGATCCACACCCATTAACACTATCTTACACTAGGGACAATTTTTACATTTATACAAAGCCAATTAACTTACAATCCTGCACGCCTTTGGAGTGTGGGAGGTAACCAAAGTTCTCAGAGAAAACTCACGCAGGTCATGGGGAGAACGTACAAAATTTGTACAGACAAGCACCCGTAGCCAGGAGTGAACCCGGGTCTCTGGCACTGTAAGCACTGCAACACAACCACTGCGCCACTGTGCTGACTAAAATAAATTGAACAAAGAAATGAATCAGTGAAAACAGAACATGCTGAGGATACTTGGGTGGTCAGGCAACATATGTGGAGAAAGAAACAGAGTAAATATTTCAGGTCAATGGCCCATCGGAGCCAATGAAAGGTCATTAACCTGAAAAGTTAACTCTCTCACTTTCCACAGATGTCGACTCATCTGCTGAGTATCCCCAGCATTTTAGAGGCATAGAGTTATTGAGTAATACAGAACAGAAACAGGCCCTTCTGCCCAACGTGTCCACGCTGACCAAGATAACCCATCAAAGCTAGACCTATTTGCTAAATTTTGGGCCATATCTCTCTAGACCTTTCCTACCCATGTGCCCATCCGAGTTTCTTTTAAATGCTGTTATAGTACCTACCACAAATATCTCCTCTGACAGCTTACCCCATATACCTACCACCTACTGAGTGAGACTTTTGACCCCCCCAGATTCTTTCCCTTCTCACCTTAACCCTCTGACTCTAGATCCCCCTATTCTGTACATTTCTATTCCCCTCATGATTTTACACATGTCTGTAAGATCATTCCTCAGCCTCCTTTCCATCCAAAGAATAAAGCTTTAGCTTGCCCAACCTTCCCCTATAGCTCAAACCCCCAAGTCCTAGTAATGTAGTTGTAAATCTTCTGTGCACTCTTCCCATCTCAATGACATCTTCTCTACAGCAGGTGACCACAACTGAACACAATACTCGACATTTTCTGTTTCTATTTCCAATTTCCAGCGTTTGCGAGGTTTTTTTTGGCATTTCAAAGTAAAAAAATATTTGTTGACCAGTTATCAAAAGGACGAGCTGAAACCCTTGCAAGTAGTTTTCCTGCTTTGACAATCCAGTATGTGGCATCTTGGCTCTGCTAACTGTCAGTACCTGAGGGAATTTGCGGCTCATGCCATTTGGGAAACTGTGTATGATGTAAATGAAAGGACAAGGTCAATGCAGCACCAGGCTGCTGTTTGATCTATCTCAACCACAAACAGCAGCCTCTAGATTCCATTGCCACTTCCCAAGGGCCTCTGAAGGGTTAGGAAGATTAGATGTGAAGTTCCTCCTCAGTACCCGGCCAAGAATTTTAAAGGTCATGTTCCAGGCAATGTATTCCACTCAACCACTATACAGAGATTTAGCCTTGCTCTTTACATGGGGAGTTGAAGTCTCTTTTTCTGGGTTTTTTTTGATTATCAATAAGAAGTCAGATTAATGCCTATTAATAACAGTTATTTGCCAGCATTTGAACATGATACATTAAGGGCGGCATGATAGCTCAGCGGTGGAGTTGCTACCTTGAGTTTATGGTATAACAAGGTAACCAAAACTGAAAACACAATTTTTCCATCATTTCAAAGTATGACGGAACTTTTGTCATATTACTGGACAGATTTTTGATACATTTTCACTTAGTTATAACGAAATATTAAAATACGTTTGTCAGTGTAGTATCTACAAGTATTATCTACTGTGAAAATAAATTATTTTGCAACTCACTATAAGTAGCTACTACTTAAGAGGAGAAAAGATTAACAATGAAATGTTTATTTCATCTGAATGCCAACCTGGTAGAAATAATGTCACCAATGTTAGAGTTTTTTATTTCAAAAATAAACGTTATTCACAATTTAAATAATGTAGAAGAAAACAATGCAAACCTGTTAATACATTCTTAGTGTTGGTACCTACATAGATTAAATGTTGCTAGTTTTACACACAGTAAGATTAGCACATCTTCCTTTACATAGCACCATTGCTACTCATGTGCCCCCCCCCCCCCCCCCCCCGGGGTGATATTCCTTCCTTGTTTGGAAGGAATATCACCCACTGGACAGCCCCTCTAAGTGTAGCAGCAGAAGGATCCTGGGCTGTGGTCTTTCCCCACAGACCTTTCATTCCACCAAGCCTCAGTGCATCCCTCAGCATGCAGTCCTGCAGTCAAGGAAGCCCCAGTCGGCAGCATTCCAGCAGAGACATCGCGCGGTGATGGAAGACCAACAATACAGAGTGTCTTTCACTGAGTTGAAGGTCTTCCTGCAGCACTCAATGTCAGCCTCTGAATGTGTCCCTGGGAAATGCTCGTAAATCAAAGTCCTCTGTTACCCAAGGATGTAAACTATGACAAGGACCGTTGCATCTGTCGCTAGTCTCTCCCTGCAAAAACATATTCTGCATACTTTGGCTCTGTACACAGCCTGATGCAGCCACGAACACAGAGTGGCCATCTGAATGAGAGCAATGTTTGTAGGAGGGAACTGCAGATGCTGGTTTATACCGAAGATAGACACACAGTGTTGAAGTAATTCAACGGGTCAGGCAGCATCTCTGGAGAAAAAGGATGGGTGGCGATTTGGGTCAGAACCCTTCTTCAGACTGAAATTAGAGGGGGGTGGTTTATAGGGGCAGGAATGGGGGGGGGAGAAGTGAAGTTAGGAAAAGGCCAGAGCAAATCACGGCCAGCAACAGATGACCAAGGTAGGATGGAGCGCATAATGGCCTACTGTTGGCTGGGGAAGATGTGATAACGAAGGGATAAAGGTATGCGAACAGTTGAACTAGTAGGACGACTAGGGTGAGGGAGGGGTGGAGCGAGGGATTGCAGGGCTAACGTGAAATTAGTAAAAATCAACGTTTATACTGCTGGGTTGTAAGCTGCCCGTGAAATATGAGGTGCTGTTCCTCCAATTTGCATGTGGCCGCACTGACAGTGGAGGAGGCCCAGGACAGAAAGGTCAGTGTGGGAATAGAAAGGGGAGATAAAATGTTTGGCAACGGCAATGTTCGGGATGCTTTTTCCTCCATTGTCTGTGGAGATGTGCATCGTGACCCATTGTACCTGCTTCATCGTTTAGTTCCAGATGAGCTGAAAGCTGGCCTGGTTGGAGGAGCAAGGGTTGGGCCACACCAGCACTGTCAGGTAAAGCAGTTCCAAGTACACCTCACACCTGATGACTGCGTGCCTACCAGTAATTGAGAGTGATTGCCGCCTCACAGTCCAAATATTTGTTTTATCTTTCCAGTCTGCTCCAGACCATTTTTGTTGCATGCTACAACCCCTCAGAATCAGATCCCCAGAACCTTAGGAAGTCATACCTGATGGTGAAGATGTTGGGGGACCAATTGAACAGTTGCTAAAGAGTATGGCCTCACTCCACTTGTGGTGTACTCTGGCTCCCGATGCCAACTCAAACTGGTTTATAGATGCAGTATAATATGTGGACAGCGAGCTGAAGAAGACAAAATCATCCATGTACAGTGGCTTTGATCTGAGTGCCCCCACTGCCTGGTAAAATCTCACCTCTTATGCTTTTTGGCTTCCTTTTAGATTTGGCAAAGGATTTGTGCAGCACGTAAACAAGACAAGGGTGAGTGGGCAACCTTACCTGACACTGACTTGGCTTGTAATCCATTTCCCACCCATTGATTTGGACTGCACTATGGCTATGTGGGTAGAGTGGCAATATTTTAATTACCAGAGTGATATTTTGAATGCAGATCTGGAAATATGAAACCTCTTTATTTCAAACACTTAGTTCAAGATCATAGTCAACTGTCCATTTAATGTAACCCCATCCAACAAGGACAAACAAGAAGTAAACAAAAAGTGAGAAGTTTTGAAAATTGATTTTAAATTTTGTAGAATAAAAAAATTAGAAATTAAACAGAGTTATATTGACATATTTGACGTTTAAAATATAATGCTCCTAAGTAGATTTGACAGTGATTTTGATTTCTAGAACTCATTGTAGATTTATTTTTTAACTAATAGGGTGATTCGTCAGTAAGTGTCTACTTTGAAGTTTCTGGAAAACCGAAAATAAAACTTAAAATTTTGCAACTTTGAATGTTTGCAACATATTGAAAAATATGTTTGGCGCAAGCTTTTTGAGAATTTAACTTATTTTTTCATTTTTTTCCAGGTTGCCCATTGCATTCTGTCATATCCGTCGCATTTTTATGATGAAACAACACTGTAAAATATAATTGATTTAAGAATATACTATAAAACGCATTGATTTTAAACCTTCGTAACAGTTTACCGCCACATAACTTTTCACCAATTTCCTCTAAAACTATATTAACTTCAGATGAATAGGCTAAAGCACACTATTCAGTTATCAATTACAATTGATAATTATGGTCAGTGTTATTTTACACATTATGAGCCTAAAATGCTCATGTGACTGATATGACGCAGCATGAAGGAAATGATCAATCAAGATCATCTCCATCACGTTGAGTCATATCCATTGCAAGATGGATATGACTAAAACTATCTTGAGGCTCCAACAGTTGCTAAAGGTTGAGAACAGGAAACACCATAATGAACAGGGATTAGTGTTTCCTTGATACTGGTGTTTCATACATTTTTATCATTTTTTTCATGTGAAAATACAAGGCAGCTACCATAGATAGAATCTTGTTTACTCAGGTGAATTTTCAATACACTGTATGATAATTTTGAACAGTTCTCAAAGCAAATACAATACGTGTATAACAATTCTTAAATAACAGTTTTTATCAGTTTAACAGTGTACAGCTTAGTATGAATCAATATAGTCAAGATGTACAAGAATTCCTTTCCAGAAATCTACAGCAACCCGGTGATGCATGTTGGTCACTTTCTGGGGTGTTGGTACCCAAGTTATGACATTATCATAGTCATACCATATCTTGTCTTCCCTTGCTGGCCCAAAGGCTGGGTGCTGGGGATCTGGGGCTGGGTATCTGTGGCTGGGAATCTGGGAGCTGCGGCTGTGTGCTGGGGGCTGAGGGCTGGGGGCTGGAGCCTGGGAGCTTGGGATTTGGATCTGGGGCTGGGATACCACCCCCGGTTCTCAGGTGGTGGTATCCAAGTTATGACATTATCATAATCAAACCATATCTTGTCTTCCCTTGCTGGCCCAAAAGCTAGGGATCTGGATCTGGGGCTGGGGATCCCCCTGTGGCTGGGGGCTTGGGATGTGGATCTGGGGCTGGGGATCTGGGGTTGGGTCTGGGGATGTGGATCTGGGTGTCTGGGGGTCTGGGGGCTGTGGCTGGGGATGTGGATCTGGGGTTGGGGATCTGGGGCAGGGGGTCTGGGGATCTGGGGGCTGTGTCTGGGGATGTGGATCTGTGGCAGGGGATCCCCCTGTGGCTGGGGATCTGTGGCTGGGGGTCTGGGGATCTGGATCTGGGAGCTGAGGGCTGGGGGCTGGGAGCTGAGGGCTGGGGATCTGGGGATCTGGGGGCTGGGAGCTGGGGATCTGGTTGGGGCTGGCATTGGGGTTAGCGTTGGGGCTGGCAATGAGGTTATCATTGGGGTTAGCGTTGGGGGTAGCGTTGGGGCTAGCGTTGGGGCTAGCTTTGGGGCTGGCATTGGGGCTGGCGTTGGGGCTGGCGTTGGGGCTGGCGTTGGGGCTGGTATTGGGGCTAGCGTTGGGGCTAGCTTTGGGGCTGGCATTGGGGCTGGCGTTGGGGCTGGCGTTGGGGGTAGCGTTGGGCCTAGCATTGGGGTTATCGTTGGGGTTAGCATTGGGGTAGCGTTGGGGCTGGCGTTGGGGCTGGCATTGGGGTTAGCATTGGGGCTAGCATTGGGGCTGGCATTGGGGCTAGCGTTGGGGCTGGCGTTGGGGTTAGCGTTGGGGCTAGCGTTGGGGTTAGCGTTGGGGCTAGCGTTGGGGTTAGCGTTGGGGCTGGCGTTGGGGCTAGCATTGGGGCTAGTGTTGGGGTTAGCATTGGGGCTAGCGTTGGGGTTAGCGTTGGGGCTAGCGTTGGGGTTAGCGTTGGGGGTAGCGTTGGGGTTAGCGTTGGGGTTAGCGTTGGGGCTAGCGTTGGGGCTAGCGTTGGGGCTAGCGTTGGGGTTAGCGTTGGGGCTAGCGTTGGGGCTAGCGTTGGGGCTAGCGTTGGGGGTAGCGTTGGGGCTGGCATTGGGGCTGGCATTGGGGCTGGCATTGGGGCTGGCGTTGGGGCTAGCGTTGGGGCTAGCGTTGGGGCTGGCGTTGGGGCTGGCATCGGGGCTAGCGTTGGGGCTGGCATTGGGGCTGGCATTGGGGCTAGCGTTGGGGCTAGCGTTGGGGGTAGCATTGGGGGTAGCGTTAGGGCTGGCATTGGGGCTGGCGTTGGGGCTGGCGTTGGGGCTAGCGTTGGGGTTAGCGTTGGCGTTAGCGTTGGCGTCAACATTAGCGTTAGCATCAGGGAAAAGATAAGCTAGAGATGGAGCTAGATGGTGATCGGGGTTATGTGACGGAGGTGGCATGACGGAAACGGTGGCCCAAGCCTTTACCCCAGCATGGCCTCGCTGGAGGGCCATGCCAGGCATAGCGTTTGGATGACGGTACACAGCAGGAACGTATCTCCAAGTTCACATAAAAAAATCACATCATTTTTTCCCTTCGACTTCAACACTGTTCGGAGATGATGGTGATTAAAGGTTGCTATGCAACAAAAAGCAGAGTTTTCACAAGCTTCTCGTGCCACGAATCAGGAGAAATCAGGGGCATCGAACATCGGGAATTTAAAAAAAAGTTGCACTTTATTCATTTAGGGTTTATTAAATCTTTATTTATGAGGATTATGTTTATTAACAATATAGAAAAAGAAGATATGGGATAGAATTACAGATTTTCCTTATATACCACATCAAAGTAGCGGAACCCGAAATAGCCACTTACTGAAGAATCACCCAATAATGTTTGTTTGCCAGATCCCTGCACCAGAAAATGTTAAAATACCTCAAACTATCTCATTGATTGATTTGATTGATCAAATTGATTTAAGTGTTCTGAAATTCACATAAACCATAGAGTTGATATATTGTCTATCAGCATTATTCAGGGTAAATGCAATGCAGGAGAAAAAAACAGTATTATTGATTTCACAACAGGCCTCACAATCTATCCAAATGCCAAATTAGCTAGAAAAGGGATTTTGTATAACACCTGCACTAGTTATGGATTTAGATGTTAGAAATTATGAATTAAACTGCTGATACATTTCTGGGCAAAACAAAAGTCAAGTCTGCAATTATTCATTCAAATATTAGCACAGTTTTTGTAAAATAGAGAAATCTATTCAAGTAGATTTGAACCTCTAAGGTAAACAGCACATTCCTCAGTCAATGTAAACGACTCAGTTAATAAATCTGAAATATCAAATAACTCAGCAATATTTGCCTGAAGGATAGCAGTGACATTTAATGAGACAGGTTTTATTCACAACCAAAAAGAACAACATTTTGCACATATTGTTTCAGTGCCAGAGAGAATTCATAGTCATGAACAATTATTATAAAATGGGACGCAAAGTGCTGATGTAAATCAGCAGGTTAGGCAGCATTTCTGGAGAACATGGATAGGTGACAGAAGGACCTGAAGAAAGGTCTCAACCTGAAATATCCTTATCCATGTTCTCCAGAGAAGCTGCCTGACTTTGCTGAGTTACTACAGCACTTTGAGTCCTTACATGCAGTTCTTTATTTCTACATCATAAATGGGTACTAAAGCCCCCTTGACCAGGCCACCTAAATACTTAAAGCGGATGTTGAATGAATTTTGAAAGTAATGCAGCTTGTGAAATACCATTTATGCAAAGTTCAGCAGAGCAATGAATTTCTGATGGCAAGTTTTGAATGTTTGCATTTAATTCCACACCTACACTTTGCATGACTTGCTGCGGTGCTTAAGTGATCACAAACACTATTAGTTTGACAAAGACATCCCACCATTATTCATTACTGTATATGTAAATTGAATTTGCCTTTTGATTCCCTTTTGGTTTCTCTGTTCATATGCTTATCATATCATGAACATTATGATCCTTTGCCCCAAAGTGCTAGAGATCCGTGTTTGATCCTGACCTTGGGAACTGTCTGTGTAGAGTTACCTTGTACAATTGTGACTGTATGGTTTCCTTTTGGTGCTCTGGTTTCTCCCCACATCCCAAAGACAGGTGGGTTGATAGGTTAATTGGCCTCTGTAAATTATCCCTAGTATGAATTGTGTGGATGCCAAAGTGGATTAACATTGAACTAATGTGAAGGGTGATGGATGGTTGGAATGGACTCGGTGGACCTATGGGGCTTTTTCGATGCTGTACCTTTCAATTAATCAAGATATAATTACAGATGTGGCAAGGCCTATGTTCAATCCAGAAAGATCTAAACTTTGAAACAGAAGTGGTTTCACCTCTTCTGTACATTAACCATACTCTATATTCATAGGGATCCAACTATCAGTCTTTAAATTGCCTTTTACAGGCTTGAAACTGTGCTCCAGGGCCCAATTTCTGCAATTTAATTATAAATTTATATTTATATTCACCTTGAGATATCTCAGTAAAAGAGAATGACTGCTCAATCAAGCATGTTTTATTGTGCATGGGTGAATGCTTGGACTGTTTAGCATCATAGAGCATGGAAACAGGACGTTCAACCCAACTCGTCAATGCTGATCAAGATGCCCCATCTAAGCTAGTCCCATTTTGCCCGCATTTGGCCCATATCCCTCTAAATCTATATACCTGTCTTTTAAATGCTGTTATAGTACCTGTCTCAACTACCTCCTCTGGCAGCTCATTACATATACCTATCACCCAATCAGTGACACTCTTGGTCAAATATTATAATATTATCTCTTATACATCTGAGATAATTCATCGCCTTTACATATTGAAGATGATTTCTGTATTTATGCAAATTAGTCAACTTCACAATACAAATTTGAAAAGCAAAACAGTGCAGATGCTAGAAATTTGAAATAAATATAGAAAATGCAGGAGAAACTTAATAGGTTAGGCAGCATCTGTGGAGAGAGAATTAGATTTAATGAGTTAGTCAAAATGAATGCAAGCTGTGTATTCCAATCAGCTGCTTCGTTTTAACTATGTCCTTCTTTACATTTACTTTGCACCCTCACCCTACAGCCCTCCACATGATCCTGAATCACTTTAATGGGTTGGCCTTTACTATATCTTTTGACAGTAATCGCACCTTCAAACAGATGTTATGTAAAATCAACAGAGATATGCAAACTTAATGTTTAAGAAAGAACTGTAGATGCTGGAAGAATCGAAGGTAGACAAAAATGCTGGAGAAACTCAGCGGGTGAGGCAGTATTTATGGAGCGAAGGAATAGGCGAAGTTTCAGGTCTGAAACGTCGCCTATTCCTTCACTCCATTGATGCTGCCTCACCCGCTGAATTTCTCCAGCATTTTTGTCTACCTTATGCAAACTTAATGGTACAAGCACTTATCAGTCAATTAATTCCTGCTTTTTCAGTTGTAGCTATCTCATTTACACATGTATGGGTGATAATTATATCTAAATCGATCTTGAGTTAAAGGTTTATGTGAAGTTAATATAAACCTATTGATTTAACTGAATAATGTGGCCATGAACCAGGTGTACGAAGAAAAAATCTTAGTTACGGTCCTGGGAAAGATTATTTTTTTAAATGTGGTGTGATTTTGTTATAAGGCTCCTCACTACCATCCAATGTATGAAGACGCATCTTGTAGCTGTTTGGTAGGAAAGTGAGTGACCAAAGGGGCGGCGGCATGATGGCACAATGGTAGAGTACAGCACCGGAGACACGGGTTTGATCCTGACTACGGACACTGTCTGGATGGAGTTTATAGGTTCTCTCTGAGGGTTTTCTGCATGGGTTATCTCTGGATGCTCTGATTTACTCCCACATTCCAAATATGTGCAGGTTTGCCAGTTAATTGACTTCAGTAAATTGGGTGTAGAATAGAACTACTGTATGTGTGATCGTTGGTCGACCGGACTCGGTAGGCCAAAAGGCCTGTTTCAACGCTGTATCTCTAAAGCAAAATTTTGAATCTTTTATTAAAATTAAATTTGTTTCCTTTTTGATATTGAATGGAAAGAAATGTTTGATAGGAAATGAACAATCTGGCTGAAAATATACTTAAATAAAATTAATGATTGGTGCAAATAAAGGCTGGCCGTTTTCATTCTTCGTCCCATTTCCTCTGGCTGGGTAAACATCTTGGGTGTTCTTCCTATCTTAAAAATGTGATGTCAATGTAAGCTGTCGTAAAAATTCAAAGTCTGTGATCAAGAGCTCTTACCTCTGTATATGAGTGGAATATAAATCAAGGCCAATAGAGGGAGTACTGAGTGATTTCAAAGAGTAAAAAAGGAAAAGCTGCCATGAAGATGGTGATTTACTGCAGAATAACCATAACTTAACTTGAAGTTCCATATTGCCACTGGAAGAATATGTTTTGGGAACGTACAGCTTCAGAGTCTGCTAAAAATGAGCTAACTAGGCAGGAAAATGACCTTAATCATTTTTTCCAGTCATAATATATCCAAGCTGTGAAAGATTAAATGTCATGAATCACTTTTAAATACTCTTAAATAACTATTCTACATATTTTTTAAAGCTTGATTACAGTTATTCCGTTTATTTTGCAGATGGAGTTCTGTTAAAACATCCGGATCACTTTATTATAACAATGGATCAGGCTAAAGGTGTCGTAAGTCATAAGGAATAGGAGTAGAATTAGGCCATTCGACCCATCAAGTCTACTCTGCCATTCAATTATGTGTCCTTTTGGTTTTCCAACTTAATCAAGGCCGAAAGATGCCCAAAGACCTAAAGCTTGGTGTCTTTTACTTAACTTCCCTCAGGAAGACTCTTTTGGGGGAAGTTCTGTTTTAGACTTTATGTTGTGCTGCAGAACTCAGTCAAAATGATTGCTTTTCATTTGGAAGCTGGCAGGTAGGTTTGCTCAATGTCAACAAGCTGAAGGAGCTAGTTATTGATTTCAGTAGTGAGGTGGTGTACACGTCCCAGTCAGCTTCTATGGTGCTGAAGTAGAGATGGTCGAGAGCTTCGTTCCTATGCATGAATATCATCAACAATTTCTGAGAAAAAAAATGAACCTATGACCAAGATAGCGTAGCAATACTTTACAAGACTAAGGAATTTTGGCACATCTCCAATTACTTTTACAAACTTTTACAAATGCAATTCTTTTGGGATGCATCACAGCTATGTTTGGCAATAGCTTTGCCCAAGAATACAAGAAATTGCAGAGAATTATCAATGTCGTCTGGTCCATCTCACAAACTAGGCTCACCTCCCATCAATTTCAGCTAGACCTCACACGGCCTTGGGAAAGAAACCAAGATGAAGGAACATTTTCACCCCAATCATTCCGTCTTTAGTTTAGTTTTAGTTTAGATATACAGTGTGTAAACAGGCCCTTCGGCCTACCCAAATCCATGCCAACCAGCAATCACCCTTAGCTAGTTCTATCCAACACACTAGGGACTATTGACAGAAACCAATTAACCTACAAACCCGCATGTCTTTGGACTGTGGGTGAAAACTGGAGCACCTGGATGCGGTCACAGGGAGAATGTATAAACTCCGTATTGACAGTATCTGTAGTCAGAATCAAACCCAGGTCTCTGGCGCTACAAGGCAGCAGCTCTACTGCTGTACCAGTGTGCTGCTCCACCTGTCTTCTCCCATCTCAGGCAGATGATACAAACGTTTGGAAGCATGTACCACCAGATTCAGGAACACCTTCATCTCCACGATAATCAGACTATTGACCAGCGCTCATATTAGCTAAGACGTAATTAAAATCTCCCAATGTACCTCATTGTGGATTTTGCACTTTTCTGTTATCTGTGACACTATAATACTGTAACACTATATTCTGAATTCTGGTATTTTGCTCTTTGCAGTACCTGGTGTGTATGGCTCAAACATGACTTGATTTGACTGGATAGTTTGCAAACAAAGCTTTTCACTGTATTTCGGTGCACATGACAATAATAAACAACGTTTCTTGTTTAATTGGACTTGGACAAGGATGGACTTGAACATGCCATGCAGAAAATGTGTCCGTAATGCAATAAATGGGAGTTTATGTTCAGTTCTAAAGTAAATAAATTGGTCTCTGCCTCCATTCTCAGTGGTTCAGAGTCAGGGAACTGGTGTCCATGTTGGAGACGCCATCACACAGAACAGGAAGAATAACTCAAAATTTGCTTCAGAGTCTGGTCGCACTGAATGAAAAGTTTGAGGATGAAACCTGGTTGGGAATTACTACAAAATGAATATTATGCCTCAAACAGGAAGATGTCCCAAAGGAGGAGGAAGAGGAAACATAATCTGACAGTTACAGAGGATGTGATAATAAGGGAAATGTAAGCATCATCAAGAGTTCCACGGTATGATGCCTGTCTGGTGCCAGCGAATATCAAATGCGTTATGAAAGGATAATTCAAGTTGGTGGAGGATCCTGTAATTCCACCATGGGACCAGCAGCATAAAAGTGAGTAAGGAGCCAAATTAAAAACGTGTGACTTCAAGGATCATTAAATATATTACCAAGCCAGGTATGCATTGGCATGTAGATAAGCAAATTAAAGAAATAACCACATAACTGAATGAATGGGAAAAAATTGGTTCAATTTACTGGGTACTGCCAACATTTCTGGGTCAGTGTGAAAAGCCTCTGTATCTAGGAAATGTGACACAGTTGTTTGTGTATAAACATGCTTGTAACTGAGAGGATTCAATGTACATTTTTACAATTGTGAGTCATAATTAGAAGCCTTGTGTATATCAAGTAGCTTTGGTCACTTTACATCAAGAAAAATCTACAAGCATAGAAAGAGGTTAAAGACATGAAACTGTAAAGTAGATAAAATATTGAGGATTGTACTGTGACTGAGTTGAAATACAGTTTTGGAGCATTAGTTCAGTTCAGAGATACAGCATGGAACCAGGTTCTTCAGCCCACGTGAGTCCATGGTGACCATTGATCACCCACTCAAACTCGTTCTATGTTAACCCATTGTTACAAGCCAGTGGTGATTTATGGAGGCAACTTAACCTACAAACTTACATGTCTTTGGGACATGGGAGGAAACCGGAGCATCCAGAGGAAACCTTACGGTCACAGGAAGAATGTGCCAACACCACATAGACAGCAGCTGAGGTCAGGATTGAACCCTGGTCTCTGACGCTTTGAGGCAGCAGTTCTGCCATGTGTGCCACTGTGCCACCCGAGTTGTTCCAATGTCTAAGATAACCCTACTAGCATATTAATTTTATCTGAGCGAAAGTCATGGGAAGAATGGATGAAGGAACAATGTATAGGCACTCCCTTGAGGTGCAGTATTTTAAAGCTGTGAATGATCCATCTGCATTAAAGCATCATGTGTTACAGGTGGAATTTCAACGTACATGACAAATCTTTGGCAGATACTCTTAATCAATGTGGCTTTTCCAAAACATGTGGGGCATTTAAATTGGACAATCCTATTACAATTCTAATGAAAATTCAAGTCTTATCATAAGACCCAGGGAATTAATTAAGTTATTTGAATGAATTCATTAGAAAGTAGGTACAGGAGTAGGCCATTAGGCCGATCATCCCGAATCAGTACCCTTTTTTCTGCTTTTTCTCCATATTCCTTGATTCTGTTAGCCCCAAGAGCTATATCTAACTCTCACTTGAATATATCTATGTATCATGAATCAACACCATCTGGAACATATAGCTAGTATCAGTAATGGGGCAATGCAGTTACTGGATTGTCACAGAAATCCAAGTGTTTACTTCCCTACCTCAGAAGATTGAAATTGTTTTTGTTGAATTGTCAGGCAAAAGTGTTCTCCAGTACTATAGCTATTTTCTTAGCTGTTAATCTCTCATGCGATGTCCTGGTAAATATGGAGGGCAATTAAAGAAATTCCCCTCGGTTCGGCAATTTAAGAAAGGCAATAAACATGGCAAAACTGTCTATTCCATGACACCTCATGTCCACATACATTCAGTCTCTTTCCCATGCACATTATTATTGATTCCACCACCACTATCCCACAACTTCTCCCTTATGAGACTGATGATCAGTCTCCTCAGATACATGCATCAGACGATCAATGCCTTTACAGAGAGTAACATCCCGTAAATGATGAATAAAAACATCTATCAATATTTTTTATCAGATAAAATACATCAAATATTGTCCAACAAAGATATAATCTATTTCCAGTAGTGATATTGTTGTGGTCTGTAAATCACAATGGATTGGATGAAGAGTGTTCTCCGGAGTTTATTATTTGCTCGAACTTCTGGACCTATTCGCGAAATCTAGACATTTATTCTGAAATGCATCACTGAAAAGAAACCATTGCGGTGTTTTTCTCAAAACAAAGGCCTAAAAAACAATGAAGAGCTGTTTAATTGATGATATGGTTCACAGAGTGTAATTTATTACACACGCTTGGAAACATTACTATTGATGTACCATCAACAAACACGACAACAAGATGAATTTTCACTGGCAATGATTACCTGTATTTCATGTATCAGACTACCACTGCATCGATCCCCAAGTAAGGCACAATCCAACGACTTTCTCGCATAATCTTCAGCAGTCTCTGTATTCATTCCAGGCTTAAGGTTTGACAACTTAGTAACCACACCAAAGGGCATTAAACACTGGGGGAAAAAAAGAGGGAGGGGGAAAGGGATAATTCAGGTAACTGCCAGAAAAATGGACAATATTGACACAACCAGTAGAACAGCTCCTCGCCAACGTCCCAGGTTCAATCGTAACCTCCCAGTGCTGTCTGTGTGAAGTTTGCATGTTCTCCCTGTGATAGTGTTGGTTTTTCTCCAGGAGTTCCAGTTTCCAACTTGGCAGGTTAATTGGCCACGGTGAAATGTTCCAAGAGTGTAGCTGAGTGGTGGAATCTGTGGGTGGTTTGGGATGGGGCATTGATGGGAGGTGTGTAGAGTATAAAATGGATCAGAGAAGGATACTGTAAAAATGGGCACTTGGTGCTGGTGGACCAAAGGCATGTTTGTGTGCTGGACTCTCCTAATGAATCCAACATTTGTTGCTCAAAATAAGAGTGAGTTCAAAATAATTATGAATAAACGTTAAAAAAAAACATGTCCAAAAAATGGGTGCAGAGAAAATAATTTGCTTTGGAATGCATGGACTTGAACTGTATCCAATATGGGACTTCCAGTATATAATTGGTATCTTTAAGTAGCCTACTTGACCAGAGCTTTGAAGATTGGACAATTATACTTTTGAGTTGAATTCTCAAAACATCATTCTGAGTTGGAAATATTTGGGAGACGCGGTGATTGTGAGGGGGAGGGTAGATGTTATGGTCATATGTGGAAACTGAGGGAGTGGTGGGGGTGGTGGAAGCAAGAATCTGCGGCCCACTGCTTCAAGTGGGGCACTGTTTTGTGGTGGGGTTTATCATTGTCCCGCTAGGCTTTACAAGAAGCCAGGTATTTTTTGCACGGACCATCTTGGCGCAGACCTGCTGCGGATCGTTATGTTTCATGTCGATTCGGTATCCTTAATGCAGTTGGTTCCAGTACAACCTTCCTCAAGGCAAACTAACTGCTCTACAAGTCACCAAAAGTAAAATATTTAAGTTGCTGTAATCTGAAATAAATCATCAATTCTGGAACAAACAGTGGCAAAGGCAGCACTAAAGGAGAGAGATGTGCAGGGAATAGTTTTAATTTTTGGCCTTTCATCAGAGCTGACAAAACTTCTCCCATTTTTCTGCATTTCAAAGTTGGTTTTAACTTAGGTTTTCTCATTTATGATGAAAGGTCACCACACTGTCAGGTTCATTCCATTTCTCTTCTGATTGTTGTTACCAGACTGGTTAAGTATTTCCAATGTGCAATGTTTTATTTGTCCCGCTAGTGCTTTCCTAATGGGGTTGTTCCTTTGACCTCTCCTTTGACTGATATCAGGATATCACCAGATTCGTACATGTAACATCAGTCACAGAAGAACATAAGAGCAAAAGAAGGCCAAACAGATTAAGACTAATCCAATCCTTACCTAAATACCACTGTCCAGCTCTCTTCCCATTCCCTCTGAATCCCTTGCGGTGCAAATGGCTGCCAAGCTTGGTCTTGAACAGATTCAATAATTTTGCCTCTATAGCTCTCCATGGATAGTGAATCCCAAACATTCACAATCGAAAGGGAAGACACTTTCCTCATCTCTGTCTGAAATGGTTGACTCCTTATTCTGAAATTATGCCTTGTTCCATCAGGCGAAACATCATTTCAGTACCTACCCAGTCAATTCCCCTCAAAATCTACAATTGCATGTGATAGTCTCTCATTCTTAGAGACCACAATGAGTATAGGCCCAGCCTTCTCAATCTTTCTTCAGATGTCAACCCTTTCATCGCAGGAATCAACTGAGTGCCTGTCTCTGTATCATCTCCAATGCAGTAATATTCTTTCTTAAATATGGAGATCAAATCTGTACCCATTATGACAGGACACAAAATGCTGGAGTAACTCAACCGGTCAGGCAGCATCTTGGGCGAATGCTACCCAAAATGTCACCTATCATAGAAACATAGAAACATAGGAAAATAGGTGCAGGAGTAGGCCATTCAGCCCTTCGAGCCTGCACCACCATTCAATATGATCATGGCTGATCATCCAACTCAGTATGCCGTACCTGCCTTCTCTCCATACCCCCTGATCCCTTTAGCCACAAGAGCCACATCCAACTCCCTCTTGAATATAGCCAATGAACTGGCCTCAACGACCTTCTGTGGCAGAGAATTCCAGAGACTCACCACTCTCTGTGTAAAGAATGTTTTCCTCATTTTGGTCCTAAAGGAATTCCCTCTTATCCTTAGACTGTGACCCCTTGTTCTGGACTCCCCCAACATCGGGAACAATCTTCCTGCATCTAGCTTGTCCAACCCCTTAAGAATTTTGTAAGTTTCTATAAGGGGAAAATAAATGGTCGGCATGGACTGGAAGGGCCGAGAAGGCCTGGTTCCGTGCTGTAATTGTTATATGGTTATATGGTTATATGGTTATAAGATCCCCCCTCAATCTTCTAAATTCCAGTGAGTACAAGCCGAGTCTATCCAGTCTTTCTTCATATGAAAGTCCTGACATCCTTGGAATCAGTCTGGTGAACCTTCTCTGAACCCCCTCTATGGCAAGAATGTCTTTCCTCAGATTTGGAGACCAAAACTGTACGCAATACTCCAGGTGTGGTCTCACCAAAACCCTGTACAACTGCAGTAGAACCTCCCTGCTCCTATACTCAAATCCTTTCGCTATGAATGCTAACATACCATTTGCTTTCTTCACCGCCTGCTGCACCTACATGCCTACTTTCAATGACTGGTGTACCATGACACCCAGGTTCCCTGTTGTCCAGGTATTATGCCTGACCTGTTGAGTTACTCCAGCACTTTGTGTCCCTTATGGATCTAATTAGGTACTGATTGCCAGTCTAAAATGATCCATTTCTGTCAACTTTCGGTTTTCTGTTTGTTAGTGTCTCACCTTTCTAAGACAATATATTAACGCCAATCCACTTGCCTTGAGCAGTAGCCATTTATGCGGCACCTTATCACAATGCGTTCTGGGAGTCCGAATAACGCTACCCCTTTGTCCATCCTGTTTGTTACATTCTCAAAGAACACAAGCAAATTTGTTCACATGATTTTCCCTTTTATAAAACTATGTTGACTTTGTTTGATTGCCTTATGATTTTTTTTGGTGAATTCTGGTTGCCAAACAATGATTGCGTTATATTGCATTTCCCTGTACTGGTGAGAAATAGCTTATTATCAGGAGTTAAATCATCTAATTTTGTGCCAGCATGAAGTTAGCACAATTTCATGAATAGAGAGTATATGAAAATGAAGGATGTTCCTCAATAAACTGGCAGGATTTGCCGTTCTCACTGCTTGGAAACCACAGTGTGCCTGAAGTACAGTCAAGGCTGTTACCTTTCTAACCTTGTAGCAAAACGTAGAAGCTCAATATCATTAAATTTGAATAATAACTTGCATTTGGAAAATTTGGAACAAACTTATCTTTGTGATCCAATATTTTGTTTGAAAGGCAATGTTCCTTCCTATCAACAAATTAAAATAGGGAAGAAGCCCAATGGGGTTCCCTAACATCTTTGAACAAAGTCACATCTTGACCACTTCCTGTCTGCGCTGTATATTGATTTTAGAAAACACCCTACCATATATGGCTATGATGTTTGGCCATCTTACTCACATTCCTCCCCCACTGAGCAGGCCCTGAGGATTTTTCCCATTGATGAAAAATAACAAAGTTATGAGTGTTTAAAAACCTTGAGATCCTCTCACCTGTCAATCATCACAATGAAGGTACACGCCTCTTCTGGGGTGGGGGGGCAGACTATAAAACCCCGGATGCCTGAACATGACTCAGTCACTCTGCAAGATCGCAAGGGAGAGGCCACGACTCACATTCTAGGCTGTGAATCAACTGAACTGTGAGTCTGCAATATTCTTGCAATAACTGATTTGTTAACCCTTAATGAAAATGAAATGAGTTGTTTGGCCTACCCTGTGCTTGAAACTGCAATGGAAATTAAATTAAAATGCAATGAGCTGTTTGGCTTGGCCTGCCCTGTGCTTGAAACTGCAATGGCAATGCAAGTGAAGAGAAAATGCAATCAGCTGTCTGGCTTGGTCTGCCCTGTGCTTGAAACAACAATGGCAATGGAAGCGAAGTGAAAATGCAATCAGCTGTTTGACGTGGCCTGCCCTGTGCTTGAAACTGCAATGGTTCCGCACTCTTTGATCAAAGCTTTAAATCATAAAAATAAAGCAGTATCTCCATCGGCCAAAAAGACAATATAAACCATTCAATGTGCGTGCAGCGCCAGCTTCTTGGCAGGAGTGCAGCACTATTTGTTTTGTAGCTGTTACAGATACACTCCTGAATTGGGAAGATTCCCTTTAAAAATGATATAACACCATCTGGAAATACTTTTGGACCCGACCTTTTCACTAATTACATCCTTTTGACTGGTGAACTCAATTAATCTTTCTCTCAGCTGTGTTCTCGGCGAGTGCTGGAAGCAGAAGTTTTGACCTTCGTGGGAGACTTCTGAGGCTCTGATAAAGCTTGTCTTTCAGAAATATTACCCTCCACTCACATTCCTGGATTGTATCCACATGTGTTAGCCAGCCGCTTTCTCTCGCCATGTATTATCATGTCAGAGAGAAGAGTGAAGTGCGTGAGATACAAGAAGGTATTTTCAAGCAAACATTTGTTATTAGGCATAGGTATTTGTCAGTCATGGGGCAAAGGGGGAATGGGACTAGTGCAAGATAGAACATGTCTGAGAGACTATTGGATGGACTCAAGTTTACTGAGGGTGAAAATTGAGAAATTACATGAGAGGAAGACGTACAAACCTGTAAATTCCACACAGACAGTACCCGAGGTCAGGAACAAACCCGGGTCTCTGGCGCTGTGAGGCGGCAGCAATGGAATACACAATTGCAGAGGCAGCTCAGGTGTGCATTAAGGAACCGGAAGACTATACAAGGTTATAGAATTGGGCTTTAGGAATCTAAATGATAGCATGTATTTGAGATAGGAAATTAATTTTGGGTAAAATATGACACCACTTTTGTAAACAATTTGATTTAATTTTGGTTGGTTGTTAGGCGAGAGTTTGAATCTATGCCAATGAATATTATAACTTGGGTTTTGCCAGTGGTCTGTTGGAAGGTGTTTCTGCTCATCCACTGCTGCAGATCAGACAGGTAGTCTGACATTATAGAAATCTCAGAAATATCATTCTTGCTCAAAAGAAATTCTGATACTGTGTGGTCTGTGTACAAGTGGCATACAAGCTGTGTTGCCCCACAGCTCCAGAGACCCAGGTTCGATCATGACCTCGAGTGCTTTCTGTGTTGAGTTTTATGCATTGATATTTCCTTCCTGTGACCATCTGGGTTTCGTCCAAGTGCTCCATCTTCCTCCCACCTCCCAATGACATGCAGGTCTGTAGGTTAATTGGCCTTGTCAAATTGTCTCTACCATGCGGTGAGTGGATGAGAACGTGGGATAACATAAAAATTAGTGTAAACAGGTCATCGATGGTCAGCATGGACTTGGACGGCTGAAGGGCCTGTTTTCTGGCTGCATCACTAAACTAAACTAAACTAAACTTGAAGATGTGAAATTGAAGAGGCCTACATCCTTAGGAATATCAAATGAGCCATTGTACTGAACATGGCCATGTAAAATGAGTGAGTCAGTATTATTTCCTGCTTCTCTTGGATTTGTAAAGGAAGATTTTAGTTACTGATTTTGATTAAAAGCCACATTTGTTTTTCGACTTGAAATTCACATTTTCAATTGAAGTGTGCCTGACAGGTTGGACTTGTTCTTTATTTATGCACATTTTTCCGGGAGCCACATCTCACCGTGTTGAAGGTGGCCACTTTATACAGTTAGTATGAGGAATTAAATACTTAGCTATTAACTTTCCTGAAAGATACAGCAAGGAAACAGGCCATTCAGCCCACCGAGTGCATGCAGACTATCAATCACCAATTCACACGAGTTCTGTTACGCCACTTTCACATCAACTCCCTACACATGAAGGCAATTTACAGAGGCCAATTAACCTACTAACTTTGGGATGTGTAAGAAAATTTATGTTTACAAACCTTTCAACATTTGAACATTTTATTATTTCCAAATAAAAGTAAAGTAAAGTGGATAGGTATATGGACGGGAAGGGAATGGAGGGGTATGGTCTGAGTGCAGGTAGATGGGACGAAAATAAATGGTTGGCACGGACTGGAAGGGCCCAGAAGGCCTGTTTCCGTGCTGTAATTGTTATATGGTTATATGGTTAAATACCCAAAAAGTTGTGCCTGAAATAATCCCATGCCTGGCAAACAATCTACAGTTTGTAAATAGAAGTAATCACATTCCTACTCTTCATTTGATAGCTGGTGACACATAAATGTAACAGCATGGTCTATGGCCACTCTACTGCACAGGTAAGAAATTAAAGAGTGTTGTTGATGTAACCCAGACCGTCATGCAAACAAACTTCCCTTCCATTGACTCCCTCTACATTTCACTCTGCCACAACAAAGCCATCAACATAATCAAGGACCAGTCTCACTCCGGTCACTCCCTCTCCTCCCCTCTCCGATCAGGCAAGAGGTACAGAAGTTGGAAAACGCAAACCTCCAGATTCAGGGACAGTTTCTGCCCATCTGTTATCAGGCAACTGATCTGTACTCTCATCAAGTAGAATGCAGTCCCATCTACCTCATTGGAGACCATCTTTAATTGGATTTTATCATGCACTAAAGACAATACCCTTTATCCTGTACCTGTACACTATGGACAGCTTGATAGTAATCATGTATAGTCTTTTCTTTGACTGGATAACATGCAAGAAAAAGCCTTTCATTGCATCTTGGTAACAATAATAATAAACTAATCTCAACTCAAACTAAGCTAAACAAGCATTTTCAACAATCTTATTTATCCATCTTCTGCAAACCCTTTATGGAGTATTAGTTAGGATACATGCATGTCTTGCTGTCCATTCGGACAAGCCAACCATAAAATTGATTCAATATTTGTTTTGAGGCTAGAGTTTCATTTTCTACTTTTATTAATGTTGCATCAATCAATTTTTTGGATGCAAAGTCCAAAGTGTAGTAGCTCATGAAGAGAATGAGAGAGCAATAAGTACAAACATTTTCAGAGAGTTTGGTTTACTTTTCCACTGAATAGCAGAACTGAAAATATAATGACAAGAAATTGAATTCAATCAATAGAATGTGGGTGACATTGCAGAATTATAGATAAATAAAGGCAGGACACATAATTTTCTGAGATGATTTGCCTCCAAATGAAGGAAAGAAATTATAATACTGAATTTTAAAATGGAAAATGCCCAAGCATTTTAAGAACTAAAATTTCAGATGAAATATACCTTCAAATGGTAGAAATTGCTTCATTCTTGACTGTTTCCCATTATATTATGGCGCAGCAGTAGAGCTGTAGCCTCAGAGTGCCAGAGACCCAGGTTCAATTCTGACCACAGGGGCTGTCTGTATGGTGATCAAAGCTCCCGCAGGCGGTGATCGAAGCCCCCGCGTTGGGGCGATCGAAACGCCCATGTCAGGACGGTCAAAAGTGCCGCTGCTTGGAGTTCCCGAAGTCGGCCTCTGACCAGAGACCACGGGCTCCGTGATGTTGTCCGCAAACACCCACGATTGGAGCTTCGAGGTTGATCCCTGGCAAAGGGATCGCGCGCTCAATGATGGTCAGTCCACAGGCACCGGTGGTGGAGCTCTCAAAAGTCAGGCTCCAGCAAAGGCCGGCAGCTCCCCGATGTCAGGCCACAGTGTGGACGGAGATACAATACGGAAAAAAATTGCATCTCCATTGAGGTAAGAGATTAGAAAAAGTTTCCCCCAGCCCCCACCCCCACATAAAACAAGCTAAAGAACACTAAAAACATACATTTAACACATACAATTAAAACACAAAGAAGGAAAGGACGGACAGACTGTTGCTGAGGCAGCCAGTGATGATGCCACCCAGTGGTCATTCTGTTTCCTCCCACATTCGAAAGATTTGTACATTAATTGGTTTCTGTAACTTGCACCTGGTGCGTGGAATGTAAAAGTAGGATACAATAGAACTAGTGTATGGGTTAGCATGGACTCGGTGGACCGAGGGGCCTGCCTCCACAGGTGGCGTCACAGGGGAGGGCTGGTCCCCGGACACAATATTCCACCACTCACCCATAAGTCCCAATACTCACCACTCCCTAGAGAAGGAGGAGGGGTAGAGAGGAAGGGGCGGCAGGGAGGGGGAGGGGGTAGAGAGGGAGGGGGAGGGTGAGGGGAGGTGGATGGGGTAGAGAAGGGAAGGGAGAGGAGTAGAGAGGGAGGATAGAGGGAGGGGAAGGGGGTAGAGAGGGAGAGGGGCAGAGAGGGAGGGGGGTAGAGACTGTAATGTAAATGAATGTAAATGCCAGCGCACCTTGAGGCCAGGAGTACAGGCTGGTGAGTTGGCCATTGTCTCATGACTGAGGTCAAGTGACCTTCTAGAAGTTTCTGTTAGTTGTTGGAAAGAAACTCTTCTTACAAGATGTTGGACGTGTATGCATTGTGCTAGCCACAACAGGAAAATACAGCAGACATTACAGAGACCCTACCCCATCTCCCTCCTCCTCATTTCCCTCATCCTCCTCCCCTCACACATTCTCTGCCCCAGGACCTACCCAGGTCGTAGAGCAGTGCCACTGCCTGGACAGCGTGAGAGCCCATTGTGATTGGTGCACTGTGAGAGACATTGTGACATCATCACTGAGAAAGCGGTTTTGGCTTTTTTTTTATGATGATATAAATGATGAATAATTTCTGAAATATAGGTCGGAATGCGACGGGAAGATGTTTATCACTTCGACGGGGAAAATGTGAGTAAAATATGTGAAAATGGGAAGACTGTGGCCAAGCATTTGGAAGAAAATAGGAAAAAGCAGAGCAGAGTGACACATTGCAGGCACAAATGAAAGTTTTAGTAATATACTAGACTCTGTGAGACCCGTTGGATTCCATGTTCACACGGGAGGGCTGGTCCCCCAACGCAATATTCCACCTCTCCACCAATTACAATATTGATAGCCAGTGGGGGGGGGGGGGGGGCAGGGAGGGGGCTTTCTGGAGCGCTAGTATGGGTGTTGTGGGCTTAAGGGACTGATTTCCAGAGGGTTAATGTGGACATTGTTGGCCGAATGGATTCTTGGGCTGGCGGCTCAGTCACTCAGGCCTGGTGGGCTGGCAGCTCAGAAACTGCCAGAAATTCTGCCCAAAACCCCAGGTGAGAGACTCAGTGAGAGAGAAGGGGGAGAGGGTGGAGAATCAATCTTAGGCATTTTTCATCTTTTTGTGCAGATCACAGCAATGAAGGAGGAAAGTCTGTCCTGGCCTGGATCTGACAGGGGGCAATGAAGGGAGGGAGAAAAATAGTGGGGTGAGGTTTAATACTTGCAGGGGGAATACTTACTGATGGGCCGAAGGGGCTCTATTAAAATCTCAGTGAAAAGCACTTTTCCTGGCCTGGCATGGACCTTTTGAGCCAAATAGCTCCTCCTGGGCTAATACGGGCATTTGGGGCAAAAGGGACAGGTTTCTCGGCTAATAGGGGCCTTGTGGGCCAAAGTTAGTGGTTTCAGGCAGGCCAAACAACTTATTTCATTTCCATTTCATTTCAAGCAGGCTGAACAGCTCATTGCATTTTCATTTCATTTCCATTGCCATTGCAGTTTCAAGCACAGGGCAGGCCGAACAGCTGATTGCATTTTCATTTCACTTCCATTGCCATTGCAGTTTCAAGCATATGGCAGGCCATCCAAATAGCTGATTGTATTTTCACTTCACTTCCAATTGCCATTGCCATTTCAAGCACAGGGCAGGCCATGCCAAACAGCTGATTGCATTTTCACTTCACTTCCATTGGCATTGTCGTTCAAGCACAGGGCAGACCAAGCCAAACAGTTGATTGCATTTTCACTTCACTTGCATTGCCATTGCAGTTTCAAGCGCAGGGCAGGCCAAGCCAAACAGCTCATTGCATTTTAATTTAATTTCCATTGCAGTTTCAAGCACAGGGTAGGCCAAACAACTCATTTCATTTTCATTAAGGGTTAACAACTCATTTATTGCAAGTACATTGGAGACTCACAGTTCAGTTGATTCACAGCCTAGAATGTGAGTCGTGGCCTCTCCCTTGCGATCTTGCAGAGTGGCTGAGTCATGTTCAGGCATCCGGGGTTTTATAGTCTGCCCCCCCCCCCCCCCCACCCCAGAAGAGGCGTTACCTTCATCGCCAAACAGTTGATTGCATTTTCACTTCACTTGCATTGCCATTGCAGTTTCAAGCGCAGGGCAGGCCAAGCCAAACAGCTCATTGCATTTTAATTTAATTTCCATTGCAGTTTCAAGCACAGGGTAGGCCAAACAACTCATTTCATTTTCATTAAGGGTTAACAAATCATTTATTGCAAGTACATTGGAGACTCACAGTTCAGTTGATTCACAGCCTAGAATGTGAGTCGTGGCTTCTCCCTTGCGATCTTGCAGAGTGGCTGAGTCATGTTCAGGCATCCGGGGTTTTATAGTCTGCCCCCCCCCCCCCCCCCCACCCCAGAAGAGGCGTTACCTTCATCGTGGCAATTGACAGGCGAGAGGATCTCAAGGTTTTTAAACACTCATAACTTTGTTATTTTTCATCGATGGGAAAAATCCTCAGGGCCTGCTCAGCGGGGGAGGACTGTGAGTAAGATGATCAAAAATCATAGCCATATATGGTAGAGTGTTTTCTAAAATCAATATACTGCGCAGACAGGAAGTGGTCAAGATGAGACTTTTAATTATATAGATGAACACTGAAGAATTTGTGGAAAACATTTTTTTGAGACGGGGCTGGCAGGGTGGGGGTGGGGGGTGGCAAATGTCCTGCAGCTGAGGGAGGGGGACGGCTTCAGGCGGGGGGTTCTCGTGGGCTGATGAATGAGGGGGGTGACCTGCAATAGAATACTGTAAACCACCAACTGCAATAGAGCCAGTCTTTGTCAATAATTGAAATTAAAATAATACCAATATTAGTATTGACGAGCACTTTCAACAAATGCCGGCCAAAACATCTGATGATATCAAGTCACAACTAGACAAATAAAATTTAAATATGTACTGCTTCCCAGAAATTGTGTAATAATTCATAACAAAATATGGAATCAGTAAGAACCTAGCTGCTGTGATGCTATGTGCCTGAGTGATTGTTAGACTGCAGTGAAAAATGCATTTAAAAATATTGCTGACAAAACCAAAAGATGAATTTCCCTTCCCAAAGGTTTGCCTAAACTCAAATTAATGCAAATGCCTGAATATAATCTAGTTGTAAGGAAGGATTAGAAAAACAAAAATGGCATTTTATCTTTCAAATTAATGGGCCCGTCCCACTTGGTCGTCAAATACGCAACAGGCCGGTAGTGACTGACGAGTAACAATTGCGCAACGGTCACGCGACTGTCGCACGCGTCATCATGCGTCCGCACAGTTGTCTGGAGCGCGTGATGTCGTTTGAATAACCAGTTTGTGATATTTACCCAGTTTATGATATTTATGGTGATTTTCTAAAATGTTCCAGTTTCTTGAGTGGTGCTAGCAATTGGAAAACTGCAGATGTAATGCCCCCATTCAAACAAAGAGGTGAATGAAAAGTAGCAAGCTGCAGACCAAATTAATCTATGGGAAGGAACTGCAGATGCTGGTTGCTGGTTGAAGATTGAAGATAGACACAAAATGCAGGAGTAACTCAGCGGGACCGGCAGCATCCCTGGAGAAAAGGAATGGATGATGTTTAGGGTCGAGACTATTCTTCAGTCTGAAGAAGGGTCTCAACACGAAACGTCACCCACTGCTTCTCTCCAGAGATGCTGCCGGTCCCGCTGAATTACTCCTGCATTTTGTGTCTATCTCCAATCGCCTTGGCCCCACTCTGGGAGTAGGAGTGGGGGCCGGATCCGCAACGACCGTGAGCCCCAGGCCGAATTCGGCGATCGCTTGCCTGCTTCTGCTGTTGTTCGAGGCGAGACGTTGCGCCATGCCAGGGTGTTTCACTTGGCTGTCATTTATGCGACAGGATGGTGGCGTGCGAAGATTACGTGCAGAACTAAATCCTGGAGACCTGCGCGATACCGCGCGCAACTCCACACTCCTCCACGCCACTCCATGAGCCCGTCCTGCGTTACCCACACGCTACCAGGCTGCGTAAATTGGCACGCAAATGATGGCCAAGTGGGACAGGCCCTTAAGAAACTTAAATGGTTTCTTTAATGGTTACAATTTTTAAATTGACCCTGGAAAATTCCTTTAAGGTTGACGATCGAGTACAGAGAAATAGAAGTTGAATAATTGGGAAAATGAAAAATCACGTTTATGATCATGTGAATGGTAGAAATGTGGAATCATTTAGCCGTATAGCTATTAAGATGGATGGTAATAAAGGGTTCAAGAGACAAAGGTTTGAAGACAAGTAAGCAACAAGCAGTTAGAGCGCATCCTCACTGAGACAAAGAGCCTTTCGGTTTTCTTGAGTATTTCTGTGCTGGAAGTTCCTGAGCACTGGCAAAGCTCTGTAACACTGGCAGTGGGTAAACTTCTTGTGCATAATGCGCAGAAAAAATGCACTAGGTTATTTCCTTCACTTACTCTTCAAAGCCAGAGCAAGTGTGAGGAATTCAGGTGGTTCAAGTGTAAGGTGTTATAGGTTGGAGAGAAGCGGGGAATGGCAGTGGTGAGAGGCTTGAGAAAAGGACAACTCAGACTGACAAAAAGCAAAAAGTGCTGATGGAACTCAGCGGGTCAGGCAGCATCTCAGGACACAGATAGGTGACATTTAGGGTCAGGACTCAATTAGACGTCTGAAGAAATCAGAAACATCATTTATCCATGTCCTCCAGAGATGCTGCCTGACTCGCTGAGTTACTCCAGCACTTTTGATTTTTGCTCAAGATTCCAGCATCTGTGGTTCCTTGTGTCTAAATCAGCATGAACTGTAAAGGTAAAATGTAATGGTTGAGAAATGGAAGGTTGGGTCAGGGTAGCTTGTGATTGCATGATTGGGAAGAGGTTGGGATAATGCGAGAGTTCCCCAATTGGAAACAATGGATGAACTGTGAAGTCCATTCCCAGATGAAGTCCAAGCCTGCAGTGTTAGTCAAACAATCCAGAACGGTACAATAAATCTATTTATGACCTGCGCAAAGACATCAATTATGCCAAGAGGGAGCAAGCTAGAGTCCCAGGATAAGCACACGGACAGCTGTCAATTGTGGCATTATTTGCATTCTATATCAGCCTACAAAATAATTTCAGATAGCATTGCTGGCAACAACATGTCCTTCCCCGATGAGCTCAGTGCATTCTACGCTCGCTTTGAAGAGAAGAACAGTGGAAAGAAGTCAAGAGCTCAAACAACCTTGGGTGCGTCCGCGCCACAATTACTGTCACAGGTGTCAGACTGGCCTTCTTGTGACTGAACCCATGGAAAGCAACTGGCCCAGATGGAGTCCCTGGCTGAAATGTCGGGACTTGCACAGACCAGTTGGAAGGAGTATTCACAGACATCTTGAACCTCTCCATACTCCCTGAGATTCCCTCCTACTTTAAGAATATCACTATCATCCTAGTACCAAAGAAAATAAGGTAATGTGCCTTAATGACGCCATTCAATGGCTGACATGCATCATTATGATAAGGACTTCAAGAGGCTGGTCATGGTGCACAATAACTCCCAGACAGCAATTTCTGCAAAGGGATCATCTAAGCTTACCTGTATAATAATGTTCTTTGATCCATATTCTGCTTGACAGCCTCTGGAAAATTTTTCAATAAAGACCTGGCAAATCATTTAATGAAAAATCTAGATATTTATACATTTTTAAATGGTCCAGAATACTTAAAACAAATAAATCAATTTAACAAATCTCATTATAATATTTTTTAAATAAATCTCGAACAATAAGCAATATTCACACTTCTATAGAATGTCTGGCTTAACATTCACAAAGATATAAAAATGAAAATCAGATGTAGAATTTGTCTACTGACTGTTGTTCCACCAACAAGCTGTGTGGAGATATCATTCCCAAAAGCCTCGTTGATTGTATCCACAATCATTTAATAAGGGAAAGTTGAAGACTTCCTTAATGCAAATGGGGCCCAGAAAAGATGATACCAAGCTATTTTAATTTTCTGGGCTACATTTGTGCACTCAGAATGAACCTATGCAGGTTAATTTTACCCAATTGATCTTGGTATTTTTTCCATCTCGTTCAGGAGATTGCATGGCTGGGGCAGCAGGGAATGGAATTAACACTCAATTCATCCTAATTCCTCATTAAAAGCAACTGAAATAATGGAAAGCAAATTGGAGAATAATTTGTTTTAAAACCAGAAATAAAAACTTACAATTACATTTACACTTAATGTCTATTTCAACAGACAGTTTATTATCAATATCAATTTATTTCAATAAAATTGCAAATGAGGGTTTCAGCCCATTAGGGTCAATAGACAATAGACAATCGACAAGAGGTGCAGGAGTAGGTCATTTGGGCCTTTGAGCCAGTACCGCCATTCATTGTGATCATGGCTGATCATCCCCATACAGTACCCCGTTCCTTCCTTCTCCCCATATCCCCTGACTCCGCTATCTTTAAGAGTCCTATTTAGCTCTCTCTCTCTCTCTCCAGAGAACCGGCCTCCACCGCCCTCTGAGGCAGAGAATTCCACAGACTCACAACTCTCTGTGAGAAAAAGTGTTTCCTCGTCTCCATTCTAAATGGCTCACCCCTTATTCTTAAACTGTGACCCTTTGTTCTGGACTCCCACAACGCCGGGAACATGTTTCCTGCCTCTAGCATGTCCAAACCCTTAACATTCTTATATGTTACAATAAGATTCCCTCTCATCCTTCTAAACTCTAGTATTAGAGTTCCATTCTCTAATACTAGAGTTTAGAGAAGTCGCTCCATCCTCTCAGCATATGGCAGTCCCGCCATCCTGGGAATTAATCTTGTAAACATACACTGCACTCCCTCAATAGCAAGAATATCCTTCCTCAAATTAGGGGACGAAAACTGCACACAATACTCCAGGTGTGGTCTCACTAAGGCTCTATACAACTGCAGAAGGACCTCTTTGCTCCTATACTCAACTCCTCTTGATATAAAGGCCAACATGCCATTCGCTTTCTTCACTGCCTGCTGTACCTGCATGCTTACTTTCATTGACTGATGAACAAGGACCTCCAGATCCAGTTGTAGTTCCCCTTTTCCCAACTTGACACAATTCAGATAGTAATCTGCCTTCCTGTTTTTGCCACCAAAGTGAATAACCTCACATTTATCCACATTAAACTGCATCTGCCATGTATCTGCCCACTCACACAACCTGTCCAAGTCACCCTGCATCCTCATAGCATCCTCCTCACAGTTCTCACTGTCACCCAGCTTTGTGACATATGCAAATTTGCTAATCTTACTTTGAATCCCTTCATCTAAATCATTGATGTATATTGTAAATAGCTGCAGTCCCAGCACCGAGCCTTGCGGCACCCCACTAGTCACTGCCTGCCATTCTGAAAGGGACCCGTTAATCCCTACTCTTTGTTTCCTGTCTGCCAATCAATTTTCTATCCATGTCATCACTCTACCCCCAATACCATGTGCCCTAATTTTGCCCACTAATCTCCTAAGTGGGACCTTATCAAATGCTTTCTGAAAGTCCAGGTACACTACATCCACTGGCTTTCCCTTGTCCATTTTCCTAGTTACATCCTCAAAAAATTCCACAAGTCAAGTCAAGAGAGATTATTGTCATGTGTCCCAGATAGGACAATGAAATTCTTGCTTGTTGCAGCACAACAGAATATAGTAGGCATAAATATAGATCAGATCAGTGTGTCCATATACCATAGAATATATATATACACACATAAATAAACAGATAAAGTGCAATAGGCTGTTATAGTTCAGAGTTTGTTTGAAGTTGTGTTTAATAGTCTGATGGCTGTGGGGAAGTAGCTGTTCCTGAATCTGGATGTTGCAGATTTCAGGCTCCTGTTCTTTCTACCTGATGGCAGTGGAGAGATGAGTGTGCGGCCAAGATCGTGTGTGTCCTTAATGATGCTGGCAGCGTTTTTGAGGCAGCGACTGCGATAGATCCACTCGATGGTAGGGAGGTGAGAGCCGATGATGGACTGGGCAGTGTTTACAACTTTTTGCAGCCATTTCCGCTCCTGGACACTCAGGTTGCCGTACCAAGCCACGATGCAACTGGTCAGCATGCTCTCTACTGTGCACCTGTAGAGGTTCGAGAGAGTCCTCCTTGACATACTGACTCTTCGTAATCTTCTCAGGAAGTAGAGGTGCTGATGTGCTTTCTTTATGATTGCATCAGTGTTCTGGGATCAGGAGAGATCTTCGGAAATATGCACGTCCAGGAATTTGAAGTTCTTGACCCTTTCCACCATCGACCCGTTGATATAAACATGACTGTGGGTCCCCATCCTACCCCTTCCAAAGTCCACAATCAGTTCCTTGGGTTTGCTGGTGTTGAGAGCCAGGTTATTGTGCTGGCACCATTTGGTCCATCGGTCAATCTCAGTTCTATACTCTGACTCGTCCCCATCAGTAATATGTCCCACAACAGTGGTGTTGTCGGGAACTCGATGATGGAGTTCGCACTATGTCCGGCTATGCTGTCATGAGTATAGAGTGAGTACAGCAGGGGGCTGAGCACGCAGCCTTGAGGTGCTCCCATGTTGATTGTTATCAAGGATGACACATTTCCACCAATACGGACAGACTGTGGTCTGTGAATGAGGAAGTCGAGGATCCAATTGCAGAGGGATGTGCAGAGACCCAGATCTGAGAGCTTGGTAACCAGCTTGGAGTGGATGATTGTATTAAATGCCGAGCTGTAGACAATGAATAACAGCCCGACATATGAGTTTTTGTTGTCCAAGTGGTCCTCAGAGGAGTGGAGAGCCAGTGAGATCACATCTACCATTGATCTGTTGTGGTGGGTCCACGTTCTTGTCAAGGTATATTGATTTACGCCATGTTCAGCCTCTCAAAGCACTTCATCACCACAGACGTTAGTGCCACTGGTCGATAGTCATGGAGGCACGTCACCTTGCTCTTCTTGGGCACCGGTATTATTGATTTGTCAAGCATGATTTCCCCTTTGTAAATCCATGCTGACTCGGACCGATCCTGTTACTGCCATCCAAATGTGCCGCAATTTCATATTTTATAATTGACTCCAGCATCTTCCCCACCACCGGCATCAGGCTAAGTGGTCTATAATTCCCTGTTTTCTCTCTCCCACCTTTCTTAAAAAGTGGGATAACATTAGCTACCCTCCAATCCACAGGAATTGATCCTGAATCTATGGAACATTGGAAAATGATCACAAATGCGTCCACGATTTCTAGAGCCACTTCCTTAAGTACCCTGGGGTGTAGACCATCAGGCCCTTGGGATTTATCAGCTTTCAGTCCCATCTGTCTACCCAGCACCATTTTCTGCCTAATGTGGATTTCCTTCAGTTCCTCTGTTCACCCCAGATCCTCTGGCCACTAGTACATCAGGAAGGTAGACAAAATTGCTGGAGAAACTTAGCGGGTGCGGCAGCATCTATGGAGCGAAGGAAATTGGCAACGTTTCGGGCCGAAACCCTTCTCCAGCAATTTTGTCTACCTTTGATTTTCCAGCATCTGCAGTTCCTTCTTGAACAGTACATCAGGAAGATTGTTTGTGTCCTCCTTAGTGAAGACGGATCCAAAGTACCTGTTCAACTCATCTGCCATTTCCTTGTTCCTTGTTCTTCACAGCTGTTTTTGCTCCGCTGCCTTAACCTGGCTGAAGATGCAATATAATGAACACCTGGTTACCTGCCAGGCCTGTGATAAAGTTGCAATGCCAGAGCAGGAGTATGTTCATGGAAAGCTCGGCCTTAATTACACTTTCCTAGTGAATTGTCAACCTGGGGTCGAAATAGAGGATTGCAAAAAACAAACCGCATTTTGAAAAGAATAGAAAGTATAGAGTCTCACCTTAGTAGATGAATACAAACTGTAAAGAGGACATGGGAAATTTGCCACTCCAGATGAAATGTTCAGGATCAAACCCTTCTGTCTGAAAATATAGTATTTAAAAATATAAAATGGTTAAATGTGTAACAAGTATCTTTCATGATATCCAATGATAAAAAAGGATTAGAAGAGATGTGATATGGAATTTTTAGTTATCTGCCGCAAGATATTTAGTGCAGTTTTTAATTCCTCAGCTAATCCCACCCAGGAAAATCCCTGCCTCTCTTCACACCACTGTTAATCCATTTATCTTCCCCTATTAAAAACCTTCTTGAATCTTCCCTTTGGAAATAAACTTGTAACCATTCCAGAGAACGAGAGCTAATTAAGCAACTATATACATCTTTTTAGTGAGAGGGTGGTGAATCGGTGGACAGACGGCTGTGGAGGCTAAATCATTGGGAATATTTAAAGGTGAGATTAACAGCCCCATGATTAGTGAAGGTGTCAACATTTATGGTCAGGGGGATGAGATTGAGAGGGAAAGATAGATCCGCCATGATGGAATGATTGTGTAGATTCCGTGGGCTGAATGGACTAATTCTGTTCCTATGACTTAAGAACATGACATGATCTAATCACACACCTGCCAGAAGGAGTCAGCAATACAACACACCAGAACAATCTGTCTTTTTGACGACAGAGTTTATGAAGTATTTCTCTTTAACATTTAATGTTTCAGTTGAATACAAATAAAGAACAAGACTTTATCAGCTTCTTGCAACGGCAATTTCATTTCACATGGAACATGGGAAATCTAATATTTTCTGGAGTCCCATCCTTCAAATAATTATGCAGCAATATGTATTGGCCAAATGCCAGTCAACTATGTCACAGCAAAACAAGAACTGCAAGAAAAAATAAGAAAACAAGTCAGGTGAACACGGACATTTGTGAAAAAAAGTAATATCTATGCTTCACCAAATAAATTCTTATCTGAGATGATTCATGCCTGGGAGTGTGGAACAAAAAAATCACCCTTTTAATTGTACTGTCACAAAGAAATTGGTGCTTTGAGGCTTGGTCATTCTCATGGTTTGCTAGGTTTCAGTTAGAACATTAGAATGTTAGAACATCAAGGTTGAAGTTATTGAAGATAAGTGCAACATTGAGGCTGGTGGAGGGGTATAAGTGTATACGGGGCTGGCAGATTGAGCATGACCCTAGCTATTAAACTGTGTGCAAGATCAATAGTTTAATTCACAATGCAACTGGGTCACAATGTCATATCTGTAGTTCAGGGCTGTAGCAAATCATGCCACAGAATGCTCTCTTATGATTTTGTGTTGCTCCACCAACACTCTTGATAGACAATAACTCCAGCCAAAATGACTACCAGGTTTTATTATGTTTTACACTTGTTTCTCAATGCACCTGATGATGCTAAAAATTATCTCCAATTATGTTCTCTATTTTTATATAAAGTTTCCAGCATCCACAGTATTTTACCTTTAGAAAATACTGGTAAAGGTCTGACCATTATATCTTGGGGCCCACAGCGAAGTGTTTGGAATTGCATGTAGATAGGGTGGTAAAGAAAGCTTTTGGTGTGCTGGCCTTTATAAATCAGAGCATTGAATATAGGAGTAGGGAAGTAATGTTAAAATTGTACAAGGCATTGGTAAGACCAATTCTGGAGTATGGTGTACAATTTTGGTCGCGTAATTATAAGAAGGATGTCAACAAAATAGAGTATAGAGGAGATTTACTAGAATGTTGCCTGGGTTCCAGCAACTAAGTTACAGAGAAAGGTTGAACAAGTTAGGTCTTTATTCTTTGGAGCGCAGAAGGTTAAGGGGGGACTTGATTGAAGTCTTTAAAATGATGAAAGGGATAGACAGAGTTGACGTGGATAAGCTTTTCCCATTGAGGGTAGGGAAGATTCAAACAAGAGGGCATGACAGGAGAATTAATGGACAGAAGTTTAGGGGTAACATGGGGGGGAACTTCTTTACTCAGAGAGTGGTGGCGGTGTGGAATGATCTTCCAGCAGAAGTGGTGGAGGCAGGATCGATTTTAACATTTAAAAGTAAAGTGGATAGGTATATGGACGGGAAGGGAATGGAGAGGTATGGTCTGAGTGCAGGTAGATGGGACTAGAGGAAAATAAATGGTCGGCACGGATTGGAAGGGCCGAGAAGGCCTGTTTCCGTGCTGTAATTGTTATATGGTTATATGGTTATGGTTTGATTCTTCTCTCTGAAATGGTTTAGGTAGTCAGGCAGTTGTATCCAAAGTCTATGACAAAATACAACAAGCACAAAAAAATAACAACATTGAACTGGACAAAAAGACACAAAATGCTGGTGTAACTCAGCAGGTCAGGCAGCATCTCTGGTGAACATGGATAGGTGATGTTTCAGGTCGAGAACCTTCTTCAGACTGGATAACCCATTCAAACACAGAGCAAAGGCACATCCAGCCATCAGCCCTAAATTCCCTATTCTCATATAATCATTTACAACACAAATTAGAGTTCTCCTGTCAATTGGTCAAGCAACAGCATTGGTCATACAGAATTAATAGTGAGATTAAACGAGAACTTACCTGTTCGAAGTTTGATCTTTATTTTATGAGGAGTTACGATGAGGGATTACATCAAGAAGCCCCGCCTGGCGCTGGATCGGCATACTTCAAAGCAGCGGCAAGAAAAACACAGAACCAATAGCCGAAGTAAAATAGTAAGGCTCAAAATAGACTGGAACTACCAGAAGATCATTTTCATTATGAAGGTTGGGAGTGGAGGGCACGTAATCCCTCATCGTAACTCCTCATAAAATAAAGATCAAACTTCGAACAGGTAAGTTCTCGTTTATTCTCACTATTTTACTTCGGAGTCACGTGAGTGACTACGTGAAGATTTTAAAGCTCTGTGTTTTTTATGTCGTAAATTCATTTCATACGACTCTCTGTTTAGTCAAAACAGTAGTGAGTAAATAGTATTTTAAGACATTGTTACAATTTATATAATAGGTCCTTTAATCATAAAAAGAACAACTTTTTAATAATAATCCCTCTATCGCAGGGGAAAATTACAAAATAAATTGATAAATGATGTCAATGGTAACATAAATCGATAATATAAATCGATAATATAAAACAAAGCAAGCATTTAAAGAGAACCCAGTACTGCGTGTCCAAATCCTGGCACCGTGACAACAGGTTTATTGTAGAACTTTGAAAAAATCTCTTCTCTAGACCACCCTGCGGCCTCTAAAATTTGATCGAGTGGTACGTCCTGTACCTTCGCCACGGACGTAGCTGCCGCCCTAGTGGAGTGAGATTTAAGCACATCAGTGTCTATTCCTGCTAGACCCAAAACCTGTTTTAACCATCTAGAAATGGTTTGAACTGAAACTTTTGTATGTGGCTTTTTCGTGTGTTATCAATAACGCTTTCTCAGAACCTCTGAGATTTTTGGTTACCTCAATGTATTGACTTAAATGCTTAACTACACACAATGTTTCATCAATAGGATATGCTTTAAACATTACCTTCATTCCAGTTCTTCCTGGTCTGCTTTGTTTGATCAAGTCATAAACATAAAACACAATGTTATCTGTAGTCACATGCATGCAATCCAACCGTAACAATTGCAAAGTTTGTACTCTTTGAGCTGATACCAATGCCATTAACATTACCACCTTGAATGTTAATTTCTGCAAAGACATTGAATTAATTGGAGTCCATTGTTTAAGCAAAGTGAGAACAATGCTAACATCCCAAAATTCTGTATATCTGGGCTTGGGAGGATTTTTATTGAAAATTCCTTTCATGAATCGGGATACTAATGGGTGAGACCCAACTGAATCCCGATCCGAAATTTGTCCTAAATAGGATGACAATGCACTACGAGCGCAATTAATGGCACTATAACTCAAATGCTCATCAAAGTGTAACCCAGCAAGGAACTCCAATACATTTGAAATGTTTGCAGTATGATAAGATATCTTTGACTGTGTACAAAACCTTCCTATTTCCTTATATGCGACATATATTGTTTTTTAGTGCTATTCCTCCAAGCTGCATCTATAACATCCATGGTCCTGTCCGACAGTTCAAACTCTTGCAACGGTCTGGTCAGAACCTGCAGATTAACAAATTCATATGATCATGCAATGGATGAATTTCTTTTGTTACTGGTTGTGTCAACAGATTGTCGCAACTGGGAATTGTCATACATGGTTCAAGAATCATTTTAGCATCAATGGGAACCATGACTGCGTGGGCCAATTTGGCACCACCAAATGCCTTTGGCAGCGTCTTGCGCTATTTTCTTGAGACATTGCCCAATGAGACAGAATGGGGGAAAAGCATAAAAGAACGTATTCCCCCAGTGTAGCGAGAAAGCATCCACCGCTACTGCCCCTGGATCGTGTTCCCAAGACACGTATTTGGGCAATTGGTGATTCAATCTAGATGCAAACAGATCAATGTCCGGTACTCCATGCCGACTGACAATATTTTTGAAATTTGTGGATTTAACATCCATTCTATATTGTCTTTAAATATTCGTGATCTTTTGTCTGCCACAACATTGTCTCTCCCCGAGAGATAAATAGCTGAAAGCCAAATATTTTTTGCCATACACGATTGCCACATCTGGTTTACCAGATGATCACATGATATTGATCTGACACCACCCATGTGATTGATATATACCACAGCTGTGGTATTATCTATTTTGTACTTGGACATGCAAATCTTTTAATGAAGAGCAATAAGCTTTTAATCCATAAAATGCTCCCAGTAGCTCCAAATATTTAATACCATATGTTTGGAGCAAAAAATCCTCTTGGACAGCCCATCTGCCTCCACAGATGGTCTCATTATCCGTAGCCCCCCATCCGGGAGAACTTGTGTCAGTTTGCAAAAACACTACTGGCTGATGAACTAAATGTTTTTAGCAGCTTGTGGAACATACTCAATCCACCAATGTAATTCTGATAAAGCTTCCTTAGGCAATTGCATTGGCCTATCAAAATGGCCTGCTCGCTGAATAAGCGCTTGAGTTTTCTCAATAACTCCTTTCTCACACAAATTCTTAACCTCTTTTGTCAATTTGAATACTTTCAAGACTGAACATCAAAGAATGATTAGGCTTATTGTGTCCCAATGGATCCATACCTCCCTTTCATTATAAACATTCGGAGTCTACCACCAATCTGAGGTTCATCCAAACATCCTTCTTTAATAGGATAAAGTTTTTGTACCTCTCCAACTGGACGAAATGATCTCCTTTCCCAATAAATGGGTGTACATTCGGCTGTGCTAGCTGGTAATTCTTCCTTATCATACGCCTGCCTCGGCTCGTTCCAGCTCCAAAATCAAATCCCCTTCTCATATGACCAGCCTTTCTGGCCAAACTGAAGGGTTTCACAAGGCCAACAGTTTTTGCCTCTTCATCCATTTCTTTAATTTGTTTAGACAGATTTCCTCCGAACAAATAACCAAGAGCTTGAACATTGCTTGCCCTGCACAACCACGAAAATCCTGGATGTAAAAGAGGCCGAATGGCAATCTTCCATTTTATATAATTTATCTCAAAATGAGTTGCAGAATAAGCCCAACATATGTTTATTCTGAACTTTGGTCATTCCACAACCTTCCAGCTTGTCTTCCAAAAGACAGTGATGCCAAAATTAGCTTGAGGATTCTTTGAATCGTAATTCCTGCGCCCGCATTATTGCTGACATTGGCGCCCAAAAAAGCCGGATTTACCATAGGTACCTTCTTTGAGGTACAATAAATAGGTGTTTTAATCCAAATCTGCTGTCTCAATCATAACAGCTTTTTTGAGGCAGGTGAGAGACCATATAATTAACATTGGCCGCCAGGTTTCCTTCCATGGCCTCACCGCCTCCTCCAGGTATAGTAAACTTTGTGCCCCATCAGACACACCTGGATTTGTATTGTGGTGGGTACTTCTGACCACAAACACCACTTTCAGGGTCAGTCTCATACAGCCCTGGTACTCCTGAAACTTGTTCAAGGAGACTTCCTCCAGCCCAATCCCAGGCACTGGAGTTTCAATTCCCAATTCAAACTAGCACCATATTCATGATATGGAACCCCCTCAGGGGCTGCCTGGGAATATTCTGGGTACTTAAACCCTTGGTTGATATTGTTTGGAGTATTTTCTCCATTAGATCCATACTTAGCCAAAGGCTTTCCTTTCAGGATCTTTCAGAAGCTCAGGCCTTTCAAGCTTCCTTTTACATTTTAGGCACTGGGTTTTCAAAGTTTTTGTTTGTGGAGCAACCAAAGGCTCACTAACGGGTATTTCAATGGCCACCGGTATCGGAACCGGCTCCGCAATAATCTGCTGTCCCGACTTTTCTACACCCAGGGACGCACGTTTTACCCGCGATTTTTTTTTTTTTTTTTAAACATTTTTATTTTTATTTTAACTCCTCCTGGTTTACCTACCAGCCTACGGAGTTTTTAGAAAACGCCCTGGAAGTAAAATAATTTTACTTACCTGCGGGCCGTTTCCTTACCGCTGTGTTGGAGCTGCGCTCTGCAGCTCTTCCTCTGCCGATAGCGTCGACCTAATGCCGATCCAGCGCCAGGCGGGGCTTCTTCACGTAGTCACTCACGTGACTCCGAAGTAAAATAGTCAGCAGCTCCGATTTATCCACCATGGAGGCACTATAAACTGCAGTTGCTGGAATCTTGAGCAAAACTCAAAGTGCTGGAGGAACTCAACGGTTCAGGCAACATCTGTGGAGGGAAATGGACAGGCAGCAATTTGGATTGAGACCCTTCTTCAGACCAAGGGTCCTGACGCAAATTATTGCCTATCCTTTTTCCTCCACAGATGCTGCCTGGCCTGTTGACTTTGTGTTTTCTTCCATTATTTACTCAGTTATATGCAATTCCACTGCCAGAGATGATAACGATGAATACTTACATTTACATAGCATTTATAGCAGCACAACATCCCATGTAGTCTCAACAAAATTCATCTGAACAACATAATGAGTCTTTTGACTAAATGACTGGACAAAGGGGTAGCTTTTAAATAGTGTCTTTAAGAAGGAAGGAGAGAGGGAGAGGTTCTTTGGGGCAGATCCAGAGTTTACAACTGACAGCCAGCAGGGGTAAGGGCCTGTCTCACGGTGCGAGTCCACCCACGAGTGACCCCAAGTGAAAGAAAAAAAACAGACTCGTGGTTGTGTACGAGATTTCACGTTTATGATCAAGTGTTTAACCGAGTTCCCACGGGTATGTCATTTATGCAATGTTTCAAGTTCCTCTCCCGAGTTAGCAAGTTCCTCTCCCGTTACTCTTGAGCCAACCATGAGTGAAGGTATGTTTTCATAACTGTTCTTTCACATCAGATTGTTGGGAGACGGTGCTCAGGGTTTGCGTCCTGAGCTGCTTTGGTGCCCAGCCATGAGTTGAGGTGGAGGGAGGTTGGGGGGGGGGGGGGGGGCGTCATTAATCTGCCGGGGGTGAAGCCCCGGATGAGAACAAAGAAAACCTCTTTTGCCACCGCGTACAAGCCCATTGTGTACAAGTCCGTTGTATATGACTTTGCTGCTGACGCGCACACGCACTCTCTCTCCCTCTCTCTCTCTCTCTCTCTCTCTCTCTCTCTGCTCTCTCTCACTGCAGCTCAGAGCCCAACCTCGCCATCCTATAGTGGTAACATTCACATCGGGTCCCCTCCACACCCACACCCCCTTTCTCCGACACACACCCCCCACAAGACAACAGGCAGCGTGAGACACAGAGAGTTTGTAGGGTGTTGGTTTAGTATAAGGATTTCTTTTTCAAGTATTAGCCAAGGTCGCATTTACTTATTTTAAACGAAGTTTGGAGCGCTTGACAATACTTTTTTTTCTCTTTGCACTAGTTTTCAGAAAGGGTTCAGACCCCGCTTGGCTCGTTGCCCCCCTTTGAACCAAGCCCTGCGAGAGGGAGGGAGGGAGGGAAGGTGTGAGTGAACAAGAGCGCCTAGGAGGATAGGGAAATAGGGTGGTGGGGGGGGGGTGGAGGGGGGTGGGGGGGGGGAGAAATAGGGAAGAAGTTAGTTACTCAGATCAGAAACCTGTAGGCTGGGAGCCATAATGGTGAAGAGCGCACCCAGTTCATCGGAGGAGTGCATAAGGGACATCGATCGTAAGCAATGTTCCTCTAGAACTTTAACTGAAATCGTGTCCACATCACCTCCTCTTGGCCGGACGGCAAGACCCAGGGTTACCGGTCAGCACTCTCCACCACAAAGGAATCTCAAGAGGGCAATGCCAATGTAAACCGCGGCATCTCCTAAAATATGCCTATTCACACACACATTAATTCTCTCTCTCTCTCTCTCTCTCTCTCTTTCAGACACAAACAATATCATCCAAGACTGTTCGTGTAGAAGGCAACATTTGCCCAGAAGACGCCAAGAAAGGAATAAAGTGTAGGATAGGAACTGCCTGCAGATGCTGGTTTAAACCGAAGATAGACACAAAAAGTTGGAGCTGACAGGGGGCGATCAAACAGCACAATGTCATCCCGTCACCAATTCCTTCTCTCCAGTGATGCTGCCTGCCCGCTGAGTAAAAAAAGAGCGAGAATGATCTAAGAGGAAAGATAGTAGAGAGAAGTGAATCGTAAACTGATGGAAGGGGAGGAAAGAGAGCAGAGAAAACCCAGCAATCGATTTATAGAATGTACTTGGAAGAGGAACAAAAAATCCCTTTGGGAATACTCTATTCATGCTGATAATGTTAGTTCGGACTGATCAACGTGGGCTGTGACCGAGCGATGGTTGTGATCGTTTACAGGCTGTAAATCAGGAAACTTGTGATCTTGTAATCGCTATTGGTTGTAAATCTACGCATCAGGAAAATCCAACATTCATTGATTAATCTCAGAAAGCAGCGACGCACAGCCCGTTGCTGTCCGGAAGTTCGGACACCCTTCCTGAAATCTGATTTCACTTTACAGATGCAATGCGCTAAATGTGCTTCTTAAACTGGTGAATGGTTCACCAAAGCGCGAATTAAATTATTTTATGGATTGAATGAAACTAGAGGGGTGGGTGAAGGATGAATGACATAATTTATCCAGATTTTGTTTTCTATACTTAAAAAAAAGACATTGCCATTAAAGTGGTTAGTAAGCTCATTGGTTTTAATGGCAGTGGAGCTGGAACTTTGATATGTTTTTTAATCTATACCTATGGTTTTCTAATTTTTAAACTAACAGGATATTTCCCAAATTTACTCTAATATAACTGTTTAGGGAAGACCAGACGAGCTAGTGTGATCATACATTTATCAATGGCAACACTGGAGGATCGCCGTATGCAACTGTTGAACTGTAACTTTATTTTGTGTAGAAATGTAGCTACCAAACTTGATATTTGGTGGTTTTGTGAGCTTTCGGGGAGGGATATAGAAAGATATTAGTAGGAGAAAAATATATTAAATCACACACTCCATGGTTTTTATAGCTAATTTTCCAAGAAATAACTGCAGTAATCAAAGCACAAAAGGGTAGGATAGGGCTGAAGCCCAGTGTTTAGATGTTGTAATGTTTTTTTTATCATTCTAATAGAATGATTTTCCAACTCCTGTGGTAATTAAACTTTTTTTTCACTCGTAGTTTTTTAACATATTTTTAGGATGTTGAAGCTGAATAAAATAAACACTTACGAAATGAGTTCATTCATGTATTTTGCTCATGTGACAAAAATACATTATATATAAAATTGTACACAAGGTAAAATAAGACGAAAATTACCAAAAAAAACAAAGAATATTTAGTCGAGGGTGAATTAAATTTTGTGATTAAGACTCGAGGGTGAATGATACTGAAATAATTTAAAGAATTCCCACGGTAGACGCACAAATCACAAAGGTAAACGCACGGGCCCTACGTTCTTACAACGAGTCTAAATGTTTCAATTTTAAACTTGAACACTAAATTTGACTCGTGGAAAACATGTTTGACTTTTTAGCGCCACGAGTGGACAAGTTGATTGCGCGAGGTCCGACGTTCCCGCTACGTTGGCTGTACGTGATCACCACGAGTAAAAACTCGGGGTCACTCGTGGGCCAACTCGCACCGTGAGACAGGGGTTGTAGTTAGCTCTGGATAACAAGAGACCAAGAGTGGAAGAGCTCAATTATTTTGGAGCATTGCAGAGCTGAATGAGGTTACAATGATTAAGAAGAGCGAGGCATGGACTGATTTAAAAGCAATGGAGTGATTTTTTTTTAAAATTGTAACATTTCTTAAGATACAAAAGATTAGTGTGCAAAATTAGAGCACATGGTATTGGGGGTAGGGTATTGACACGGATAGAGAACTGGTTGGCAGACAGGAAGCAAAGAGTCGGAATTAACGGGTCTTTTTCAGAATGGCAGGCAGTGACTAGTGGGGTGCCACAAGGGACCGTGGGTGTGTACAATATATATTGATGAATTAGACGTGGGGATTAAATGTAAAATCTCTAAGTTTGCGGATGACACAAAGCTGGGTGGGAGAGTGAGCTGCGAGGACGATGCAATGAGGCTGTAGGGTGACTTGGATAAGGTGGGTGAGTGGGCAGAAGAATGGCAGAAGCAGTTTATTGTGGATAACTATGAGGTTATCCACTTTGGTGGCAAGAACAGGAAGGCAGGTTATTATCTGAATGGTGTCAGATTAGAAGAAGGGGAGATAGAAACAGAAAATAGGTGCAGGAGAAGGCCATTTGGCCCATGACTGATCATGGCTGATCATCCACAATCAGTAACCCGTGCCTGCCTTCGACCCATATCCCTTGATTCCACTAGACCTTAGAACTCTAACTATCTTTCAAATTATTTCAGTAAATTTGCCTCTACTGCCTTCTGTGGCAGAGAATTCCACAAATTCACAACTCTCTGGGTGAAAACATAGAAACATAGGAACATAGAAATTAGGTGCAGGAGTAGGCCATTCGGCCCTTCGAGCCTGCACCGCCATTCAATATGATCATGGCTGATCATCCAACTCAGTATCCCGTACCTGCCTTCTCTCCATACCCTCTGATCCACTTACCACAAGGGCCACATCTAACTCCCTCTTAAGTATAGCCAATGAACTGGCCTCAACTCTGTGACAGAGTTTCAGAGACTCACCACTCTCTGTGTGAGAAAAGTCTTTCTCATCTCGGTCTTAAAGGATTTCCCCCTTATCCTTAAGCAGTGACCCCTTGTCCTGGACTTCCCCAACATCGGGAACAATCTTCCTGCATCTAGCCTGTCCAATCCCTTAAGAATTTTGTAAGTTACTATAAGATCCCCTCTAAATCTCCTAAATTCTAGAGAGTATAAACCGAGTCTATCCAGTCTTTCTTCATAAGACAGTCCTGACATCCCAGGAATCAGTCTGGTGAACCTTCTCTGCACTCCCTCTATGGCAATAATATCCTTCCTCAGATTTGGAGACCAAAACTGTACACAATACTCCAGGTGTGGTCTCACCAAGACCCTGTACAACTGAAGTAGAACCTCCCTGCTCCTATACTCAAATCCTTTTGCTATGAAAGCTAACATACCATTCGCTTTCTTCACTGCCTGCTGCACCTGCATGCCTACTTTCAATGACTGGTGCACCATGACACCCAGGTCTCGCTGCATCTCCCCTTATCCTAATTGGCCACCATTTAGATAATAGTCTGCTTTCCTGTTCTTGCCACAAAAATGTTTTTACTCATCTCAGTTTTAAATGGCCTCCCCTTTATTCTTAGACTGTGGCCCTTGGTTCTGGACTCCCCCAACATTGGGAACACATTTCCTGCATCCAGCTTGTCCAGTCCTTTCATAATTTTATACATTTCTATGAGATTATTCTCATCCTTCTAAAGTCCAGTGAATACAAGCCCAGTCGCTCCATTCTTTCATCATATGACAGTCCCACCATCCTGGGAATTAACCTCATGAATCAACGCTGCACTCGCTCAATAGCAAAAATATCCTTCCTCAAACTAGGAAAACATGATGCCGGACATGGGTACAACGAGGCCTGGGTGTGCTTGTACATCAGACACTGAAAGTGGGCATGCAGGTACAGCAGACAGTGAAGAAAGCCAATGGCATGTTGGCCTTCATTGTGAGAGGATTTGAGTTTAGGAGCAAGGAGGTCCTACTGCAATTGTACTGGGCCTGATGAGACTGCACCTGGAGTATTGTGTGCAATTTTGGTCTCCTAATTTGAGGAAGAACATTATTGCTATTGAGGGAGTGCAGCGTAGGTTCACCAGGTTAATTCCCGGGATGGCGGGACTGACATATGATGAAAGAATGGGCCACCTGGGCTTGTATTCGCTGGAATTTAGAAGGATGAGAGGGGATCTTATAGAAACATATAAAATTGGACAGGGTAGATACAGGAAAATGTTCCCGATGTTGGGGGAATCCAGAACCAGGGGGGTCACAGTTTAAGAATAAGGGGTTAGCCATTTTGGACTGAGATGAGGAAAAACTTTCTCACTCAGAGTGTTGTGAGTGTGGAATTTTCTGCTGCAAAAGGAAGTGGAGGCCAATTCATTTGATGTTTTCAAGAGAGAGTTAGATTTAGCTCTTAGGGCTAAGGGAATCAAAGGATATGGGGGAAAAAGCTGGAACGGGGTACTGATTTTGGATGATCATATTGAATGGCGGTGCTGGGTCGAAGGGTCGAATGGCCTACTCCTGCACCGATGTTTCAATGTTTCTTTGTTTAACTGGGCCCAATCTAGATTAGAGAGCAACAGGATAATGAATGAGCTGGCTAATGGGGAGGGATTTGAATTACCTCTAGTTTATGGAATACAAAACCAGAAATAACTCTGTGACATTCAGCTAGGAGGAAATATGCCAAGAAGTCCTCAGCATTGACGGGACCCATGAATTCTCCTGGTATTTCATAAGGTCATAAGGGATAAAGCAGAATTAGGACATTCGGCCCATCAAGTCTATGTCATTCAATCATGGCTGATCTATCTCTTCCTACTAACGCCCTTCTCCTGCCTTCTCCCCATTGACAACCGTACTAATCAATTTCATGAGATTTGGACTAGAAATCCCTTCTGTTGATCATCACTTAAGACTTTATTTGGCCTCATCAAATTCAGAGAACATCTGCTGTTGACTAAGTACACATCTCAGATTATGCTTCAATTCCTGGACTTACCTATCTTTCATCATCGGCAAAACAAGTTGAGTCATCTGCAAATTACAGTGAAATATTATTGCGTTGTTAGATTTCATGCTTTCAATTTAAATGGGACATTTTTGTTACTATGTTTACAAAAGAATCACCACAATTAAGCTGCAGAAGCATATCCTGGTGATATTAAATTATGTCATTTGGATATTAATTTAGGGAGTCAGGCGTGCTACGGGAAGTGCTGCTACCTTGCAGCTCCAACGAGCTGGGTCCATTTCTGATTTCCAATGCCATCCGGGTAGGATTGGCAATATCACTTATGACTGCCTGTCTTTTACCCTTTAGGGCTCACGTTTCCTGATACATCACAAAGACCTGCTACAGATTAGTCCAGTGTTGTTGGCTGGTGGGTGAATCCGGAGGATGTTAATGAACACATGTGAAAGAATTGTTTGCATGGAAATAAGTAAGAAAAAAGGACTGATTGCACAGTTCTAAGCGCCGGCATAGACTTGTCGTAAGCAAGTACATAATATGTACCTCATTACAAGACTATGTGTGGGAGTTGGGAGCTTAGAGGTTGGGAGATGTGTTCGGCTTATAGTGGTGATGAATCTCTGTTTGTGCCACAATGGACTGCTATACAAGTCACTAGGAGAGTATTTTGCTTGAGCCAGCATGTTGCTGGGGATAGTCTCCAGTGATTGCACCAGGATCAGTTATTCATTCCAATTCCAATTGTACAGATGTCCAGATGGAATAAATATAGCAGATGCCAAGAATTGCTGATGGCTGTAGCACAGGGCATAGAATATAGAGCAGGGAGGTTAGAGTGCTACTATACAAATCATTCATTAGACCACCGCTGCAGTACATTTGGCAGCCTCAATATGGGAAGAATTTAATTAATCTGGAGAGGTTACACAATGGATTTACTATGACGTTATCTGGGAAGGAATGTTTCAACTATGAGGAGAGACAGGGTAGAGACAAGACACAATAAAGTACCATTGAACCACTGGAACATTAACCCATTGGAGGGGGTGAATTTGTTTCTGTTGAAGGGAAGAAGACTAAGGGTGGAATGTGATTGAGGTACACAGAATTGTGAGGAGCATAGGTAGATAGGATAAATACAAACTTTTCCTCTTAGCAGAATTACCCATCATGAGAGGGCATAGGTTTAATGGAGGCGCAAGAGATTGCAGAATCTGGAGCAGAAAGAGGAGAGATGATGGAGGAATTCAACAGATCAGGCAGCATCTTCAATGGGAAGATTGTCGGTCATTGGGAAGATTCGCGGCCAATGGGAAGGGTCTCGATACACATTTGGGTCGAGACCCTTCATCTCAACCAAATGAAGGGCCCCACTAAGCTTGATAAGAGTTCTTCAGGCAACTCTTCTTACTTTGGCACAGGCTTAAGGTAAGGGGAAGGAAGAGATTTTTCACCCACGGGGTGGCTAAAATCTGGTATACACTCATTAAGACTGACAACGTTTAAGAAGTACTTCAAAGTCAAAGTCAATTTTATTCGTCTTAGACGAGTACATGAAATGCCAGGACATAGAAGGCTGCAAGCCAGGTAGTAGGGAATGGGAAATGGATAGGTAGGTACATGTGGGCTGGCATAGCCAAAGGACCTGCTTCCATGCTGTATGATGCTGTGATTCTGATACTACTATAACCGTTCTTTGACACAAATGTTGAATACTAAAAAAACAAAATTGTCAGAAGCAATCCACATACCTTAACCACAGATACCACATTAACAGCAATCATGTCATTGATGGTCTAATGCACAAAGACAAAAGAAAATTACCAAATGCTATAATAGGGCGATATTGTAATTCGTAACTGAATTTCTATTCTTCACACAGCAAATCTAACCTTGGGTTTTCGTAAACCCAATACTATGTAAAATGAGAGTAATTATCCAAAGATGGTTTGAAAGCAGCCTTCTCCATAGCAAAATCACCAGTTTAAAAAACTAGTTAAAATCACTAGTTAACTATAATGGGTTGAGAGCAATGTTATGGAGACAGGAAGCTACTAGAGTTCTGTGGAATATTAATGTTGCAGGCACCAAACAGGAAACAACCATGGGCACAATACAAATTAACAATTACCTATTTTGAAAAACTCTGGTAAAGTAATCAGAGTTTTATCAAAAAAACATTTCTTTAAAGAAGATACAGCTATTCAAAACATATGAATTTATGGTATTGTGGAAAAAAAAATACATCTAAGGGCTCACATACTTCTATAACTGAGTCTGAATACTTTGGTAGTATTGTCCATTTTGTCCACTTCAAAATTGCAATGAGCAGAGTTTGCTCCTTAAGACGAGATCTGTTGGGTCAAAGTACCACGGCCACCAGTGGACTTCCATTCCCTCAAAGAATTCATTCATTTCATGTCAGCCTTTTGCCACAGGCTCAGGCTCCAGGAAGTGAATGAGGGAGCGATCCCCAGACATTTGGAAGGGTGGTGGCTGTCCAGGTTATGAGTGGGTCTTGTATCCTGAGACACTGCCCCAGAATTGTCAAATGATTTTCAACTACATAACACGTCGTCGTCTCCGCGCATTCCATTCTCCAGGCCCCCATCCTCTCATCTTCACCATGGATGTCCAGTCACTCTACACCTCCATCCCCCACCAGGATGGTCTCACAGCCCTCCGGTTCTTCCTCGACCAGAGGAGCAGCCTATACCCATCCACTGATACTTTCCTCCGCCTAGCCGAGTTGGTCCTTACCCTCAATAACTTCTCGTTTGACTCCTCCCATTTCCTCCAAATACAAGGCGTAGATATGGGCACACGCATGGGCCCCAGCTACGCCTGCCTCTTTGTCCAAAGCATACCAGGGCCCCATCCCTGACCTCTACCTCCGTTACATCGACGACTGCTTTGGTGTCACCTCCTACTCCCACGCACAACTGACTGACTTCATCCATTTCACTACCAACTTCCATCCGGCACTCAAATACACCTGGACCATTTCCGAAACTTCCCTACCATTCCTCGACCTCACTATCTCCATCGCAGGTGCTAGACTCATGACCGACATCCACTATAAACCCACTGACTCCCACGGCTATCTGGACTACTCTTCCTCCCACCCTGCTTCCTGTAAGGACTCCATCCCCTATTCCCAATTCCTCTGTCTACGCCGCATCTGCTCCCAGGATGAGGTGTTCTACACCAGGGCATCACAAATGTCCTCATTATTCAGGGAACGGGGATTCCCCTCCCCCACTGTAGATGAGGTTCGCACAGGGTCTCCTCCATACCACATAACACTGCCCTCTCTCCCCATCCCCCCACTTGCAACAAGGGCAGAGTCCCCCTGATCCTCACCTTTCACCCCACCAGCCGGCACATACAACACATAGTCCTCCGCCAGTTTCGCCACCTCCAACGTGACCCCACCACTCGCCACATCTTCCCATCTCCCCCCTGTCTGCCTTCTGCAAAGACCGCTCCCTCCGCAACTCCCTTGTCAATTCTTCCCTTCCCACCCGCACCACCCCCTTCCCTTTCCCTTGCAACCGCAAGAGATGCTACACTTGTCGCTTTACCACTCCATTCCATTCAAGGACCCAAGCAGTTGTTCCAGGTCCGACAGAGGTACACCTGCACCTCCTCCAACCTCATCTATTGCATCCACTGCTCTAGATGTCAGCTGATCTATATCGGTGAGACCAAGCGGAGGCTTGGCGATCATTTTGCCGAACACCTCCGCTCGGTCCGCAATTACCAACCCGACCTCCCGGTGGCTCAGCACTTCAACTCCCCCTCCCATTCCGTATCCGACCTCTCTGTCCTGGGCCTCTTCCACGGCCAGAATGAGCAACACCGCAAATTGGAGGAACATCACCTCATATTCCGCTTGGGGAATCTGCATCCTCTTGGCATGATCATCGAATTCTCTCAATTCTGTTAACCCTTGCTGTCTCCTCCCCTTCCTACCTCTCCCTCAGCCCTCGAGCTCCCACTCCTCCTTTTTCCTTTCTTCCCCCCGCCTCCCCACACCCCCCATCAGTCTGACGAAGGGTTTCGGCCCGAACGTTGCCTATCTCCTTTGCTCCATAGATGTTGCTGCACCCGCTGAGTTTCTCCAGTATTTTGTGTAAACCGACCAGATGTACAGGGTTGCAGACCCTCACTTCAGCCCGTCCTGCATCACTGCCAGACTCCGGAGTGGTTCCAGCAGCAGAGAGGAGTCAAACACATATCGGACAAGGCTTTCAGCCATCCATGCATTGAATTTCATGTATCATATTTCCTAATGGTCTACAAGAGGGCCTTTTGGCCATCGAGTCAATGCCGACTCTCAGAGCAATCCCATGAAACCCATTCATTCCCGTGTTTCCATGTAACCTATTCTACCTCATATGCCCATCAATCTCCTCCCTACTACCCTACCTACACTAGGGCAACTTATAGCAGCCAATTAACCTAGAAACCAGCATATGTTTAGAGCTGTAGAGGAAACTGCAGCACCCAGCGGAAACCCAGAGGATCACGAGGAGAAGGTGCAAACTGTACATGATAGAACTGGAGCTCAAGGTCAAACGCAAACTGCTGGCGCTCTGAGGCAGGAGCACTACCTGCAGCACCACTCTGTTACCTTTCAAAGTCCAAGACATGCTGAGCCACAACTGCTCAAAACGTGGCGTTGCCTCCAGAGCTGTTGACTATCGATAAGCACAATTTGGTTAAATTATGTTAAAACGCTCCTCTCCTCAGGGTTTCACAAGATCTCTCCTTATGTTCCCTCTCCTCAGGGTTTCCTCTCCTTATGTTCCCTCTCCTCAGGGTTTCACAAGATCTTTTTTATGCTTTTCGCTAAAAGACTAAAACCAGTTTAACATGCAAATCTCAAACTACCTTTGCTATTGGAGCCGTAATATTAGCTTTGTAGATTTTGGTTTAGAGATACAGTGTGGAAACAGCCCCTTCGGCCCACCAGTCCATGCCATCCAATGATCGCCGATGCACCAGTTGTATCCTAAACACCAGGGAGATTTTACAGAAGCCAATTAACCCACAAGGCTGCACGCCATTGGAATTTGAAAAGAAACCAGAGCACCTGGAGAAAACCCATTTGGTCACAGGGAGAACGTACAATCTCCGTACAGGCAGTACCCATAATCAGGATGGAACCTGATCTCTGACACTGTAAGGCAGCAACTCCACTGCTGTGCCGCCCATATATTGCCACCAATATATCGGCATATTCAGTGATTATGAATTAATGAAATAGAAAATAGCTTCCCTAAAATATGAATTGTCAGTTCTGTGCACAAAAGGCAATAAAAGGTAATGCACCTTATCCATGTCATTCATTTCAAGAAATCTACATGGGTTTGGTTGCTGGATTATTCCGACGTTGTTTACTGCAACAAAAAGATATTTATATTTAATTTTTTAAATAAATAAAATATAGTTAATGCAATTTTGCATATACATCTGTAGATCCATTCAATTCCAACATTATTTACTGCAAGAAAAAGATAGCTTTTACTTTAAAAATGAATAAAATACAGATAATGCAATTTTGTATATCTATCTTTAGATCCGCTCAGCTGCAAAATAAGGTCCAGAACTCACCCTAAGTTAATCATAGAATCACAGATTTTCCATAGAAATGTACAGCACAGATGCAGGTCCTTATGCCCCTGTCCCATTTAAGAAACCTGAACGGAAACCTCTGGAGACTTTGCGCCCCACCCAAGGTTTCCGTGCGGTTCCCGGAGGTTTTTGTCAGTCTCCCTAATGGTCGAAAGTGGTTTCCGCTTCTTCTATGTTCTGGCGATTATTTCAAAAAATTCAAAACCAGCCGCGACTAAAAATAGGTTGCCGTTTTAAAAATCGGTAATTTTTTAGTCGAAGCCGGTTGCGATGCTAGTTGAAGGTGGTTGCCAGAGGTTGCAGGTAGTGGAAGGTAAGACCTCCCTGGTGGAATAAAACTGGATGAAAAAAAGATCTTACCTTCCAAAACCTTAACCTCTAGTTAAGGGAAATATGTTCAAATTCAATCTGGGCAGAATTTGCACGCAAGGCAAGTACTAACCAGTCGGTCTATGATAGAGCCAATCACTTGTAAGATCCCAAATCTCAATCTTGCACAACATGCACCTCACCTCCAACAAACAGGGGAGAGGGGGGAGAGACGGGGGAGGGGGGGGGGAGAGAGGGGGGGAGAGAGGGGGGGAGAGAGGGGGGGAGAGAGGGGGACAGAGGTGGGACAGAGGTGGGACAGAGAGATGGGGAGAGGGGGGGAGAGATGGTGAGGGGGGGAGAGATGGGGAGAGGGAGGAGAGATGGAGGAGAGGGGGAAGAGCAGGGGGAGGGGTGTGAGAGGGGAGAGAGGGGGAGAGAGGGGGGACATAGACGGGGAGATAGACGGGGTGAGAAACGGGGAGAGACGGGTGGAGGGGAGAAGGGAAGGGAGGGGGGTAGGGAGGAGGAAGGGGGAGGGAGGGAGGGAAGGAGAGGGAGGGAAGGAGGGGGAGAGAGGGGGGAGAAAGTGGGGGAGAGAGGGGGGAGGGGGAGAGGGGAAGAGAGGGGAAAGAGGGGGAGAGAGAGAGGGAGAGAGAGGAGAGAGAGAGGGGAGAGAGAGGGGAGAGAGAGGGGGTAGGGGGGGGAGAGATGGGGAGAGATGGGGAGAGGGAGGAGAGATGGAGGAGAGGGGGAAGAGCAGGGAGAGGGGTGTGAGAGGGGAGAGAGGGGGAGAGAGGGGGGACATAGACGGGGAGATAGACGGGGTGAGAAACGGGGAGAGACGGGTGGAGGGGAGAAGGGAAGGGAGGGGGGTAGGGAGGAGGAAGGGGGAGGGAGGGAGGGAAGGAGAGGGAGGGAAGGAGGGGGAGAGAGGGGGGGAGAAAGTGGGGGAGAGAGGGGGGAGGGGGAGAGGGGGAGAGAGGGGATAGAGGGGGAGAGAGAGAGGGAGAGAGAGGGGAGAGAGAGGGGGGGAGAGGGGGAGAGAGGGGGAGAGAGGGGGAGAGAGGGGGAGAGAGGGGGAGAGAGGGGGAGAGAGGGGGAGAGAGGGGGAGAGAGGGGGAGAGAGGGGGAGAGAGGGGGAGAGAGGGGGAGAGAGGGGGAGAGAGGGGGAGAGAGGGGGAGAGAGGGGGGAAGAGAGGGGGGGAGAGAGGGGGGGAGAGAGGGGGGGAGAGAGGGGGGGAGAGAGAGGGGGGGAGAGATTTCTATGACCATACCATGGACCACAAGAACAGGTTTTATAATTTGCCCCCTCATCGATTCATGACCTTCATCAAGTCACTCCTTCACCCTCTCACCACTGCTGAAAAAAAAAGATTAGTCTCTCGTCTCTCTTTTTTACTGTCACTCCAGTTCTGGTAACATAGATGAATGTATGATGTGAAGCCAGTTTTGCACTGCTATACACCAGTATCAACACCCACAGTCCTAAATAAAGAAATTATCTGATGAAATAAAAACAGAAGGATTTTACTTACTCAGAATCCCAACTTCAAGGCCTCTCAGATTTTCTTCAATGTGCTGATATATGTCTGTGTTACTAAAATTTGCCTGAATTATCTTTACATTTTTTCCTGTGGCTTGCTCTGTCAAGAATATTTTAAACAAAACACATTCAAATAATGCTCCAGTAAAAACATTCTGAACTCAACCAAAATTGTATTAAACACAGCATTAACATTTAACTTAATTCCACGGGTGTGGCTGATTTTATGCTGCCAGTGTCATTTGTCATAATGTGTAGGAAAGAACTGCAGATGCTGGTTTAAATCGAAGGTAGACACAAAATGCTGGAGTAACTCACCGGGACAGGCAGCATCTCTGGAGAGAAGGAATGGGTGACATTTCGGGTCGAGCCCCTTCTTCAGACTGAAGTCTGAAGTCTGTAGAACGGTCTCTACCCGAAATGTCACCCATTCCTTCTTGTCATACATTGATTGTGCCAAAGTAGAAATGCTTGAAAGCCTCAAATTTTTTGGAATAAATATCACCAGCAAATTGTCCTGGACTTGCCACATCGAAGTAATGGCCAAGAAAGCATATCAATGCCTTGACTGCCCGAGGGGGGCTTAGGAAGTTCAGCATGTCTGAAGTTCAGCTTTTTATTGGGATGCATCACAGCATGGTTTGGGAGCAGCTCCATCCAATACCATAAAAAATTGCCTCGGCAAGGCCACCAGCATAATCAAGGGCTAGTCTCTCTCTGGTCGCTCCCTCTTCTCCCCTCTTTTTTCAGGCAAGAGGTACAGAAGTTTGAAAACACATACATCCAGATTCAGGGACAGTTTCATCCTAGCTGTTATCAGACAACTGAACTGTCATCCTGACCACCAATCCACCTCCTTGGAGATCTTTGAACTATGTTTAAATAGACTTAACCGGATTTTATCTTGCACAAAACATTATATCCTTTATCCTGTGTCTATTTGCTGAGGACAGTTTGATTAGAATCATGTATAGTCTTTCTTTTCGCTGACTGAACAGCATGCAACAAAAAGCTTTTCACTGTACCTTTGTATACATGACAATAATTAGGTATGTTACAATACCTACCTTTAGCAGCGCTGCAGTTCTGCCGCTCCCCGTGTGCACGACTTTGGCGCCTTTCAGAGGGGGGCGGGTTTAAAATGCTGATTTTTTTCTAGACAGTCCAAATCGATCCATGTCGGGCGATTTTGTCGCTAAAGGGAAATCGCTCCGACATTTCATTCATAAAGGTATTTTTAAACTACGCTAGATTATTTATTAACTAGAGTAGTTTAAAAATCATCTCCTAAAGCTCTGAACAGTGACAGCGGAACGGACCTAAGGTAGGCGATAAAAGAAGCTACACAGTTTATTTTTACATAAAAACTTGGTTTTTACGAAGGCTTTAATCACATTTTCATGTTGCGAAAAGGGGACAAAAAAAATGTATGAACCGGCTGTATTTTTCATGCCGACTTCACTGCAAACCGCAACGTTCTAATCCACCGCATTCCATAAAACCCACTCGCTAGTTGATTTAAATGGCCATTAATTTACAGGCATTAAACACTAAATTCCTTCAATTTGGCCTATAAATTAATGACAATTAGATTTAAAAATCATGTTATATTGTGAATTTTTGTGAATGTTATTTAGACACTTAGGCTTTAAAAAAAATGTTAATATTTTCTTAAGAAATTGATAGAAGTTTAGATCTAGTAATTGAATTTTGTAATTAGCTACAACTGGGTATTTAATTATATGCTTTAATTTCAGGTCATCCAAGTAAGATTGTTTCATATTAGTTTCAGAATGCTTCAATCTATAATAACTGAAAATTTCTTTCAGTTCTCTTAATTTTTAAGAAAGTTATGGGCTTTTGACTGTCCTCGATCACATCTTTTGTGTTAAGTCAATGGAAAGAAATGGGGAACAAGATGCTAATTTCTGAGTATGAAAATGGCCATAACTTTTTTAATACTGAAGATATGAAAGTGAATTAGGTGTCAAATTAAACTTCTTTTTATGCTTTAACTGATGGGATAAATTGAAGACTTGATTTTTAAAATCTCAAAATTTTGTAGCATTGCTACTCCTTGTCTCCCAAAGTTTCCTTACTGCTTCAAAAAAGCTGTCGCATCGCATCCTCTCATCTGAACCTAGAGACACTGCCTTTGATATTTTGCCAAATTAATTCTGTTTAATTCATCATAGTTGATCGTGATTCTGCTCCAAACCCCAATATTTCTTCTATCACATAATCTGTTAATTTATGCTTCAATAACGCTATCCCATCTTAAGCATCTCCATTCTCTTTATTAGTTACTCTCAGACACAGCTGGCGGGGTGGGTGATTACAACCTTCACATGGTCCACCCTGTTTCAACAAATGCAATCAACCTGGCGTGCACATACAGAAGATCAAACAGAACAAGTTGTCTTACAACTTTAGGCTGTGCACGCAAGAAGAAGAAGAAGACACAGATGGCGTCCTGGTGCCATCGCAACAACCTGGAGCTCAATGTTCTTAAGACGGTAGAATTGAGTGTAGACTTTAGGAGAGTTGCCCCTCCCCTCGCCCCACTCACCATCAACAATGCCACAGTCACATCTGTGGAGTAATTTAAGTTCCTTGGAACCATCATCTCCAGCGACCTTAAATGGGAGGCCACCATCGATTCCACAGTCAAAATGGCCCAACAGAGGATGTACTTCCTGCGGCAGCTGAGAAAACACAATCTGCCACAGGCAATGATGGTCCAGTTTTATACTGCCTTCATAGAGTCTGTCCTCACCTCCTCCATCATGGTCTAGTTTGGCTCAGCCACCAAGCACGACATCCGGAGGCTGCAGTGAATCATTCGATCAGCCGAGAAGGTTGTTGGCTGCAACCTACCCCCCATTGATGAACTGTACACTGCAAGGGCCAGGAAGCGAGCGGGTAAGATCATCTCTGACCCCTATCACCCTGGCCACAAACTCTTTGAAGCACTTCCCCCTGGAAGGCGACTCTGGACTGTCAAAGCCCCCACAGCCAAACATAAAAACAGCTTTTATCCATGAGCAATAGCTCTACTCATCAGCCAAAAGTCTGTAGCCTCCTTTTGCTCTAGTATTTAATTCAATTCTTCACATGTTTAAATTATAATGTTTTTATTATCTACTGTATATCGTGTTGTTACTTGCGAGCAAGTCACCAAGGCAAATTCCTTGTATGTGTACATACTTGGTTAATATAAATTTATGCAAATCAATTCAAAACATTTATTCAACGGTAACTCGGAGATTTATTCTTGATAGTTTGCTGGACTATCCCCTTTAAGTATTCACATCTTACATGTAAATATACAACCCAGTCTGACTGAGAGGGAAATCCTCACAAACTATTGGTTTAAAGTTATCACTTTTGGAATTGGATTTTTGTTTTGATTATATTTAATTTGTATAAAGCCAAAAATCGCCTGATACCCATTCCTAAATGCAAATGTTCAATTAGAAATATGAATCAGATTAGGAGATTAAATATCTTCGATTATCTTAGATTTGATTTTCTTTAAACAACCAGATTATATAAGCAAATGTGACATACATGGAAATATCAGAGAAGCAAATATTGAGAATTCTACACAGGAAATGTTTCTGCTTGTCCAATACATAAATGCCATTCTCTTAAGTGTAATGTACAGTCTTGTCAATCTTGCCAATTATGTCAATCTTAGACATTGATAATTGTGATAATTGTTCATGACATTTTAAATATATTTAGAATTACTGGTATAGTTCAACCAGTTCATCATGTTATTAAATATTTTCTCAAACCTCAGATGTGAGTAAGATCACTTTAATTGAGTTGACATTCCAGTATCTTGGCAATGCCTTGAAACCTGAATCAACCCCAGTTTAGTGCTCTCTCATCAGGTGTTCTCCAGACCAAGATCTGTACTGTGGAACAGCTATCTCTGGTGTTTCTCTGCCTAACCAAAAATTAATGTGGACCATCCACAGTGCCATCCCGAAGATGCGATAATGTCAGACGTCTGAAACATTACCTTGCGTGATTTTGTTTTGTTCCAAGTTCTGGGCTAGACAGAATGATAGGAGATAAGATAGACAAAAATGCTCGGAATGGGAGGGGGAGTTGAAATGCTGACCAACCGGTACATCAGGTTGGTTATTGCGAACCGAGCTGAGGTGTTCGGCAAAGCGATCGCCAAGCCTGCGCTTGGTCTCACCGATGTAGAGCAGCTGACATCCAGAGCAGCGGATGCAATAGATGAGGCTGGAGGAGGTGCAGGTGAACCTCTGCCGCACCTGGAAAGACTGCTTGGGTCCTTGAATGGAGTCAAGGGGGGAGGTAAAGCGACAAGCGTAGCATTTCCTGCGGTTGCAAGGGAAAGTGCCCGGAGAGGTGGTGGTTTGGGTGGGAAGGAACGATTTGCCCAAGACAGCAGTTTGAGCAAAACGTATATCGCAGAAAAAAGATAGTCTTGAATTTTGGCAACATTTTATTCTGGCGACCAGAATTCACAGTTTAAATTGGTGGGAGGGTTATATATAATTATGTAAATTGATCTTAAGTCCAGATTCAATCTGCCTGCCTAACACCACCTTTTGTTCCCGCCTGCTAACAGTGGGTTTCAAATCAAAAGACACCCATTTCCAGTGAATATTAGAGTGACTGGAGGTGGGATAAGACTTGAGAAACAATTTCCTAGCAGTTGGTGCTCATATTCCTACCAAAAGACGTTCAAATTGAATGTGGGTGCTGTTGTAAGGTTAACAAGTTGAAAGGTTTAAAAAAGGCCTCTTGCCTTTTTTAAATTCCTGATGTGAACCTCTACTTTCAACAATTTCGAACAAGCCTCATACTCAACTGCTCATCCAACCTGGAGAGAATGTTTGGCACCAGAAGCACATGGTACACCACGTGAGAGGACTCACCAACGTCCGCAGGCACCGCTGCTTTACCAGCTCACTACCAGCCGACTTAGGAGAAACCCAAAAATAGGTGCTCATGAATCAATAAAGTGGAGCAAAAGAACCTCCGTTTATAAATCAACCAACAGCTGAAAGGGAGCATTGCCTTTCAAATAAATCACAGAATACAGGACAACAGACTTTTTGAAGTACTTTATAATAATCCATCATTGTAATTTGTAAATGAAAAACGAACTATGGGGCCTACAACCTGCAACATTCACTCTGCTTCTTTTTCAGCAGCTTCTGATTGACTTGGTGAATGTTTCCTGCTTTTTCTGGGGGGGGGGGGGGGGGTAGATTTGCAGCATCTGCAGTCTTTGATTTTTAAATAAATTATTAATGTTCAATAACAGGACCACAATTAATCCGTTCTTGGTCAGATCAGCCAAATCGTTTCACATGGTTTATTCGGGGTTTCTGTCACCCATTCAGCAAACGTTACAGAGAGAAACCAAAGAAATTCCCAATGCTGGCACTTTGTTGAAAAACAGAAAATAGAAATCTTACCAATTTCATCTGCAACCTTTTGTAGCTTCTCATAAGACCTGCTTATGAGTACAATGTTCAAACCACACTTGGCCAACTGCAACAAAGAGAACAAACAATCATTGAAAGAGATGTGTAAAGTTCTGTTAACAGGGTTCTGGTCAGTTCTGGATGGCTAAAATGGTTGCAAATTCTGTCTGGAAGTGCAATGTTGCTGGGATTCAGAGGTAAATCCATTGAAATATTTATTCACAAGATCAGGACCAGAAGTACCTTGCCAATGAGAGAGAAAAATTAAATGCAGGATAAATGTTTTAATAAAATTCTATTGAATTCCAATTCCGATTCTAATTAAATTGGAACAGAGCATAATAATTCTGGAACCACAATTCAGAAATCTCCTGGAGACTGTTAATCAATGGCTGATGTAATCGATATCAACCTGATTACAAATGTATCCTGCATTCTCAGATTCTCAACATCTGCTGTTTTCAAATAATCCATTATTGTCCTGATCATCCATAACATCTCTTTGTGATATATAGAGCCAGTATTTTGCCATAAATACCGTGTGTCTTTTCATGCCCTTTTTGATGATTTCACCAAGATAATGCCTTTTTCACGATTGTGCGCCTAAATCAGCCTTTTTTTGCCGTTTTGCTAAAAGGTTGTGCTGTTTTCTCTAGTTGTACCGTGATTACAATGATGTTTTCTATGTTAACACGTTAATATTAATGTTATTATTAACGTGTTAACATAGTGTAAATTACAAGAAAATTTCCACCACCGGAGTGAAACCGGGGGCGCCACTGTCGGTCGTTCATTCATTCGTGCCACTTCCCACTGGTTCAGTCTTCTCCAAAATCTATTTATTGCTTCCAATTTTGCAAACTTCCCACAAGCTACCACTTCCCTTGAGAAAAGTGGCGAAACATTAGTGAATAACTTGCAGGTTTTCAACAAAGTAACTGACGATATTCGTAAAGTTCCTGGCGATGTAGGTAAAGACATACAAGGAAAATGTGAGAGTGATTTTAGCTAACAAAGATCTTGAAGAAATACAAGACATAGCTAAAGTTCTCAAAGGTAGTTGTAATGCATAATATATCGACATGAATATAGAGTCTGTAGCTTGTTTCAGGTATGCACCAGTGACCTCAGCTGAGGTAGAAAGAGGTTTTTCACAACTGAAGCATATTCTGTCTGACAGATGGCATAGTTTAACACCAGATAATTTGAGAAAATATTGCTAGTAATTATGGGCAATCAGGCAACTTTTAATCAGGTCATTTAATGTAGTATACCTATATTATCATTTTTAACCATATTTTGGTGGTAGAAATATCTGCCTTTTAATACCTTTGTTTGTCATTAAATGCCTTTTTTGTGCCTTTTTGGTAATTTTATTATGCCTTCTTGCCTGCCTATTTCACAGTTTTTTAGTGCCTAAACATCCTGGCTCTAGTGATATATATAAATGACCTTGACATTAATGTAGTTTGGTTGGTTAGTCAGTTTAAAGATGACACCAAGATTGCCTGAGTCGCAGACAGTGAAAAAGGCTATTGAAATATACAGCGGGAATAGATCAGCTACAGAAACAGGCAGAGAAATAGCAGATGGAGATTGCACTTTGGGAGATCGAATGTAAGGGGAAAATATTCAATTAATGACAAGAACCTTGTCATTGATGTACAGAGGTTGCGGGGACACCTGATCGAAGTATATAAAATCAAAATTAAGATAAGGCAGACAGTCGGGTGCTGTTTGTATGGAGTTTGCACGTTCTCCCTGTGTGACCACGTGAGTTTCCGCTGGGTGCTGCGGTTTCCTCCCACATCCCAAAGATGTGCTGGTTTGTTGATTAATTGGGCTCCGTAAATTGGCCCTGGTAGGGTGCGTTGCGAAAGTGGGAGAGCTTGTGGATGATTGATGATCAGCATGGACACAGTGGGTTGAAGGGCCTGTTTCCTTGCTGTATCTCTAAAACTAATCTAAACTAAACTAAACTAACCTAACCCAACCCAACCCAACCCAAAACTAAACTAAGCTAAACTATACAACTAAACTAAATTGACTAAATTAAAGTAAACTAAACAGAAGGGCATAGCATTATGATGAAATGGGCAAAGTTTGAAGGAGAGGTTTTTGATACAGAGGATGGTGGGAGCCTGGAACATACTGCCGGGGTGCTGGTGGAGGCAGATATGATAGTGGCATTTAAGAGACTTTTGGATAGGCACATGGATATGTAGGGAATGGGGGGGTATGAATTCGGTGCTGGCAGATAAGAGATTGTCGTGGTATCTTGCTCAGCACAGAGATTGTGGGCCAAAGGGCCTGTTCCTATGCTGTTCGATGTTCAATGTTCCGCTTCACATGGTTTATACAGAATGCTGTGGACCATCAATCATAGCGCTGATTCTGGAAGCAAATCACTCTCAATCTAAAGGGAATGCTTATAAAAATTAGAATCTACAGCATCTTGGTGCATCTATTTATTAAAACCCTGCCTGACCTAGCTTGATCTGACCTGTGTCCAAGCACTTACCTTTCTTTTGCAGACAAATATAATTAGTCCCATCAGAAATGAAACATATTGATTTACCATGCGCATACAATTTACAGTACAAATAATTAGTTGTAATTTGCACAATCTGACGATATCCTCGCAACATCTTACCTCATGTGCGTACGCTTTTCCAATACCATCCGTTCCACCAGTGACCACTGAAAACAGAGATAATTAAATGGCATATATAGACCGACTTAAATAACACTCTGGTAAAAGTACTTTGTTGCTAGAAATATTTATGCTTATTAGTCACTTATTTAACACAGTAAACAGCAAGTTAGTCTATAACTTGCTATTTACTGTGAAAAGTCTAGGAATTGTACAATATCAAATTATAAAATCACACACATTTATTAAATGCGATAAAACACTTACTGGAATGCCAAGAATTTCATCTGGTGGTAAAGGCCCTGTCTCACGGTGCGAGTCCACCCAAGAGTGACCCCAAGTGAAAGAAAAAAAACGGACTCGTGGTTATGCACGAGATTCAAAGTTTATGGTCAAGTTTTTAACCAAGTTCCCACAGGCATGTTTTTATACGATGTGCCAAGGTGCTCTCCCGTGTTACCAAGTTCCTCTCCCATTACACTTGAGCCAACCGTGAATGAAGGTATGTTTTAATAAAGCAACAATGTTAAAGAAAACATCTCCATCCTGTGGCTTTGAGTTAAAGATAGATATCAGCGCGGCTGCATCTATTAATATGACCTACAGAGGGAAAATGCGCATCAGATTGTTGGGAGACGGAGCTCAGGGTTCGCCTCCTGAGCTGCTTTGGTCCCCAGGCGTGAGGGAGGTTGGGGAGGGTGGGGGGGGGGGGGGGGCGTCATTAATCTGTCTGGGGTGACAAGTCTCTTGGGTTAGGAGTGGTGTGCAAGGGAGTGGTGTGCAAGGGAGGCATAATTCCCTCCGATCTCTCTGAAGCCCCGGACGAGAACAAAGGAAACCTATCTTGCCAGCGCGTACAAGCCCTTTGTATATTCGGGTCTCGACCCGAAACGTCACCTATCTCCTTACTCCTTCACTCCTTAGATGCTGCTGCACCCGCTGAGTTTCTCCAGCCTTTTGTGTACCCCCGTTGTATATAACTTTGCTGCTGACGTGCACACCCACTCTCTCTCCCTCTCTCTCTCTCTCTCTCTCTGCTCTCTCTCACTGCAGCTCAGAGCCCAAACTCGTCATCCTATAGTGGTAACATTCACATCGGGTCCCCTCCACACCCACACCCCCTCTCTCCGACACACCCCCCCCACAAGGCAACAGGCAGCGTGAGAGACAGAGAGTTTGTAGGGTGTTAGTTTTGTATAAGGATTTATTATTAAATTATTAGCCAAAGTCAGATTTACTTATTTTAAACGAAGTTTGGAGCGCTTGACAATACTTTTTTTTCTCTTTGCGCTCGTTTTCAGAAAGGGTTCAGACCCCGCTTAGCTCGTTGCCCCCTTTGAACCAAGCCCTGCGAGAGGGAGGGAGGGAGGGAAGGTGTGAGTGAACAAGAGCGCCGAGGAGGAGAGGGAAATAGGGGGGGGGGGGGTGGGGGGGGGGGTGGGTGGAGGAGAAATAGGGAAGAAGTTAGTTGTTCAGATCAGAAACCTGTAGGCTGGGAGCCATAATGGTGAAGAGCACACCCAGTTCTTCTGAGGAGTGCATAAGAGACATCGATCCGAAGCAATGTTCCTCTAGAACTATAACTGAAACCGTGTCCACATCACCTCCTCTTGGTCGGACCGCAACACCAAATCTACGCGTCAGGAAAATCCATTGATTCATCTCCATGGTTTTTATAGTTAATTTTCCAATAAATAACTGCAGTAATCACCCCCAGAAAGGGTAGGATAGGGCTGAAGCCCAGTGTTTAGACGTTGGAATGGTTTTTTTTTATCATTCTAATAGAATGATTTTCCACTCCTGTGGTAATTAAACCTTTTTTTTCACTCCTAGTTTTTTAAACATATTTTTAGGATATACATTATATAAAAAAGTGTACACATGGGAAAATAAGACAAAAATGACCAAAAAGCAAAGAATATTTAGTCTAGGGTGAATTAAATTTTGTGATTAAGACTCGAGCGTGAATGGCACTGAAATAATTTAAAGAGTTCCCACGGTAGACTCACGATTCACTAAGTTAAACGCACGGGCCCTACGTTCTTACAACGAGTCTAAATGTTTCATTTTTAATCTTGAACACTAAATTTGACTCGTGGAAAAAGTCAAACATGTTTGACTTTTTTCACGAGTTCACAAGTTTCACGGGTACCTGCCGTTAGCGCCACGAGTGGACAAGTTGATCGCGCGAGGTCCGACGTTCCGGCTACGTTGGCTGTACGTGATCACCACGAGTGAAAACTCGGGGTCACTCGTGGGCCAACTCGCAACATGAGACAGGGGTTTAACGGTGCATCACTATATATTATGTGTTTCCAATTTAAACCCCTGTCTCACGGTGCGAGTTGTCCCACGAGGTACCCCGAGTTTTCACTCGCGGTAATCCCGTACAATCAACGTAGCGGAAACGTCGGAATTCGCGCGAGCAACTTAGCGACTCATGGTGCTAACGGTAGGTACCCGTGAAACTTGTGAACTCGTGAAAAAAATCAAACATGTTTGATATTTTCCACGAGTCAAATGTAATGTTCAAGTTAAAAATTGAAACATTTAAACTCGTTGTCATAACATAGTGGCCCGTGCGTTTACCTTATTGATTCGTGAGTCTACCGTGGCACCGTCAATGGAAACTTTTCATTCCCCAGGTGGGAATGGAGTTACCCGAGGCCAGACTCCAATAGTAGCAGCATTGAAAGTGACAGCAGAAGGCGGGAGCAGGAACCTTCATTTGAATTTACACTGAGGTTAAATGGATTGTCATCCATGATCATAAAAAGTTGCATATTGGATGTAGTGGGTTTATTTACGGGTGACTGTGGCTACCGATGACTGTGACTGTGATCCAGGAGGAGGGGGGGGGGGGGGGGGGGGGGGCACACTATTCACTTTCCCACAAGCATTTACCAAGATTGTCTAATATTTTGTTGACCTCATGTACATGCTTTCAATATTCACTTTACACCACGTATTGTGACTTTGTCAAGACCCTTCTGGAAGTCCGTATTCAGGTTGTTAATGTTTGCCCTCAGCATTCATTGCTTTCAGAAAGATGCTTGCTACTGACAAACTCACCACGACAATGCACAACTACCCGATACAAACAACATTAGGTTTAGATTTATTACTTTCATGTGTAAAGTTATGTTTTGCATGCTATCCAGTCAAATCAGATAATACTATACATAAATAGAAATAAACTAAATTCAAGTACATAGATCGGGACAGAAACAAAATGCAGATCTTGTCGTTCTCAATATTTTAGCGCTGAATTCCAGAGACAAAGACCAATGGCCACAATGGGGTAGAGGAGAATCGAACGGTCCCCCAACTTATGGAAGGACCATTCAAAAGCCTGATAACAGAGGAAAGAATGCATTCCTGATTCTACTGATGCGCGCTTTTAAGCTTCTGTTTCTTCTTCCGATGGGAGCGGGGAGAGGAAGGAATGGCCCTGGTAGGAAAGGTCTTTAGTTCAGATGGCTGCTTTCCCGAAGCAGCATGAAATCGACTTGTAGTCAATGGTGGGGAGTTTGATCTGTATGATGAGACGCAGAGATGTAGAGTGGGGGTAGAGTTGGGGAAGTACCACTAGTTCCCCACACATACAGCGTCTGCTCCTGTCCCTCTGCCCCTGTTCTGCCTGTGCTTCCTACACACCCTGGCTCTTCTGTACTGTTTTGTTTTCATTATTGCTTCATACTGCACAGAAACGGGCCCTTCAGGTTGGGAACTACAGTTAGTTTGGAAATTAGCAAGCAGACAAAAATGCCTCCATGTAGCCTTCCAGCAGTGACGAGGCACCATGATCTCATGATCAACCCAATCACCGGAGCCCAACTATGGGTTTAACTACCATTGAAATTGACAAACAATCGCTTCCTTTGATATTTGAACAACGAAACTCTATTAAACAAAGTAACACACAACCTTTGTATTTTAGCTTGCAGTAACATAAATAAACTTAGTTATTCAAAACACCACAGGAAAATAACTTGATTACTGCAAGGGTGAAACACCTTTTCCCCATTGCTATGATTTTCTATTAAAAAAACTACGTTACTTCGCAAAGCAACAATCATGTTACAGCAGAATTACTGTCCTTGTTGAATGTGAGTGTCTCTGTCTCCATCTTCTCTTCAAGCCTTTAACCTATTCCTGTTGGGACCCAATACCCGTGCTCGTTCTTTCAGGCTGGGTTCGGCTTCCCAAACACTTTTCCACTCGCTGTGTGCGGCTCCCACGCTCCCGTCAAACTCACCTGCTTCTGATTCCCGCACTCCCTCCTTGATTTAACCACCCCATCTAGCTGTGCTAAGTAGAAACATATAACTGCAGATGCTGGTTTATACCAAAGATAGACACAAAGTGCCCGAGTAACTCCATAGATCAGGCAGTATTTCTGGAGAAATGTTTTGGATCCGGACCCGTCTAACGAAACGACACCCACCCTTTTTCTCCACAGATGCTGCCTGACCCACGGAGTTACTCCGGCACGTTGTGTCTATCTTTTATCCAGTTGTGATGTTGCCTTCAAGTAATTTGTTTTCACTTGTACAACAACGTTCCTTGTTGATACGATATTCCCAATGTTGCTACCACTCATTGCACATGTCCGAATTTTTCAGCGCTCCTAAAGTGCAACACCTCAGACCTATCATCATTATATTTCACTTGCCCCTCCAAATATAACAAACCTTCGCCAGCTGGTCTTAACTACGTGATGTGCGTTTCTAACAAATCATAAGTATAACTGCTCTGGCACTGGAGGGTGCGCATTTTCCCTTTTATAGGTTATATAAATAGATGCAGCCGCGCTGAATTCTATCTTTAACTCAAAGCCGCAGGATGGAGATGTTTTCTTTAACATTGTTGCTTTATTAAAACATACCTTCATTCACGGTTGGCTCAAGTGTAACGGGAGGGGAACTTGGTAACTCTGGAGACAAACTCGGAACATCGCAGATTACCATACCCGTGGGAACTCGCCTCAAACACTTGCACATCAACTTGGAATATCGTACACAACCACGAGTCTGTCACTCTGGGTCACTCGTGTGTCAACTCGCACCGTGAGACAGGGCCTTTACTAGATTACTTACCTGTTGCTCCTGTCAATGAAGAAAGTGGATGTTAATGGTAGTACAATTGGTTATGGCCATGCATTGAACATTCCAGGAAGTTGAATAAAGTGAAGTGAAAATGAAATGCAGCAACTAGTTTCTATACATTTGCAACGGTGAAATAATGATCAAATTCTGTTTCAAAGCGCTGAGGGATAAATAATGGCCGAGAGACTAATCCGGGTGGACTTGTTCAAGGTGACATGAGAGGGCAGCTGGGCATTTTGCCACCTCTCCTGCATTGCCGGGATCATAGTGCTATGCCCTCAATCCACAAACTCTGACTCGGGTAACAGTGCCCAGTGTCGCCACCCAACCATCCCCCTTCCCGGACGGTGCTCAAAGGTACTTCAAGGCAGCTGGCGGAGCGGAGAGCCGAGCAGTGCGCCTGAATGCCAAGACTATGCAACTGTCCGGATCGGACATCCCGACACGCGAGTGGCTGCAGAATCAACCAGCCAGCTCAACGACACGGAGCGCGCTGATGACAATCTATTGAACAACTTACAAAATATCTGCTTTCTGCCGCCTTTTGCTATTGACCTCTCATTTTGTACCATCCAATCAATCTGAAGAAGGGTCTCGACCCGAAACCTCACCTATTCATGTTCTCCAGAGATGCTGCCTGGCCTGCTGAGTTACTCCAGCACCTTGTATCATTTTATCCAGCTCCACAACATTGTTCTACCACGTCCACTACAACTGCACGCCTTCAATTCCTTTCCCATCATTGCGGCCAAGTTCCACTCTAAATAGTGCAAATCTAAATATTGCCTAAATATTACCGGACGATGTCGCCGGGAACTCAGTGCCACCAAGGAACAGAATTGCTTACAATATCTACTGTAACTCACAGAACTAAACCTGATGATTTCCTAATACTACAAAGATTTACATGATCAAACGGACAAACGAACAAGCTGGGAAGCATGATAATTATTTCGCAATGTTATGCATCGGCACAATAAATGTCAGAGTACAGATCTTAGCTGAAAATAATTCCACTACCCAAAATAAAATGTCATAATTTACCTGCCCATTCCCCCATGGAAACGAAGAAAGAATTCGGCACTCCATACCACTTGGTGAGAAGAAAATACCTGAGGCATTTCATTACTTTCAGAAAAAATATAAACATCACCAAAATGCCAAACAGAACCAAGAACGTTTCCATCGTCGTAACAGCAACACTTGTCGGCAGAATCAACCAAAGGAGTTCAAGGCGAGTTGAAACGACGCATATAACGTAAATCATCTGTCCATCACGAACTGTGTTCACAGTTCTTTTAGTCGACCCAATTGAAATCATGTTTATCCGGGCCCGCCTATTAAAATGAACCTACGATGCAGGTTCATTATGGGAGACACTGCGATTAAGATGGCATTTCATTTGTTTACTTTCACAGAATCATAGTCGTTACAGCATAGGATGCCACTCGCCCCATCGTCCTCTGCCTGCTCTCTCCCAGAACGACTCTATTGTTCCAGCTCAGACTCCCCCTCCATAGCCTTATAAATGTGGTTTGCTTATATATTTATCCGGTTTCTTCCTGTTGGCCAGGCTGGATCCCACCTGTACCACAACTGCCGGTAGTACATCCCGGATCCCAACACCTGGCAGGGGAGAAACCGTGATCAAAAAGGCTGTGCTCCCAGGATCGCTTCTCGGCCTTTTGGCTAAGATCAAGTGTAGTATCTGTTCTTACACTTGAAGGAGTGAAAGAGACTATCTGTTCTTATTAGAACGGTTCTGGCGGTCCCTTGGGGATTGCGGAGCGAACTTGGAGACGAGGAGTTGTGGCTGCAGGCTTAAAGGTGGATCCATGCTGGTTGGGTAACCAACCTAACACCTTTTAGCCACAATGTCAGCAGCAGCAGGAGCAGGAGTACAGGGTACTCGCAATACCCTGAGAATAAGCGTTAAGGACATCAGCGAGGGGACCCTCTTCTCACGAGACCTGTTCGTCAAGAAGGTCTTGCTAGGGGCCCTCAAATTTGAGGCTAAGGACATCTACTGCCTCCAGGATTTCCCGGGTAACGGATATTTTGACGTTACCTTCAAGTATCCAACGGGATGGCAGAAGGTGATTGAAGACTTTCGGGAGAGGGGGAATGAAGCTCCGCTGTCGCTGCTCAAAGTGCAGCCGCTCTTCACCCTCCCCGCCCAGAAGGAAAGGTTGATCACCGTGCACATGTTCAACCCACATGTGCCGGTAGTCGATGTCCTCACGTTCCTTGCTCGCTACGTTGAGGGAACAGGGAACTGTGTGGACGTGAAGGACATGCATGGAATTTGGACGAGCAAGAGGCAAGTCAAGGTGAAGCTGAGGGTGGACAAGGACGGAGAAATTGTCCACCCCCCCTCGGTTTTCGCGATTGGAGGAAACCGAGGCTACCTCAGCTACGTAGGGCAACCCAGGCTGTGCAGGAAATGCAACAAGCCTGGGCGTGTGATGGCCCAATGCACAGCAGTTGTCTGCAAAAACTGCAAGATGGAGGGCCACGAGACAAAGGACTGTCAGGCCAGCAAGAACTGCAACCTGTGTGGGGAGGCAGGCCACCTTTACAGGGCTTGCCCTAAAAGAGCCTGCACCTATGCACAGGCAACAAGAGAGGCTGCTGCCAGCACCCCCAAGGTGGGTGAAGCACCCCCCACCACTACAAAGACCCCAGCAGAGAAAGGAAACGCAGATGAGGACAGCCCAACCACCTTGAAGCCCCAAGTGCCAGAAGGAGACGCCCAGCATCTTGCCCAGGAGGGAGAATCAATGGAGGAGGAGGAACCGAAGGAGAAGTGGACTACAGTGTCGTACAAGAAGCCGAGGGTTCAGCCCAAAGAGCCGAGGCCGCAAAGGACTGGTAAGTCAAAAAGCAAACAAGTAAAAATATGTCTTTCTATTACAGAAGGCAGCAACCTCTCCTCTTCGTCGGAGGATGAGGCGACTGGGAAGTCCCAATGAGGGAGACAGAGGATGAAAACGGGGGAAGAGAAGAGAGAGGCCACGACGATCACGACCCGGCCCCAGGAGACCGAGAACAGAGAAGCGGCCGAAGGACTCCAGCCCCAGGACACCAGGAGCAGTGCAGCGGTCGAGGGGCTCCAGCCCCAGGACACCAGGAGCAGTGCAGCGGTCGAGGGGCTTCAGCCCCAGGACATCGGGAGCAGTGCAGCGGTCGAAGGGCTCCAGCCCCTGGAGATAGGGATCATCATGGCGGCCGATGGGCCCCAGCTCCGGGCAACCGGGAGCAGCGCAACGGCCGATGGGCCCCAGCTCCGGGCAATCGGGAGCAGCACAAAGGCCGTTGGGCCCCAGCTCCGGGCGACCGGGAGCAGCACAAAGGCCGTTGGGCCCCAGCTCCGGGCGACCGGGAGCAGCACAAAGGCCGTTGGGCCCCAGCTCCGGGCGACCGGGAGCAGTAAACCAGCCACCGTCACCCAGCTACAGGAGACGGAGGAAGCCGTGTGCCCGAAAGGGGGTGGAACGAGAAGGCCCCCCCCAACGACATCTTTGGTTGCGCCACCAGAAACCCACCTCATCGCTGGATTCCTGAGCCCAGGAAAGCTGAGGCAATTCACCGAAGCGGTGGGAATGAGGGGACATGAAAATGTTCAGTGACTCTAACGACAATGGAGCTCAAACTGGCATCTTTAAAAGTGCGCAGTATAAAGAGCACTGCGCGATGTGTGAATGCCTTACAGTACCTGGCCAAGGTCAAGGCAGATGTGACTTTTCTTCAAGAGTGCGGGCTGCCACACCTCCGCTGCTATCGGAGGTGGTCGCGATGGTGGCCCCACGGACTGTCGGTGTGGTCGGGGGGCAATGACTGTCGTGCTTCCGGCCTGGGGATTTTGCTGCGGGGAGGGAACTTCGCCATCAATGAGGTCAGGGAGGTGGTTGGGGGGCGGCTCCTTGTGGTGGATGTTATGTACCGTGGCTCTCCGCTCCGGCTGATTAATGTGTATGCCTCACCCATGCAGAGCGAGCGGCTGGCCGTTCTCCAGCAGCTCCCAGTGCTGCTGGCCACGTCCCGGCAGCTCGTTTTGGCCGGTGACTTCAACTGCATCATTGATGCGGCTGGACGATCTGGCAGTGCCGACAGCAGACTGGACAGCACGTCCAAGTTCCTGATGGATATGGTAAAAGATGCAAAGCTGCGCGATGCCTTCAGCGACCCTGCAGGCGGGTCCCAGCCACGGTTCACCTGGTCGAGATCGGACGGTTTAGCCCGATCTCGGATAGACTTTGTCTTCACGACGAAGGCTGTCACGGTGAGACACACTGACCTCACGCCGGTGTTCATCTCTGACCACTGCCTCCTTCAGGCTTCCTGTCACCTACAAGACCGGAAGGCAGGCAGAGGGACGTGGAAGTTAAACATGAAGCTGTTGACCACAGAGAACATTGAGGAGCTAAAGAGGGACTACGCATGTTGGAGAACGGTGAAGCCCCTCTTTGACTCCCCCACACTTTGGTGGGAAGCAACCAAGGAGAACATTAAGAGGTTCTTCATAAGTAAAGGGGTTTAGAGGGCAAGACAGAGTCAGAGGGAATTGTGCCAACTCCAGACAGATTTGCAACAACTGCTCCTTCTGCAGTCGAGAGGGGTGGATGTGAAGGAGGAACTTGAGACGTGAAGGACCGGCAAGCTCGGCTCTTTATCTCTGAATCCTCCAAGATCATCTTCCGATCCAGGGTCCGCCATGTGGAGCAGGATGAGACGTGCTCACGTTTCTTCTTCCATAAGGTTCACAGGGGGAGCTCTGTGATTAACAGCCTTAGGGAGGAGGACGGCTCGGTAGCATCCTCACAGACAGACATGCTGAGGATCTGCAAATCCTTTTACACAGATTTGTATGACCGAAAGGCCATAGACAGTACCCCCTCCCAGAACTTCCTGTCCTCAATCACGGAGGTCTTGGAGGACAGCAAGCGGGAGAGTCTGGACCAACCACTGACCCTAGAGGAGCTGACTGGCTCCATCCGTTCCTTTGACTCGAGTAAAACTCCCGGAAGCGATGGCTTACCGGCCGAGTTGTATTCGGCTCTGTGGGACTTGATGGGCCCGGACCTGCTAGAAGTGTACAACGACATGCTTCTAGCTGGTAGCATGTCAGACTCCGTGAGGAAAGGCAACATCACCCTAATCTCCAAGCAGAAGGGGGAGATGAAGGACATAAAGAATTGGAGACCCATAACACTCTTGAATGTAGACTACAAGATCCTGTCTAAGGCCATCGCCAACCGGGTCAAGTCTGCTCTGGGACATGTTATCCACCCGGACCAAACTTGTGCTGTACCTGGCAGGAAAATCTCAGACAGCCTAGCGCTGCTGAGAGATACCATCGCCTACGTGCAGGACAGACGGGTGGATGCCTGCCTAGTCAGCTTGGACCAGGAGAAGGCCTTTGACAGGATTTCGCACACGTACATGAGGGACGTGCTCTCCAAAATGGGTTTTGGGGAGGGAATCAGGAATTGGATCAAACTGCTCTACACTGACATCCGTAGTGCAGTCCAAATCAATGGGTGGGAATCAGACAGTTTCCCTGTAAGGTCTGGAGTCAGGCAGGGTTGCCCTCTCTCTCCTGTCTTGTTTGTCTGCTGTATTGAACCCTTTGCCGAATCCATCAGGAAGGATGCGAGCATTAGAGGAGTGACACTGCCCGGCAGTGGGGGCATTCAAGTAAAGGGACGATGTCGCTGTCTTCTGCTCGGGTCCAGGGTCGGTCCGCAGACTGATTAGTATCTGCGACCAGTTTGAGTCGGCCACGGGAGCCAGGGTGAACCGCAGGAAGAGCGAGGCCATGCTCTTTGGCAACTGGCCCGACAGATCTTCCGTCCCCTTCACCATCAAGCCTGACTTCTTGAAGGTGCTGGGGATCTGGTTCGGGGGGGCTGAGGCGTGTAACAAGAATTGGCTGGAGCGGATAGCCAGGGTGGGGAAGAAGCTGGAGCTGTGGAGGCAACGCTCCCTCTCCATAACGGGAAGAATTTGGTCATCAGATGTGAGGTGCTCTCGGGCCTGCTGTACTTGGCATAGGTGTGGCCTGTCCCTCCTTCCTACGCCACAGGGATCACCCGGGCCGTCTTCCAGTTCATCTGGGGGTCGAGGATGGACCGGGTGCGACGGGCCACAATGTACAAGTCAGCAGACAACGGGGGTAAAAGCGTGCCCAACGTCGCCCTCATCCTGATGACCACCTTCGTGTGTGGCTGCATCAGGCGGAGTGTAGAGCCAAGGCACGTGGGCACCAAGTGTCACTACCTGCTGAGGTTCTACCTGTCCCCGGTGTTGCGAAGGATGGGCCTGGCGCAGATGCCACGCAAGGTGCCAGTCAGCTGGACACTGCCGCCCCATCTGTCGTCTGTGGAAAGGTTCTTCCGGACCAACACCTTTGACCACATGTCCATTGGGCAGTGGTCAGCACAGAATGTCCTGCAGGCACTGCAGGGAAAGGACTTGATGGACCCGGTGGCGTGGTTCCCTGAGCAGACTGCCCAGCTTGTCTGGCAAAATGCTTCATCGCCAGAACTCACCAACAAGCACCAAGACCTGGCTTGGCTGGCGGTGAGGGGAGCCCTCCCAGTCAGATCCTTCCTGCACCGTCGGAACCTCACTACCAGCGCACGCTGCCCTCGGGACGGCTGCTACGGAGTGGAGACGGTTGCCCACCTCTTTGCAGAGTGTGGATTTGCCCAAAGAGTCTGGAGGAAAATGCCAGGGTCCCTGGTACGCTTTATTCCAAACAGCTCCGTCACAGAGGACTCTGTGATTTACGGACTGTTCCCAGGGACACATTCAGAGACTGACATCAAGTGCTGCTGGAGGGTTATCAACTCGGTGAAAGACGCTCTCTGGTCTGCCCGAGCGTTGTTCACCACCCAGCAGAGCGAGATGTCCGTCGGGCAATGTTGCCGACTGGCCCACTGCAGACTGCAGGAGTACGTGCTGAGGGACGCACTGAAGCTCGGTGCAGCCAGCGCCAAGGCTCGGTGGGGGAGGGCTACAGTCTAAGGTCCTTCCGCTGCTGGACATGAGGGGCACAGGATGGTGGAGACGCCCCTCAAAATAAGGGAAGGTATCCCATGCCGGGGGGCCACATGAGTGGCACGGGTGGGGGATCGATTCGCGAAATTTGGAAAATTTGAAAAATGTATATAGACTGTATGGAGCAATTTGTATAGCCTCCGAAAATGTCGGATGGATTTTTTTTTTTTCGCATGGTTGATGTATTGTATATATTTATTACTCGAATAAAGTCTATTTTGAAATAAAAAAATCCCGGATCCCAACACACATTGTGAAATTAGACTTTCGCAATGTAGCTTAAAATTATTTTCCCCTTATTTTTACAACTGTGACCTTTGGTCCTGGAACCTTTCACCAAAGGCATCATCCTCCCAATATATGTTCTGTTCAGATCTATCAATGTTGAAATCATTGTTAACCAGTCCCATTTAGCTGTTTAGATAGACACAACTTATTTTAATTGTTGTTTTGTGAATTGCCAATGTGCTGCATTGTGTAATTAATGTATCTATGATTCGGTGAATATATTCATCTTGAAGTATACCAACTTGTTCAGCCAGAATCAAATGTAGGAATCGCTGAAACCATCCATGCATGCTTATCAGCTTATTGTACTTGGATTCTGTCCAGGTATTTGCTACATATCATGGCTTGCCTCACTCTTTCACTTAAGGGAGGTCATTATTGCAAGACTGGTGATTACTAAAAAGAAAGGTTTAAGAAAGAACTGCAGACGCTGGAAAAATCGGAGGTAAACAAAAGTGCTGGAGAAATTCAGCGAAGGAGTTGGCGACATTTCGGGTCGAGACCCTTGTTCAGACCTACGTGGGGGTGGATGGGAGGGGCGGGACGAAGATAGGAAGAGGCAGAGACAGTAGGCTGTGGGAGTGCTGGGAAGGGGAGGGGAAAAGGGAGAAAGCAAGGACTACCTGAAATTGGAGATCAATGTTCATACCGCTACCCAGACAAAATATGAGGTGCTGCTCCTCCAATTTGCAGTGGGACTCACTCTGGCCATGGAGGAGGCTCAGTACAGAAAGGTTGGATTCGGAATGGGAGGGAGAGTTGAAGTGCTGAGCCACCTGGAGATCAGGTTGGTTGGGTGAAGCGATCGCCAAGCCTTAGCTTGGTCTCACCGATGTAGAGCAGCTGACACCTAGAGCAGCGGATGCAATAGATGAGGTTGGAGGAAGTGCAGGTGAACCTGCCTCATCTGGAAAGACTGTTTAGGTCCTTGGATGGAGTCAAGGGGGGAGGTAAAGCGACAAGTGTAGCATTTCCAGCAGTTGCAAGGGAAAGTACCAGCTCCCAGCCCTCCAAAGCCTCCAATCTTCTTCTTCTTCTTCTTTCATGTGGCGTGCACAGCCTTAAGTTGTTGGACAACTTGTTCTATTTGATTTTCCGTTTGTGCACGTCGAGTTGATTGCATTAGTCGAAACAGGGCGGACCACATGAAGGTTGCAATCTTCCACCGCACCTCCAACCTCATCGTTCCCCAGCCCTGCACGGCCCGATATGACCTTCTCCCCAAAATCCACAAACCTGATTGTCCTGGCAGACCCATTGTTTCTGCAGGTACGTGTCCCACCAAACCTATTCCCACATACCTCGACTCCATCCTATCCCCCCTGGTCAAATCCCTCCTTACTTCCACCCTATCAGCCATCCGGACTACACTTCTTCCCACCCTGCTACCTGTAAGGACTCTATCGCTGACTCCAATTCCTACATCTACACCGCATCTGCACCCAGGATGAGGTGTTCCACACTAGGATGTCGGAGATGTCCTCATTCTTCAGGGAACAGGGGTTCCCCTCCCCTACTATAGATGAGGCTCTCACCAGGGTCTCTTCTATATCCCGTAGCTCTGCTCTCACTCCCCATCCCCCCACTCACAACAAGGCCCCTCTGTCCACACATTCCACCCTACCAGCCATCACATACAACAGATATTCCTCCGACATATTCGCCACCTCCAACGGGATCCCACCACTGGCCATATCTTCCCATCTCCTCCCCTTTCGGCTTTCCGCCTAGCGCTCCCTCCGTAACTCCCTGGTCAATTTGTCCCTTCCCACCCAAACCACATCCCCCCCCCCCACGCCGGTACTTTCTCTTGCAATTGCAGGAAATGATGCACTTGTCGCATTACATCCCCCCCTTGACTCCATCCAAGGATCTAAGCGGTTTTTCCAGGTGTGGCAGAGGTTCAGCTGCACCTCCTCCAACCTCATCTATTGCATCCGATGCTCTAGGTGTCAGCTGCTCTACATCGGTGAGACCAAGCGAAGGTTTCGCGATTGCTTCACCTACATCTCCGCTCGGTTCGCAATAACCAACCTGATCTCCCGGTGGCTCACACTTCATTTCCCCCTCCCATTCCAAATCCAACCTTTCTGTCCTGGGCCTCCTCCATGGCCAGAGTGAGTCACACCGCAAATTGGAGGAGCAGCACCTCATATTTCGTTTGGGTAGTTTCCACCCCAGCGATATGAACATTGACCTCCAATTTCAGGAAGTCCTTGCTTTCTCCCTCTTTCCCCTCCCCTTCCCAGCTCTCCCACAGTCCACTGTCTCCGCCTCTTCCTTTCTTCTTCCCGCATCCACCCCCACCTCAGTCTGAAGAAGGGTCTCGACCCGAAACATCACCTATTCCTCCGCTCCGTAGATGCGGCCTCACCCGCTGAGTTTCTCCAGCACTTTTGTGTACCACTAATAAGAAATGGGTTACTATCCCCTCTTGAACAAGCCTAGCCAGCAGAGAACGCATATCGCAGGGTGCCATTGGCAGCATTCGCAACAATTTATTATTAAAATAGAACAGCCCAGCATAGGAACAAGTTCCTCTGCCTCTAAACCTGTGCATATGCCTCCATTACCTGCATATCCATTTGCACGATTAAAAACATAACCAGAAGCTACATGCCCGGAGTTCTAGCAGATTTCCGGAGTATATTGCTAGCTAGAAAGAGACAGAGAGAAATGCTGGCACCAGCGAAAACCAAGAACCATCGTGAAAATGATCACATCATTGACATCTGTAGAGAGCGTAGCTGAAGATAACGTAATGGGATATGTAGTAGCCTTGCGAAGATATGGTGTCTGGGAACTACCATTTCGCAAAGGGACTGTAAGATGACAATGAAAATATAAACAGGCAACATAATAAAAAACTCTCGCCGGATGAGGAACAAAGATATGTTTCGTTTATTTGGTGCTTGGTTGACTTCAGAGTCATGAGAGCCTTGCAATGGAGCAAAGGCTTCCTTTGAAAGATTAAAGGAAGAAGAAAATTATAAAAGGAGGGCACTCCAAGACGGCAGTGGGAACAACCATCACAAGGAAGAGAAAGTGTTAAAGAAGGAACTGCAGATGCTGGAGAATCGAGGGTTACATAAACAGCTGGAGAAAGTCAGCGGGTGCAGCAGCATCTAAGGAGCGAAGGGGATAGGTGACGTTTTGGGTCGAGACCCTTCTTCATGGTTGCCTATCTCCTTCGCTCCTTAGATGCTGCTGCACCCGCTGAGTTTCTCCAGCTGTTGGTGTAACCCACAAGGAAGAGAAACCTGAGTTCGAAGCTCAGATAAGACTACCCCCTACCAACAGAGTGAATCTGGCCAATTCATTCATACAGCTAACATGTGTCCAAGTCATGAGTCCTGTGATTTAGTGTAAGCAGTAAAAACTGGAATAGCAAATGGGAAGTTATTAGAAGTCAGTGGTTTGCAGTGTTTAAATAACTCAAGTGCTAATAAAAATTAAGTTGTGCTAAACCTTGGTTTAGAGTCTTTTGTTTGACCCGTCAATTGATATCCGATAGAGGTAATACCACAGGTAGCTGTGGAGGCATGTCATTGGGTATTTTTAAGGCAGGGATTGACGGATTTATGATTTGTAAGGTTATCAAGGGTTACGGGGAGAAGGCAGGAGAATGGGATTGAGAGAGAAAAATATATTAGCCACGGTTGAATGATGGAGTAGACTCGATGGGTTGAATGGCTTAATTCTTCTCCTATGATTTATGAACTTATAAAAGGGTCAACAAGCTTCTTAAATGCATATCTGCTTCCACCACCACCCCAGGCAGCTCGTTCCAGGTAACCACCACTCGTGCGTAAAAATGCTTCCCCCTCACAATGCTAAGCTCTCTACCCTGGGAAAAAGGTTCTGACCATTTTTCCCTTTCATAATTTTACGCCAACTTCAAAACAGGGACTTGCTCAAGCTGATTGGTGCGGGCAAAGGAAAGTGGCGGAAAGTGGAATGCTTTCAAAAGTGTGATGCCAGGGGTTCAGGGCATGCATGTTCATGTTAGAGTGAAGGGCAAGGCAGGTGGGCGTAAAGGAAGTTTGGATGACAAGAAAAAATGAGGCACTGGTCAGGCAAAAGAAGGAGATCTGGGTCAGGTGGGATCAATGTATCCCTGGTGGAGTTTCAGGAACTGAGGAGCATGCATAAAAAGGAAATCAGGGGGCAAAAAGGTGGCAGGAGATAGCTCTGGCAGGTAATATTACATTGCGTATTATTTTATTGCCAGAGTTATCACCTGCCCTCTTTTTTCTTCAATTTCAACTCCCAGCTGCCTATACCTTTCCCATGCCTCCTTTTACTCACGTTATCTAAAATGCATATTAGTATATGATGATGATATAAAAATATAAACCTAGACATACAGAAAATTCAAGATATTATGGGTTTTAACACCCAGTCCGAGCCCTCATCCTGCTGTTGTGCCTGTTGTTGTATGCAGTGCCAGATAAACTACTTCAAGACATAACAAAGATGTCTCTTGGGAACAATCTAACATTATCACATATTTTACTGTACGTTGAGTCTGTTGTCTCAGATTGCTCGAGATATAAACCTCTTAATGCATTTCAGACATACCAAGGGATCACCAAGTGCCATAGCTTCTCTTTCCTCTTTCAGCATCGAGTCGAAACTTACCTACCGTTCCAAAATGCATCTGGAAGCTGCTAAGCACCAACTCACTTTCTTATCAGTGCAATTTTTTTTTTCAAGTGCATTTTCGCAAAAGGGTTTGAAGTCAACAGCATTTAGACTTTGACCATCTGTGGTCTAGAGAGAAAGAATTATAACTGCACAGAACCTTTCACATCAGCCTTCGGAAAATGTTCCTTGTCAGTCTGTATTTCACACAAAGTGTTGGGGTACCTCTGCGGGCCAAGCATCATCTCTGATCTGATGAGTTACTCCAGTACTTTGTGGTTTTACTCAAGATTCCAGCATCTGCAGTTCCTTGTGTCACCACTCTTGTGTTCCAGCTGGACATCAATAATCGGTGCATGCGTTGCCCCTCCAAAAGATGCAGCCACTTAGTTGCAATGAGCATTGAACGTGTGGATGACCTACATGCTAGATGGCAGTGTAGCCAATCTTCCTACTCACATAATAATCGGAATCCCACAGGCAGCAAACTAGTGAGGCTCACGGTGCGTTTGGACTAGGAGAGAGAAGCGGAATGAGCGGGAGGAAGAATGTGAGCTCAGGAAGTGGGCAACCTAAGCAGAGAAGGACTTGCGTGGAGCTAAAAGCATGATGCACAGAAACTGGAAAGCAGAGAGAGGTGAGGGCGAATCTCATTGACACTTACTGAATTGTGAAAGGCCTGAAAAGAGTGGATGTGGAGAGGATGTTTCGACAGGTGGGAGAGTCCAGGACCAGAGGGCAGAGCCTCAGACGGAAAAGATGCACCTTTAGCAAGGAGATGAGGAGGAATTTCTTTAAGCAAGGGTTGTGAATCTGTGGAATTATGGCTGTAGAGGCCATCATTGGATACTTTTAAGGCAGAGATTGATTCTTGATTAGTAACGGTATCAAGGGTTATGGGGAGAAGGCAGGAGTTGAAAGGGAAAGATAGATCAGATGATTGAATGCCATAGTAGACTGGATGGGCCAAATAGCCTAATTCTGCTCCTTTGAATTATGGACATAGAATGGGAACACAAAAAGGATGAAAAAGAGCAAAAGAAAGATAATAAAAAGAGAAAAAGGTAAGAGAATAGTACATGGGAAAAGAATGAGAGGGAAGGAACATGCAAAGGGTAAAACAATGAAGCATGTGTTAAGAGAAATGAACAGAAGTACTGTACATATGAAAATAGAGTGCACAAGAATCGTAGGCAGAGCTAATGTACAGCAAGATTAGACAAAATGCCATTTAAAATATTCTGCCACTTACAAAGTGCCCCAGTCTTGGAACTTCATAATCTCTATCACTTTGCACCAGTCGTTATGTGCTGAAATGGGACATTGCGATTTTGTGGTAGACGTGGGTGTGGGGCAATTGGTAAGGTAGTGGAGGGTAGACGGAGATGAGGGCACTGTCTTACATTCCTGGGGTAGGTGAGAGAAATCTATATTACTAAAAGTCTGATCTTGACCACTTTCTGTTGCACGGTATATTGATTTTAGAAAAGGCGCTGCCACTTACGGCAGTGATTTTTGGCCATTTTACTCAGGGTCCCCCTCCGGCGCGCAGGACAAAGGATTTTTCCCATCGATTAAAATTAAAAGACTTATTAATGTTTAAATAGTGTTGAGATTCTTTCTCCTGAATGCCACGCCCCTTCCGGAGGGACTATAAAACCCGGAAGTATTCAGTGCCTCAGTCAGTCTCTGCAAGATGGGGGAGCGAGAGGGTCACGTCTCTCAGTGTGAGCTGTGAATAACACTGAACACATGTCTATTAAACTGTGAGTGCCATTAATGTGGTTTAAAAATGCAAAAGTTGCCTTTGTTTTGAGAATGCTAAAGTTGCCTTGCCTAATTGAAAAGTTGATTTGAGAATGCCTTGCCTAATTGAAAAGTTGATTTGAGAATGCCTTGCCTAATTGAAAAGTTGGCTTGAGAATGCTAAAGTTGCCTTGCCTAATTAAAGTTGCCTTGCCAAATTAAAGTTGTCTTGCCAAATACAACAGGTTTGTTTTGAAAATGCGTCTTTTAACTGTGCATTATTGAAAAGTGTGCAACAGTTTTTGGAAGGAAAAACCATGAATAAACGTTTTATTAGATCAGGACTGTGTTTAATGCAAAATTCCCGCTCATTCCGTGACTTCCGCTTAGTGGAGAGGTGGCGCTGAGTGTGTCATTTCCGCTTAGTGGAGAGGTGGCGCTGAGTGCATCATTGCCATTTAGTGGAGAGGTGGCGCTGAGTGCGGAAGGCCCATAATGGAGACGCCACCCTGAACCGTTTGAGTAATTCAAGAGAGCTTACTGCCATGTATATGCCCGCTGGAAACCAGTCCCTTCAGCCCACAACACCCATACTAGCGCTACAGAAAGCCCCCCCCCCACTGGCCAACATTATTGGAATTGGTGGAGAGGTGGAATATTGTGTTGGGTGACCAGCCCTTCTGTGTGATGCTGGGACCCAACGGGTCCCACTTCGTCTAGTTGAATCCTATAATTGACAAGCATTGTATCTACACACATGCCTGTGATATATGAGAAAAAAGAGATTTTAAACAACTTCTTCTTTAGATTAAACTTTAAACCGCCACACCTCAAGAGCCAGCAGATCTCTTGACTTTTGACCTCAGACACGGGCTCTGACTGTCCTGGGTCCTAGTGCTAGTCCCCCTAACCCAGGGAACCTCAGTAGTTGTTCCACTGGGTCTTCCCCTTCCCTCTCAAACCATGTGACCCCAGCTCTTCCCCACACACACTTTGGTCCTCATAGTCCGTTCCTCCCTGACCACCCACCACCCCCCCACCAGACATCGCCTCAACCTCAGTCACCTGCCTTCATCCGGACCCAACCCCCATCCTTGCCATGTGTTCACCACCCCTCCTGTCCTCCCCCTTTCTGATACCCAACGGTCTGTCCTCAGCAGAGGCCTCACTTTTGTTCCCCTCCGTCCCCACCTCAATGAGTTCCACGCCCACCACGATGTGGAGCTCTTCTTCCATCACCTCCGCCTCAAAGTGTTCTTCCATGGGAAGGAGTCCTCACACCCCAACTGATGGCCCCTTCTTCTGTCTCCAACAGACCCCCTCCTTGTTGTCTCCCTCTCATGGCCATCTTCAAGCTCTAGACCTTTTTATTTTAAACTGCCGGCGAGACATCAACCGCCTCAATTTCTCCACTCCCCTGCCTCACTCTAACATCTCCCCCCCCCCCGAACATACAGCCCTCCACTCACTCTGCAACAACCGAGACTGGGTGATCAAACCTGCCGACAAGGGAGGTGCCGTGGCAGTCTGACGCGCTGATCTCTGCAAGGCTGAGGCCACGTGCCAACTCTCAGACACCTCCTCCTACTTATCCTTGGACCATGACCCCACAGACGAGCACCAGGCCACTATCTCTAGCACCATCACTGATTTCATCAACTCCGTCTCCCTACCCTCCCAAGCCTCCAACCTCATCGTTCCCCAGCCCTGCACGGCCCAATTTTACCTTCTCCCCAATATCCACAAACCTGACTGCTCTGGCAGACCCATTGTTTCTGCCTGTTCATGTCTTACCGAACTTATTTCCACATACCTCGACTCCATCCTATCCCCCCTGGTTAAATCCCTCCCTACCTATGTTCAAGAGACCTCACACGCTCTTCATCTACTCCAGGACTTCCGTTTTCTAGGCCCTCATTTCCTCATCTTCACCATGGATGTCCAGTCACTCTACACCTCCATCCCCCACCAGGAGGGTCTCAAAGCCTTCCGTTTCTTCCTCGACCGCAGAACCAACCAATCCCCGTCTACTGATACTCTCCTCTGCCTAGCGGAGCTGGTCCTTACCCGTAATAACTTTTTGTTTGACTCCTCCCATTTCCTCCTAATACAAGGCGTAGCTATGGACACGCGCATGGGCCCTAGCTATGTCTGCCTCTTGGTAGGGTATGTTGAACAATCCTTGTGCGAGGCGTACGGTGCCTGAACTCTACCTCCGCTACATCAACGACTGCATTGGTGCTACCTCCTGCACACACACACACACACACACACACACACAAAACTCTCTGACATCATCCATTTCACCACCAACTTCTATCCAGCACTCAAATACACCTGGACCATTTCCGACATTTCCCTACCATTTCTTGACCTCACTATCTCCATCGCAGGTGATAGACTACTGACAGACATCTACTATAAACCCACTGACTCCCATGGCTGTCTGGACTACATTTCTTCCCACCCTGCTTCCTGTAAGGACTCCATTCCCTACTCCCAATTCCTCCATCCATGCACCCAGGATGAGGTGTTCCACACCAGGGCATCGGAGATGTCCTCATTCTTCAGGGAACGGGGGTTCCCCTCTTCTACCATTGGTTAAGTTCTCACCAGGGTCTCTTCTATACCCGTGACTCTGCTTTCACTCCCCAACCCCCCATTTGTAACAAGGGCAGAGTCCCCCTTGTCCCCACCTTCCACCCTACCAGCCGTCACATACAACAAATAATCCTCCGACATTTTTGCCACCTCCAACGTGATCCCATCACTTGCCACATCTTCCCATCTCCTCCCCTGTCCGCTTTCCGTAGAGAATGCTCCCTCCGTAACTCCCTGGTCAATTTGTCCCTTCCCACCCGAACCACCCCCTCTGTGCTCACAGTCCCTTGCAACCGCAGGAAATACTACACTTGTTTCTTTACCTCCCCCCTTGACTCCATTCAAGGACCCAAGCAGTCTTTCCAGGTGCGGGCAGAGGTTCACCTGCACCTCCTCCAACCTCATCTATTGCATCCGCTGCTCTAGATGTCAGTTGAACTACATCAGTGAGACCAAACGTAGGCTTGGCAATTGCTTCGCCCAACACCTCCACTCGGTTTGCAATAACCAACCTGATCTCCCGGTGGCTCAGCACTTCAACTCCCCCTCCCATTCCGAATCCGACTTTTCTGGCCTGGGCCTCCTCCATGGCCAGAGTGAGAACCACTGTAAATTGGAGGAGTTTATACCCCAACGGTATGAACATTGACTTCTCTAATTTCAGGTAGTCCCTACTTTCTCCTCCCCTTCTCAGCTCTCCCTCAGCCCACTGGCTCCACCTGTTCCTTTCTTCTTCCCGCCCCGCGCCCCTCGAAACGTTGCTCCATAGATGCTGCCTCACCCACTGAATTTCTCCAGCATTTTTGTCTACCTCTTGAACTTTGAAATTGTTTGCCTGAAAGAAGCGGAATCTGGCAGAACCAGTTCAGGTCTGCCAGAACTTCCACAAAGAAAAAAACAGTTGGTAACCAGTGTAGAGCAAGAAAGTGCAGTGCCAATTTCCATCATGGTGAATCAGACCAACTGGAATCAGCATTTAACCATATAATAACCATATAATAATAATAATACGGAAACAGGCCTTCTCGGCCCTTCCAGTCCGTGCCGACCATTCATTTTCCCCTAGTCCCATCTACCTGCACTCAGACCATACCCGTCCATTCCATTCCCGTCCATATACCTATCCACTTTACTTTTAAATGTTAATATCGATTCTGTTTATAATTTATGGAGAGAGGGAGCAACATTTAAAGAAGATGTGCAGGGCAGGTTTTTTAGACAGAGAACGGTGGGTGCCTGAAAAGTGCTGCTAGGGGTGGTGGTAGAGGCAGATATAATAGTTGCGATAAAAAGCTTTTAGATAGGATCATGCTGGGGCTGGAGAGATATGGATCATGTATAGGCATATGAGATGAGTTTATATTAGCACGGCGTTCAGTCCAGACATTGTGGGCGTGTTCGTGTGCTGCACTTTTTTGTGGTTAGGATTTCACATCTTTTGTCGCAGACAACGGAGCAGCAGCCTGGCCATTTTAACAATCACACCAGCCACCTTCTCCTGTTCTAACTTCTCCCACATAGGAATACTATAGAATACATAGCGCACACTCACACACACATGCGAGGCTTCAGCTGTGGGCCCTGTGGAGACCCACTGTCAAAATAAACCAAAGCGAGAAAGGTGGCGGAGCTGGTGTGCGGTCTGTTCAGCATTAAGGGTGAAATCAACATCAGACAAGGCGCTAACGGGGAGAAAAAGACTCCGTACAGCCAGCGCCCGGAGTCAGGATCTAAACCCGTGTCCCTGGCGCTGTGAGGCAGCAGCAACGTGCGGGCCAAGTGGCCTCTCTCTCTCTCTCTCTGTACCTGCCAGCAGCCGCAGCAGACACTCCACCTTCCAGACGAGATGCATTAGTGCGAGGCTTCCGCCGTGAGCTTGAATCGGCCCGTTCATGGGGTCTTTCATCGGCCGGCGGAGGCTTCAACATCGGGAGCCTTGAGCGCCTCGATGCAGCAGTTTGATTTTAAGCCGCGACGGGTGCTGAAATGGGCTGTTTCAGCCCTTAGAAAGCGGCTGATGAAGTCAGGATGACAAAACATGGGGGGAGGGGGGGATTGTCCCCCACCTCTCAAAGCATGGGGGACGTGTCCCCCCTGTACCCCCCAGGGTTTATGCCTCTGCATGCATTACAGTTAATTTCTTATTTTTAAAGTTCCTGATTAAATAGAATTCGTATCAACCACATCCATGGATCAAACATGTCATTTAGAGATAGAGAAAATAACCAAAAATAGCGATGGGTGCGGTCATTTACAGAGGACAAGGATTTGATATGCAAAGAACTGGTAGGATCACACCTAGAACACTATGTTCAATTTGTGACCATGTGTTCAAGAGATAGTCACTTGCTATGTAAGGGGGGGGGGGGGGGGGGGGGGGGCAAGCAGCCAGTTAGGCTTATTCTGGTTTCCTCAAAGAAATCCCACTAATCCTAATTGTTTCTCTCTTTATTTCCTTGTATATCTGTCACCTATGATCCTAACTCTCTTTTGGGTCTTTCCAGTTCAGTTCAGTTCAGTTTAGTTTATTGTCACGGGTACCAAGGTACAGTGAAAAGCTTTGTTGCGTGCTATCCAGTCTGCAGAAAGACAATACATGATTACAATTTAGCCATTCACAGTGAATAGATAAACGATAAGGGAATAACATTTATCGCAAGGTAAAGCCAGCAAAGTCCGATCGAGGATAGTCTGAGGGTCGCCAATGAGGTAGATAGTAGTTCAGCGCTGCTTTGTAGTTGCGGTAGGATAATTCAGTTGCCTGATAACAGCCCTCACCAATGCTCTCTAATGCCCCAATGCATTATATCTCCTTTATCAACCCATTGCTGGGCAAGTGACCAACGTGGCTTGCCTTCTATCTTTGTAGCTGAAGAAAGAAAGAATTCTCTCCAATCATCAGTCACAGTCTCAGGATATTCCAAAAGATTTTAAAGCCAATGACATCCATTGCAGTTCATTACATTTGTATTGTAAGAAAACATCAGCTCATTTGTGCACTTCAAGATTCCAGAAAGAGCAGTGGATTAACAATTATATAATTTGCTTTGACAGGGTTCTCCAAAGAACACCCATTTATTCGGAAACTTGAGATAAACCCATGCTTTTCTTTGAACAGTAATTGAAATTCTGAAACCGTACATGAAACTCTGTAATCATATTTTAAATGAGGACAGTTAAACATTCCTCCAAAAGATGGCACTTCTGACACTGCAGCACCTCCCAGTACAGTACTGAAAGAGTCAACCTTGATTAATGCTCCGAAGCAAAGTTTGTACCTACAACCTTTTGATGTGGCTTCCTCTGAGCCAAGACTGACACTATAAAGAATATTTAATTTCCACAAACTGTTGTAGTTTGATTATTTGTATCCTGCTCTTTTACAAGCATCTAATCAGTTGACCAACGTCATTATTTGTTACTTTTGAAGACATTTAAAAGCCAATGACATCCTTTGCAGTTCATTACATATGGCTTTTTCACAGCAACATTCGCCAAAGGTTTACGACCATTCCTTACCCTTGTAATCAGATATTTTGCTTACCTATTGGAAACATTGTGCAATTGCAGTGTAGAAGCCAAATACAATCATTTTCAAGTCAAATTGTACAACTCAAAAAATTTGGGAATGTCTGGTTGCAAAACAGGTATTTTTGCTCAATCTTTTCTCCTTTAGACTTTTAGACTTTCGAGAAATAGTGCGGAAATAGATCCTCCGTCCATGCCGACCAGCGATTACCCAGTACACTAGCACTATCCTACACGCTAGTGACAGTTTACAATGTTACCAAAGCCAATCAACCTACAAACCTGTACGTCTTTGGAGTGTGGGAGGAAACCAGAGCACCCGGAGAAAACCCACACGGTCACAGGGAGAACATACAAACTCCGTAAAGACAGCATCCGTAGTCAGGATCGAAACCTGGTTTCTCCCGCTGTAAGGCAGCTACTGCGCCGCCTTGTGCCGTCCTCAAGGAAACCATTTCAGGGCCCCCACGCCCCCACCCCCCCACCCCCCACCACTCCTCCCGCAACCCCGGCCTTTGTGCTAATTCACCACATTTCTATGAACTCAACTCATCCTCCTCAGGCTCAAACATCGGGACTTCTCGCGCTCAGCATTTCAGGCACCCATCCACTGGCTCCACTTGCAACCCTGAGCCACCCACCATCGGCTCCCTTTATCTGGAAATGACCCTGATTCTGGACTTCCACAATGTGCATTCAAAATGATTGTAAACACCTGCTGCCCTTTACCATTGCTAAAGTTTACTGCATCAGAGCCCTGATCAAAGTGGATATTCATACACCAAACAACAACCCCTGTAACCACAGAGATGGATTTCTAAACCTGTTCTATCCTAAATGCTGGAAACCTTCAAAAGGTCATGTGATAGGAGCTGAATTTGGTTATTCGGCCCATCAAGTCAACTGTGCCATTCCATCATGGCTGATCTATCTTTCCCTCTTAACCCCATTCTCCTGCCTTCTCCCCATAACCGCTGACACCTGTACTAAACAAACTTACTTGTGCTTCCCTAATTCCGACTGTCTGACTGTATGGCAAACCACATTCCTCGTATGTTGCAAAACATACTTGGCTAATAAATTACGATTATGATTATGATTGTGACTATGATCAGTGACGTGTGAGAACAAAGGTCTAGCAGGAGGTTCTGAAACGCAAGTGAACAATGGTTTTGTTAAGCAGGAGCCAGGCCCAAAAAAAGTTCTGTTGCTATGGTGAGGAGAGCCAAGCCCACATCTGGTTTAGTTTTAAACTTGGATTTTAAACTGATATCACTTTGAAATCTGAAAAATTAAACTTTCTTTAAATGTAGCAATTTGGAACACAATTAAAAAGCAATTATTAATTCAAATGTTATATCGTGTCAAGAGTACTTAATGGTGTCAAATGCTTTGAAACATTTTGATATTGTTTCACCAATAAACTCAGTCATTCAAATGAAAGAGTAAATAAACTCAGCCATAGAACTTCTGTTTGAAATGGCGCCATACTGTGGTGACATTTTGCAAGCAGCACAACGGGGTCAGGATCAAATATAACAGATTTGTAATATAATAGTTGAAAGTGACAGCACAAATCAGTCTAGCTACCGGGCCTCCATTGCGCCCGGAAATGTGGTTAATGGTGCGGGCTGACAAATAAGACTGAAGTGCAGGGGCTACAACCCCTTCACCTCCCTACTATTCTCAACCATCAGATAATTTAACACGACAAAACACTAACAAAACAGTGGACTGTAGACTGTTCGGTTGCTCTAAGAACATTTTTTTTGCACTAGTATTGGGGTTATTGATGTCTTGAATTTTTTATTTGTTTATTATATTATCTATTTGTAGATATATTTGCAGGGCTGTTGTGTTGTTGCATGTAAGAATTTCATTGTTCTGTTGTCGGAACATATGACGTTTAAACAGTCTTGATGCTTGACTCTCTTAAGTAGGACAAGGGTTAGCTTGTGATGCAGGGTAGAATGGTGTGAGAGGTATGGGTGCCTGTAGAAATTTGCAGCATGTCCAGTGCCTCCAAGTCTGGTTCAGCCTGTGCTCGTTGTGGCTGTCATGTTTTCTAAAGGAAGCAGGAAGGGAGAGTGCAGGTCGTGCTTTTCTTCCTCTGAGGACAACTTGTTGCTCTCACAATTTAAGCGTCCTTCCCCTGAATGAAACATAATAAACCGTCTACAAAATACCGAGAAAGTATTACTCAAGGTGGACTGCACACAGTTCATGTGTGTGAAATGTGAATTGTGTTGTTATATTAACAACTCAATTTAATCTCTCCTCCAGGTTTTTCCTTTTAATCTTTATTTTGGCTAAACATAAATCATCTCAGCTGCATTTACTTAAACTTATCTCACCATGGTTTGACCAAGGACATTTCCTCTTTTACGCAAATGCAGTATCAATAAATGAAAACTATCTTGAGAGAATGAAGAACCCAAGATTGTTCTCATGGGCTCAGATAAATTTAAGGGAGTATCTTAATAAAACACAAAGGGTTTTTGTTGGAGTAAATAAGCGGAATTGGTTGGCGAGCCTTCTGCTACATTAACCTTGACTAAAAAAAGGCTGCCTAAAAAGATGAATTAAAAGTATGTTGGAGTATTAATAGAATATCAGTAGTCTAGAAAATCAATAAAGTATCAAAGGTGCTAAATTAATGGCGTTTTACTGGGTCATGCCCAGTTCTGGGAAAGCTTCTACTTGTTTTTAAATTATGTTTTGCACTTATGTTTTAATTGCACCGTGTTCTTTCTTGTAGAAATGTTTAGTTTAGTTAAGTGATACAGCATGGAAACAAGGCTGTCAACCCTTTGAGTCCATGTCAACCATCGAGCAGACCTTCACATGTGTTCCATGTTATCCCACTTTCTCACCCACTCCCTATGCACTAAGGGCAATTTACAAAGGCCACAACCTGCAAAACTACACGTCTTTGAGATGTGAGAAGAAATTGGAACTCCCGAGGAAGCCCACATGATTACAGGGAGAAGGTGTAAACTTCACACAGTGAGCACCCAAGGTGAGGGTCAAATTCAGGTTTCTGGCACTGTGAGGCAGCAGGTCCATCAGCGGTTCCACTGTGCTGTTGCTAACGTTATGTATAATTTATGTTTTTGTATGTTTACCTGAGTCTATGTGTCTATGATGCTGTGCAAGCAAGCTTTTCATTGTACCTGCACATCACCATACCTATGCATATGACAATAGACTTGAGTTGACTGGACTTGACATCCCTTATACTTCTCAAGGGACTTGCTTGAGCTCAGCTGCCTAAACCTGACATAGGTCTTCTTCTTTTTCCTTCTTGAGGAGTTGAACTTGAACGCCTAGGAATGAAGAACATTGCAATAAGGGGTGAACACCGCCCAGTCCATCATGGATACGGACCTCCCCACCATCGAAGGGATCTACTGGAGTCGCTGCCTCAAAAAGGCAGCCAAAATAATCAGAGCCGCACACCACCCTGGCCACGCTCTCATTTCACTCCTGCTATTGGGAAGAAGGTGTAGGTGCCTGAAAACTGTAACATCCAGGTTCATCAATATTAGGGATTAGTTTCCTTATCATGCCAACCTTTCCCTTCACTTTAACAGGAGGGGTCTGGCCCTGAACTCTTCTTATTGTCGGAATGCTACACATGAATGACAATTAAGTTAATAAGCAAAACCAGCTAGCAATAACTCGTCAGACAGGAACAGTCAAACAAGATACTGCACTACAGACTCAAAGCATCCAACATTTTTATATCATTTTTAATAACATAAATGTGAAGTTGGTCACTTACACCTGTTTTCAAGGTTAACTAAAGAGATCCAGCATTCTGTAATTTTCTCCTCAAAAACATGTCCCCATCACCAAGAAAACAAGTCATGTAGGTGTTCAAGTTGTTGACTTCCTGAGTCAGTGTAACCAGACATGTTTAGCCTAGCAAAGAAGGGAAACTTCACTGGAGTAAAGTTTGAATCCCACATAATGAAGTGCTGTTCATGACAAAATGGCAGAACAGCTCAGTTCCTCGCACAATTCCCACTCTATCTCACTGTTAAAAGCTTCCCACTTGCTAAATTTCTCTTTGCCTGTTAATAGATTTCCCAATCAAACTTTGCAAATTCCTGTCTAATTTAACCTCAGCCGAATATAATTCTTCAGGGCGTGGACCAATCCTATTTTGTTTCCGCAATTATTTTTAAATGAATAGAATTATGCTCACTGGTCACAAAGTTAAGGGGTTGGACAAGCTAGATGCTGGAAGATTGTTCCCGATGTTAGGGGAGTCCAGAACAAGGGGTCACAGTTTAAGGATAAGGGGGAATTCTTTTAGGACCGAGATGAGAAGATCATTTTTCACACAGAGAGTGGTGAATCTGTGGAATTCTCCGCCACAGAAGGTAGTTGAGGCCAGTTCATTGGCTATATTTAAGAGGGCGTTAGATGTGGCCCTTGTGGCTAAAGGGATCAGGGGGTATGTAGAGAAGGCAGGTACAGGATACTGAGTTGGATGATCAGCCATGATCACATTGAATGCCGGTGCAGGCTCGAAGGGCCGAATGGCCTACTCCTGCACCTATTTTTCTATGTTTCTAAGTGCTCTCTCGCTGACAAATCAGTCACTTGCCCAGTCTTATTTCCTAAGAAAAGGTTGAGATTAACTCATTTTCTAGTGGGGCTATTTACATATTACAGATGACAATGTGTCGGAGGTGTAGGAGGGAGATCGATCAACTGATCGAATGATGGCAGAACAGCAACCTTGCACTCAATGCTAGTAAGACCAAGGAACTGACTGTGGACTTTGGAAGAGGAAGAACGAGGATCCACAAACCTGTCTTCATCGTTGGGATGGTGGTGGAGAGAATCAAAAGCTTCCTGGGCATGCATATCTCTGAAGATCTGTCATGGATCAAGCACTTTACACTCATAAAGAAACCCCACCAATGCCTCTACTTCCTTACAAGATTTGGGAGATTCGGTATGTCAATGAATACTCTGGAACTTCCATAGGTCAACAGTAGACAGCATATTGACTGGTTGCATCATAGCCCGGTTCGGTAACTTGAAAGCCCAGGAACAAAGAACATTGCAATAAGTGGTGAACACTGCCCAATCCACCAAGGGTCCTCCCTACCATCGAAGGGATCTGCAAGAGTCATTGCCTCTAAAAGGCAACTAGTATCATCAGAGACACACACCACTCTGGCCATGCTCTTGTTTCACTCCTGCCATTGGGATGATGGTACAGGAGCCTGAAAGCTGTAATGTCCAGGTTCAGGAGCAGCTTCTTCCCTGCAAATAGGCTCTAAACAATATAGACTTGGGGGCATTATTTTTGATTTGGCACTATTATTGTCTATTTATTTGTTTGTATTTTTTTATATATACTGAACTTTTTGTTGTTGTTTACAGAGTACTATATTTACATATCTGTTGTACTGCTGCAATAAGAATGTAATTGTTCCATTTCGCAACAAGACAATAAAACACTCTTGATGTTACTTCAGAACATTTTTTTTGATAAATTATATATAACCATATAACAATTACAGCATGGAAACAGGCCATCTCGGCCCTTCCAGTCTGTGCCGAACACTTACTCTCACCTAGTCCCATCTACTTGCACTCAGACCATAACCCTCCATCCTTTCCCGTCTATATACCTATCCAATTTATTTTTAAATGATAAAATTGAACCTGCCTCCACCACTTCCACTGGAAGCTCATTCCACACAGCTACCACTCTCTGAGTAAAGAAGTTCCCCCTCATGTTACCCCTAAACTTTTGTCCCTTAATTCTGCCCCAAATAATTACATAGCACTTTGGCAGACCCAGATAATATTAGGGAAGTTAATATCTCCTACTATTACACCCACAGGACACTTTAGTATAATCCTATCAAAGTGTTCAAACATTTTGTATTTTTTAATTTCACGCACATAGTCTTACAGACATTCCCTCCAGGAAATCCTCTTTAATACCTGCCATGATGTTCTGCCTAATCAATGTCACAACTCCTCCTCCCCACTTTCTTCCACCTCTATCATGCTGGAGGTACCAGACCACATTCCATTTTTTTTTCAGATAAGATTTTTGGCCTTTGATTCCATGGTCTGCCAAAACCAGAACCTCAAACGCTGCCATTTTTACCATTTTGCTAGATATTACGCTTTTACATTCACAAATGCACTCCTCATTACATTTAGACATTTTTATGTACACTTTTTAACATAAAATCCTTCACCCCCCCCCCCCCCCACCCCCACACACACACTCACTCATTTTGTGGCCTCCTGCTGGCCAGACACCATAACAGTAGTTGTTGCAACACTCACTCATTTTGTGGCCTCCTGCTGACCAGACACCATAATGACAGCTGCTGCAGCTCGCTCTTCTCCAAAAACGCTGCCATTTATTTTCCCCGTGGCCGATTTTCGCGACTGAACCACGTTCGGGGGCCAGACCCAACAGGTCTCCAGTTGGACTAGTATACTATTAAAACTCTGTGTGTGTGTGTCTGCCGACCGGGAGTGTGTCAGATTTGCCCTTTGATTTCATGGTTCACCAAAACCACACTTTCAAACCCCGAGATATTTTCCATTTTGCTACACATTACACTTTTACATTCGGTGTTAAAGAAGGAACTGCAGATGCTGGAGAATCGAGGGTTACACAAAAAGCTGGAGAAACTCAGCGGGTGCAGCAGCATCTAAGGAGTGAAGGAGATAGGCGACGTTTCGGGTCGAGACCCTTCTTCAGACTGGTCAGGGATCAGGGAAACGAGAGATATAAACAGTGATATGGAGAGATAAAGCAAGAACAATGAGTGAAAGATATGCAAAAAAGTATTGGTGATAAGGAAAGCAGGCCATTGTAAGCTGTTTCTGGTGTGAAAATGAGAAGCTAGTGCGACTTGGGGGGGGGGGGGGAGATGGAGAAGGAATGTCAGGGCCCGAGGGCTGAGGGAGAGGTGGGGGGGTGGGGGGAAAGGAGCAGTCTGGGTTAACAGAATTGAGAAAATTCAATGTTTAAGCCCAGAGGATGCAGACTCCCCAAGCGGAATATGAGATGTTGTTCCTCAAACTTGCGGTGTTGTTCACTCTGGCCATGGAGGAGGCCCAGGACCGAGAGGTCGGATACGGAGTGGGAGGGGGAGTTGAAGTGCTGAGCCACCGGGAGGTCGGGTTGGTTATTGCGGACACTTTTACATTCACCCATTCACTCCTCATTACATTTAGACATTTTTATGTACACTTTTTAAAATAAAATCCTTCACCCCCCCTCCCTCCCCCCACACACACACACACTCACACATTTTGTGGCCTCCTGCTGGCAGCTGCTGCAGCCCGCTCTCCTGCCATTTTTATTACCCGCGGCCGATTCAGCTCCCGATTTCACTTCCTCCACTACCCGGCCCGGCTCGGCTCGGCTCGTCTCTATCATGCTTGCTGAAGACAAAGATCGCCTCTTCCACCGCTGCTTTTCGCCGTGCTCCCAAATCCAGCGGGGGAACAGCCGATCTTTGCCTTGAGCCAGAGGGAAGGCAGGGACAACTTCCAATCCACCAGCAGAGTCGCTCTGTTAATAGATTCATTCCACAGTGAGTTCAGTTCTCTAACAACCGCCCCTCCTCCCCAAACTGCTCTCACCCATAGAATGTTGGTGAACATTCCATCATGTGATGTCACAATGCCCAATGCTCACAGATGTCCAATCGTAATGGATTAATTTACATCTGCCTTAGCTCCAGCCCCCCCTCCCCCCGCCTGATGTTCCAGCACCTTCCATTGTGTGATGTCACAATGCCATCCCTCACAGATGTCCAATCGGAATGGATCTCATTTACATCTGCCTTTGCTCCAGCCCCAGCCCCCCCTCCCCCGCAGCCTGTGTCGAAGCGCATGATCACGTGTGTGGGAATAGAGAAAGAGGATTGGGGATGATAGGGATGGGGAATAGATGAACGGCCCCTACCTCTCCCACTCCCTCTCTTTCCCCTCACCCCTCTCCCCCTCCCTCCACACTCTTCCCCCTCCCTACCCTATCCCATCTCCCTCCTCCCTCTCCCCCCTCCCCCACACCTCTCTCCCCCTTCCCCTCCCCTCTCTCCTCCCCCATCCCTCTCTCCTCCCGCTCTCCATCTCCCTCTCCTCACTCCTCTCCCTCTCCTCCCCCTCCTCCTCCCACCCCATCCCTCCCTCTCCACCACCCTTCCCTCTCCCCCACCCCCCTCCCCACTCTTCCCTCCCCCTCCACACTCTTCCCCCTCTATCGCCTATCCCATCTCCCTCCTCCCCTCTCCCACCCCTCTCCTCCCCCCTCTCCATCTCCCTCTCCTCACCCCTCTTCCTCTCGCCCCCCCTCCTCCCATCTCCATCCCTCTCTCCCCACCCCCTCCCCTCTCTCCCCGCCCCCTTCCCCCTACCCCTCTTCCACCACTCCCCCTACCCCTCTCCCCCTCCCTCCCCACTCTTCCACTTCTCTCCCCCTTCCCTCACCCTCTCCCTCCCTCTCCCTCCCCACACCTCTCCCACCCCCACCCCTCTCTCTCCCCCTCCCTTCCCCCTCCCTTCCACTTCTCCCCCACCCCTTTTTCACTACCCCTCTCTCTCTCTTCCACCACTTCCCCCTACCCCCCTCCCCTCCCTCTCTCCCACTTCCACCACTCCCCCTACCCCTCTCCCCTCCCTCCCCACTCATCCACTTCTCTCTTCCCCATCCACCGCCCCCCATCTCCCTCCTCCACCCCTCTCTCCCCCCTCCCTTCCCTCTCCCTCCACACTCTTCCCCCTCTCTCCATTCTCCCTCTCCCTCCCTACTCTTCCCCCTCCCCCTACCACTCTCCCCCTCCCTCCACTCTTCCCTCTCTCTCCCCTACCCCTCTCCCTACCCCTCTCCCTCCACACTCTTCCCCCTCTCTCCCCTTCCCCTCCTGCTCCCCTCCCATCCTCCCTATCTCCCCTTCCCCCACCCCTCTCTCCCCCCCTCTCTCACCCTTTTCCTGAACACTCTCTCACCCCCTCCCCCACCCCCTCACCTCCTCCCCTCCCCCCTCTCCATCTCCCTCTCTCCTCACCCCTCTCCCTCCTCCCCTCCCACCCCCTCTCTCCCCCCTCCCCCACCTCTCTTCACCCCCATCTCCCCCCACCCCTTCCCCTCTCTTTTGCACCACTCCCTGCTACCCCTCTCTCCCTCACTTCCCACTCTTCCCCTCTCCCTCCCCACCTCATCCCCTCCCGTCCTGTCTCTCTCCTCCTCTTCCCTCCCCCTCTTCCTCCCCCTCTCCTCTCCCCTCCCCCTCTCCCTTTCCTCCCCTCTTCTCCCCCACCCTCTCCTCTCACCTCCCCCTCTTCCCCTCTCTCTTCCCCCACCCCTCTCTACCCCCCTCACCCACCCTCACCCCCTCCCCCTTCTACCACCACCTTCCCCTACCCTGTCTACTCTACCCTCCCCGCCCTCCTCCCCTCCCCATCCTCATCCCCCTCTCTCTCCCCCCTCCCCTCTCCTCCCCACCCTCTCCCCATCTCTCCCTCCCCACTCTCTCCCCATCTCCCCCTCCCCACTCTCTCCCCATCTCCCCCTCCCCTTATTCCCAACCTCCCCCTCTCTCGTCTCCGCTTCCCTCCCTACCCCCCTCACCCACCCTCACCCCCTCCCCCCTCTACCACCCCCTCCCCCCTACCCCTGTCTCCTCCTTTACCATCCCCTCTCCTCCCCTCCCCATTCTCTCCCCATCTCCCCCTCCCCACTCTATCCCCATCTCCCTCCCCTCCTCACCCACCCATCCTCTCCTCCTCCCCTCCACCCCCCCCTCTCCCTCTGTCTTTTGCCCTTCTGTCTCTGCCCCTCTCTCTCTGTCTCTCCCCACTCTCTGCCCTCACTCTCTACCCCCCCCCCCCTCCTTAGACACGCCTGTGAGTTGGGGGCTATGTGTCAGTAAATAGGGCAGTTATGGGGTAAAAGGAGCAAATTAATAATATTAATATAATATCAAGGGGGGTAGTTAGTGTGTGTGATGTGACATGCAGAGATGCTGCCCCCCCCCCCCCAGCCCCCGCAACCGTACATTGGGGGAATTGACCCAACGGGTCTGCTGTTGGTCTAGTACTTATTTAAAACTCTGTGTGTGTGTGTCTGCTGACCAGGTGTGTGGGTGTATGTCACATTCCATTTTTTTTTCAGATAATATTTTTGCCCTTTGATTCTGTTGTCCGCCAACACCAGACCCTCAAACGCCGCGATTTTTTCCATTTTGCTAGACATTACGCTTTTACATTCACGGATTTACTCCTCATTACATTTAGACATTTTTATGTACACAATATTTAATAAAATCCTTCCCCCCCCCCCTCCAATTTTTCAAAATCTTGAAAAAATCAAACTGCTCTCACCCATAGAATGTTGGTGAACGTTCCATCGTGTGATGTCACAATGCCCAATGCTCACAGATTAATTTACATATTCCTTTGCACCAGCCCCAGCCCCAGCCCCCCCTCCCCCCACCTAATGTTCCAGCATGTTCCATTGTGTGATGCCATCCCTCACAGATGTCCAATCGGAATGGATTCATTTACATCTGACTTTGCCCCAGCCCCAGCCCCGCCCCCCGCAGCTTGTGTCGAAGCGCGTGATTACATGTGTGGGAATAGAGAAAGAGGATTGGGGTGATAGGGATGGGGAATAGATGGACGCCTACCCCCCCCTCCTTCTCTACATCCCCACTCTTTCCCCTCTCTCCCCCTCCCTCCACACTCTTCCCCCTCCCTCCCCTACCCCATCTCCCTCCTCCCCTCCCTACCCCATCTCCCTCCTCCCTCCCCCCCCACACCTCTCTACCCTTCCCCATCCCTCCCCCCTCCCCCACACCTCTCTCCCACTCCCCACTCTCCTCCCATCCCCACCACTCTCTCCTCCCCCCCTCCATCTCCCTCTCCTCACCCATCTTCCTCTCCACCCCCTCCTCCTTCCACCCCCATCCCTCTCTCCCCCACCCTCCTCCCCTCTCCCCCACCCCCCATCCCTCTCTCCCCCACCTCCTTGCCCTTCCCTCCACACTCTTCCCCCTCCCGTACCCCATCTCCCTCCTCTCTCCTCCCCTCCCCCACCCCTCTCTCCTCCCCCCTCTCCATCTCCCTCTCCTCACCTATCTCCCTCTCCCACCCCCATCCCTCTCCCCCACCCCATTCCCTCTCTCCCCCACCCCTTCCCTCTCTCCCCCGCCCCCTTCCCCCTACCCCTCTTGCACCACTCCCCCTACCCCTCTCTCCTCCCCCCTCCCCCCTCCCCCTCCTCACCCCTCTCCCTCTCCTCCTTCCACTCCCATCCCTCTCTCCCCCACCCCCCTTCCCTCTCCCCCACCCCCCATCCCTCTCTCCCCCACCTCCTTCCCCTTCCCCACTCTTCCCCCTCCACACTCTTCCCCCTCTCCCCTACCCCATCTCCCTCCTCTCCTCCCCTCCCCCACCCCTCTCCTCCCCCCTCTCCATCTCCCTCTCCTCACCCATCTCCATCTTCCACCTCCCACCCCCATCCCTCTCCCCCACCCTCCTTCCCTCTCTCCCCCACCCCTTCCCTCTCTCCCCCGCCCCCTTCCCCCTACCCCTCTGTCCCTCTTCCACCACTCCCCCTACCCCTCTCCCTCTCCCTCCCCACTTTTCCACCTCTCCCCTTCCCCCACCCCCAGATGCGCCTGCGAGTTGGGGGCTATGCGTCAGTGGATAAGGCGATTATGGGGTAAAAGGAGCAAATTAATAATATTAATATAATATCAAGGGGGGTAGTTAGCGTGTGTGCGGGGTGGTAGTTAGTGTGTGTGATGCCACATGCTGCCCCCCCCCCCCCCGCAACCGCTCTCTCTCCCTCTCTCTCCCCTCCCATCTCCTTCACCCACCCTCCCCCCTCACCCTCTCTCCCTCACCCACCATCCCTCTCCTCCTCCCCTCCACCCCCTCTCTGTCTCTGCCCTTTTCTTTCTCTCTCCCCATTCTCTCTCTGCTCTCTACCACCCCTCTCTCTCTCCCCCTCTGTCTCTCCCTCTCTCCCCCTTCTTTCTCTCTCTCTCTCTCCCCCCCTCTCTCTTCCTCCCCCCTCTGTCTCTCTCCCTCCCCCGTCTCTCTCCCTCACCCCACTCTCTCGCTTCCCCCCCCCACTCTCTCTCCCCCTCTCTCTCTTCTCTCTCTCTCCCCTCTCTCTCCCCTCTCTCTCCCCTCTCTCTCCCCTCTCTCTCCCCTCTCTCTCCCCCACTTCCTCTCCCCTGCCCTCCCCTTCCCCCCCTCTCAGCCCCCTCTCCTCCCATCTCTCTCTCCCCTCCTCCCCCACCCTCCCTCTCCTCCTCTCCTCCACCCCCCATTCTTCCCCTGTCTCTTTCCCTTCTGTCTCTGCCTCTCTCACTGTCTCTCCCCATTCTCTCTCTGCCCTCACTCTCTACCCCACTCCCTCTCTAGACACGCCTGTGAGTTGGGGGCTATGCGTCAGTGGCTAGGGCGGTTATGGGGTAAAAGGATCTAATTAATAACATTAATATAATATCAAGGGGGTAGTTAGTGTGTGTGCGGGGTAGTAGACACTGACGCATCTTTTTTTCAAATAAGATTTTTGGCCTTTGATTCCATGGTCCGCCAAAACCAGAACCTCAAACGCAGCGATTTTTTCCATCTTGCTAGAGATTACGCTTTTACATTCACTAATACACTCCTCATTACATTTAGACATTTTTACGTACACATATTTAATAAAATCCTTCCCCCCCCCCCAATATTTCAAAATCTTAAAAAAATCAAACTGCTCTCACCCATAGAATGTTTGTGAGCATTCCATTGTGTGATGTCACAATGCCCAAGTTGTCACAATGCCCAATGCTCACAGATGTCCAGTCGGAATGGATCTAATTTATATCTGCCTTTGCACCAGCTCCAGCCCCCCCTCTCCCCACCTGTGTCACAGCCTGTGTCGCAGCACGTTCCATTGTGTGATGTCACAATGCCATCCCTCACAGATGTTCAATCAAAATTGATCTCATTTACATATGCCTTTGCACAAGCCCCAGCCCCCCCCCCCCCCCCCCTCCCCCGCAGCTTGTGTCGAAGCGCTTGAAGCGTGGAAATAGAGAAAGAGGATTGGGGATGATAGGGAGTGTGGAATAGATGGACTGCCCCTACCCCTCCCCCTCCCTCTCTACCTCCCCACTCTTCCCCCTCTCTCACTCACCCCTCTCCCCCTCCCTCCTCTACACCATCTCCCTCCTCCCCTCCCTCCCACTTCCACAACTCCCCCCTTCACCTCTCCCCCTCCCTCCCCACTCTTCCAAGTCTCTCTCCCGCATCCGCCACCTCTCCCCATCTCCCTCCCCCACTCCTCTCTCTCCCCCCTCCCTTCCCTCTCCCTCCCCACTCTTACCCCTCTCTCAACTCTCCCCTTTCCTCCCCACTCTTCCCCCTCCCCCCTCCCCCTACCACTCTCCCCCTCCCTCCACACTCTTCCCTCTCTCTCCCCCTAACCCTCTCCCTACCCCTCTCCACATTCTTCCCCTATCTCCTCTTCCCCCTCTCCCTCCTCCCTCCTCCCATTCTCCCACCCCTCTATCCCCCCTCCCCACCCCTCTCACCCCTCCCCGAACCCTGTCTCACTCTCTCCCCCACCCCCTCTCCTCCTCCCCTTCCCCCTCTCCCCCCTCTCCATCTCCCTCTCCTCTCCCCTCCCACCCACGCTCTCCCCCCTCCCAACCACACTTCACCCCCATCTCCCCCCACTCCTTCCCTTCTTTCTTGCACCACTCCCAGCTACCCCTCTTCCCCTCACTCTCCACTCTTCCCCTCTCCCTCCCCCTCCTCTCTCTCCCCCTCCTCTCTCTCCCCTTCCACTCTCTCTCCACCTCTCCCCTCCCCCTCTTCCTCCCCCTCTCCTTTCCCCTCCCCCTCTCCCTTTCCTCCCTTCTCCCCCACTCCTCTCCTCTCACCTCCCCCTCTTCCCCTCTCCCCTCTCCTTCCCCCACCCCTCTCTACCCCCCACCCCACCCGTCCCTCTACCACCCCCTTCCCCCTACCACTGTCTCCTTCTTTACCCTCCTCGCTCTCCTCCCCTCCCCATCCTCATCCCCCTCTCTCTCCCTTCCCCCTCCCCTCTCCCTCCCCACTCTCTCCCCATCTCCCCCTCCCCACTCTCTCCCCATCTTTCCCTCCCCACTCTCTCCCCATCTCCCTTCCCTCCTCCCCACCTTCCCCCCCCTCACCCACCCATCCTCTCCTCATCCCCTCCACCCCCCTCTCCCTCTGTCTCTTGCCCTTCTGTCTCTGCCCTCACTCTCAAATCCCCCTCCCCAGACGAGCCTGTGAGTTGGGGGCTATGCGTCAGTGGATAGGGCGGTTATGGGGTAAAAGGAGCAAATTGATAATATTAATATAATATCAAGGGGGGTAGTTAGTGTGTGCGGGGTGGTAGTTAGTGTGTGTGACGCGACACGCTGCCCCCCCCCCCCCCCGCATCCACACGTTGCAGGAACAGACCCAACTGGTCTGCACTTGGTCTAGTATGCATACTAAAAATGAAGAAGGGTCTTGACCCGAAACATCACCTATTCCTTTTCTCCAGAGATACTGCCTGACCCGTTGAGTTACTCCAGGTTTTTGTGTCTATCTTCGGTTTAAACCAGCATCTGCAGTTCTTTCCAACACACAAACATTAGTTTATTATTTGTCGTCAATAACATATATTAGTCCAGTCTTTAGAACAAAATTATTAACAATATTATTCCATTAATATTTCAGTACTAAAATATGACAGTTAACAGTTTGTCTATTTATAAAAATAATAACCTCAATTTCAAAATGGTGGCATTGGACTAGATAAGGTAAAATTCCCCCAGCTTGGGAGCTACATATCATAAGATTATATCTGCAACACTTCTGATCTGAACATAGAACAGTACTGGACAGGAACAGGTCCTTTGACACATAAAATCAGTGCTATACATGATGTCTACTTAAAGCTAATCTCCTCAGCCTGCATGTGATCCATACCCCTCCATCCCCTGCATATCTATGTGCCTTTACAACAGCCTCTTAAATGCCACTATCATATTGTGCTGAATGACTTCCTTGTGTACCAGATGGCCACCAAAACAATAAAGCTGTAATTTTGGAATTCATGCTCTAAACAGGCATGGTTGTGCAAACATTTAATACAAGAAAGGTCTCCACAACAATGTTAAGCAGAGAAACCATCTACTGCCTAAAGGTTACTTTTGTCTTTACTTTAGACTTTAGAGATAAGAAATACAGGTACAACGTGGAAACCGGCCCATCAGCTCACTGCGTATGCTGACCAGCAATCGCCCCGTGCATTAACACTATCCTGCACACTAGGTAGCAATGTTACAAAATTCTGAGATTTAAAAAATCAAGTCTGCAATTTATTCTATCAGATAAAGCATAAAAAGAAGTTTAATTTGACACCTAATGCACTTTCATATCTTCAGTATTAAAAATGTTATGGCCATTTACATACTCGGAAATGAGCATCTTGTTCCCCATAGCCTTTCCATTGACTTAACTCAAAAGCTGTGATCTAGGACAGTCAAAAGCCCATAACTTCCTTAAAAATTAAGAGAACTCAATGACATTTTCAGTTAATATAGATTGAAGCATTCTGAAACAAATATGAAACAATCTTACTTGGATGACCTGAAATTAAAGCATATAATTAGTTAGTTACCTAATTGTAGCTAATTAAAAAATTCAATTACTAGATCTAAACATCTATCAATTTCTTAAGAAAAGGTAAACATTTTTTAATTGCCTAAGTGTCCAAATAACATTCACACAATAATTCACAAAATTACATGATTTTAAAATCTCATTTTCATGAATTTATAGGCCAAATGGAAGGAATTTAGTGTTTAATTCCTGTAAATTAATGGCCATTTAAATCAACTTGCGAGTGGGTTTTAGTGGATTGGAACGTTGCGGTTTGCGGTGAATTTAACCCATAGTCAGCAGGAAAAATACTACCAGTTCAGTTTTTTTTTGTCCCCATTTCGCAACTTCAAAATTTGATTAAACGCTTCTTAAGAACCACGTTTTTATGTAAAAATAAGCTGTGTACCTTCTTTACTCCCCTACGTAAAATCCTTGCCGTTGTCGGCGCTCACAGCTTTAGACGATGATTTTTTAATTATTCTAGCTAATAAATGATCTAGTGTAGTTTAAAAATATCTTCATAAATCAAATGTCAGAGTGATTTCTCTTTAGCGACGAAATCCCCTGAGATGGATCAATTTGCCCTGTCTGGAGAAAAACGGCATTTTAAACCCACCCCCCTCTGAAAGGCGCCAAAGTCGCGCACACGGGGAGTGGCAGAACTGCAGCGCCGCTAAAGGTACGTATTGTAACATACCTACACCAGGGACAATTTTACAAAGCCAGTTCACCAGTTACAAACCTGTTGAAGAAGGAACTGCAGATGCTGGAAAATCGAAGGTAGACAAAAATGCTGGAGAAACTCAGCAGGTGAGGCAGCATCTATGGAGCAAAGGAAATCTTCTTCAGAAGAAGGGTTTCTACCCGAAATGGTGCCTATTTCCTTTGGTCCATAGATGCTGCCTCACCTGCTGAGTTTCTTCAGTTACAAACTTGCACGTCTTTGGAGTGTAGGAGTAAATCAGAGCACCCAAAGAAAACCCACGTGGTCGCAGGGAGGACGTACAAACTCTACACAGACACTACCCATAGTCAGGATCGAACCTAGCTGTCTGCTACTGTGAGGTAGCAGCTCTACCGGTGCGCCACTGTGCTGCACCTAATCACACTGTCAGGCGTTGCTGTTGCTGAAATTTGACAAGTGTTTGGTGATTGAGATGTCTGCATAAATCAGTTGTACTGTGCATTCTCTTTGGAATATAGCTTGACTGAAAGAATGAATCACAGCCATGCAGACATGTTAATCTGCTAATTGAGGAACGAGGAGAGGGAGAAATGCTCGGTGTATGCTCTCCTGATTTCCTTCTTCAGTATGTTCCTCAGCCCCCTGTACTCCTCCAGCAATACACTTGATCCCACCTGATCCTTGCCTCGTTTTTCCTGACCAGAGCTTTAATTTCGCCAGTCATCTAGTTCCTTATTCCTTCCTTCACTACCTTGTCCTTCACTACCTTGAACTCTAACTATGACAATTGTAAAAGCATCTTACTTTCCGGATGGCCCTTTGCCTACAAATAACTTACTTCAATCAATGTTTGCAATTCCCTGTCAAATACCATCAAAATAGACCTTTCCCCAATTTGGAACTTCAATTTGTGGAACACCCCTGTCCTTATCCATTACTATTTTAACGCTAATAAAGCTGTGGTGTCTGGTCCCAAAAGGCTCACCCACTGACACTTCAGTCACTTGCCCCCAGCCAATTCCTTAAAAGTAGATCAAATGTTGTCCTCTCCCTTGTAAGGCCACCTCCATATTATCGGAGAAAATGTTTCTAGTCAAATTTCACCCCATCTAAGACATGGGCACTATGGCAGCCCCTGTCTGTATTGAGAAAGTTAAAACCACCCAGTATGACAACCCTATAAGTGCAACAGCAGTCTGCGATCTCCTGGTACATTTGTTCTTCTAATTCCAGAGGTTGGGGGCCTACAGTACACCAGCGGTGATCATCCCCTTTTTATTTCTCAGCTCCACCCATACAGCCATACATTGGTCCATTCCTCTTCCTCAACATGACTTCTTGCTCATGTGGAACACCTAATTTCTTTGGGGACTTTCCCAAAACATTCAGTGCAAGCTATCCACTGCATTGCCCTAATGATTCCACAGACACTAGCACTATTCAATAATTATCTAGAGATTTATTTTAAGACCTGCAGTAAGGCATCAATACCTGGACCACTGCCTGCTGAAATGGAAGTCACAGTGACCCAAAACTTAAATCACCAATCATTGCATATCTCAAAGACTTTCATTTATTTTTTTTAAAACCAGCATTGCTTCAACAACTGCAACTTCAAAGTAATATAAAGGGTTTTTTAAGAAGAGATGAATCCAATACAAAGCACCCCACGACATTAATCATAGAATATAGGTGCAGGAGAAGGCCATTCGGCCCTTCGAGCCTGCACCGCCATTCAATATGATCATGGCTAATCATCCAACTCAGTATCCTGTACCTGCCTCCTCTCCATACCCCCTGATCCCTTTAGCCACAAAGGCCGCGTCTAACTCCCTCTTAAATATAGCCAATGAACTGGCCTCAACTACTTTCTGTGGCAGAGAATTCCACAGACTCACCACTCTCTGTGTGAAAAATTATCTTTTCATCTCGGTCCTAAAAGACTTCCCCCTTATCCTTAAACTGTGACCCCTTGTTCTGGACTTCCCCAACATCGGGAACAATCTTCCTGCATCTAGCCTGTCCAACCCCTTAAGAATTTTGTAAGTCTCTATAAGATCCCCCCTTAATCTCCTAAATTCCAGCGAGCAGAAGCCGAGTCTATCCAGTCTTTCTTCATATGAAAGTCCTGCCATCCCAGGAATCAGTCTGGTGAACCTTCTCTGTACTCCCTCTATGGCAGAATGTCTTTCCTCAGATTAGGGGACCAAAATTGTACGCAATACTCCAGGTGTGGCCTCACCAAGACCCTGTACAACTGCAGTAGAACCTCCCTGCTCTTGTACTCAAATCCTTTTGCTATGAAAGCCAACATACCATTCGCTTTCTTCACAGCCTGCTGCACCTGCATGCCTACTTTCAATGACTGGTGTACCATGACACCCAGGTCTCGTTGCATCTCCCCTTTTCCTAATCGGCCACCATTCAGATAATAGTCTACCCTCCTGTTTCTTCCGCCAAAGTGGATAACCTCACATTTATCCACATTATACTGCATCTGCCATGCATTTGCCCACTCACCCAACCTGTCCAAGTCACCTTGCAGCCTCCTAGCATCCTCCTCACAGCTAACACTGCCCCCCAGCTTCGTGTCATCCGCAAACTTGGAGATGTTGCATTCAATTCCCTCATCCAGATCATTAATATATATTGTAAATAGCTGGGGTCCCAGCACTGAGCCCAGTCCTAAAAGGACTAACAGTCCTTTTAACTATTAGTTTTAGTTAATAGGGCAAAGGGGTAGGCAATATGCCAACTAAAGAGCACAAAAGCCTATTTTTTTTATAAAAGCACAACCAGTTTTCATTGACAATGGCTGGATGTACTATTAAACTTTAGACTTCAGTGATACAGCACGGAAACATGCCCTTTGACTCACCTAGTCTCTGCCGACCAGCAATCACCCCATACACTAACGCCATCCTGCACACTAGAGACAATTTATAATTTTACCGAAGCCAATTAACCTACACACCTGTATGTCTTTGCAATGTGGGAGGAAGCCGGAGCACCCGGAGAAAACCCACATGGTCACAGGGAGAACATACAAACTCTGTACAGACTGCACCCGTAGTCAGGATCGAACCCGGGTCTCTGGCACTGTAAGGTAGCAACTCTACCACTGCACCACCGTGCCACCCAAATTCAGAGCAATCCAGTGTTCAAATGTGATCATCCTGGAGTATTTCTTGCCCATAGGTTGCAAGATGACATACTCAAACCAAAGATAAATCTTTTAGACTCATTGCATGAATAGAATCTACTCCCTTAATTTTCTTTGTAAAGACAAAATCTTGCTACACAGGTTATTAATTTTGGAAGGGGCTGCTTCAACTCTATAGCTAAAAGTGCATTTCTACAAAGCCTCAATGCAGTCAAAGGAAGTAAGAGTAGGCCACATAGCTCATCAATCTGTTAAAGAAGGAACTGCAGATGCTGGAGAATTGAGGGTTACACAAAAAGCTGGAGAAACTCACTGGGTGCAGCAGCGTCTAAGGAGCGAAGGACATAGGCGACGTTTCGGGTCGAGACCCTTCCTAGCTCATCAATCTGCTCAGCTATTCATCATGGCTGATCACCTATTTTAATACTATATTCCTACACTCCCCATATCCTCAATGTCATTTGATTCTTGTAATTTATTGATCAACTTTCTTTAAAAATCAGTGACCTAGCCTCCACAGCCTTCTGTAACAATGAATTCCTCCATTACCTTACTGTCAGTGAAGTCGTTTTTTCATCTTGGTTCAAATTTTTTTCCCCCACAGTGATCGATTCCTCATTCTAGAAACCGGCCAAGAGAAACATCTTCCCAACATCTATTCCAGCCCCAGATGTTTCTGGACGACCCCCTCTCATTCTCCTAAGCTTCAATGAATAAGCCCATTGATCTCTCCTCATCTAGCAGTCTCACCATCAAGAATTAGTCTAATAAACCTTTGCCAGATTCCCCTTTAAGATAGGGACACCAAGACAGGACAGAATACTCCAGTATATATACTCACTAGGACCCTGTATTATTGCAGCAAAACATCCTTGTTCCTGTCCTCAAATCCTCCAACTATGAAGAGACAATATCATTTGTTTTAACCATTTGCTGCACCCATATACTTGCTTTTGGTGACTGATGTAACAGTTCCCGAAGCTTTGTGTATCAGCAGCTCTCAATCCAACATTAATTCAAGTTCATAAATTCTAAGAATATAATTAGGGATTCGGCCCATCGAGTCTACTCCGCCATTCATTCATGGCTGGTCCCTGCCTCCTAATCCCATTTACTTCTTCTCCCCATAACCATTGACACCCATTCTAATCAAGAATTAGGATTCTGTCCCTGCCTTAAAAATATCAACTGACTTGGCCTCCACAGCCCTATGTGGCAATGAGTTTAACAGATTAACTACCCTCTGACTAAAGAAGTTCCTCCTCACCCTTTCTAAAAGAGCACCCTTTAACTAGGACCTCTGGTCCTAGACTCTCCCACCAGTGGAAACATCCTTTCCACATCCACTCTATCTATGCCTTTCATTGTAAGTTTCAATGAGGTCCTCCCCAACCCCCTCCCCGCCCCCCTCATCATGTGGCAACCTACTCATTCCTGGAATCATTCTTGTAAACCTCCTCTGGACCCTCACCAGAGCCAGCACATCCTTCCTCAGATTTAGGGCTCAGATTTGCTCGCAGTTCTCCAAATGTGGCCTGCCCAGTGCCTTATAGAGCCTCCGAATTAAATCTCTGTTTTTGTATTCCAGTGCTCTTGATATAAATGCTAGCATTGAATTTGCCTTCCTTGCTAACAAATTATTACATAACATTTGCTTTCCCCTACAAAATACAACTACATATATTCCTGTTGTATTGAATGTGCCACGTTCCTGCCAACCCCAACAATCCAAGTTGCCTTAAGGCTTCTTTGCATGACAATTTGTAACCCCGCCCAGTGTAATGCCATTGTCATATTTAGAACATTGATTCAAACCAGAAAACCAAATGTAATGAGGTTCAAGCACCAATCCCTGTGCGACCCCACTAAGTACTGACTGCCCTTCTGAAAAAGCACTATTTTTTACTTATTCTGTACCAGTCAACAAGTTTGCAATCCATCGCCTCAAATATCTGGGGTTTAATTTTGTAATAAAAAGACGTATAGGTTTGTAGGTTAATTGGCTTTGGTAAAACTGTAAATTGTCCCTCGCGTGCAAGGTAATGCTAGTGTGCAGGTAGGCATGGACTCAGTGGGCCGAAGGGCCTGATAATGCGCTGTATATCTAAACTAAACTATTTCCCAGTAGGTTTGTCAAATACAATTTCCCTTCGAACATCATGTTAACTTTGTCCAATCCCAGTTATTTTCCAAGTGTTCCTTTATTTTGTCCAGTATTTTCCCCACCACTGATGTTAGGCTATCCGGTCCGTGGGTTCTCTACTTTAAAAAAATATAGGATTACATTTGCCATATACTCCAATCTGCAGCAACTCGCTGTGCAGCAACTGTCTGTCTGTCTGTCTGTCTGTCTGTCTGTCTGTCTGTCTGTCTGTCTGTCTGTCTGTCTGTCTGTCTGTCTGTCTGTCTGTCTATCCATTCATCTATCCATCTATCTATCAATCTATCTTCTATATATCTATATCTATATATTACTAAAAGTCTGATCTTGACCACTTCCTGTTGTTCTGTATATTGATTTTAGAAAAATGCTGCCACTTACAGCTGTGATTTTTGGCCATCTTACTCAGTCCCCCTCCGCTCATCAGGTGCCGAGATGTTTCCCATCGATGAAAAATAAAAGAGTTATTAGTGTTTAAAAAATGTTGAGATTCTCTCTCCTGTCAATCATGCCATGAAGGTCCGCCCCTTCTGGTGGGGGGGGAGGGACTATAAAACACGGAAGTGTGGGCGTGGCTCAGTCTCTGCAAGATGGAGGAGGGAGAGGTCACGACTCGCTGTCATTAGTGGCCTTGCACCCTGCTTGAAATGGTATGAAACTGCATTTGAATTTGGTGGCCTTGCACCCTCCTTGATGTGGTAAGAAACTGCACTTGAATTTGGTGGCCTTGCACCCTGCTTGAAATGGAATTTCAAGGAATAGCCGTGAGTCGACTGCCAGCCCACCAGCCATGAGTGAGTGAGCTGCCAGCACAACAGGCTTGAGTGACAAAGCCGCCAGACCAAGAATCCATTCGGTCCACAATGTCCAATGTAAACCAGTCCCATCAGCCCACAACACCCATACTAGCGTTCCAGAAAGGCCACCCCCCCCCCCCCCCCACCCCTCCAATGGCCACCAATATTGGTGGAGAGGTGAAATATTGGGTTGGTGGACCAGCCCTCCGTGTGATGCTGGGACCCAATGGGTCCTACTCAGTCTAGTATATTACTAAAACTCTCATCTTGGTTGTTTGTAAGTCTGTGTGTTTGCGTGTGATTCCTGCCCTGAATTGCGCCAAGAAGGTACACGATAGCGCTACAAATCTTGAACCACCTTACTCTCTATTTTCCTGTGGTGTGGTGTATCAAGTTTTGTTCAGATTGATGGTATATTTTACAAGTTATTCACATTTTCAACTTTACAAAATCCAGTTTGTGAAAAATGATTTGAAGTTGCAGTGGCAACCACAGCAATGACGTCACAATGGGATCTCATTTACATAAACTGCTCATTAGCAGTGCTCCACCCGCAAATGACATCACAATGGCATCTCATTTACATAAAAAACAAAACAGCAGCTGCCCATCAGCAGTGTTCCACTGGCAGTTAGGAGCGTATGACGTCACTATGGGATATAATTTACATAAACTGCCCGTCAACGGTGTTCCACCCAGTGTAGTGAGAGATTTGTTACATTGTTGTAAGGAGAGGGAGGGAGTGAGGGAGGGGAGGAGAAATGTAATTTAAACATTGTGTTTAGTGGGGGAGTGGGATAGGGGAGAGCAGGGAGATAGAGGGAGAGGAGGGGGGTATGGATGGGAGAGGGGTGAGGGAGTGACTGAGGGTAGGGGAAAGGAGAGGGAGGGAGAGGTAAGGGAGGGAGTGGATGAGGGCAGGAGGAGAAGGTAGAGAAGAGGGAGCAGTTGAGGGCTATGTCTGAGTGGTGTAATATAGCATTCGGGGAATGAGAGAGTGGTGGAAACTGGTTGCGTTGGGGGAACAGGTGAGTGGTGGAATATTGTGTGGGGGGAAATGGGTTCCACTTGGTCTAGTATCTATCTATCTATATACATTACTAAAACTCTGATCTTGTTATCCGGTTTGGTGGTCTTCCTATTTGTGCAAAAAAGGTTTGTGATAGCACAACGATTTTTCGCCAGTTCACTCATCGTTCCCCTGTGCTGCGATTGCACCAAGTTTCATTCCGATTGGTTGAATGTCGTAAAAGTTAGCGAGGTTTAAAAAATATTAAAAGCCACGTGTGCGCAGATCGATCTCTTCTCCTGCCGTTCAGCGCCGTGCGGATTAGTCTCTTCCCCTGTCACTCACCGGGACAGTCCGCACCTTCCTGCTCCATCGCATCTTTACTGGAGCTGAGGATCGCCGGCGGAGGTTTCCAACCTAACACAATTTTCGGAGGGACCCAAGCAGCCCAGCCATGCCTCGAGCAACTCAGCCCCTAGCAGGCCAGCCCCAAGCAGCCTAGCGTCAAGCAGCCCAGCACCAAGCAGCCCAGCGTCAAGCAGCCCAGCGTCAAGCAGCCCAGCGTCAAGCAGCCCAGCGTCGAGCAGTCCAGTGTCAGGCAGCCCAGCGTTGAGCAGCCCAGTGTCGGGCAGCCCAGCGTGGGAGACCCAGGCTAGCCCAGAGTCAGAGACCCAGCCCAGCCCAGCCCAGCCCGGCGTCGGAGACCCAGCCCAGCCCGGAGTCGTATCAATCAATCAATCAATCAGATTTATTCATCACATACACAATAAAGAGCAGTGAAATTAACTTGCCAGCAACGGCCCAATCAAAAAGAACACACAATACACAATAAAAATTTAACACAAACATACACCACAGCATTCTTCACTGTGGTGGAAGGCACAAAGTACAGTCAGTCCTCCTCCATTGTTCCCCCGTGGTCGGGGCCATAAACCTCTGCAGTCGCCACTGTGGGCGGCCAGATGTACAGGCCCTCTTGTCTGGAAGGTAAGTCCCAAATCGGTGCTTCCCTACCGGAGACTGCGGCTTCAAGATGTAGTAGTCCGCGTTCCGGCGTTCGGAGCTCTTCTCCGGGGATCTCCAATGAGGGATCCCAGGCTCCAGGCGCAGAGGGCTCCCGGGAGGGAGGCTCCCTCCCTCTCCTTTCCCCTACCCTCAGTCACTCCCTCACCGCTCTCCCCTCCAGCTCGACAGACCGCGCGGCTTCAGGCTGTAACAGTCCGCGGACCAGCGATCAGAGCACTATCTTCTGGTGACCCTGACATGGGTTCGCCCCGCTCCGCGATGAAAAAAGACCATGCTGCGCCCGCTGCTGAAGCTCCGGACCCGACTCCAGGAAAGGTCGCACCAATCCATGGTGCTAGACCGCGAGGGAGGCGACATGAAAAAGTCGACTCTCGCTGGAGGAGGCGACCAAAAGCAGTTCCCCTCACACAAGACACACCAAGAGACATTAAAACACACATTTGGACATACTAAAAAAAAACAAAAAGGTAGAAATGATGAACATGTTGCTGGCAGAGCAGCCATCTCGCAGCGCCCCCACCGACCTTATCGGAGATGTTGCCGATGTCACCAAAAGGAAAGCGGAGACTCTGATCGCTGTTATCACATTTGTAAGTTTACTTAATCCACTTTGATAATCACTTGAACACTTTAATGATGGCAGTTGCAGCTATGACGTCACAATGGGATCTCACAGTCCTCCACCCGACATTTGCAACAATGTTGCCATCAAAGAACATTTAGTCATGGACCTGGCAGCAAGTGATTGAACAGGGGGGAGGGGCCAGTGGAAGTGGAATTGGAATTGGAAGTGCTGGGAGAGGCAGGGGAAGTGCAATTGGATTTTTTTACAACCCAGTGCTGGGGAGTGGTGGAATCTTAATTTGGGGAAGGTTGCTTTAGGGGACCGGCCTCCCGTCGGGGCTATGGGTGAGTGGTGGAATATTGCGTTGGGGGAATGGGTGAGTGGTGGAAACGAGGTGCTTTGGGGGGAACGGGTGAGTGGTGGATTATTGCATAGGGGAACGTGGCCCAACAGGTCCCACTTGGTCTAATATATATATACTTTTAAAACTGTGTGTGTGTGTGTGTGTGTGTGTGGGTATGCGTGTGTGCGCGCCCACGCGTGTGTGTGTGTGTGTGTGTGTGTGTGTTATTTTTCATGTGAAAACCATCCTTTTCATCTCCTCGAAAACCAGACGCAAAAATGCAGAGATTTTTACAATTTCGGTATGGATTTAACTTATGAGTTCAGAAATCCACTCCTTTGTCAACTATTTCCCCAGATTTTGAATAAAAGTGATCACAAAACTCAATTAAAAAAATATAAACGCCGCTTGCCAGGTGCAGACTTCACAGTGCCCACCTGCCCACCAATCCAGGCCCACCTGCCTCCAGTCCCCGCCCCCCCGCCGCTGTGGATTAAAGGCGCAGAAAGATCGAGAAAGATTCTACAGCTCCGTTCCACTATAGCTTCTTTGTTCTACAGATCTCAGGGCAGCGACTCCTCACGCGCTGAATCTACTCCTCATAAGCTTCTCATCACTGTTGGCACAGCTCGTGAAGCCCTGCGCACACTTTCCAGCTGTGGGTTTCCAGTCAGAAGCCGCTTCTCTCTCTCTCTTCATTTGGCAGCCCGGCTCCCCTCCACCCCCCTCCACACCTCCTCCCCTCTCCTTCCTCCTCTCCCATCTCCTCTCTACCAAAGATCCTATACACGATTATCTGTCCCCCCCAGCCCGGCCCGGCTCTGTCACGCTGGCGAAAGCCACGATCGGCTGGTCTCCCCGCTGCTTTTCACCGTCCTCAGATCGCTCCGTGCCTCACGCACGGGCTACCGTCCTGTCCTGTCCCGTCCCACCCCTCTCCCCTCTCTCTCTCCCCCATCTCTTCCCCCCTCTCCTCTCCCTACCCCTTTCCTCTCTCTCTTCCTCCCCTCCCTCTCTCCCCAATCCCGTGCCCTCCCTCCCCTAAACCCCCTTCCCCCCTCCACACCCTTCCCTCCACCCCTCCCCTTCTCCCGCCACCCCCTCCCCTACTTCCTTTCCTCCACCTCTCCCCCCTCTCAGAACCCCTTTTCCCCCCTCTCCTCCCATCTTTTGCTCCCCTCCTCCCCCATCCTCCCCCCCCCTCACCCACCCTCCCTCTCCCTCTGTCTCTGTCCATTCTCGCTCTGACCTCATTCTCTCCACCCCCCCTCCCCTCCCTCTCTAGACGCGCCTGCGAGTTGGGGGCTATGATTCAGTGGATAGGGCGTAAAACAAGCAAATTAATAATATTAATATAATATCAAGGTGGGTAGTTAGCATTTGTGCATGGGGGGGGGGGTAGTTAGTGTGTGTGACACCGCATGCCGCCCCCCCCCCCCCTCCCCCGCAACCACATGTTGGGGGAACAGACCCAACGGGTCTGCACTTGGTCCAGTATATTACTAAAACTCTCATCTTGTTTGTTAGTGAGTCTGCTGTCTGTCTGTCGGTGATTCATGCCCTGAATTATGCCAAAATGGTACACAGTAGCGCTACAATTTTGGACCACCTTACTCACAATTGTCGTGGTGTGTTTTTAACTAAGTTTTGTTCAGATTGATGTTATATTTTACAAGTTATTCACATTTTTAACTTTACAAAATCCAGTTTGAGAAAAAATTGTTCCATCTGCACACTGGCAATTACAGCTATGATGTCACAATGGGATCCAAATCTGGCCCTCCCCACAACAGTGCTGCAATCACAGAACATGGAGTCCTGCCAGCAAGTTTTTAAAGTTTAAAAACAGGAAGGGTGAAGCGGGAGGCGGGGGGGGGGGGGGGGGGGGGGGGGGGGGGGAGGGAGTTCTGGGGGAAGCAGAGGAAGTGCAATTGAATTATTTTTTAAAGTCTTCAAATCAAATCTTCTGAGATTTTCCCTCCTCACCTCCAAATTTTTAGAAAGGACAGAAACTAGCATGGTGGCGGTGTCTTCATCGGAGTTAACAATACAATTCCCTGCTTTGAAAGAACAGACTTGGTTAGCGACTCTGAGCAAATCGGGTGTCAGGCTACGCTTGGGGGTCAGTCGTTACAGATCGGAAGCTTTTACTGACCTCCTGACACGAAAACGGAGCCTCTTTTAGATCTTGGATCGAACATCTCCAAAATTAACGCCTCTTCACGCTCACCACTTATCATCCTGGGGGGCAATTTCAATGTCCCGGGTGTAGATTGGTCAGATGGCATACAAAGCGAACCAAAAGGGGCTCTCCCGGGAGCGCCCTAGCTGACTTTACTCTGGAAAATCACCTGTCCCAAAAAGTCTCTTTCCCTACCAGGCGTGATGAGACAAGTGGCACTGAAAATACTTTAGATTTACTGTTCACTTCACACCCAGATTTAATCTCGGAAGTTTCATCGTGTGCAGGAATTAGTGATCATTATATCCAAGCAAAATTGCGCTTAAAGCTTAAAGTCCCTTCAAAACCACCACAAAAAATTTCCCTCTGGTAAAAAGTGAACAGCGAGGAATTTAAAGGCTTAGCTAAAAAACTCGCAAAAGATTTCTTCAAACTGCAACCAGATAAAAGATCCGTAGAAGACAACTGGGTGTGGCTGAAAAACTCTTTAAATAATATTGTCACAAATCATGTTCCTCAAAAACTAATCAAGGGCCGTATGCGTCCTCCTTGGTTTTCGGCAAAACTGAAACGTCTCTGCAGTAAGAAAGGGAAGTTTTATATCCGTGTCAAAAAAGGGGGTACAAAATTGGACTGGGATAATTTTACTACTGTGCGAAAGCAAGTCGCAATTAGGAGTGCTCATAGACAACATGTTTCCTCTATTCTTGGGGGAGAACAACCCAAGGCTTTTTGGTGATATGTGAAATCCAGACGGACAGACAACACTGGTGTCCAGATGCTAAAAGTGAACAACTGCCTGATCACTGAGGACCAGGCGAAAGCAAAAGCTCTTGCGAACCAATTCCAACACGTTTTCACCTGGGAAGATGTGGAGCTTTCATCATTTCCAGTCCTTCCGCCCAGCCCAAATGCTGATATGCCTGCTATTAAAATTGAGGTTGAAGGTGTCAAGAAGTTATTGCTCAACATTAATACCACAAAAGCAATTGGACCAGATCAGATACAAAATCAAGCCCTCAAGATCGCAGCCGAAGAACTGGCTCCAGTTTTACAGTTCATTTTTCAACAATCGCTTGACTCGGGCGATGTACCGCTGGATTGGAGGAAGGCCAACATCACTCCTCTCTTTAAGAAAGGTTCAACCACCAACCCAGCGAATTATCGTCCTGTTTCACTAACAAGTACTTGCTGTAAATTGCTGGAGCATATAATTGATAGTAATCTGATGCGTCACGTGAACAAACATAATATTCTTGCCGACAACCAACATGCATTTAGGAGGCATAGATCATGCGAGTCTCAGCTTATCCTGACAACAAATGACCTGGCCAAGCACCTTGACAGTAACGTCATCGTGGATTTAGTTGTACTGGACTTTTCTAAAGCATTTGATGTCATCCCACACCAGAGACTGCTTTGGAAACTCTACGGTATTCGTTCCAACACGAAACGATGGATTTCCAGTTTCCTGACAAAATGTCTTCAGCACGTGTGTGTGAACGGAAAGAGCTCCAATTGGCACCCAGTGTTGAGTGGTACACCCCAGGGCACAGTACCAATTGGCCCACACCTATTTTTGCTTTACATCAATGGCATCCATGAAAAAGTCGCAAGTACGACCAGACTATTCTCTGATGATTGTTTGCTGTACCGTCCAATTAAGTCAGCTGATGATGAAGATGCTCTCCAAAAGGATCTCAATACTATGGTCGAGTGGTCACAACAATGGGGCATGCAGTTCAACCCTTCCAAATGTGAAACCATGCGTGTCACCAGAAAGAGGAATCCAGGCGTCACATCTTACAACGTACTTGGTGTCACCCTTGAAGAATCCAAACAAACCAAGTATCTTGCATCAAATTGCAGAATGATCTACATTGGAATGGTCAGACTCATCATGCAACAGTGAAAGCAACAGGTGTCCTAATCTTCCTGAGGCACAACTTCCATCATTGTTCAGGTTCTGTCAAGGAGAAGCTGTATTTCACCCTCGTTAGACCTCATCTGGACTACGCAGTTGCAGCTTGGGACCCATACACAGATAAAATCATTTCATCCATCGATCGTGTCCAAAGACAGGCCGCTCGATTTGTTACTAACACCTACGAGAGAGAAGCGAGTGTCACCAAACTTCTGAATTCTCTGGGTTGGAACCCTCTCCAAGACAGACGTGAAGCTCACCGTTTGACCTGTTTTTATAAAATGTTAAATGGTCAGCTAGACATAGATCACAAGACCTACACCAACCCCAAACCAATTAGGAGCAGATGAGGGCATTCGATCCAATTTGTGGTCCTAGCCACAAAGACAGATATGTACAGCAATTCGTTCTTCCCACACACTATTAAAGCATGGAATAATCTCCACCAAACCACGGTTGCCCAGCCAGATGCAACTAAATTTAAAGTGGCACTTTCTTCCCAATAACCCTCTCTGGCTGAACCCCTCCATTCACCACCTCCAGTTTAAATTCCAGTTGGAATATTTTGGAGGACCAAGTAACCAAGAAAGTCCTGACAGCAAGTGCAATTGGGAGGCTGAAGAGGAGGGGGAGGGAGTCCGGCGGGTTAAGGGGAAATGAGCCGCATCTGCGCAGTTGGGGGCTATTGGTGAGTGGTGGAATATTGCGTTTGGGAACAGTTGAGTGGTGGAATATTGCGTTGGTAGAACAGGTTGTGTTGGGGGACCAGGCCCGCGTGACAGGGATCCAACGGGTCCCACTTGGTATAGTATACAGTATATCACTAAAACTCGTATCTTGTTTGCTTGTGAGTGTGCCTGCGTGTGTGTCTGTGATTCATGACCTGAACTACACCAAAACAGGTACACGATAGTGCTACAGATTTTGGACCACCTTATGGGCCTGTCCCACTTAGGTGATTTTTCAGGCCCATAGCGGGGGGAGCGGTGTCTGTGTGAAATTCACACGGCGCAAAGCCAAGGTGATAGACACACACCGCAATGAACAGTAAGGTTGGAGCTGTAATTAAGACTGCTAAAGAACAGTGTACGGTAAGTCCTTTAAAAGAGTAGGGGAGAGAGGGGGGTGGGGAAGGAAGAGTGGAGACAACTTTTAAGAAGCCAGAGATACACGGCTGTGAAGCTCGATGGACATTTAACATTACCGGTCGGTTGTCCTTGATTCTGAAAACTACTGTTTACGTTTGTTTTCCCAATTAGCGAATGAAATTCACCAGTCAGCACCGGCTACAACCTATGAGAACCTTCGACCTCCTGGCGACCCAGCTACGGCACGAGAATTCTCGCCACTCTCCATGGCGAATTCATTCTAGTCGCCGCTAATTTTTCCAACGTTGAAAAATTTGCGGCAACTATAATGAGGCCGCAACTAGTTCCCAGAATGGGGGAACTCCTTACGACCATGAGGGCCACTCCCCGGCAACCACCAGCGAACATGTGGCGACCATGTAGTGACTGCAGTCTCCTAAAAAGTAGCCTAAGTGGGACAGGCCCATTACTTACCATTGTCCTGTGGTGTCGTGGATCAAGTTTTGTTCTAAGGAGAGGAAGGGAGTGGGGGAGAGGAGACATTTTATTTAAACATTGTGTTTAGTGGGGGAGTGCGATAGGGGAGAGGTGAGGAGTGGGGGAGCAGGGAGATAGAGGGAGACAAGGGGGGTATGGAGGGGAGAGGGTTTATGGAGGGAGGGAGTGGATTCAGGATCAGTTCCTGTGGATTGGAGGATAGCTAATGTTATCCCACTTTTTAAGAAAGGGGGAGAGAGAAAAATGGGAATTATAGACCAGCTAGCCTGACATCGGTAGTGGGAAAGATACTGGGGTCAATTATAAAAGATGCAATAGAGGCAGATTTGCATAGCAGCAGCAGGATCGGTCCGAGTCAGCATGGATTTATGAAGGGCAAATCATGCTTGACCAATTTTCTTGAGGATGCAACTAGGAAAATGGACAATGGAGAGCCCGTGGATATAGTGTACTGGACTTTCCGAAAGTGGGCAAAATTAGAGCACATGGAATTGGGGATAGGGTACTGACATGGATAGAAAATTGGTTGGCAGACAGGAAACAAAGAGTAGGGATTAACAGGTCCCTTTCAGAATGGCAGGCAGCGTCTAGAGAGTCTAGCCAGAGTACCGCAAGGCTCAGTGGTGGAACCGCGGCTATTTACAATATATAAAGGGGTTAAAAGTAACATTAGCAAATTTGCAGATGACACAACGCTGGGTGGCAGTATGAACTGTGAGGATGCCAATAGGATGCAGGGTGACTTGAACAGTTTGGGCGAGTGGGCAGATGCATGGCAGGTGCAGTTTAATGTGTATAAAGGTGAGGTTATCCACTTTGGGGGCAAAAGCAGGAAGGCAGATTATTATCTAAATTGTGTCAATTTGGGGAAAGGGGAAGTACAACTGGACGTGGGGGTCCTGGTTCATCAGTCACTGAAAGTAAGCATGCAGGTACAGCAGGCAATGAAGAAAGAGAATTGCATGTTGACTTTCATAACAAGAGGAGTTGAGTATAGGAGCAAAGAGGTCCTTCTGCAGTTGTACAGGGTGCCAGTAAGACCACTATTGAGTATTGTGTGCAGTTCTGGTCTCCAAATATGAGGGAGGACATTCTAGCTATTGAGAGAGTGCAACGTAGGTTCGCAAGGTTAATTCCCGGGATGGCTGGACTGTCATATGCTGAAAGAATGGAGTGGCTGGGCTTGCATACTCTGGAATTTAGAAGGGTGAGAGGGAATCTTATTGAAACATATAAGATTATTGAGGGTTTGAACATGCTAGAGGTAGTATACATGTTCCCGATGTTGGGGGAGTCCAGAACCAGGGGCCACAGTTTAAGAATAAGGGGTAGGCCATTTAGAACGGAGATGAGGAAATACTTTTTCACACAGAGTTGTGAATCTGTAGAATTTTCGGCCTCAGAGGGCAGTGGAGGCCGGTTCTCTGGATGCTTTCAAGAAAGAGTTAGACAGAGCTCTTAAAGATAGCGGAGTCAAGGGATATGAGCAGAAGGCAGGAGCTGGGTACTGATTGTAGGTGATCAGCCATGATCACATTGAATGGCAGTGCTGGCTCGAAGGGGCAAATGGCCTACTCCTGCACCTATTATCTATTGACTGAGGGTAGAGAAAGGACAGGGAGGGAGAGGGGAAAGTAGAGGGAGGGTGAAGAGGAGAGGGAGGAATTGCTGGGGATTGAGGGGAAATGAGCCGCGCCTGTGCAGTTGGCAGCTATAGGTAAGAGGTGGAATATTGCGTTGGGGGAATGGGTTGCGTTGTGGGACTGGGTGAGCAGAGTAGTGGAATCTTGCGTTCGGGGAACGGGGCCCAATGGGTCCCACTTGGTCTGGTTAATCTATAAAATTATGGAAGTTGACAATCAATGCATCGACGATTTCTAGGCCAACATCCTTGTATTGCAAGTTTAACATGAGTAGTTTCCAATGGGACACAAATTAAGTGACATTTCCTTTTAATATTGAATGAAAAAAACAACACTTTTTTTTTTAAAGCACTACTGATATTTATTTAGAGTACTGATTAAAACTTCAGCAGATTTATCAGGATACTTAATGAAAAAAGCCAGAATCAATTCAAGTTGGTGACAAATCTCAGACTGAAATAGCTTGGTTTGTTGATCAGTCACAACACAAGGGGGGGGAAATACAAAGACTGGAAGAGGGAAAAGTGGCTTTTGCACTTACACTGAAGATATAAAATAGCAAGAGTGCATAAAGTAGCCTTCTGAGGCCAACTCAAAATGCAAAACTTTTCACATTTCATTTTACAGCTAACAGAAAAGAAATGGAAACATTGCAAAAACAAAGTACCTGTGGGAACACAACTCAAGTGCAAAAAAGTACACGCTTTACAGTCTAAATGCAAAACAGATGTCATTTCAAACATAAAATTAACTGTCTGTTCTCTCCCCCCCCCCCCCCCCCCCATGCCATCTGTCTTCCAACATTCCCTTTTACATGACAATTTTTTAAATAAAAATCAACTGGGATTTACTAATGTAGAGTTAATAAGTGCAATGAAGAAAGCTCATTTTTAAAGGAGTACAGGCCTCACCATCAACATTAAACCATTTCCCCAAATCTTTTGCATAATGAAATTATTATCATGCAACATCTAGTCTTCAGAACCACTGGGTGGTGCTATGCAAAGCAAAATATCACAGGTCCAATCAGTAGAACTGAAAATGTATATCGTCAAAAGATTACTTAGGGAATTCTCAAGAAGATAGCATAAGCCAAAGTACACAACGGAAAGGGGGAAGGTTCCTGCCTACTACTCCTTGCAGAGGCTTCAAACACCTGGACGCAGGACATTTTCCCACCTCCTCAAACAGAGGGTAGGTAGTCCATAACACAAAATACATTATTTTGGAGCAAGAGATGGGAAGTGTTAATCAACTTTAATCGTAATACAATTTGCTCCAATGCAATATTAATGTACAAACAATGCACAGCAATCTTTAGATTTGCAAGACGACAAATAACCTTGCAAGTCAGTGATGCTAACACAACTTGACTACACGTTTTATTCTGGTACACACATATGTTTAAATTAGAAATGCTTACAGATCTATTAAATTCCACAAATCTTTTTAACAAAAAAAAATTGAGGAATTAAAAACACCACAGGTTTCTGTGTGAAATCCATTCTACCTCCGGTTCCTTTCACAGATTGGAGTTGTATGAACCTACAATATCACCCAGAACTATTCAAAAGTGGAATATTATTATAGTTTCTTCCTTAATTCTTGGGCCCAGCTGCACTACATGGTAGGTCAAGCAGCGATTCATACTTCTCACCACGGCTGTGAGGTTTGTCTGAACAGTTAGCAATTATCTAATAAACCACAGCATTTGTAGCTGTATCATATTTCGTTTCCAACAAAGCATGTTTATACATCTCCAAGTGTAGTCCAGCTTCTACATAAAATACTTTGAAAACGACATCAGCTACATCCAATACCAATCTAAAATAAATAAATTTCAATTACACACAACAAAAAAATCTAATTAGCTGATGAAGGAAGTCTTGAATAGAATCTGATTGACATAATTGGCTTAGAAATCCCAAATGTCTGGACACTGAGGCTAGACTGCTTTTTCCTTTGAAAATGACAGTTTCTTCAGTCGCAGTTGCTTTAGCCAATGCTGCAACCAAGTTGGTGGAAAATAAATGCAACTATGACAGCTGTTAGTCTATATCTGCATGTCAAGCTTTTCAACTTAGTAAAAATGTAAAATTTCATGCAGTAACTAAATATTTTACCGGCATATGAAGCACAAGGCAGAACATATTGGATTATGGTAAAAACAAATTGAAGCTGTCCAGAGGACATATTGTTTTCTTTTTACACTTTAATAACTGCAAGCTACAAAACTGCAAAGACTATAATAAAACTACTGACACAGCAATACAATTTAGTGTTGCCAACAGGAAAGTCAACAAAACTTCTTCCATCACCAAAATCACCTGGTACGAACTTCACTAACAACTTAAATTAATGAGTGCCACATTTCTCTTGTAGAGCCCTAAGCCTGCATTTTACAAATCAAATTAGGGCAAGCAATTTGCTTTTGTTTAGAAAGTAACCTCCTCACCATTTCCAGTACTTGTTAAACAGTTTTATACGTCACACTGCATCTAGTTAAATACAACAAATCTTGCTAATTTTGCCAAATATTTGATTCAGATCTCACAGGATTGTTTAGATTCATTTGGACGGAATACTTTGCATTTATAACAAACGGTGCAATTTGTCTTGTGTTTCACACAGAGGTATTCGGTCCTTTTAGTGCTCTAAAAAGAATAGGCCCAGTGCTCTGCTCTCACATCCACGTCAGTTCCTCACCTTCAGCAGCTATACAAGTGCCAATGTTTATATGTGACCAACTCAGACTAGAAGTTACAAATTTTCTAACACCATTGAGAGGGCAAAATTTGTTTTCCAATGTTTGCTGCAAACAAGACCAATAATCCTCCCATCCCTACCCCCACAAATTTAAAGTAATCTGCAATTCCCACACCAGGCTATTATAAATAAGGTCTTAGTGGTACTATAATGCTCCATCCTATAACATGAAGAAACTTGGTTTACATCATGTGTCTTTTAGACAAGATATGGTAATTTTATATGAAGGATTCAAAACTGTTATTGTACCTGTGGTTTAATGAGAATATATCTTAAGTGGTTCCCATTTAGTCAATTTTCCTACATATCTATTGCCAGTGAATGATTTATTCCCAATAAGTCAAGGTTTTCTAATGGTAGGAAAAATAAAATCACTGACTACCCTTCCAAATGCGGTAGTGGTTCTCAAATTGAAGAGCTTGGTGAATACATCAGTGCATTTTAAAGGTTTGCTGGGGGTAAAGAGGTATTCATGGAACTGAACAGGATTTTGTCTGTCTCAAGAAACCAAATATACAGAGTGTTGGAAACCTAAAGATCAACCAAATACAATAGAAAAAGGACTCACAACAAGTCAGCTGCTCTCCGAGAAACATCGTGCCACACTTCTACCTGAAAAGTTGGCCATTATGAACCTCTTTCAACTGCTAATTAAAATCCTCTTCTTTAAAACTACATGTTGCTGGTGTTAAGTATATGTTGAAGTCTATTGGAAGTTAGTTTTGCAAGGCAGATCTCAGAAAGGCACTGCACATCTTGCATGCCATCAAACAGGGCAAATTTTGTACTATAAATGCAAGTTATATATTCCTGCAGTATGTAGAATGTGGCACTTGCAGGATCTCTACCCTTCCTTACGTTATCTGATCCTTCAAAGCTTATCAACGTTCATCAAACTAAAACTTTATATAACTTTCTTCCAGACAAAAAGTGCATAACACTTGTGCTCCTTTAAGCAAGGGCAACAACATTCATCATCATCTTAAATTCTACATGATAGCAGCCTATTAATAAGCAAAATATAAGGTGCATTCCTTCTGTCTAGTGGATTAATACGACACTAGTCCACAGACAGTTCCCCTTCATGAGATACATGCATTGCATCGTATCCGTTGGCACGATCATGCTTTAGTTAAGTTGGCCAGCTCGATGAGAGCCAGGGCGCCGTGCAGCCGCTCCCGTTGCTCTTGCATGCGGCGACGCGCTGCAGCGCGGGGGCCATTCTTCTCTTCGTCCTCATCTTCGTCAGACTGGATGAACTCCATGGGATCCTGCTGTTCCTGGTCGGCCTTCTGGCCCGTGTTCTTAATAGAAGGCACGCGCTGCTCTCGCGTCTCCCAGTATCTGTTGATAAAACAGAGTTGAGGGATTCACGTCTCATGTAAGAACACCTGCAGGCCACGCTGCCTCTCATTCCCATTACTAAAAGAGAGCCGACGAGAGCTGCGAGTTTTGGTCACACACATTTTTCCAAATGCCCTCCCTACAACCCTCATTTCCCTTCTAGTCCATAAATCATTCTCAGTCGTCAATGACAGTTCCAAGGAATATGGAATTACAAAGAACCTAAACTCAAAATAAATTCCTCCTCAGCACACACCTAATCCTTCATCCCGAGAATGGCTAGAATTCTCCATTAGGGAAAACCATTCTAACACAATCCATTGTGTCAAGCTCATTAGGAATCCAAAATATTCAATGAGATTACAGATCACTCTTGAAAACTCCAGTTCAAAATTCCTCACGCAACAAGCTTAATATCCCACAGGTGAATCTAGTGAATATTCATTGCAGTGCTCCAACTATGTCCCACCTTAATAAAAAGGAACAATACACGATATTTCAGTATCCTGCACAAGATCTCACTACTTTTACACTGCAGTCCTCTTGCAATAAAAGGCCAGCATTACATTTGATTCCCAAATTACTTGCTTGCCAATTTCCTGTTACCATACAAGAATGCCAAAATTTGTCCTAACACTGTCTAAATATAATTCTGCTTTTCCATCCCTTTACCCAGGTTAAAACTGCACACTTCCTATCATTATACTTCTCAGCTTTTGCCCAACAACTTAATCTATACAACGTTATAAACTGCCCTCCTTACATCCTACTCGTCCCCTCTCCTTACATTGCCAAATACAAATACCTTGCACTCAGTCCCTTTATCCAAGTCATTATTAAAGTGACATAGACAAAGGTTAGAGTGACAAGGAGACAAAGGCATCTGATTATTATGACCCCCTCGTCCAAATCTATCCCTCACTTGCTAAGTTTTGCCCCATCCCCACCTCGTTTCCTGCTTTCTTCCCCTACTCCAATCAGTATGAAGAGTCCCGACCAGAAATGTCATGTGTTCATTGTGTCCACAGATGTTTGCCAGGCCTATTGTTTTCCTCTAGCACTGTTTGGCTCGAGATTCCAGCATCTGCAACCTCTTGTCTTCATTAATAAATTAAGCAGCAAGGAGGGTTCATGCAGATTCGGCAACCCCCGTCTCCAAACCAGGAGCTGCTCTAATTGTTCCAACCTACTCTTCCCCATGTCCACTAATTCCCTTTGAACAATGTTTAAGCCTTATAATGTGCAATACCCCTTTATGGCAGTGTACAATATGTGGGTTGGTTTTTTTTTAAAGTCAAAAGCACTAAATGTACAGATGGCCCTTTCTAATAAATTTGACCACAATTTCTCTTCAAGATATTCATCACTAATAAATATGTTGCATCAGATACAGAAATAAACAGAACCACTGCTTGTCACACAGACTATGCCTATTCTCATGGGTGTCAGCAAAACCTATAAAGCTGCAAATTAATCTCAATCTAGTTTAGTTTAGGGACACAGCATGGAAACAGGCCACACAGAACAGAGTCCACACGGATCATTAATCACCCGTTCACACTAATTCTATGTTATCCCATTCACCTATCCACTCCCTCCTATACATCAAGGGTCATTTACAGAAGCCAATTAACCTACTTTACCCGCATGTGTTTGGGATGGGGGAGGAGACCAGAGCACTCGGAGGAAACCCAAGCTCCACAAAGACATCACCCAAGGTCAGGATCGAACCTGTGCCTCTGGAACTGTGATGCAACAACTCTACCACTGCTCCACTGTGCTGCCACAATTCCCCAGATCCAGAACAGATATAATAAATGAAACAAGGACTAGTTTTGATGTTGCTAGAGCAAAATGGGGGGGGGGGGGAGAAACCCCCAAAATATTTAAAATAATACATTTTAGTAACAGGTATAAAGTATCTAATTTGGAGATGGGCAGTTGTTTTGCGCATTCTTTCTTTCTTTCTTCCTTCCCTTCCTCTCCGCTGAGCGGCGCCCAAAACGCAATCTGGATGAGGACCTATGGATTCCTTCACAGATATTTTTCCAACAAGTATACCGACTCAGAGACTTAATCTGTGGAATGTCTGTTATTGAATTAAAATAATAATATATCCCAGAACACAGCACTCCTGAGCATACTCACTTTGTCAGCCACTCTGCAACAGCATCGTTGTCCGCAGCCTGTGCCTTGGACGCTCCGTTAGATGCGTCATCTCTCCGTAAACGTGCATAAGGATGCTTGGAACAATGACGGTTGGCATGTGTGAACCTACTTCCGCAGCCTGCACAGAAACCAGGAGATGGAGCAACAATTCTCTCAATGACAAACATTACACACCCTCCCACAGACTGATACAGACAAATTACACAAAGTACTGGAGTAACTCAGCAATACGAGACGTCTCTGTTCGGGACCCTTCTTCGGGCTTGAAAGGTCCAGAACCAAAACGTCAGTTATTCGTGACCTCCAGAGATGCAGCCTGTCCGGCTGAGTTACTCCAGAACTTTGCCCTTTTCTTTTTGAAAAACTGCATTTCTTTGTGTTTACAGAATTATACCCCACCCCCAAAAAAAACAAGGACATTGCACCATGTTTAAACAATACATAGCAGATGCAGCTCTCGACTGGGGAGCTGATCTGCAGTTCCAGCAGCACCAAATTAGGAAGTCGGATTTGTGCCAATTTATTTCTGGCCTGCAACACCCTGGTTTGTATCTGTACTCAGATCATGCAGAAGACTGCTTAAGGACTACAATTTAATGCCAAACATAATTTGGCATTTGTTCTTTTTACGCAGACAGAACGACAGCATGGAAAGCTCCAGGAGAGAGAAAAATTGGCCCCAGGTCATATGCAACTCTGCATAGCATACTGCAATCAGCACGGGATACAATGCACAATATATTGCATATATAATGCTACCAGAGACAACTTCCCGAGCACATGACAGAACAAACAAGTGCATTTTTAGAGCCATTCTGCCCAAGGTAACCAGCCAATGTCTATCGTAATGTCTCAATTTTTATAATAAACTCCTACATAATCCACTCATCAAATCAATTTATCTGCCTGAATTTAGAGACACAGTTGGTTATTGTGCAGTGCACAAATTTAGAACCAGGGCAGCTGACGATAGCATTGAAGTACAAAAGGAGACTGACAGCTTACCAGTTTCGGAGCAAACAAACGGCTTTTCCCCTGTGTGAAGGCGCTGGTGGGTTTTTAGCTGCCCACTCTGAACAAATGCTTTCCCACAGTTTGGATAGTCACATAAATAAGGTCTTTCACCTGCAGGAAACCCACAGTAGTACGGTGTATTAAAAATTGATAAAGCTTTCTCAGTTACGCAAGTTTGGAGGACTTAGCAGAAAGATGAGAATGTTAATTCCAAAGTGCTCTTTTATATCTTGCTAGAGGAACTCCCACTCCTTCTCTCCAAAGATGCTGCCTGTCCTGCCGAGTTACTCCAGCATTTTGTGTCTATCAACAGATCATAAGGTCACAAGTGATAGGCGAAGAATTAGGCCAATCGGCTCATCAAGTCTACTCTGCCATTCAATCTTGGCTAATCTCCCTCCTAACCCCATTGGTCAATTCGTCCCTTCCCACCCGAACCACCCCCTCTCTGGGCACTTTCCCTTGCAACCGCAGGAAATGCTACACTTGTCGCTTTACCTCCCCCCTGGACTCCATTCAAGGACCCAAGCAGTCTTTCCAGGTGCAGCAGAGGTTCACCTGCACCTCCTCCAACCTCATCTATTGCATCCGCTGCTCTCGATGTCAGCTGCTCTACATCGGTGAGACCAAGTGTAGGCTTGGCGATCGCTTCGCCCAACACCTCCGCTCGGTGCGCAATAACCAACCTGATCTCCCGGTGGCTCAGCACTTCAACTACCCCTCCCATTCTGAATCCGACCTTTCTGTCCTGGGCCTCCTCCATGGCCAGAGTGAGGACCACTGTAAATTGGAGGAGCAGCACCGCATATTTTGCTTGGGCAGTTTACACCCCAGCGGTACGAACAATGACTTCTCTAATTTCAGATAGTCCCTACTTTCTCCTCCCCTTCTCAGCTCTCCCTCAGCCCACTGGCTCCACCTCTTCCTTTCTTTTTCCTTCCCCCCCCCCCCGTCACAACAGTCTGAAGAAGGGTTTCGACCCGAAACGTTGCCTATTTCCATCGCTCCATAGATGCTGCCTCACCCGCTGAGTTTCTCCAGCATCTGCAGTTCCTTCTTAAACGGAATATATACAATATCCAGTCATTAATAAATATCATGGAATGCAAATTCTCAAACTTGAAAAACATATGGGAGAATTTGCACGGAGCCAGATTTTCATAAATTGGGTCTTTTATAACCCAGGAAGCCTCCGCAGCAAGTCATTCTACCCATTCTAAATACATACGCTAGTGATGATTATCAGGACTGAAGTAGCTAAATCAGGTATTGCCTCTGAGACTGAGGGGTTAGATTTCAGCCAACATTGATCTCACCCTAATCTGATGTCAATTAGGCTTCAGTTTCAGGCCGCCATTTGGTTTTAGCTGCTTGGGTAGCCAAGACTTTTCCAGTAATTGTGCTAACATTTAACCTTGAAAGAGCCAAGTAGTAAGATTTTCCCCTGCAGAGCCATCAGATAAATGCTGACCAAAACTCTGAACAATCTCCTTCTCACAGAACATCTATGCAGCTGGTGTGCCAAAGGCAGCTTTTCTTTATCTGGAATTTACGTCTGCCGCAAACCGTTTTAAAGTTATTTCAAACAGCTTTGAGTGCATTTCAAACTTTACATTCCCTCCTACTCACCAACCCCTGCATTCCACCAAGCTTCCTCAATTTTATTGTTGCACGATCTTAATGTACATATTTGCACACCAACTACTGATAACTTACAGCGTGGGTCTGCAATAATTAATGTCCCCAAACAATGCATTTTATCTTACCAGTGTGTGTTCTCTTGTGAGCTTGCAAGGACTTCTCGCGAGGAAACACTCGGTTGCAGGTATTGCAGCGGATTCTGCTGGAGGAGTGCTCACCCTCATTTATCAGATCACGAATTAGCTCCGCTCTTGGGCGGCCACGTCTTGTTCCATCCTGCAATGAGGCACCCAATCCACATTAAAAATTTACTTGTTAAAACCAGCTTCCCCCCAACTGCGCAGGTCGCAATATTTTTTTTCACATCATCCCGCAGGCTGATTTTTTTTTTCTCTGGATTTGTTTTAATTCTGGAAAAAAAGGGGGGTGTGTCCGCACCCAATGCACCCCGCCCCCCTTCGGACGGCCACGATGAACTTCTACATGGTCCCTCAATACATCAAGACCCTACCATTCATAGTGTATGTCCCAGCCTCATTAGTACTCCCAAAATGCACCACCCCACATTTGTCTGTATTTAACTCCACCTACCATTTTTCAGCCCACTTCCCCAACACGTTTGTATCTATCTACAGCCCAGAACTAGTTCCCACACCATCAACAACCCCACCGTTCTTTGTAACATCTGCAAATTGACTGACCATGCCTACCGTGTCAACACCCAAGTGAATCACATGTTTAAAATTACAAGAATCCCACACCGATCCATGTTGGACAGTGAAATCTATAGGCATCCAACTCCAAAAACAACCGCCTATCATCACTGTGTTTTATTTTGAATCCAGTTTGCCAAATTGCCCTGGAACCTTTGGGGCCCAACCTTTGAAACCATTCTCCTATGTGGGCCCTTGTACAAAACTTTAATGACATTCACGTGAATCACACATACCGCACTGAATTCTTTGAAGAGTTAACAAAGCAACCACTCAAATTGGTCAGACAAGATCTGCCTGTCTGATGAATCTAGATTGCCCATCGCTAATTTATTCCCACCTTTCCAAATGATCTTCTACTCTTCTTCAGAATTTTCCCAGCATCTTCCCTACCCCTGATGTTAGACTCACAAGTCTATAATTACCAGGGTTCTCCCTTTTTCAAAAAGGCAGTCACGGTGGCACAGTGGTAGAGTTGCCGCCTTACAGCAAAATGCAACTCCAGAGACCCGGGTTCGATTCCGACTATGGGTGCTGTCTGTATGGAGTTTGTACATTCTCCCCGTGATCTGCGTGGGTTTTCTCCCACACTCCAAAGACGTACAGGTTTGTAGGTTGATTGGCTTGATAAAAATGTAAAATTGTCCAAGTTGGCGATATGCAGAGTACTGCTCTGCCGACTACAAAATTCAGAAGGTTCAGAAGGAAGACCATATTTTCTGTATTCCAGTCATCTGGTACCTCAATTGCATCCAAAAATAGTTTTTTCTAATTCACATCTAGGGCCTTGTAGCACAACCAAAGCACACTGATCCCAGTGATTTACCTACCTTCAATTGAACCAAGGCATCAAATGGCTCTTTATTTATGGAGACCTGTACCAGACTGTTATCCATCCCTTCACAACTTTCTCCAATTACAGTGTCCTCTGTGAATACCGATGCTAACTATTCAAAACCTCATCTATATCTAGTGGCTCTATGCACATATTGCCCCTGTTGTCCGTAACAGCCCCCACTTTATCGGTTTTGTTTTTCTTTTAGCCTTAAAATGATTATGGAATGCTTCAAATTTAGTCAGAGGGTGGTGAATCTGTGGAATTATTTGCCACAGAAGGCTGTGGAGGCCAAGTCAGTGGATATTTATAAGGCAGAGATAGATAGATTCTTGAGGTGTCAGAGGTTATGGGGGAGAAGGCAGGAGAATGGGGTTAAGAGGGAAGGATAGATCTGCCATGATTGAATGGTGGGCTGAATGGCCTAATTCTACTCCTTTTCCTTATGATTTTATAATCTGTTTCTTGTCTGCTTGTGAATGCTTTTTTTTAAATCCCACTTTGCCTTCCGTATTCCTTACACATCTTATACTTCTGACATATTTCCCGTCACTAACAAAAAACAAAGTGCCTCCATAACTCAGGGGGCCAGGCAATGTCTGTGGAAGAGATGGAATTTTGTTTATGCCCAAGATTCCAGCATGTACACCTGCTTTGTGTCTATCTTGTCATTATCTTTACCCGTCACATGCTTCCGTTTTTCTCTTTATCCAACACACAATAATAATTTGCACGTCTTTTCTCCTTTCACCCCCCCCCCCCCCATTTCAAGCATTTTTGATCCATCCATATCCTTTATATACAATTTTAAACCACCAAAGTATATGAAGTCACAATCATTTTACCCAATATGTTCCCCTACTGATTTTCCCTCCACTTAGAATATAAAACAGCACTGCACAGAAAAAGGCCTTCCGGCCCATCATGTCTATATCAATCCAGCTAATTCCATTTGCCTGCATGTGGTCTATATTCCTCCATTCCCTCTGTCCATGCATCTATATAAATGCCTTGTGTTGTTATATCAGCTTTGCCATTTCTCCTGTCTTCACATTCCAGGCACCAACCATTGTATGGAATATTTTGCCTCACAAATGTGCCTGTCATCTAGTCTTTTACATTTCCACAATCCAAAATATATCCTATTTATGCCTCCCATTACTTTTATCAATCATATGCTGGGGGCAAATTTTCATCCAAAGTATTTGCATATATTTCAAACACAGGTCCCAGCACTGATCACAAGAGAACACCAATGGACACAAACCTCCACGCAGAAATACACCATCACTTCACCATTACCATCTGTTTTCTATGCCCAATTTGGTACCCTCCTCTTAAAAATAACAAATGCACAATCGTGATGCATTAAATATGAGGTTATCCTCTTTGGCAGCAAGAACAAGGAGGCTGATTATTATCTCAATGATGTCAGATTAGGAAAAGGGGAAGTGCAACGAGACCTGGGTGTCCTTGTACACCAGTCACTGAAAGTAAACATGCAGGTTCAGCAGGCAGTGAAGAAAGCTAATGACATGTTGGCCTTCATAACGAGAGGATATGAGTATAGGAGTAAAGAGGTAGTTCTGAAGTTTTACAGGGCCCTGGTGAGACCACATCTGGAGTATTGTGTGCAGTTTTAGTTTCCTAATTTGAGGAAGGACATCCTTGCTATTGAGGCAGTGCAACGAATGTTCACGAGGTTAATCCCCAGGATAGCGGGACTGTCACATGAGAAAAGATTGGAAAGACTGGAATTTAGAAGGATGAGAGGGGATCTTATGGAAACATATAAAATTATAAAAGGACAGGACAAGCCAGATGCAGGAAAAATGTTCCCAATGTTCTGAGAGTCCAGAACCAGGGGCCACAGTCTAAGAATAAAGGGGAGGCCATTTAAAACTGAGACGAGAAAAAAACCATTTTGCCCAGAGTTGTGAATTCTCTGCCACAGAAGGCAGTAGAGGCCAATTCATTGGATTAATTTAAAAGAGTGTTAGATAGAGCTTTAGGGGCTAGCAGAATCAAGGGATATGAGGAGAAGGCAGGCACAGGTTACGGATTGTGGATGATCAGCCATGATCATAATAAATGGTGGTGCAGGCTCAAACGGCCAAATGCCTCCTGCACCTATTTCCTATGAAGACACAAGACCCAAAACATTGTATGTCAATATCCTTCCACAGATATTGCTTGACACACCAAGTTTCCACAGCAGTTTTTTTTATTTGCTCTTGAGTCCAATCCACCAACTCTCCACGGATCCCATGTGCCTTAATAACTAGCTACATTCCCCAAGATCGTTAAACATCGGTGATAGTCTAACATCGGTAGTGGGGAAACTGCTAGAGTCAGTTATTAAAGATGGGATAGCAGCACATTTGGAAAGTGGTGAAATCATTGGACAAAGTCAGCATGGATTTACAAAAGGTAAATCATATCTGACGAATCTTGTGGAATTTTTTGAGGATGTAACTAGTAGCGTGGCTGGGGGAGAACCAGTGGATGTGCTGTATCTGGACTTCCAGAAGGCTTTCGACAAGGTCCCACATAAGCGATTAGTATATAAACTTAAAGCATATGGCATTGGGGGTTCAGTATTGATGTGGATAGAGAACTGGCTGGCAAACAGGAAGCAAAGAGTAGGAGTTAACGGGTCATTTTCACAATGGCAGGCAGTGACTAGTGGGGTACCGCAAGGCTCAGTGCTGGGACCCCAGCTATTTACAATATACATAAATGATCTGGATGAGGGAATTGAAGGCAATATCTCCAAGTTTGCGGATGACACTAAGCTGGGTGGCAGTGTTAGCTGTGAGGAGGATGCTAGGAGAATGCAAGGTGACTTGGATAGGCTGGGTGAGTGGGCAAATGTTTGGCAGATGTAGTATAATGTGGATAAATGTGAGGTTATCCACTTTGGTGGCAAAAATAGGAAAACCGACTACTATCTAAATGGTGGCCGATTAGGAAAAGGGGAGATGCAGCGCGACCTGGGTGTCATGGTACACCAGTCATTGAAAGTAGGCATGCAGGTACAGCAGGCAGTGAAGAAAGCCAATGGTATGTTAGCTTTCATAGCAAAAGGATTTGAGTATAGGAGCAGGGAGGTTCTACTTCAGTTGTATAGGGTCTTGGTGAGGCCACACCTGGAGTATTGCGTACAGTTCTGGTCTCCAAATCTGAGGAAGGACATTATTGCCATAGAGGGAGTGCAGCGAAGGTTCACCAGACTGATTCCTGGGATGTCAGGACTGTCTTATGAACAAAGACTGCATAGACTCGGTTTATACTCTCTAGAATTTAGGAGATTGAGAGGGGATCTTATAGAAACTTACAAGATTCTTAAGGGGTTGGACAGGCTAGATGCAGGAAGATTGTTCCCGATGTTGGGGAGGTCCAGGACAAGGGGTCACAGCTTAAGGATAAGGGGGAAATCCTTTAGATGAGAAGGAATTTTTTCACACAGAGAGTGGTGGGTCTCTGGAACTCTCTGCCACAGAGGGTAGTTGAGGCCAGTTCATTGGATATATTTAAGAGGGAGTTAGATGTGGCCCTTGTGGCTAAGGGGATTAGAGGGTATGGAGGGAAGGCAGGTACGGGATACTGAGTTGGATGATCAGCCATGATCATATTGAATGGCGGTGCAGGCTCGAAGGGCCGAATGGCCTATTCCTGCACCTAATTTCTATGTTTCTATGTTTCTAAGATAAGGACCGGTAATGCTCCTTCCCTCTTTGGCCTATCTACATACTGTGTCCAACAACTAACATGTGGTATATTCACTGATCAGCTGTGCCCTGAAAAACTGCAGACCTTTTGACTTGGATTGAAAAATATCAAACTTTTCAGACACTTTCCATTATCTGTGAAGCAATGCAGCTCACGGAGGCTCGGTTTACTGATTCCTCCACCCCAATGAGTGGCGTCAATAGCGGAATCCTTACTTGACAAAGCTGCAGATACCATAGATACTATGGTGTGAGCAACACAAGTCACCTCAAGCCCGAGTACAAGGACAAACTGCTCCGGATTCGTTTAAACTGTGGATCTGTTAAGATATGTGGGATTTCAACAACAACCCAGAAGGGGCAAGGGCCCAACACACGCATAATATATAATTTGAAAACACATTTTAAAATAATTACGTCAAAAGTGAAGAAGATCGTTGCGACTAAAACATTGCTTGTGGTACACTAACCAACTCATGGCGCCTTGGAAACTCGACAGCAAGGTTAAGAACAGTAAACGCAAGATGTGTGAGTTTGAACGTTCAAACGAGATCGTGTCTCTTTAAATCACCCGGCGGGAGGAAGCTGCGTCTTTCTGGCGCGCTGGAGCATTGACAAGCTTTCCAGGAAGTGATTTCATTCATTTCATTTCTGCACCCTCCCTCTTAAAAATAACAAATGCACCATCCGATGCATTAACCGGCAAGCTAGTCAGCTAGAAACGGTGGTTGTAAGGAGCATTTTCCGAGGATAAAGTAATGAGCATCAAAGAGCTTAGACGTGCTCTGGCCACCGATCTGCTGCTGACGCCGCCCCCGCTCTGTTTACATCCCAGCCGGAGCCGCAGACAGTTAGCGGTGAACAAATGCGCGCCAATCTGAGCTGGGCAACTCCATAACAACATCAGCAGTAGCCACTGAGCGTTAAATAAACAGTTTAAAGATGTTTTACAAAAATGGAGCATGCAAAAAGAAGCAACGCATAAGCTTGAACCTCTCTCAAAAAGTGTCTGGACCCGAAACGTCACCCGTTCCTTGCTGTTCCTTCCCCGCTCCAACATTTTATGTCTATCTTCAGCCTAAACCTACAATCGGCGAATGGGGAACTAAAAGCTAGGCAACTAACCAAAAAAAACGTAATGTGCAATCAAACAGGTGAACAAATCAATGCTAATCTCTACAGATTCTGCATCTGACTGACCTGCGAGAGATGATCCAGTTCCCGGTCGAAAGCCTCCACTGCAACAGCGGCGGGTCTGCGTTGGAGATCCCTGTTGTCGGTGCAGGAGGCGCCGGGGCTGAGGGTGACATTGTGTGCGTTCTCACCCCACTTCCAGGGATACACCATGAAATCGCTGAAGCCGGGGCTGGTGGGCGTCACATCCACGTGTTTGGGTTTAATCGGGGTGGTTTTAATGACAGAAACGCGCTTAGGAGAACCGCAGATAACCTGGTTTTCCGCCATCGCGACGACGGTGCACGGAGACGGCCGGAAAAATAGTGAAAATAAATAAATAAACTGGCGGTGACGGAGTGGCGGCTCGAACACAAACTCCCGCGTTTGAGCATTTCCCGCCCTTTCTGCACAAACCAACCGAACGCCGCGCCGGAACTCACCGCGTCACAATGAGTGACTGACAGCTCCATTCATGGCGCGGAGCTCCCGGCATCGGCCAATCAGACGTTGGCGCGCTTCGCTTATTGGCTGGGCTCGGGCTTCAGCCGCCTGCGTCTCCCTGCAAATGGATCGCTCACTTGCTGCTTGGCCGCTGCAAGCTCACAGACACTTTCTGTTGTTGTCATCTGTTTGTTTTTAATCGTTAAAGAGACAGCTATTGGAAAATGCTACTTAATGAAATTCAACATTGAACATCAGCCTATATATTCCGAGCAAACATAGCAGAGGAAAACGAGTATTTATATAATCCATGTGCACAAAGTGAAAGTTGCAGCAGTAGATCATTTACTAGTATTCCTTCTAATTATGTTTTTAAAAATACACATATGTTGGTCCAAATCTGAGTGGGAAAATAAGGAAAGTTCACACATCATTTGTTATCTTCAGCCAACAAATGTAGTGGGATCAAGGTAAAAGAAGCCAATGCAGATACAGGTAACCTGAAATAAAAACAGAATAAGCCTGAAGAAAGGTCTCGACCGGAAAGGACACATATCCTTCTCTCCAGGGATGCTGTATGACCCGTTGAGTTACTCCAGCTTTTTGTGCCTTTTTTTTGGATAAAAACAGAATAATCTTGGTGCCTGACATAAGGATGGTTTTGGGAACACTACAAAGTATAGTGTTAATGAATGTATGTATAGCCGCCGAGAATGTCGGAAGAGTTTTTGCAGTGTTATAGTCATAGACAATAGGTGCAGGAGTAGGTCATTCAGCCCTTCGAGCCAGCACCGCCATTCACTGTGATCATGGCTGATCATCCACAATCAGTACCCCTTGACTCCGTCCGCTATCTTTAAGATTTCTATCTAACTCGTGTTTGTATATTTTTAAAATTGTTAACAAAGCTTCTTTTTGGGGAAAAAACTCACAGCAATGAAAACAATGATGGTAATTGCAATCGTTACCACATATTCCCTCCAAGCGGAACGTACATTACAGCTTCCCTGCGACAATAGTTACAAGGATTTCCCATATTTGCATATTATGTTCATTATAGAAATAAAACATTAGTGTTGCAGCGTTTCCTTTCAACAGTGTTGTAATTATTAATAAACTGCAATGTAAATCTGTATCTGGCTCAAACGGTAATAACAATAAACTACCTTGAATTGCATTTAGATGTTATCTTCATGATTTTATTTAACTGTTTTAAAGCATCTTGTTTTCATTTGTATCACTGTATTCAAACTTCCTTTCATTCTCCAATTACGCCACTGTTCTCAACTGGCACATTCAGCAATTTAGGTTCAGATTACAGTTGGGAATTTTCTGTGTTTCCTTTTATGTTGAATGCACAACAGAACTTTAATTAGAATGTATCTATGTTTTCATTAATAATATTACATGGCATATATTCAACCTGTATCTAATGTGCTTATTAAATTTTTAATTTAAAAAAAGGAACACAACAAATAGAGATACGGAAATGTTACTTCAATTACACCTGATATGTATTCACGTGGGTACCATGATATGTATTCTCTCTTTCCAACCCAATAAAAAGATTATTAAGGCTGAGAAATGTATGTTTGGATAAAGTAAATAATTCACTGCTCTTATATAGACCTTAGATAGTTTTACAAAGAAAAGATTTCTAGGTTTTGTTGCAGTTGTATAGTCACGCAGCATGGAAACAGGCCCAACTTGCCCATGTTGACTGAGGTGGCCCATCTACACTAGTCCCACTTGCCGATGTTTCGCTAATATACCTCTACACCTTTCCTATCCGTTTACCTGTCCAAATATTTTTTAAATGTTGATATGGTATGTGACTCAACTACATCGTGAACCACCACCCTCGGCATCCTCCGAAGTTTCCACCACATCGAACGGGATCCCACCACTAGCCACATTTTCCCATCTCCACCATTTTCCACCTTCCGCAGAGACTGTTCCCTCCGCAACTCCCTGGTTAACTCATCCCTTCTAACCCAAACTACCCCCTCCCCAGGTACTTTTCCCTGCAACCGCAGAAGATATCAACACCTTCACTATACCTCCTCCCTCGACTATGTCCAGGGACCCCGATAGTCCTTTCAGGTTAGGCAGAGGTTCACTTGCACCTCCTCCAACCTCATCCACTGTGTCCGTTGTTCAAGATGTGGACTCTTATACATTGGCGAGACCAAACACAGACTGGGCAGTCGTTTCGCGGAACACCTTCGCTCAACCTAAAACAATCTGATCTCCCAGTTGCTCGACACTTTAATTCTCCTTCCCATTCCTACACAGACCTTTCTGTCCAAGGTCTCCTCCATTGTCAGAGTGAGGCTAAATGCAAATTGGATGAACAGCATCTCATATTTCACTCGGGCAGCTTACAGCCCTGTGGTATGAATATTGATTCCTCTCACTTCAGGTAGCCCTGGAATTCCCTTCCTCTATCCCTCACCCACCCAAGTAACACTAGCTTCGCATTTTCACCCTTCAAACTGCTATCAGTAAGCTCATTACCAACACTTTTAGCAGTTCGCCAGGTGCATACATAGGGATTTCCACAATACATCTTCTGACCTGCGATGCACGCTGCCTTACCACCATGCTGAACAATGGATTAATATTTCCAGGAACTTTACTGAAATTTGTGAGAAACTGGATGATTGCCCTTGGTGTGGTGAAACCTCTTTTGCAGCAATTTTTTGTTGATCACTTGATTATTGTGTTGTGTTGTGCGAAAACAAAACGTTCATATTTTTGAATATATTAACCCCATTGCAATACTGCTCTCTCACAGTAAGATGTGAAATTTGCAAGCTTTTTAAAGATCTACCTCTTTGTGTTGTTGGGGTTGGTGAACAAACCTGATTTAAAATTCATATTATCTACAGAAACAACTTTGTGTTAAGGCAGTAGAGTGAAGTGTCATGCCTACTACCTACTGCAGGAATTCACTTTGACTATCCTGACAACAGTCTACATACCATCACAGGCTGATGCTAAGCTTGCACTTGAGGAACTGCACATCGTCATAAACAGCCATGAGATTAAGCACCCCAGGGCATTGTTCATAATAGTTTCAGTCAGGTCAACCTCAAGAGCATGCTGCTAAAATAGTATCAGCAAATCTGCCCAAACATCCTCGACCACTGCTACACAACCATCAAAAACGCATAACGTATTCCCAGACTGCATTTTGGTGAATCTGATCACCTGGCTGTGCTTCTACTCCCTGCTTACATTAAGAAACTGAAGCTGAGAGATACAGTATATAAAGTCTTGCAGTACTGATCTGAGGAAACAGGGGGATCCTTCGCAACTGATTTGAGGTCAGTGCACTGGTCCATATTCAAGGACTCTGTGGCTAAGCTAGATGAATATGCCAGTACTCTCACAGACTTCTTCAGCAAGTGAGTAGAGGACTGTGTCCCAAAGAATATGATATGTGTGTTCTCCAACTGGAAATCATGGGTGAATTATGTCCACTGCCAGGTGAAGTCCACGCCTGCAATGTTCAAATCTAACAGCCCCAGGAGCTACAGGAAATCTATCTGTGACCTTTCCAAAGCCATTAAGAATGCCAAGGGGGAATTTCAGACCAGGCTGAAGTCCCAAGGTAATGACACAAATACCCATGGATTGTGGGAAGGCTTACACACTATAACGGGATACAAAGTGAAGGCAAGTTGTGTCAATGCCAACGATGGGTCCCAATAAACATAGAAATTAGGTGCAGGAATAGGCCATTCGGCCCTTCGAGCCTGCACCGCCATTCAATATGATCATGGCTGATCATCCAACTCAGTATCCCGTACCTGCCTTCTCTCCATACCCTCTAATCCCCTTAGCCACAAGGGCCACATCTAACTCCCTCCTAAATATATCCAATGAACTGGCCTCAACTACCCTCTGTGGCAGAGAGTTCCAGAGACCCACCACTCTCTGTGTGAAAACATTCCTTCTCATCTCGGTCCTAAAGGATTTCCCCCTTATCCTTAAGCTGTGACCCCTTGTCCTGGACCTCCCCAACATCGGGAACAATCTTCCTGCATCTAGCCTGTCCAACCCCTTAAGAAATTTGTAAGTTTCTATAAGATCCCCTCTCAATCTCCTAAATTCTAGAGAGTATAAACCGAGTCTATGCAGTCTTTGTTCATAAGACAATCCTGACATCCCAGGAATCAGTCTGGTGAACCTTCGCTGCACTCCCTCTACGGCAATAATGTCCTTCCTCAGATTTGGAGACCAGAACTGTACGCAATACTCCAGGTGTGGCCTCACCAAGACCCTATACAACTGAAGTAGAAGCTCCCTGCTCCTATACTCAAATCCTTTTGCTATGAAAGCTAACATACCATTGGCTTTCTTCACTGCCTGCTGTACCTGCATGCCTACTTTCAATGACTGGTGTACCATGACACCCAGGTCGCGCTGCATCTCCCCTTTTCCTAATCGGCCACCATTTAGATAGTAGTCGGTTTTCCTATTTTTGCAACCAAAGTGGATAACCTCACATTTATCCACATTATACTGCATCTGCCAAACATTTGCCCACTCACCCAGCCTATCCAAGTCACCTTGCATTCTCCTAGCATCCTCCTCACAGCTAACACTGCCACCCAGCTTAGTGTCATCCGCAAACTTGGAGATATTGCCTTCAATTCCCTCATCCAGATCATTTATGTATATTGTAAATAGCTGGGGTCCCAGCACTGAGCCTTGCGGTACCCCACTAGTCACTGCCTGCCATTGTGAAAATGACCCGTTAACTCCTACTCTTTGCTTCCTGTTTGCCAGCCAGTTCTCTATCCACATCAATACTGAACCCCCAATGCCATATGCTTTAAGTTTATATACTAATCGCTTATGTGGGACCTTGTCGAAAGCCTTCTGGAAGTCCAGATACAGCACATCCACTGGTTCTCCCCCATCCACGCTACTAGTTACATCCTCGAAAAATTCCACAAGATTCGTCAGACATGATTTACCTTTCGTAAATCCATGCTGACTTTGTCCAATGATTTCACCACTTTCCAAATGTGCTGCTATCCCATCTTTAATAACTGACTCTAGCAGTTTCCCCACTACCGATGTTAGACTAACTGGTCTGTAATTCCCCGTTTTCTCTCTCCCCCCCTTCTTAAAAAGAGGGGTTACGTTTGCTACCCGCCAATCCTCAGGAACTACTCCAGAATCTAAAGAGTTTTGAAAGATTATCACTAATGCATCCACTATTTCCGGAGCTACTTCCTTAAGTACTCTGGGATGCAGCCTATCTGGCCCTGGGGATTTATCGGCCTTTAATCCATTCAATTTACCCAACACCACTTCCCGACTGACCTGGATTTCACTCAAGTACTCCTTTGACCTGCGGTCCCCTGCTATTTCCGGCAGATTATTTATGTCTTCCTTAGTGAAGACGGAACCAAAGTAGTTATTCAATTGGTCCGCCATATCCTTGTTCCCCATGATCAACTCACCTGGTTCTGACTGCAAGGGACCTACATTTGTTTTAACTAATCTCTTTCTCTTCACATATCTATAAAAACTTATACGATAGGCTTAATGTACTCTATGACTGCTTTGAACAGAAGGTTGTTGAAGGAACATCACCTGACCTGCCAGTGTGCCTGTACCTATGGTTACAGAGGCAGACTTAAGATCGGTCTTCCTGAAAGTGAATTCACGGAAAGCAACCTGCACAGATAGAATCCCTATGTGAATCACCTGGCGGAGGTGTTCACAGACATATTTAACATCTCATTACTCCATCCTGAGGTCCCTTATTGCTTCGAGACCACTATCGTTCAAGTGACAATGAAACGTAAGGTAGCATGCCCTAATGACTGCTGTCCAATGGCTCTGATATCCACTATTATGACTTGCTTCAAGAGACTGGTGATGGTGCATATTAACTCCATTCTTCCAGCTAGCTTTATTCCACTGCAGTTTGCTTACCATCGGAGCAGATTCACAGTGACCCTAAACTCAGCTCTGGAACACCAAAATGACAAGGGCTCCTATATAAGACTCCTGTTTATAAAACTATAGTTCTGTCTTCAACACCATAATCCCATTGAAACTCATTTCTAAATTCCTGGACCCAGGAATCAACTCCTCCCTTGGCCACCAAATCTTTGACTTTCTGACCCACAGACCACAATCAGTGAGGATAGGTAACAATACCTTCTCCACAATTACTCTCAACACTGTTGTCCCGCAAGAATCATATGACAACTGAACACTCTTGACCCTTGAGACTTGTCACGCCCCAGTCATTCCTTCTCCCCGTCAGGCAGAAGATACAGAAGCTTGAAAGGACACACCATCAAACTCAGGAACAGTTTCTTTCCCTCTGTTACGAGTAGAGCCAGGATTTTGCCATGAATGCCATGTGCCTTTTCATGCCTTTTTTTGATGATTTCACCAGGATTTCTACCTTTTTCATGATCAAGTGCCTAAATCAGCCTTTTGTTGCCTTTTACTAAAAGGTAGTGATATTTTCTCTAGTTGTACCGTGATTACAATGGCGTTTTCTATGTAAACATGTTAATATTAATCTTATTATTAATGTGTTATCATAGTATCATTTACACAAAAACGTCCACCACCGGTGCACAACCAAGGCGCCACCGACGGTCATTCATTCGTTCGTGCCCTGGCCACTGGTTCACTTTTCTCCATGATCTATTTAAGAAAGAACTGCAGATGTTGGAAAAATCGAAGGTAGACAAAAAATGCTGGAGAAACTCAGCGGGTGAGTCAGCATATATGGAGAGAAGGAGTAGGCAACGTTTCAGACCCTTCTTCAGACTGATGTGGGTAGGGGGGTGAGAAAAAAAATGGAAGAAGCGGAGATAGTAGGACTAGAAGGAGAGGTGGGAAGGGGGAAGAAGACAAGGGCTATGTAAAATTAGAGAAATCAATGTTGATACCGCTGGGATGTGGACTACCCAAGCTTGTCTCCTCACTACATTTACTGCTGGCTCCAGTCGCAAATCTGAGTTTTCGAGTGATCTGTGCAAGGCATTCATTGATGCTGGAATTCCACTGTGGAAATTGGAAAACAAATCTCTCAGAGGTTTTTTAGAGAAATAGACAAAGGAACATATACCAAGCGAGTCATCATTAGGGAAAAATTATATTGACAGCAACTTCAACATTGTTGTGCAGAAAATTAGAGATGAAGTTGCAAGCAACAAAATATGAATCTCAATAGGCGAGACAACCAATGCTGTGGGGAGATATGTTGCCAATGTGGTCATCGGTACACTGGAGGCAGGTCAACCATCAAAGGAGTATTTGTTGACATTGGAATATTGGATAGGTCAAGCAGCTCAACTATTGCTCAGTTGTTTACATCTTCACTTGCTGTACTTTGGCCAGAAGGTATAAAACATGAGAATATTCTTCTGTTGGTGACTTAAAGTTATATTCCCCAAAATGTTGCATTTGCTTAGCTCAAGGACTTCATAGAATTGCCAAGCACATACGTAGCTTGTCTCCAAATGTCAATCGCCTAGTTTCCAATGTCAAGAAAATCCTCAGAGTACCGTCACATGTGCATTGTTCAAGGAAATGGCACCCGAGATTCCGCTACCTCCTCCGCCCATTCTGACTAGATGGGGTACATGAATCTCTGCTGTACTATGCTGCAAATTTTGAAAAGATAAAATAAATCGTCAACTGTTTTGAAGAAGAAGAATCTGCTGCAGGCAGGATCGTCAGTGAAATTATGCAGAAAAAGTCCCTCCACTGCGATCTTGTGTCTATTGTTTCCAATTTTGAAAACTTCCCACAAGCTATCACTTCCCTTGAGAAATGTGGCGAAACATTAGTGAATAACTTGCTGGTTTTCAACAAAGTAACTGACAATATTAGTAAAGATCTTGGCAATGTAGGTAAAGACATACACTGAAAATGTGAGAGAATGATTTTAGCTAACAAAGATCTTGAAGAAATTTAAAACATAGCTAAAGTTCTCAAAGGTAGTTGTAATACACAAGATATCAACATGAATATAGAGTCGGTAGCTTGTTTTGAGTATGCACCAGTGATCTCAGCTGGGGTAGAAAGAGGTTTTTCACAACTGAAGCTTACTGTCTGACAGACGGCATAGTTTAACACCAGATAATTTGAAAAAAAAATGCTAGTAATTATGTGCAATCAGGCAACTTTGGTCATTTAATGAAATATACCTTTATATTATTATTTTTAACCATATTTTGGTGGTGGAAATAAATGCCTTTTTATGCCTTTTTTTGTGATAAATGCCTTTTTGGTAATTTTATTATGCCTTTTTGCCTGCCTATTTCAGAGTTTTGTAGTGCCTAAACATCCTGGCTCTAGTTATCAGACTTCTGAACAGTCCCACTAGAAGCTAGGGTACTGACCAGTTCATCCCTACCCCGTTGCAGACATTTGACTTTTTCTATGAAACTGGTTCGCTATAATGTTGAGAACTACACTCTGCACCTTGTATCTTCCCCTTTGCTCTACCCATTGTCCTTAGGGTTGACTTAATTGTATTTCTGTAAAGTATTATCTGAGCTGTTTAGATAGCATGCAAAGCTTTTTTCTGTACATCGGTATATGCGACAATAATAAACCTAAATCTAACCATTCTGGCCCAAGTTTTCATTAAAGTTAGTACTGGGAAACAGTGGCCAATGTCAGGTTGGCCAACTGGCCAGCGCTGCCCAACTGGTTACAATTTAGTTATAGCTTTAAAACATGGCATATTTTTCGCCATTCAAGTATTTCGCCAATTCCTCTTTGGATGTTACTGTTTAATTTATGTCTACCATCTTTTCAGTTAATGCAAACCAGATCAGCAGTTCTTTCTTGTTATCTTACATATTGAATTGAATTGAATTGAATGCCTTTATTGTCATTCAGACCTTTCGGTCTGAACGAAATTTCGTGCCTGCAGTCATACATATATAAAAATAACAATACCATACAATAAACACAAAATTAACATCCACCACAGTGAGTTCACCAAACACCTCCTCACTGTGGTGGAAGGCAAAAGTCTTAGGGTCTCTGTCTTTCTCCTCTCCTTATTCTCCCTCTGCGCTGAGGGGATCCAGGCCGCCGCCACCGCTGACGCCGGAACGCCGGAACACCGCCACAGGGCCCGCCGCCGGAACCTCGCTGGAGCACCGCAGCTCCCGAAAGCCAGGCCGCCGCTGGAACACCGCAGCTCCCGAAACCCAGGTCGCCGCTGGAGCACCGCAGCTCCCGAAACCCAGGCCACCGCTGGCTTTAGGGATTTCTCTCTTCTTGCATCCTTTTAGCTTTGTACAATTTGCTTTGTATTACTTTTGATTCTAGCCAAATTAGTAATTTAACATTTTTCTGTATTACATTGCTTCTGGCATGTGTTTCTTCATTTCACCAATTTGTTTGTGACTTCGAAAAGTCCATCACAATTTTCCTCCCTCAAAATACTTCTGTGGGTTTATGTTAACTACTGACTTTGAAATTCTATGCTAATGGATAAGTTTAGTTGTTAATATATATCAACATGTTATGGTCTTCATACTGTCCACTGGGAACACCAATTTAAACTTCTGCCTTGTCAGAAATATAATTGTTTACCAAAACCCTATCCCTTTTATCTCTTAGCCAAATTCATAATCACACTATGTCTCGTTAATTTATTTGGCTTTAATTTAGTTAACTATTCTATAATAACATAGTTTGTCAAAAATCTTTTCAAAGTCCATTTACGCATTAATCACATTACCATCATTTACCCTTACCACAGTTTCACAAAAAAAAGCCATTAGAAAATCTGATTTGCCTTTAACAATGTTAAGATGACTTTCATTCACGAATCTCCACTCTTCCAGATATCTGTTGGTTTTATTCAGGATTATTGTCAAAGACGTTTCCCGACCATATATAAGATAATTTCTTATTGGTGTTGCTCATAAAATGATTGCATAGATTATCATTTGAATTGATGTGCATAAACTTCATAAGTGCACAATACGTGTTGTTTTAAACAATAAATGGAGTTGAAGATTTTCAAATACATCTCTCTTACCACAATTTCTCCCACCTTTTCTGAACACCCAGCCACGCTGCTTCTTTCCCCTCCTCTGTATGTTCAACTCTGACCCAAATTCACCTTTTCCCATGTATCTCTTTTCCTTCCCTCACTATAACATTCCACCCATATCCCTACCTTTGGATTTACATTTTACTCCTCTTTTTCCTTGTCTGACACCCTTTTGTCTCCTTTTCACCTCTAGCCTTTGTCACATATGCTATCCATCAGCTAATCAAAACCTCCCTCATATGTATCAACTTATGACCTGCTAGGCTTTGTCCTACCTCCACCTCTCTTTCCCAGCTTTCTCTCCACCACTCCATCAGTCTGAGGAAAGGTCCTGACCCAAAACGTTACCTGTCCATTTCCTTCACCTGCTCTGTAAGTTCCACCAGCACTTTATGTTTTGGTCACGATTCAAGCATCTGCAATTCCGTGCTTCTGAATATCTTGTACTACACCATTGCCCAAGTAATGTCTTCTTCTTCTTGCATATAACGTGCACAGCCTAAAGTTGTAGGACAACGTTCTATTTGATCTTATTTGATCGTGCCGCCAGGTTGATTACATTCGTCGAAACAGGGCGGACGACGTGAAGGTTGCAATATCCCACCCCAAGCAATGTCCATAGATATTCATCGTATTATGTCTTTTGCCCCTAATTACCAAGACATTATACATAATATCCCAATTGCAACATAGTTTAAAAAACAGATTTAATTCATAGCAATGTCAAGATAAATTACTTTTCTGTTGACGTTTTATTTCATACTGATGTACTTCGAATCATATAGCATGGAACCAGCGTCTTCATGCCCATTGAGTCACTTCTGACTATAAAGCACACATTTATCCTAATCACATTTTATTCTCCCACATTTCCATCAACTCCTAGATTCTACCACTCATCGGCAAATTAGGAGCAATTTAAAGTGACAAATTCACCTACCAACCTGCACGCCATTGAAATGTGGGAAGAAACTGGAGCTCTGGGAAGATCTCATGCAGTGAACATACAGAAAGCATGCAAACTCCACACCAACAGCACCAGAGGTTAGGACTGAACCAAGGTCACAAGAGCTGTGAAGCAGCAGCTCCATTAGTTGTGCTATCTTACTGCAAATGAATGACTTACATTTCCTCTAGGAACATGTGAATAGGTTGTGTTAATGTTGTTCTGGTAAGAAAACTTTTGAAAATTATTTTAAACAGGAAAATACTTGGGAAGATTATTTCTATTTGGTGAATAAAATGTATATTTTTGCTTTATATTCTGTAATAGAAATACACGGTTTCTGCAATGGAATGTTGGTTGGATTGAGTTACCACATGGGACAATTGATTGATCCCCATTCACTTCCACCTCTTTCTCATGTACCTGCTATTCCTTGGTAACAAGCTCTCCAAACATAAGGGGGTACACAAAAGGCTGGAGAAACTCAGTGGGTGCAGCAGCATCTAAGGAGCGAAGGAGATAGGTGACGTTTCGGGCCGAGACCCTTCTCCAAACATAAGATTGGCTTCTTCATTTACATTCTTAGCAGTCCTTTTATTATGTCTGTACTTCATTGCCTCTGTGATATCAGGTTGCTTCAATGACATTTGGTTTTGGATAAGCCATAATTTCCTTCAATCAAGCATTTCTAAAACTCAGAATTTATTCATCTCCCAGGAATGTCTCAGACTGTATATGAATCCCCACAACTTAGGTTTGATTCAACTTTAGGATGAAGTTTTACAATTATTACAAGATTATCATATTTCAAAATTACATTGTTTTCCTCTACTTCCATCTAAAGGGCAACACGTATTACTATTATTACTCATATCTTTGTCATGTCCTGACCTGAATTATCAAATGTCTTCCACAACAAACTGTTATTTACACTAAATATCTATTTATTTTCCTATTGCAGAGCTCACAAAAGTATTGAACTATGTGATAACACTTCTGTGCAATTTCTTTCGTGGATTGTTGATTTTAAACACAGACTTTTCTTCCCTTTTAGATAGCTGCAAATATAATTTAAAGGAACAGGAAGATTATCCTAAATTTCTGGCCAATAGTTTTTCTTCAACCAACACAACAAAAACAGAAATCTAACGTCCGGAGAAGAAATGACCTATTATAATTGCTTGCATACAACAGTAATTCAACTTCTAATGAAAGCGAAGTAGGTCAGATATTCGGGAACAAAATGATGTCAAAGATGAACAGCATACATTTTGCTTTTTTCCAGGGTTATTGTGAATAATCATTGCAGCCCCAACATGATGAGCATAAACTAGGCAGTATTGATTTATTATGGTGATTTATCGACAGAGACCACAAGGATAGTGGAAATAAATAATTTGCAATTCTACAGTGCCTTTCATGATGTCAGGACACTTCTAAACACTGATACACCTTGGACATATTATCATCGTCATGCAATTTTCTACATTGCATTGTTGAAAACACAGCAAACTTAAGAACAGCAAAGCCTCACAATGAGAACCATGTTTATTTAAGGTAAGTCGATTGGCTACAATCCTCGGGCGAGCACCCTGCACTTCTTCAAATGCTGATGTGAAATCCTTTACATCCAGTTGAAGGGGCAGATATCTCATCTGAAAAATCTCACTTTAGGCAGTGCAGAAAGACCTCAGTACTGCACTTGCTTTGTGTTCCAAACCCTGGACTTTGATTCCAAAGCATCAGTGCTATTACTGACACTTGGGTGCCATCACAAATATCTCATTATATCTGAGTTAAAGGCATGTTCATGCATTTATTATAAATTTTGTTATGAAGAGGATTATTCATTTGTGGGGCTGTTGCTGGATTATCCCCATGATTAACAGTACAATTATTAATTTGAGTTTATAGACCATGTGCCTATTATAGCAAGTAACATTATAGACACAAAAAGCTGGAGTAACTCAGCGGGACAGGCAATATCTCTGGAGAAAAGGAATGGGTGATGTTTTGGGACGAGACCCTTCTTCAGAATGGTTAGGGATAAGGGAAATGAGAGATATACTGTAGATGGTGATGTGGAGAGATAAAGAACAACGAATAAAAGATATGCAAAAAAGTAACGATGATAAAGGAATCAGGCCATTGTAAGCTGTTGTTGGGTGAAAACGAGAAGTTAGTGTGACTTGGAAGGGATAGAGAGAGAGGGAATGCCGGGGCTCTCTGAAGTGAGAGAAATCAATATTCATACCACTGGGCTGTAAGCTGCCCAAGCGAAACAAGAGATGCTGTTCCTCCAATTTGCATTTAGCTTCTCTCTGACAATGGAGGAGACCGAGGACAGAAAGGAATGGGAAGGATAATTAGCTTCCAGCAACTGAGAGATCAGGTTGGTTCATGCGAGCTGAGCGAAGGTGTTCCACGAAACGATCGCCCAGTCTGCATTTGGTCTCGCCGATGTATAAAAGTCCACATCGTGAACAACGGATACAGTAGATGAGGTTGGAGGAGGTGCAAGTGAACTTCTGCCTAACCTGAAAAGACTGTCGGGGTCCCTGGACAGAGTCAAGGGAGGAGGTATAGTGACAGGTGTTGTAACATTATGATTGATTCAGGATTGTTCATATTTTAATCAAACATCCATTTTACAATTTGTTGTCGCAGAATAAATATTTGATATTTTCAAATGAAATTTTGTAATCAGCCACGTGATTCCCTTCTTCAGCCTTATTAGTTTATTTCCTGCTCTCTTTTATTCCGTTTTCCCTAGCTAAACAATTCTTCTTCATTTTATTTTTTTCCAGTTCCCTACATCACAACGATTCCTCCTTATTCAAGTTCCTCCTCACGCAATTTTAATACTTTATTTCCACTTTCACCTGTGTCTCTTCATTTGTTATTCATTTTCCAGCAGAACGCAATATTCAGTTATCATTCTGGGTTAATTACTACCACTCTAATCCCAGTGTCTGAGGACGAAAGGCATTCAAGGCAGGATTGAGGGAGATAATGCTTTCAGAAATGTAACCTTCAGAGCACAAAACTAAAGGTCATTGACATAAATCCCAAGATCAGGGGAATCTTTCCGTTTGTGGAGCGAAACTTAAATCCATAAATGATTCACAGAACACAGTGCTAAATGTTGAAGCAACTTTCTCTCTTAATACATATAATCCAAAGTATTATGAAAGTAAGAATATAACATCAGATTTAAAACCATCACTGCTGGAATCTGTTCAGCTCCTTTAGCTTGTTCCATCATTCACTTTGATCATGGCTGATCTAAAATTTAGGTCAATCTACTGTACCTGAATTGGTTCCATATCCTTACAAAATCTACAGGAGGGGAGACAGAATTCCAAAATGTTACTGCAAATGGTGTGGACAATAATTTCCTGTATTTCCCTAAACTGTTGGATAGCTCCAAAAATTCACACCACTTCACTTCACTCATGATTTTTCCACCTAATAGTTGCTCCACACCTATGCTCTAAATGTTAGTACTTTAAATAGATCAGGTCAACCCATTCCATTAAGTACTGGAGAAATACAAGCCAAGTGAATTTGAAAAAAAACAACTGTAAAACATTACAGCAACTGTAAAACATATACTGGTCAAATTACTATCCATGCCACACATGATCCTAACTTCCCAGCTGTGGCACCATTGGAAATGTATTATTATATACATATGAAGACAAATAATCATAAATATATTATGATTTCAGAAAACATTCTCTTCAGATGATCCAGAAAAAAGTGACCATAAACCATTTGTGATATTCACTTATAGTATATAACATGATTTGAGTCCCTTTATATTGGTTATTATAACACCAAAAACATAAAATGAAGACAATTTCCAAATCATGATAAGAATTATCACCAGCAAAAAAAATGTCTATTATTGAATGTCTATTGTTGAGTGTTCCTTAATAATATTCTTATTTGGCCATTTAACCAATTTGGCTTGGTGAAATTCTGCTCTGTACCTAATCACCCTATTACTCTGTTTCACAATGAATTCACCCTTTGTGCAGCCCGCCATGAAACGTTTGAAAGACCTGAGCCTTTATAATATCCACACCTGCTGGCATGTGACTCTATTTTCACAAATGTATATTAATTAGGTTGGGTTAGAATCCGTTTAAAATACGACACCAATTCCAGATTCAGCAGGTCTGGAGTGTGACAGCCTAGAAATAAAATTATGAATGCCTTTTCATATGGAAACAGCACATGCAGAGTTTGCATTGTTTAGTATTATCTATTTCGGAGTATCCCCATTGTGTTGCCTAGTGTGAAGGTATTTTAATAAAACAGAAATAAAATTAATGATTGAGTGTGTCGGGAATGGAGAGAGCGAGAGAGGGGGCGAGGTAGAGAGGAAAATGGGGGCAGCGGTGGTTTGAGACGATACCAGGGTTGAAGCGGCCCGGCCCGGCCGGCCGGCCAGAGGGGAGGGGAGGGGAGGGGAGGGGAGGGGAGGGGGCGAGTGGAGGCGCCATATTGGCGAGCGGGACGTGCAGTGCCGGGAGGAGGGAGGGAGGAGCTCCGGCAGCAAACAGCCGGTCTGGGGCTGCCCGGGCGCAGTTTGATCCTTGAATAGCGGTGGATCTTGCAGGGCAGCGGCGGGTCAGGTCAGGTCGGAGCCGGCCGCTCGGCTATGAAAGGAGTGCCCCAAGCCTGCGCCGCCGCCGCCATGCAGGAGACATTCGGCTGCGCCGTCACCAATCGCTTCAACCACCTGCTGGACGATGAGTCCGACCCGTTCGACATCCTGCGGGAAGCCGAGGAGAAGAAGCAGCGCAAGAAGAAGGAAGACGGCGGCGGCGGCGGCCGGAGGAGCAGAGCCGGAGCTGCAGCAGCAGCCGGCGGCGGTGGTGGAGGAGGAGGAGGAGGAGGAGGAGGAGGTGGTGGAGCCGCCGCCATCTCGTCGCCTTCCTCTGGCGGCCCGGCCTCGGCTCCTGGTGTCGGGGCCTCTGCCAGCGCCGCCAAAGCGGGCAGGAGGGAGTCGCAGAAGGCCCGGAAGATCTCGTCCGGCGGCGAGGCCGGGTTCGGGTCCGCGGCTACTTCCACCGGCGCCGGCGGCATCAGGCGCGGCGGCGGCGGCGGCGGCGGCGGCGAGACCGTGTCGGTGGGCGGCGGACAGCGGAGAGAAGGTATGTTGGGGAGAGGATGGGTGGTCCATGGCCCCTGGGGTGGATGGATAGGGGGAGGGTTGGTTGGCGGTGGGGGGAAGAGGGAGAAGGTGATCCTTGTGCCCTAGAGTAGCTGCGGGAGGGGTGATCCTACTGTGCCCTGGTTGGAGGGTAGGCAGGGATGGCCTGGGTCTTGGGTATAGGTGGGATTTGCTGAGGATGGGACTGTGGCCTCCTTTGCTGGGCTCTACTCTGTGCAATGGAGAGATTGTGGAAAACTTGGGATGGGAACTGGCAAGCAGGTGTCTCTTTGTTTACATATTTGAACAATATCGTGGCCGGATGAAATGTAGCATATTTATATTTGGAACGCGTTGAGCGAGGCGCCGGTCACGTTCTGCAAAGACTGTTGTTGCTAAGTCTGCAACGTTGGATCATTTTGGAGAATTGAGCTTCAGAGCATGTCAGTGGCGGTGATAAGTATTCCATGCAACACAATAGGCAAAAGGAGATTCCCAAGGGATACCACAGAATATCTTGGGTTGTGGGGATCCGCTGCCTCGCTCCATGATGTGAAAATCACGAAAAAAATTAGGGGTTGGAAGTCGGGAATAAAAACGGTAACATTGGAAACGTTCAGCAGGTCAGACCGCATTTGTGGAAAGTGAAACGACTGAACGTTTCAGATCCCAAGACCCTTTGTTGGAACTATTTTCTGTCACATTATGATCTCTCTGGTTATCAATCTGTGCTGAAGAAACAAAAGGATATTTAAATTTTAGTTGTGTGATGTTGCCCAATTAAATGTAATTTCATTCCTTTATATCAATTTTAGGGAAAACGGACATCTGGGCAAATATTTTAAAGTTGAAAAGTAAATGTATCACATTTTTTGCTGAATGCAGTGTACTCTTGTCTCACGGAAAACATTGACAAACTGAGCAGGTCAATAGGGCAACTAAGGACATGGCAAATTAGGGTAAAAAGGCTCCACTTCCTCTTCAAAATCTGTCGAATCACATTAATCGTGTGGGTCACTTATGTCGTTTATTTAAAATAGCTCGATTGAGGAAATAATAATCGTAATAAACTACGTGGGGAATGGTTGGTTGTCACTGAGAAACTTGGTAACAGTGCAATGATCCACGCATTTAAAAAAAATGTAACAATCAAGTGTAAGTTGTCTTGTTTTTGCTAGTTTGAAAAGAATATCAATACTTTAACAATTCTACTGGAGGCTTATTGGTGATTCGCCCAGACTTCCATTTAACGTCTTTTAAAAACATTTGGTGAGAAACAATCTTTTAAAATCAAGAGACATTTGACTAATTACCCCCAAACAATCTACTCCCTTTCTCCTGAATATTTCTGATTTGCAGCAGCATGTGTCCACAAAATAGTCCAAACTGCTAAGTCAGCAAAGAGCAAGTTAATCTGAGCACGTGCTCAGCATTTTACTGAAGAGTTGATCATGGAGCGTATAACTGTTGACTGTAGTCTTGTGGCGGGGTGAAGATTCCTGAACAAATTCACTTGCGTGCTTACATAATTGGGATGTAAAGTATCAAGAAAGCTCCCACGAGTGTATTGTACTGAATGTCCTAAGGGACAACTTTCAAAGCCATCAGAATCTTCTGTCTACTTTGAGTAATTATATGCTGATGTGGGAGACCATGAGAAATGAAGGATTGTTTGCTGACATTCATTTGATCCATTACTAAGGCATGGTTCATAAGTTTACAGATGACACTTAAATAGGTGGTATTATACACAGTGAAGAAGGTTATCCGGAATTACAGTGCGATCTTAATCAGCTGGGGAAGTGGGCTGAGAAATGGCAAAAGGGGTTTAGTTCAAGTGTGAGGTTTGGCGTTTTAGGAAGTCAAAACAGAGTAGGGCCTTCACAGTGAAAGGTAGAGCCCCAGGGAATGTTATAGCACAGGGAGACCTTGGAATACATGTACAGAGTTCCCTGAAAGTGATGTCACAGGTAGATAGGTGGAGAGGTGTATTTTTTTGCATGCTGAACTTCATCAGGGCATTATGCTGCAGTTGTACAAGACATTGCGAAGGCTGCATTTGAAGTATTGCGTTCAATTTTTCTCAAAATGCTGGAAACGTGCTAATAGGGTGTAAAGAATGCAGAAAAGACTTGAGGATGTTGCTCAGATGACAGTTATAAGGAGAGGCTGGGCAGGTTATTCCCTGGTGTGCAGGAGACTGTAGGGGTGATCTTTTGGAGGAGTATAAAATCATGAGGGCAAAGATAAGGTGCACACTCTTTTCCCCAGGGTTGGAGAATGAAGAACTAGTGGTTTACAGTATGAGGAGAAAGATAGAAGTCTGAGGAGCAACCTTTTCACACAGTGGTGGCACAATGAGCACTTCATCCAATGAACAACACAAAGTGCTGGAGTAATTCAGCAATTCAGAATCTGTGGAGAACACTAATAGGTGACATCAGGACCCTTCCTCAGACTGATTCAGTCAGCTGAGTTACTCCAGCATTTTGTGTCAATATTACTTTAAAACTAGGCGCCGATGCAGCTGGTCTGCACCAGAGAACTCTTCTTCACCGGTTCACACGACTATTGTTGCGGCTCACATTGTAGACCTTGGTGCCAGAACCTTCTACAGTGTGCCCCCACCAACAGAACGCGCTTGGTCACCATGGGGCTCCCTCCCATCCTGCCTCCTGTCGCTTTCAAGATGGGGCATGTCTGACTCCGGGGGTGAAGGAGGTTGGAGGTGGGAGGGGTTGATGGGAAGGGAGGATGGGTTAGCGATCCAAAGAAAGTGCTGTTGCCAGGGGCTGGAACGTGAGCCGCAACAGCAGCCGTGTGAACTGGTGTAGAAGGGTTCGCTGGTGCAGACCAGCGGCATAGGTGCCTAGTTCTAAAGTGAAATGCTGGAGTGAGTCAGCCGACTGAATCAGTCCCGGTGTCACCTATCCGCGTTCTCCAGAGATCCTAACCCACAGAACTACTCCAACGCTGTATCCTTTCGGTGGGTGAAGGAGGACTCACTGGTGCACCTTGCGAGTCAGGTGTGTGGTTGGAAGCTAGGGCTCTAAATGATTTTGAAGACAGTGGGAGCTGGGGATGGGTCGGCAGGTCATTCCATTCACCTTCAGTTTACATTTTATATTTGTGTTATTTAAGTTTCTCGCACTCCATGGTGCTTTAGAGACACGGGAGGGATGTCATTAGAGTCCCAGGGGTGTATAGTTGTTTCATTATCACGTGTCCTCTGTTGGTCCAGAAAAATGGTTAACCCAGAAAGGTTCTTGAATCGAGGGTGCCAGAAAATCAGTGTTCAACTTGTAGTACAAATGGGTGCTGTATGCATTTATTCCAAGCCATTCTTGTTAATACCACAAATTATAAATCAAACACTAGTGGATTAATCAGATTGATTGCATTTGGTTTTAACCTGGTTGTATTTTTTTTTCCAGAAGGGTAGGTTTGAAAACTTTTAATAAATCTATCTTCATTAGATTACCCATCTTGAAAGGATAAGATAGTTGAATTGTAATGTAAAGAAAAAATACTGGCATGATCTAATAAGATTTTTGATCACTGGATATTTATAGCATAGGAGGAGATTATTCATCCCATTGTACAAGGCAGGCTCTTTACCAGAGTAACTTTCTTTCCCCACATTCTGACCTTTTCTCCACAGCCATAGAAACTTTTCTTCACCACTTATTTATCCAGTCCTCTCTTTATGGCGGTAATGGAAACTATATCCTCGGCATCTGCAGACAGTGTGTATGTATGTTGAAGACTCGCTCTGTCCTAATTGTCCTAATTTATAAATGTGATATTGTGTCCTCTACAACTCCATCAAAGGGAACGACCAGCCGTTATCTACTCTGTCTAGACCCTCATCATTTTATATAACATCAAATCTTTCCTTTGGTGTCTCTAGGGAAAACCGTTCCAGGATCTCTTGTTGGGAATTTTGGAAATGTAGTCCATCATTCCATACCATAATTGCAAATCTTCTAACCTCTTCACATCTGACTGGGATTAAATACACCATTATGTTACTTGGCTAGCTTCCCACCCATGCTATCAAAAGGATTTGCATAGTAAGGAGCAGGGAGGTTCTACTGCAGTTGTACAGGGTCTTGGTGAGACCACACCTGGAGTATTGCATACAGTTTTGGTCTCCTAATCTGAGGAAAGACATACTTGTCATAGAAGGAGTACAGAGAAGGTTCACCAGACTGATTCCTGGGATGTCAGGACTTTCATATGAAGAAAGACTGGATAGACTCGACATGTACTCGCTAGAATTTAGAAGATTGAGGGGGGGATCTTATAGAAACTTACAAAATTCTTAAGGGGTTGGACAGGCTAGATGCAGGAAGATTGTTCCCGATGTTGGGGAAGTCCAGGACAAGGGGTCACAGTTTACAGATAATGGGGAAATCTTTTAGGACCGAGATGAGAAAAACATTTTTCACACAGAGTGGTGAGTCTGTGGAATTCTCTGCCACAGAAGGTAGTTGAGGCCAGTTCATTCTCTATATTTAAGAGGGAGTTGGATGTGGCCCTTGTGGCTAAGGGTGATCCCCTTATGGGGGTATGGAGAGAAGGCAGGTACAGGATATTGAGTTGGATGATCAGCCATGATCATATTGAATGGCGGTACAGGCTCGAAGGGCCAAATGGCCTACTCTTGCACCTAATTTCTATGTTTCTATCAATGTCCCTTTTATGCCATGTGCTTCAGTTTAGCTTTGGATCTTATCAAGAGCCTTCAGGGCGCCCATGGGCATAATTTCTAAAATATTTGATGGCATAGACACTTGTGGACAACAATAAAAAACTAAGCTAATCACTACCAAAACAATTATAAATAAAGGGAAACATTTTTTACTCTCTCATAGAGGTTAGTTAACAAATGAGGGAAATGGAGTGCAGATTTGGCCTGGTCTGCCTCCAATTCTTGCATGGGTAATGAAATAATTACATTTTGGCAGGAGGTTATCAACCGTTGGGATTGTTCCTTGGGTATTTGGTAAAAGTTGTGCAACAGGGCTGCAAATATCTTTTTTGTTTAGAACAGAATATTTTGAATATATGGAAATTAGAATTGGATATCTGAAACATTAAAACAAAACATAATCAATGGAAAGAGAAACTGTCCTTCCACATAATTCTGCCTGAGTGTTTCCAGCAATTTAAAAAAAAAAGTTAAATGCATAGTTTAAATGCATAACCCGAGTAGATTTTATCACTGGAACTGCTCAGACAACGTTTAACTAAACTTTTGTTTGATCAGGACCAAGGAGAGGCCCAAAGCGGACAGAAATCAGAGGACAGAATGAAAACCAGGATGTTGAGAGGAAAACTGAACGATCAGATCGGCGAGTTGTTTTCCGAGAACGTCGTCCTAATGAAATGGAAGGAGCTGCTGAATTTTCATTTGAAGTGTAAGGCTAATTCCATGTTCATTGAACATGTTTGTTAACATTTATGAAAGATTGGGGAGCAGAGGGGTATGAATATTAAAAGTCACAGGGTAGTTCTTTATTGTAACTTGTAGTTTCTGTACTCTTCACTTTCTTTGTTCAGGTGCTAGTGTAACATGAAATGTCTGATCACTCTCTGGGTTGTCAGTGGTGAATTGTTAACAAATGTGTTTTTAAATGTCTCTTTCCTTTCTGAAATAACTATGAAATAACTGATCAGGGATATGGACCAGTAGCAATTAAATAAACTACATTCCTTGTCACACAACTGTCTATTTCTGCTCTTAAGAATAAATGGCTGCTTATTTATTAAGATTACTTTTTAAAAAATTTGTAATTGGGCATCAAGTTTGATACTTCTCTTTATAAAAGCTGAGAAAATAGTAGTACTAAATGATTGACTTCTTGGATGTTTTACTACTAGGTGTAGTTGTATATGATTTTAGAATAATTCATTGATCTGCCATAACTAACTTCCAAATGCTGTGACCTTATTCCAAATGCTCTAATTGTTCATTTAGAACTGCACTCTGATTTTTTTTTTTACTAGTTTAGAAGGGTCATAAGATCGTAAGTGATACGAGCAGAATTAGGCCATTCGGTCCATCAAGTCTACTCCGCCATTCAATCATGGCTGATCTATCAATATTACCTGTTGCATGCGTTAGAATTTTGAGGAGAAAATTGCATTTCCCATCTTTGCTTTCTTGCTGTTGTTTCCACAGCTCTGGGATTTGCTCTCCCAGAGCTCCCAGATTTGCCATGACCTCTCTACTTTACCTGTCACTGGATCCATGCCATCAATTAGAGTTTCTCTTGTCAGGCATCCACCAAGGATGACAAACCTGCGTGCCTCCTAGCATGGACACCCTCCGACACCACGAGACCCAACTGCTCCCAGGCCGGAGGCCCCACTGCATGATCATGAACACTCCTGCACACCTGACCACCTCTAGGATGGGACCCCTGACACCATTGCCACCGGGTCGAGAAGTCTCCACCGGCACCTCCAGGCCAAGGCAATCAACACTGTTGTTACTTGCTTCTTCCCTGGCTGCCTGCAGGCCGAGGTCACTGTCTTCACCGAGTCCCTGAACTTTCCAGGGAGGACCCTTAATGACAATGATCCCCTTTGTCTACTGCCAACAATGCCACTTCACCTACCACTGACCTCTACACTACCTGCACACCCCTCTCCTCTGAGCCCCCCCACACCTCTTACTCTGCAGTAAAAGTGAAAAAGCTTTTGCATATTGTTAGCTTTCCTATAATTTTCACAACGCAGAAGACCTTTTAAACTTTTTAAACTTCTTTTCCGAACTCTTGACTTTTTGAACACATTTACCAAATCACTTTTATCAAATCTCTATATCTATCACTTCTGTGTGTGTCTCACCATTATAACAGCTTGTTTATACACTTTGAAGATTATCACTTTCCTCCTCATGGTTGCTGCACATCTTAAACTTGTCATAAAAAAATTAAAAATGATACCCTCTATCCTCAAATTATTGTCAACAAACGTAATGGTTTGAATGCGGGCGACATGGTGGTGCAACGGTAGAGTTGCAGCCTTATAGTGCTTGCAACGCCGGAGGCCTGGGTTCAATCCCGACTACGGGTGCTGTCTGTATCGCGTTTGTATGTTCTCCCCGTGATCTGCATGGGTTTTCTCTGAGATCTTCATTTTTTCCCACACTCCGAAGACATACAGGTATGTAGGTTAATTGGCTTGGTAAATGTAAAAATTATCCTTCGTGTATGTCGAATAGTGTTAGAATGCAGGGATCGCTGATCGGCGCGTACCCTGTGGGCCGATTTTCCACCCTTTGTCTATTTAAAAGAAAATGCTGACCATTGCATGGAGAAGCATTGTTGTCTTCAACCTTAAAAAACATATCCATTTGTGATGATTGTTTCACCTTATTATCATGTCCATGCCAGCACTGGTGGTCATTCTACTATCAGTTTTACATACAAGCTTATTTTGCTGCATTTTGTCACAATCATTGTACAATCAAACTCTGTATGTAAAATATCAATAATATCATCTTCATAAATCATCTCCTACTTTGACAAAAAATAGCTGGGAACCTAGTTAAGGTCAAGTGTAAATCAAACAAGAAAAATGTCAATTAGACATGAGGAACACCAGATACTGGTTTATGTATTTTTTTAAAGGACACAGTGCTGGAGTAATTCAGTGGGTTAGGCAGCATCTCTGGAGTACATGGATAGGTGATGCTTCGAGTCAGGACCCTTCTTCAGACTACAGTTTAGACATTGCTTTATATTGTAAGAAGCAAACTTTTGATGTGTTATATGTTTAATGTATGTTTGGTAGTTGCATGGGTTATTGCCAAGTCTGACTGTTCTCTGATAGATGGTGTGAAATTATCTTGCTGCCTATCAAAAGTATCTCGGCAGATAAGAAAGCTTTATGAAAGAATTGGAGAGCATGATCAAAAACTTTGGCCCCATTAAAAAGTTTGGTTCTCAAAAAGCGACAAAGCTTTTTTAATGTTCAATATAATATTTTCTATGGTATAAGGGAGTTTTTTTTTTTCTGGTATACCGCCATATATTTTGAGAACCGGTAAGCTTTCACTGCAGCATATCATCCATGGTACCATATCCTGAGATTGTCTCTTTGAACATGTTATTGGCAATATATACAGATCAGAATATATTTTGGCAAAATAAATTGGAGATATTTAATTATCTGAGTGCTGCACTGCCGTATTTATGATGCGATATGAATACAGAAATGGGATGCGTACTCCAGCAGATTAGCAATGTCACAAGGTGACTAAAATTTCAGCTCAGCATTGCTAAAATACTGGGAGTCCGAAAATCAATTAAGAAATGGGCTAGACTATTTATTAGGTTGAATAAGAGTGTATAAAGCGCTCCTAAGTTAAGGGGAGCCTTTTCTGTACCTTTTCGCTTCCCGCCCAATTTTAAATTTGAAGGAACCTTAAATTGTAAATACATTTTAAGCATGGTTATTTGTAGAAAAGTTTTTGTTATCAAATGTTTTCACAGCTGTAGTTAATAAATGTCAATTAGATTAATATTTTAGCACTTACTGAACAATTTAAAAACAAGTACATAATGCTTGTGTTCCACTTTCCAAGTTGACCATTAGAGTGCAAGGAAAATGCCAGCTAAAATGCGCGAGGAGAATAGTCTGATGATTATTCCTGCTATCCAAATAGTGGAAATGTAATTTTCTGATTCGATGTGAGCAGCTCCACGTTAGAAATTAGTTATTTTTGCTAGGGACAATCTATTTTACTGATCAAGTGGTTCTTTTGCAAGAAATGATCTGCTGCAGGTCTTTCACTTGTCCAGTGCATTCCACATATGTAATCTTTGCTTTGCAAATCCTTGCATGTTGCCAGGGCCGGATTTAAATGAAGAGAGGCCCTAAGCTGTTTCACTTGCGAGGCCCCTCCCAATCCCCCATAATGTGATAATGTGCTCGGACGAAGTGCGTAGTTACCAGTCGGAATTATGCTCAATTAAGCTTTCGCATATTATTTCTGCTTCAAATAAAGTCAGAAACTAAACATATTCACCAATCAAGACATGATATGTACCCCAATGACATGTAGCAAAATTATAATACAGTATCTCAACTCTTTTTATACATTGCAATGAATGCAATTTCTATTATTTCTTTCCGCTTCCAAACAAAAATGTGTTTGGATTATTCAGCGTATGATCAACCTCGGTGAGACTAAGCGCAGGCTTCGCACAACACCTTCACTCAGTTCACAATAACCAACTTGATCTCCCGGTGGCTCAACACTTCAACTCCCCTTCCCATTCCGAATCTGACCTTTCTGTCCTAGGCCTCCTCCATGGCCAGAATGAGGCCCACTGCATATTGGAGGAGCAGCACCTCATATTTGTTTGGGTAGTTTACACCCCAGCAGTATGAACATTGGCTTCTTCAATTTCAGGTAATCCCTGCTTTCTCCTCCCCTTCCCAGCTCTCTCTCAGCCCACTGTCTCCGCCTCTTCCTTTCTTCTTCCCGTCCCTCCCACCCCCCCACCCTCACATCAGTCTGAAGAAGGGGCTCGACCCGAAATGTCGCCTATTTCCTTCGCTCCATAGACGCTACCTCACCCGCTGAGTTACTCCAGCATTTTTGTCTACCCATTCACACAAGTTCTGTTATCCCGCTTTCCTCACCCACTCCCTACACATTATGAGCAATTTTACAGAGACAAGTTAGCCTATAAAGCCAATGCGTATTTGGTATGTGGGAGGAAACCAACACGCTTGCAGGGAGAATGTGCAAATTCAACACAGACAGTGCCCGAGGATAGGATCGAGCACAGATCTCTGGCGTGTGAAGCAGCAAGTCCACCAGCTGTGCCACTATATTTTGTTTTCCAACACACACAAAATTATATGTTGATAACTTTGGTTACTAAAGAAATAAAAATATCAATTTTCAGTTTGAAATCTCCAAGTGACGCTATGTCCCCCTTGACAGCTACTGTATGTTTTAATTAAGTTCAAGACTATGGGGCAGTACATTGGCCATAAAGCTGGTGCGTAAACGTGCCAGAGACCCGGAATTGATCCTGAATATGGGTGCTGTCTGTATAGAGTTTGCTCCTTTTCCCTTTGATCGCATGGGTTTTCTCCGGGTGCTCTTGCCACATTCAAAAGGTGTGCAGGAACCCATTTTAGACCCAATCCAAAACGTAATATTTTCCTTTTGTCCAGAGATTCTGTCTGACCTGTTGAGTTACTCCAGTTTTTTGTGTCTATCTTCAGTTTAAACCAGTATCTGCAGTTCCTTCCTACACTGGGATGTGAGAGAATAAAACACTCTTGACTTACTCCGCTAATGTGTGGGATAGAACTAGTGTATGGGTAATCGGTGGTCGGCGTGTACTCGGTCGGCCGAAGAGCCTGTTTCCACGCTGTATCTTTAAATTAAACTAAAAACACTAAAACCAGAGGGAGTCTAAAGAAGGGTCTCTACCCGAAACGTCACCCAATTTCTTCTATCCAGAGTTGCTGGCTACTCCATGGAGTTCCCCCACACAATTAAAGTCTTCACCCTACTAGTTACCCAACCAGACGCAACTAAATTTAAGGTACCTCTTTTTCCCCAAGAATCCTTTTTTGCTTAAGTCCAAGTCAAGAGAGTCTTATTGTCATGCGTCCCAGATAGGACAATGAAATTCTTGCTTGCTGCAGCACAGCAGAATATGTAAACATAATACAGAACGGGAGATAAATGTTCAGTGTGTTTATATACCATAGACCATATATATACACAATAATGAACAGATAAAATACAATAGGCTGTTATTGTTCAGCCCTCCACCACCTCCAGTTTAAATTCCATTTAGAATATTTAAGGAGGACTAGGAAACCAGAAGCAAGAGTTACTTCAGGGAGTTACTCCAGATCCAGGGTCAGGGTGTGATTCTGCGTTGGGTTTCAGCAGTTGTGGCGAGACGGCGACCGGACAACAATGGCAGCAGATCTCCCACAATTCAAAGCAACGAAGAAAGTGCCCATCGCCGACCAGTTGCCGTGGCAGTGCGCATGCGCAGGGCGGCCGATGTGCTGGCCGTAGCAGTGCGCATGTGCAAGGCGGCCTGCTGTGCCAGCGGATGAGGAGCGAGCGGAGACTGGCGGCCCCGATACGGATGGCGGGCGGAGACGGAGAGTGACAGAGAGGGAGATAGAGAGGGAGATAGAGAGGGAGATAGAGAGGGAGATAGAGAGGGAGATAGAGAGGGAGATAGAGAGGGAGATAGAGAGGGAGATAGAGAGGGAGATAGAGAGGGAGATAGAGAGGGAGATAGAGAGGAGGGCCTGCCCAGAGTTGAACGGCAGGTGTCCTGCCTTGGCCAGAGGCTGCCTAGATTTCGAGGCCCTAGGCTTCTGCCAGTGAAGGCTGAAGCCTAGTGGTAAATTCGGCTCTGCGAGGCCCCCCTAGATCTCAAGGCCCTAAGCTTAAGCTGCTTGTCAAGCTTATGCATAAATCTGGCCCTGCATGTTGCACTATAATTTATGATACACGTTGTAGATGATCAGTGCATGTCCCTTTAATTATAGGCTGTGTAGCCCTACTAACCACTCCCCTTTTATCAAGTATATCAATGTCTCCCCACCCCCCAGTAGGCTCTCTAGTAAAACGTGCAGACCATGTACAGCTAGGGCATCAGTGAATGTGTGATTAATAAAGGCCATAGTAAAGAAACACTGTGTGAGTGTACGTTCTTTACATGGTGTCAGTGGTTTCGATTCTTGCGTCTCCTGTTTATCGTGTTTAGTTTCTTTTGCCCCAGTTACCCTTCCCTGCCGGGCCATGGCTTCCTCCTGCCGCAAGCCAGACCCTCTGGTCTTCGATGATGACATCGCTCACCGGTGGAATGCGTTCCGTCGGGACTTTCAGCATTATGTCACTATCGTCCACCCAGCTGCTTCCCCTGCAGTTAAAGCGTCACTGCTCTTGAATCTGGCCGGCTCTGAGGCTTTGGAGCGCTCTGAGTCGTTTGTGTACGGGGCGAATGATGATCCCCAGGACCTTGATTGCCTAATCGGGAAGTTCACTGAGATGTGCGACGTTCCCACGAATTCTATCCTGGAGCATTTTAAGTTCTTCGCTCGTCGTCAGAATCCCGGTGAGTCTGTCGGCAACTTTTATGCTGTCCTACGGCATCTAGCTAGGCGGTGCAACCTGGGTGACGCGACCCCCGATACCCTAACCCGCGATGTCTTGGTGTACGGTCTACGGAATGACAAGCTGCGTTCGGAGCTCCTGTGCAAGCCTGACTTGACCCTCCATGAAGCTCTGCACGCCTCCAGAATGGCGGAGGCTGTTACCTCTGCTGTGCCCCCCTCTGACCATGCGGTTAGAGCGGCTACCTTCGCCACCCGCCGTCCTGCTACTCGGGCTCGCCGTGCGACTAGCTCCGCCTCCAGCTCCAGGCCGGGGCAGCGTTGCCCGAACTGTAACTTTGAATCTCATCGTTTTAATGTTTGCCCTGCATTGGGAAAGACCTGTAATTTCTGCAACAAACTCAACCATTTCTCAGCAGCCTGTCGCTCTCGCAGGAATCCTGCCCAGCAACAGCGTCGGCCATCTAATTACCTGGTACGGGATGATACTGTGTCTGGTTCCTATCAGCCTGCTGACAACCTCCCACTGTCTGACTCGGCCTCCTCCCAGAGTGAGCTCAGTGTGTTTTCAGTTAGAAAGACACCTGCCCTGATTACAGACCCGACTGTGCAAGTTACTGTTAATGGTGCTACTTTCTCTGCCAAGGTCGATACTGGGGCTGTGACAAACGTTATGTCTACCAGCCTGTTCAAGAAGATAAGGACTAATGAGCGGATTACCACTGAGCGCTCTGTCCTTCGAGCCTATGGGGGAGGTCTGCTTGTTCCTGTGGGGAAGGCCACCTTGAACTGTAAAGTGCTGAATGCCGTTCGGCCCCTCTCTTTCTTTCTGATTGACGGCAAATGTGTTCCACTGTTTGGCGTTAAGGCATGCCAAGACCTCGGGTTGGTCAATTTCCACCGGGATATCCGCTTGCTTCAGCAGCCTCTGGACCCACTGGCCGAGTACCCTGATCGGTTTGACAATGCGTTGGGGAAGCTTCCCTGCAGCTATAAGATCTCTCAATCCAAACATGGACCCAGTTGTACGCCCACCTCACCGAGTCTCCTTCGCGATGAAGGACAGGGTCGAGTCTACCCTTCGTGACATGGTGACTACGGGTATTCTGAAGGAGGTGAGTGAGCCGACCCAGTGGGTCTCCACCATGGTTGTTGCTGCCAAGAAAGACAAGAGCGAGATACGGATCTGCATCAACCCTAAAGATCTGAACCTGGCTATCAAGCGCCCACACTATCCTATGCGTACTGTCGAGGATGTTGCTGCACAGGTCGGCCCGGCCACTTTGTTTTCAGTGCTGCCAAGAAAGACAAGAGCGAGATACGGATCTGCATCAACCCTAAAGATCTGAACCTGGCTATCAAGCGCCCACACTATCCTATGCGTACTGTCGAGGATGTTGCTGCACAGGTCGGCCCGGCCACTTTGTTTTCAGTGCTGGGTGCAAAGAGCTCGTTTTGGCAGATACCGTTAGATGAACGATCGTCTTACCTGACGACTTTCACCACTCCCTTCGGGAGGTTCCGATTCCTGCGCATGCCGTTCGGGATCAGCTCCGCTAGCGAAGTTTTTCAGAGAACGATGGAACAGCTGTTCGCGGGGCTCCCGTGCGCTATTATTGTCGATGACATCTTGGTTTATGGAAAGGATGTCGAACAACACGACCATAACCTCCGACTGGTCCTGGATCGAGCTCGGGAGGTGAACCTGAAGCTCAACCCCAACAAATGCCGGTTCCGCGTCCCGGAGGTCACCTATGTGGGCATGTTTTCACAGCGTCCGGGCTGAAGCCCGACCCACAGAAGACAGCCGCGATTTCGGAGATGCCTGCTCCTGAGGACGTGCCGAGCCTCCAGCGCTTCCTTGGCATGGTTAATTACCTGGGGAAGTTCATCCCCGACTTGAGTGAGTTGAGTGCTCCCTTAAGGGACTTGGTAAAAAAAGATACTGCATGGTCTTGGTTCCCGCAACACCAGGCTGCTTTCGACGTGCTCAGGTCCAAGCTCGTCTCCACCCCGACGCTGAAGTATTTTGACCTGAACCGACCCGTCGTCATCACCTGCGATGCCTCCAAGTTCGGACTGGGTGCTGCCTGTTTGCAAATCCATGATGGGGTACAGCTGCCTGTGTCTTTCGCGTCCCGCACGATGACTCCAGCTGAGCAGCGCTATGCCCAGATTGAAAAGGAGCTGCTGGCCGTCGTTTTTGCCTGCTCGAAGTTCAAAGACTACATTCTGGGCACCGAATTTTCAATTGAGACTGATCACCAGCCCCTAGTCACCATCCTCAGCAAGCCGATTCACGCTGCTTCCTCCAGGCTCCAACGGATGATGCTTCAGCTGCAGCGTTTCACCTTCTCCGTGGTGTACCGTAAAGGCAAGGACATGTTTATCGCTGACACGTTGTCTCGGGCACCTCTTGCTTCGACCACCCGTCACCCTTACGAGGCTTCCAGCATGATAGTCATGAACGTCAACTTTGTGCCCTCCAACCAGCTCAAGTCCCTGGTCAAACACTGCTGCTGACGCCTCTCTCCAACAGCTGGCTGCAGTCATTCAGCGAGGCTGGCCTGAGCGACGTTCTTCCCTACCCGCCGCGGTAGTACCTTACTTCCTGGTCCGTGACGAGTTGGTGCTGCGGGATGGTGTAATCGTTAAGGGTCACAAAGTTGTGGTGCCTGAGGCTCTACGGCAACAGTATTTTGTCACTGCTCATCGCGGCCATCCCGGTGCCGAGGCCACTCTCTCTATCGCTCAGAGCCAGTTTTACTGGCCCGATATGTCTGCTTACTTCCGGGGCCGGGTGTCTTGGTGCCCAACCTGCAACAGTCTTGCATCGCAGCAGCAGCGACAAGCCCTTCTACAACAGCCTGCACCTGACTTGCCATGGTCGGCGCTGGCAACTGACATCTTTGAGTGGCACGGCAAGCACTTCTTGGTGCTTGTTGACTCCTACTCTAACTGGTTTGAGGTCGACCAGCTGTCATCTCTCTCCTCTTCTGCTGTTATTGAAAAGGTGCGCCGCCACTTTGCCACCTTTGGGTCCCCTGCAAGCCTGCAGTCCGACAACGGCAGCCAGTTTACCAGCGCAGAATTCAAGGACTTTGCTGATCGTTGGAACTTTCGGCATTACACTAGCAGCCCTGAATACCCTCAAAGCAACGGCCTGGCTGAGCGAGCTGTCCGCAGCGCGAAAGGTTTATTAGAGCGTTGCCGGGTTTCCAAATCTGACATCTACCTCGTCCTGCTCAACCTCCGTAACATTTCCCGGGACAACGTCTTGGGGTCCCCAGCGCAGCGCCTCATGTCCCGGGTCACACGCCCTCCCATTCCGGTGGCCCAGCAGACTCTTGCTCCCGCTGTTTTGAAGCCTGCCATGGTTCGTGAGCGCATCACCGCTAAGCAGTCCATCCAGAAGCACTCCCATGATAGGTCCTGCCGTGCCCTTCCTGCCCTGTCTCCTGGTCAGGTTGTCCGCATGCGTTCCACCTCTGGTCATCCTAGCCTTGCGGTTGTTGTCGGGCCTGCCGCAACACCCCGTTCCTATCTGGTCAACCTCGATGGCACTGTTTACCGTCGTTCCCGTCAACACCTCCGCCTCGTGAATGAGCCTCCTCCTCCTCCTGCTATTCCCCATGCTTCTCCTCTGTCTGCTATTCCGCCTGCTGCATTCACTTCGCGTGCGCCTGCTAGACCGGTCCCGGTCCTTCTCCCTGTGTCTGTTCCCGTGCCTCCACCCTCTTCTCCCCCGTCGCCTAGTCGCTCCCCTTCCATCCCCTTATCGCCACGGGCGTCCCCGCCTCGCAGCGCTCCTGTCGTGGGGTCTTCCCCAGTTTCGCCTACTTCTGTTCCTTTGGGGGGAGGGGGTGTGAGCGGGATTCGCACCCGCTCTGGCCGTCTTGTGCAGGCACCTGACCGCTATGGCGATTATATATGATTGCTGCTATTGTATTGTCCAGTTGCCCTAGCGCGTGAGACATGGTCGGCTGTCACGTTCCTTTCTTTTATAAGAGGAAGGATGTAGATGATCAGTGCATGTCCCTTTAATTATAGGCTGTGTAGCCCTACTAACCACTCCCCTTTTATCAAGTATATCAATGTCTCCCCACCCCCCAGTAGGCTCTCTAGTAAAACATGCAGACCATGTACAGCTAGGGCATCAGTGAATGTGTGATTAATAAAGGCCATAGTAAAGAAACACTGTGTGAGTGTACGTTCTTTACACATGTATTGTGTGCCAGTGAGTGAGTGATTTGGTATTCAGTAGAGCAGTGCATTAGAATATTATATTGACAGTAGGGTCATTTTGCAGTGCCAAAAGTTCTGATTTTAAACTCTATTTGTTTTATTGCTGTAAAAGCAGCATAAGCAGCTAGGTTAGCTTGATCATTGTTTTATGGTGCATATAATTAATAGTATGGGAAGCCATTGCATGTACTTTAATGAAATCATTAACATTCATTGCAATTAACTTTTTCAATTTTGCAGACCAACTGACAGGATGGATAGAGCTTCAATGAGAGGGCGAGGTGGAAGAGGGCGTGGCCGTGGAAGAGGTGGATTTCCAAGAAGTGTCAATGGATTTGATCCAAGAGGAAGACGAGAGTTTGAAAGACACAGTGGAAATGACAAAGTGTGAGTTGCTTGGGTGATACTGTGAGTAAATTAGGATTTTAATGCTCTGGAAATCGAATATGACGAGGTATGTCTATTTATAAGAAAAGTCACATGCTTGGTAGAGTTGACATTTTATGAATCTTGGGTACGTATGCAGTTGTAATTTAGCAACAATACTGTATTGGCCTTTTATTGCTTTAATATGTAAGCAGGGTTAACATAAGCTTAGTTGGTCTATCTTTGATTTACATTAACATATTTACATTATCTTTCATCCATTAAGTATTATGTGCACTTAACTTCAAATGCCAAGTGAGTTGATTGAAAGTGAAATGCAGTATTTGTGCATTGTTCGGTGTCCATACCTTGGCTGGCATGAAGATGAAAGCATTTTTTGAATTGGTGGCTTTTCTGCCACATTATGGAGTGATTTTAAGGGGTGGTGGTATGTTTTGAAATATTCTGTTCTGATGTTGCTTGCTGGATGTTGAATGAGCTGCAAGACTTTGAGTCTTAACTGTATGGAAGGGACTGTGTAGGAGGCATTTATGCTTAAGTTAGTTACTGTTAGTATATTAGTATTTTGTCTAGATATTTCTAGTTGTATCATTTTGAATGCTTGGGGGTTGGATTTTGATACGTAGATAGGCGTGGATTTATGTAGCTTGACGTGACCTACATTGAACCAAGTGATATGACAGGAGTTGTCTGGTCAGACGAGAGCTGGCACCGGAGAGAAGACACGGTTTCTACCAGTTCGGATAGTAAGAATGGACAGTTCAGATAGTAAGAATGTTCAGTTCAGATAGTAAGAACGGAAAACTACAATTTGTATAAGACCCTTCTTTGTATTTACAACAACTTAAATTAAAGAATACTGAAGACAGTGGTTGTAACTTAGTTGTCCAATGTTGATAGAATCAATTATGACTTTGCAAATTTGCATTCCAATGTCTGGCAATGGTGCATTTACATTTTTTACATTATGATTAATAACGAAATAATCGTCCCCTTTGAGCTAAATTTAAAAGGGAGTAAAGCTTTGAATTGATTTGCCATTTGTTCTAAATAAAATTAGTTAGAAACCAATTTTTAGGATAAAGAGACCGAGTAGAGGAGAAAAAAAACAAAAAGGGAGGTCTGCATTATATGGGGCAATGAATATACTGACGTGCCTGATTATTTGTTTAGTGTAGTAATCTTGGAATCTTGAGCTCTTGTATCCCACAAAGAGGGCCACAGTGTACACCTATGTGAGTTACCAAAATAACATTATATTTGGTGTGAGAATCATTGGAGATTCTCAGTGTGTTGATGAGGTCCACCAGTTGGTGGGCGGAGACTGGTTAGCCCAAGGTTCAAGGACAATATAATAGTTGACCACATATCCTTGTGGCCGATTAAGCTATAGAGAGATTTGACATCCACTGTGGAAAATAAGATGGTTGTGACAGGCTGAAAATTGTTAAATGGTCGGGGGGGGGGAATTGGGTGTCAAATATGTAGGTGGGAAGTGGCTTGGACAAATAGAAAAAAAGATAGATCGATAAAGTTGTTTGTGGTGGGAAACAAACAGCCTGAAATGATGGATCTATTGGTGCAATAGTGTGGAGAGAGGTGAAATTGAACTGCAGATCAGAAAATTTGAAGTTAATGCTGCTGAAGGTGGATCTCAGAATATGCCAAACCCTATTATTGATAACTGAATTGCTTGAAGATATGTGTAATTGTGGTTGGGTGGAATTTCAGTTTGGATCTGTATGGAATAAATCTGAGCTGCAGACATTTGCTGATGAAAGGATTGTGACTGAAGGTAGATTGTAGCAGGTAACTGATCTAAAACTGGGAGGCTGACAACCAATGTGGGGGTAAAAGACACAGATGGTGACCCTTCTGAGAGAAGGCTAGAAGTTCAAAATGCAAACTCACTGAGTAGAGATGACAATAGAGTGCATGCATCTGTAAGATGAGCAAAGACCTTAAATCATCAATGGCAAGCTGCTTCATTACTTCGTGGACCCAATTTTTTGCCGTTTCTGCAGTGGAAATGTCAGTATCCTTATCTTTAATTAACATTTTCATCACTGTTGTGGATATCTGGTGACTCCCAGGAAATAGATTAGGCAGAGAGTGGAGGAATCCCCTGTGGCCATTGCCCTCAAACAGGTATACTCTTTTGAATACTGTTGAGGGGGAATGACCAGTCAGGGGAGAGCAGCAGTAGTCAGTTCGTTGGTGGCGGGCCTGGTTCAGAGGCACAGCAGAGAAAGGTGAAGATGGACAGAGTGATTGCAATTGGAGTGATTGCAATTGGAGTGATTGCAATTGGAGTGATTGCAATTGGAGTGATTGCAATTGGAGTGATTGCAATTGGAGTGATTGCAATTGGAGTGATTGCAATTGGAGTGATTGCAATTGGAGTGATTGCGGTTAGAGGGACACGCAGGAGATTCTGTGGCATCCAAAATACTTCCAAGATAGTGTTACCTCCCTGCTACAGGGTTTAGGATGTCTTGAGTGGCTGCAAACATTCTCGAGGGGGAGGGGGAGCTACAAGAAGTCCTTGTGCATGTTGGCACAAATGACATCAAAAATACCTGTGGTCCTGCAGAGTGAATGGAGTTAAGGGCCTGTCCCACTTTACGACCTAATTCACGACTTCTGCTGAGTTTGCCCTTGACTCAAACTCACAGCATGGTCATCATGAGGTCGTAGGTAGGTCGTAGCAGGTCATCAAGTAGGCCCTGTATCAAGTAGGTAGGGGCGTTTTTTCAACATGAAGAAAAATGTCCACTAGTGAAAAAGGTGAATTAGGTCGTGAAAGTGGGATAGGCCCTTAAGGCAAAAGGAGGACTGAGGATAGTAATCTCTGGATTTCTCCTAGTAAAATACAATACCGTTTATTGTCATTTGAACCTCATTGAGGTTCAAATGAAACTTAGTTTCTGCAGTCATACAAACAAGAAAAGAACCAAGACACAACACAATTTACACAAACATCCATCACAGTGAATCTCCTCCTCACTGTGATGGAAGGCAAAGTCTTATCTCTCCCCTGCACTCCCCATTCTCGTCCCGATGTCAGAGTCAAAGCCCCCGGTGGGCGATGGTAAATAAGTCCCGCGACCATTCAGGCTGCGCCGGGCGATGCAAGGCCGCGCTCTGGGTCTTGATGTTAGAGCCCCCGGCAGGCGCTACCAAGTCCAGCGGCCATTAAAGCCGGTCGATGTAAGGCCCTGCTCCAGGTCATTTTCAACCCCGTAACTCGGGCGGGAGAAGTTGCCGCCGCGGGAGCTCCGAAAAGCGGTCTCCCACAAGGGACCCGCGAGCTCCCGGTGTTACCGTCCACCGGCCTGCAGCTGGAGCCTCCGAATATCCGGGCAGCAGCAGCGCGCCACCACAGCTCCTCCCGTTCCGAACTCGGCCAGATCCACGAAGGTGAGTAGTCCGCAGGCTCAGCGTCTGGAGGCCGCTCCAGGGTGCTAGGACAACGGAGACCCAACAGAGAAAAGGTCGGGTCCTCCGTACAGGGAAAAGATTTTAAAAGTAAATTGGGGGCAGTTGTTATTGGGTAAGTCTGCAGCTGACAATTGGGAGCTGTTTAAAGGCTAGTTGATCAACGTTCAGGACCAGCATGATCCAGTAAGGAGGAAAGATAAGGGTGGGAAAGTAAGGGAACCTTGGATGACCAAAAAGGTTGTAAATTTAGTCAAAAGCAAAAAGGAAGCATGTGCAAGGTTAAAATGATGAAATCGGACAAGGCCTTTGAAGAATGTAACATGAGTAGGAAAGAGCTTGAGCAGCTGATTAGAAGGGCCAAAAGAGGCTATGAAATATTTTTGGGGAGTCAAATTATAGAAAAATATCAAGCCTTTTTATATGTACTTTTAACAAGGAGAATAACCAGGGATAAGGAGATGGTTGATATAAGGTGATATAAAGGAAGGAATTTGTGCCTGGAGTCTGAGATACTAGACCAGTACTTTGCATTGTTATTCATCATGGAGAAGCACAAGGAGCAAGGTGAGATTAGTGTGGGGTATATTCGTATGTTAAGACATTTTGAGATCAAGGAGGTGGTGTTGGGTCTCTTGAACAGCATTAACATGTATAAATTCCCAGGGCCTGATGTGATCTATCCCAGGTTATTACAGGGGTTCGGAGCTTCACATCAGTGGTAAGCTGTTGAAGAGGATTCTTTGTGCGAGGATTTACTCGCATTTTGAAGCAAATGGGTTAATTCGGCAAAGTCACATGGCTTTGTATGCGTCAGGGTATGATTTACTACCTTGGTTGATTTTTTTTTGCGGAAGTGACAAAGGTGATTGGGGATAGATCAGTGGATGTTGTCTACATGATGTTAGTAATGCATTTGATAAAGTCACCCATGGTAGGTTGACCAGAAGATTAAGACGTGCAGGATTCGCATATGGATTCGGAACTGGCTTAAATCATAGAAAACGCTTGTGGAGGAAGGGTGTTATTCTGGCTGGTCTGTGACTAGTGGAGGTCCACAGGGATCTGTACTAGGACCTCTGCTGTTTGTGATATATATAAATTACTTGGACATAAATGTAGATGAATTGGTTAATAAGTTTGCAGATGACACAAAGGCTGCAAGAGTGAGGAAGGCTGTCAAACTATGCAGCAAGATACAGGTGCTGAAATGGGTGGGGAAACGGTAGCTGGGGTTTAAACCGAGCCTGTATGCCGTATTGCACTTGGGAGGCTGAATGTAAAGGGAAGGTTTGTGATTGAAGGCAAGACCTTTAACAGCATTAATGTGCAACGGTTTGTTGGTGCCCTGGTTCATGGCTCTGTGAAAGTGGTAGTACAAGTAAAGAAGGCATATGGTATGCTTGGCTTCAATGCTCTACACAATTTTGGTTTGCTGCATTTAGAGTAGTACCTGCAGCTTTGGTTGACCCATTACAGGGAGGATGGGGAGGCTTTGGAAAAGGTACATAAGATGTTCTCCAGAATATTGTATGGATTAGAGGGAATTGGATATAAGGAGATGTTGTACAAACCTTAATTGATTTCTCTGGAGCCATTGGGTGTGGCTGCCTCGCCTGCAGCTATCTGTCCTCTCATCCTTTTTGTTATTTTTAGTCTGTTTTAAAGTTTGTTTTTGGAGGTCTTTAGTATTTTTTATGTGTGGGGAGGGGGAAACCATTTTTCTTAATCATTTCCTGGTTGAGGATGCCTCTATCCTCCTAGCCGCATCTTCGCCCCCTCCTCGCGGCCTACCATCTGGATTGGCGCGGCCTTTCCTGACGGAGACCGGCCAGAGCTTCAGCAGTGGCGCAGCACTGGATTCCATCGCGGAGGGAAAGGTGCCTTACCGGGAATCGCCATGTTGGAACTCCGGAGTGCTGGGACTGCCGACTTCAACCTCGTGGAGCTGTGGTCTGTGAGCCTCCAGCCGCGGGCGGCGCTGACTTTGACATCGCAGAGCCTGGGATCTCTTGCCAAGGACGCCAGCGATAAATCTCCGCCCAGCTCGGCCTGTTGACTTTGGCAGCCACGGTCTCCGTCCGGTAGTAAGCAGCCGATTCGGAGGCTCCAGGCCGCTGAGAATGTTCTTCCGTTCGAGGGTCTGAAACATCGGGCCGCCATAGCGGAGGCCTCAATAGGGTGAACGGACGAAGAGGACTGAACTTTGGCGCCTTCCCTCACAGTGGGAAACGTTGATTCTGCTGTGTGAGGTCTTATTTATGTTTTATGTTAAATTCTAAAGTGTTGTGTTTATCTTATTTGTGTGCTGCATGGTAACTCAAATTTCACTGCACCAATTGGTGTATGTGACAATAAATGTCCTTTGTCCTTTGTCCGTTGTCCTTGAAAAGTTGTAGGTTGAGGGGGGCCTGATATAAAATTACAAGAGGCATAGATAGTGTAGACAGTCAGAACCTTTTTCTCAAGCTGGAAATAACAAAGGTTTGAGGGCATAGCTTCAAGGTGAGAAGAGGAAAGTTTAAAGATGCATGGGCAAGAATTTTACACAGAATGCTGGGTGCCTGGAACGTGTTCCCATGGATGCTGGTGGAGGTAGATAAGATAGTGGGATTTAAGAGGCTTTTATATAGGCACATGGAGTTGGAGAGGTAAGGATCACATGCAGACAATCAGATTAGTTTATCTTGGCATCATGTTCAGCGTGATGTGCCAAAGGGCCTGTTCCTATGTTGTAGTGTTCTATCTATCTGTTCACTCTTTAGTTTTATCAAATAAATGAGTTTTTCTGGAGTCTTGACTTATGTCTGCCAATATATCAATTTGGTCAGTCATTCCTCGGGAAATTTCAAATTTTGGTGCGTGTTAGCACATCAAAAAGTAGTTGTCTCTATAACATTTAACATGCTCTTACTTGAAATATGTTGTGTAACAATCAAGTATTTAAGTTTGAAACATTAACTCTCATAATCTGAATAATGCAAGGTTTTTAAAAGAAGCACCAAGCAAGGAAGAGAGTTGAGACCTAGCCAGGAATTTTCTTTGAATATTGGATAATCAGCATTTTTCTCAGTGGCAGGACAGCCAGTATCTCTGTAATTCTGAAAACTAATCAACGGCCTTCATTTTGATGTTCAATCCCTTTAAATGCAAAATGGATTAAAAGCAACTACTTGGAATTACAATGTAAATATTATTTGAGTCAAGTTTGATGCTTCCAGACCATTTTACTATTTTTGCAACAGCAAAGATTAATCATGAGTCAGAAAGATATATTGGTTAAAACCAGAGTTAGTTAAGATTCTTGACCTCCACTCAACTTTTAGCAGAGAGATGTCATAGTTCAGATTTTTGATCTATTGGACTTGTTGATAGTGATCGTAAGTAATGTTACAAGTCCAGTTGACTTGATTTTCCATTGGAGATTTTGCATTGAAATTTGCGTTGCATTGCTGAAAACCAGAGCTGGATAGAACTAAGCTAGCGGAGATTGAGAAAAAATAGTTTTAAGTAATGGGGATTCCAATATACTTTTGATCTATAAATAGGAATTCCAAACAATGCAAATGTGCCAATGGTGTTTTCAGTAATATGCCTTTAAGTATATACTTTGGATTAGATTGGACAAATCTTAAGATAGTAAGCAGGGCTGATGAAAGTCATTATTTTTGGTTCATGCATGAAATGAATGCTTCATTTTCAACCTTTTTAAGAAAGGGGGAATCTAGTAATTGTATGCAAATACTTTCTGTATTTATGTTTGTTTTGGTTACTTGGGGAATTGCAAAATTGGCTTTTTAATCTGCAATTAAGTTAAAAATTCAAATTAATTCGTTCTGAAATATAAATTAAGCTTGGTTTTACAGCATACACTGGTATTTTGTTTAATGTTCGGAGTACATTATCAGGAATTAACATGCTATTAGAATTATGATTGGTAGTAAAACATTATGCATGGAGGTGCTTTGCAGAGAGTGCTACTGTGCTGAGAATCTGGTGCAAACCGTGACTTTACTGGAAACTTGCCATGAGATTTATCTGAAATGAGGAAATGTTTGTGGCGCCTTGGCGCTCGCGAACTCACTTTCCTCAGTCATCGTGTGACGGAGAACAGCATCCTGCCTGGCGAATCAAAGGTGCAAGAAATCCAAACTACCCAGTGCCATATTTGTTAAACTATTTTACGGCAATTTTTGGGGATGATGAATTTCTACCGAACGCCGCAGGTTCGCCATTACCCATGACCAACTTACTCAAAGGTTCGAACAAATCTGCAAAGAAACCGTTCTGTTTACCCGAGGATGCAGTGCAAACCTCCAACGCCGCTAAGAGGACGCTCGCCGACGCAACTATACTGGTCCATCAGAGGCCCAATGCCTTATTTATGCCGTCGTGGAGCAGCGAGTTAATGGCAGGTGGGAGCCTTTGGCATTCTTTTCGGCAAAATTATCACCCACTCAGATGAGGTACAGTATGATCAAGTGAGAACTTTTGGCTATATACCTCGCCGTCAAGCATTTCCGCCATCTGTTGGAAGGCCGTCCCTTCACTATTTATACGGATCACCAACTGCTCACACTACTCGTACAAGTGTGGGGAGCTATTCACCATGGGGAAAATTCGCCACTTGGACTTCGTTCTGCAACTCTCCAGTGACCTCAGCAAATCTGGTTGCCGACGCCCTATCAAGACTGGATGCTCTGAATGAGGCCACACTCATCGATTTTTATGCCATGGCTCGCGCGCAGCGTACTGATCCCGATCTTATCCATTACCACCGGACGCATACAGCCCTAAAATTGGAAGATGTACCTATCAGTGACGCGAGAGAAACCGTCATGTGTGACACTTCCACTGGCAAACCAAGACCGTTTGTGCCTAGGACGATGTGCCGAGAAGTTTTCAGCGTGCTGCACAACTTATCACATCCGGGCAAGAAGGTTACGATAAAACTAATCTCTAAACATTTCATCTGGCCTTTCATCAAGCATGATGTTAGATTATGGGCGAAGACGTGTCTACCGGTCAGCAACCCAAGATCTCCAGGCACGCTAGGATCCTTTACGGTGAGTTTTCTGTACTGAAAACTCATTTCGAGCAAACTCACATGGACTTGGTCACACCGTCAAGAAACTACACATAACTGCTCATTTGTGAAGACCGGTTCACATGATGGCAAGATGCTGTCCCAGTCATCAACATTTCAGCGGAAACAATAGCCCGCGCTTTTGTTGACCGATGGATTTCGGTCTTTGGGGTCCCAAGCACGATCACAACAGACCGAGGACCACAATTCGAGTCTGTGCTGTTTCAAACCCTAACCGATCTTTTGGGTACAAACCGGATTTGAACGACTGCGTATCATCCACAAGCAAACGGCCTGATTGAATGGTTCCATCGCCAGCCGGAGGAGACACGTCGCACTGGAGTGAACGGGTGCCACTGGTTCTGCTGGGCATTCATACGTCAGTGAAAGCAGACCTAGGATGTTCGTCGGCGGAAATGGTTTACAGCACAACTCTGAAGCTACCCGGCGAATTTGTCGAACTGATCCCCACAGACAGATCCTATGATCCAAGCAGGTATGTTGATCGATTGCTGCGAACTATGCAGCTGCTCAGACCAACACAGACACGGCCACACCTGCGATGGTCTACGTGCCTGCTGACCTCCAACGCTGCACACATTTTGGTCCGACACGACGCCGTCTGCCGACCTCTTCAGCAAGCATACGATGACCCTTACCAAGTCATCTAACGCCTACCCATAAGTTGTGTGATCTATCGGAACGGAAAAACTGACACCATATCCGTCGACCGGTTAAAGCCAGCATACGTCAAGAACCAACCAACTACCTCACCCACCGAACCGGCAAAATCACAAGACCCCAGCACTTACTGTCAAAGACTTCCCACACTGCAATACCAAACAAGATCAGGCCGTAAAATCAACCCACCAGACTGGTACGGGGTAGGACAAGCCAGGCAGTCGCCACCTTGTATAACTTGGTGGCTGAGGGGAGAAGCTGTGGAGCCTTCATGCCCAAGTTGGTTTTGCATACAGCCTGTCACCGGTGGTGACTCGCCAGCAGCCTCACGAGAAGTTCCAGCCACAAGAGCTCAATAACAACTCCAAGGTCAGACGCACTAATTGGCCACATCTGCACACAGGTTATGATTGGTGAGAATGTAGGTAAAAAGGGGCTTCTGGAATAAATGTGACACAAGGTGTCACTCGGCCAAGTGTTGTTTGGTCTTTGCTTTCTGTCGTGGGATTCAGTAGATCATACACGTTTTTGCTCAAAATTTCAGCGTCTGCAGTCTCTTGTCTCCATGAGGAGAAATTTCGGAACTTAGTGTGGTTAACATGTGCAATTAACCATCACGGGGCTGTAGAGGTCAGGTTGTTAAATGTATCTAAGAAGATGGATAATTTTCTTCGTGCAAAAGTCATCAGTATTTGGCAAGGGAGTGAGAATATGTTATTAAGGTGATCAGCCATGACTATTGAATAGTTTCAATTTGGGCTTGAAGGGGTGATTTAGCAGTTTCCTACTTTTGTTGTTGACTGTTGTCTGGGTCTTGCTACATGCATGCATGGACTGCTTAATTGTATTTCCTAGAGGCTATATTGTATCTATATGTGCCTGAGGTAGCTCCTGCCAGAGCACAATAATTCCTGTGATTTTAATGTTTAATTAGTTTTGCGAAGAGGAAGTGGAAACATCAAATAGTTTTTGCAAGGCTGGGGAATATTCTTTTGCCCTATTTCATGCTCTGGACTTGCCAGACATGTTTTGATTGCATCTCAACTAGAATGACGTTCACTTCCCCTCTACATGTGGCCTTGTTCAGGTTGTAGGCTCAGTCTTTTGTGGGATTGTCAGTCACCCTGAATCCTTTATCCAACATTTTTCAACATCCAGGCACACTCCCATGAAGATTTTGCAAGAAGTATACAACAGGCCTTTTGGGTCCTATATCTTCGCACAGAAGCTCTGCTTCTCTCCAGAGGCAGGAAAATCATTTTTGTGCAGGGGTTAGGCATATTGGGGTTATAGTAATTTGCATTGGTCGAATTCTGGAAGCATCCGACAACATAACCAACATGGCATAAATGGAGAATTTGATGAAAACAAGTTAAGGTCGGGTTTCCTGCATGTTGGTCTTGGTTGGGAAGATAACTGCTTTTGGAAATTATCATTTCAGAAATGATCAGTTTAGATCACCTGTTGTGGCCACCCTTCAGATATCTTTGGCCCAAATCTAATGAGCAATCATACTTTTTTGGGGTTGTTATTCAAACTGTTGACGACACAAAAGAGTTGAACAAGGTACTTTCTCTTTTAGGGGAATGAAACCAGAGAATAAAAAGGGTGGAAGTGGATCTCGAAACTGGGGAGCAATCGGAGATGATCCGAGGTATGGATTCGCTGTGTTTAGGAAAATGCAGTGGAAATGTGTAACAGCCAATTTCCTATTTTACTATCAGAACACCTACCTCGGGATATACCAAACTCCACATGCACTGTCAGCAACCATCAGCAACTGAAGTGCGGATGGTAGAGTGATTTTTTTTTTGGGGGGTAAAGTTTTTTTTTAAGTGTTCTTGAGTAATTTGTAGGAACAGGTTTACTTGCTCATAGCTGCTTATCCCCTCATTTACATGGAACGTTCTTTGGTTTTGATAATTGTGGAATAATTGTAACCAAAATGTCCCTCAGTTGGGAACCAAAATGCTCCTAGGCTTCACTCAATCTTAAATGTTGTAAATGCTGAATCAGTTTCTCATGCCATAGGTGCAGTTGCATTGAGGAGTTGTGTGCAGCAGGATGGTGTGGAAGCCTTTCATGGTTAATGAGTTTAAATAGTTCATGGGATAGCTAAGAATAAAAATATCAATTTACAGGTGAAAATTTAATCTGCTTCTGCATGCTGTAAATACGCCGCTTACAAAATAGAAATGAGGTTAGTGTCAACAGTAATGGAAAATAAATCTGCAGATTTATATTATATAGATACATAGAAAATAGGTGCAGGAGTAGGCCATTCAGCCCTTCAAGCTAGGACCACCATTCAATGTGATCATGGCTGATCATCCACTATCAGTACCCCGTGCCTTATCCCCATATCCCTTGATTCCACTAGCCCTAAGAGCTCTATCTAACTCTTTTTTGAATGCATCCAGTGAGTCTGCCTCCATTGTCTTCTGAGACCGAGAATTCCACAAATTCATAACTCTCTGGGTGAAAAGGTTTTCCTCGGATCAGTTCTAAATGGCACACCCCTTTATTCTTAAACTGTGGCCCCTGGTTCTGGACACCCTCAACATCGGGAACATGTTTCCTGCATCTAGCATGTCCAATCCCTTAATAATTTTATGTTTCTATAAGATCCCCCCCTCTTCCTTCTAAAATTCCAGTGCATACAAGCCCAGTCGTTCCATTCTTTCATCATATGACAGTCCCGCCATCCCGGGAATTAACCTCGTGAACCTACACTGCACTCCCTCAATAGCAGGAATGTCCTTCCTCAAATTAGGAGACCAAAACTGCACACAATACTCCTGGTGTGGTCTCACCAGGGCAGTGTATAACTGCAGAAGGACCCCTTTACTCCTATATTCAAATCCTCTCATTATGAAGGCCAACATGCCATTAGCTTTCTTCACGGCCTGCTGTACCTGCCTGCTTACTTTCAGTGACTGATGTACATCCAGGACTCGTTGCACTTCCCCTTTTCCTAATCTGACACCATTCGGATAATAATTTACCGCCTTGCTCTTGCCACCAAAGTGGATAACCTCACATATATCCACATTATACTGCATCTGCCATGCATCTGTCCACTCACCCAATCTATCCGAGTCATCCTGCATCCTCACAGGATCATCTTCACAGTTCACACTCCCATCCAGCTTTGTGTCATCAACAAATTTGCTATTGCTGCAGTCCCAGTACAAAGCCTTGTGACACCCCACAAGTGATAACCTGCTATTTTGAAAGGGAACCGTTAATTCCTTCACTTTGTTTCCTGTCTGCCAACCAGTTCTCTATCCATGTCAATACCCTGCCCCCAATGCCATGTGCTCTAATTTTGCCCACTAATCTCCAGTGTGGGACCTTATCAAAGGCTTTCTGAAAGTCCCGATGCACTACATCCACTGGCTCTCCCTTATCCATTTTACTTGTTACATCTTAAAGAAATTCCGGATTAGTCAAGCAAGATTTCCCCTTCGTAAATTCATGTTGACTTGGACCAATCCTGCTATCCAAATGCGCCGCTATTACATCTTTAATAATTGACTTTAATAATTTTGTAGGCAATTTCTCAGAACCGAGGGACGAATGGAGCATTTAATTTTTGACAGTACTGGGAGCGGTGTAAAATGTAAAGCAAAAGCGAATGAATAAGTTTATTGGCCAAGTATGTACACATACAATGAATTTGTCTTGGTGCTCCGCTCGCAAGTAACATCACGACATACAGTAAACCATTAAGAATAAAACATTATAGTTTAAACATGTGAATGATATAAAATACCAGACCAAAAGGAGGCTACAGATTTTTGGTTATTGAGTAGAGCTACTGCTCATGGGGAAAAAAAGCTGTTTTTATGTCTGACTGGCGGCTTTGACTGGAGTCGCCTTCCAGGGGGTAGTGCTTCAAAGCGTTTGTGGCCTGGGTGAGAGGGGTCAGAGATGACCTTACCCGCTCGCTTCCTGGCCCTTGCAGTGTACAGTTCGTCAATGGGGGGGAAGGTTACAGCCAACAACCTTAGCTGATCGAATGATTCGCTGCAGCCTCTGGATGTCGTGCTTGGTGGCTGAGCCAAACCAGACCATGATGGAGATGGTGAGGACAGACTCTACGATTGCAGTATAGAATTGGACCATCATTGCCTGTGGCAGATTGTGTTTCCTCAGCTGCCGCAGGAAATACATCCACTGTTGGGCCTTTTTGACCGTGGAGTCGATGGTGGCCTCCCATTAAGGTCCTTGGAGATGATGGTTCCAAGGACTCCACAGATGTGACTAGTGTTGTTGATGGTGAATGAGAGGAGGGGGAGCTCTGCTGAAGTCTACTATCAATTCCACCATCTTAAGAGCATCGAGCTCCAGCTTGTTACCAAGGCACCATGACGCCAGCTGTGTCACTTCCTGTCTGTAAGCCGATTCCTCCCCATCCTGGATCAGTCTAATCAAGGTTGTGTCGTCCGCAAACTTGAGAAGGTTGACAAGGAGTCTGTGGAGGTGCAGTCGTTGGTGTAGATAGAGTAAAGGAGAGGGGAGAGTACGCAGCCTTGCGGTGCTCCTATGCTGAGGGTCTGTGGATCCGAGATGTGCTTTCCCAGCCTCACATGCTGCTTCCTGTCTGTCAGGAAGTTGGTGATCCACCGACCGACAGATTCAGGCACATTCAACTCGGCATAATGGAGTGTAGTAGCTCTGGCACAATAGTGTTGAATGCAGAGCTAAAATCAACAAACAGGATCCTGGCGGTCTAGGTGCTGGGGGAAGAAGTGCAAGCCTAGGTTGACTGTGTCATCCACTGATCTATTGGCCTGGTGTGCAAACTGCAGAGGGTCCAGCAGGGGGTTTGTGATATTTTTCAGCTAGGCCAGCACAAGTCTTTCAAGGGTCTTCATGAGTACAGATGTCAGTGCACCAGGCCTGTAGTCATTAAGACCAGTAATCCTTGTCTTTTTGGGTACAGAGACCCAAATCTGGAGATGGGTTAAGGCATCTCAGTGATGAGTAAGATACAAAAGACTGCAGATGTTGAAATCTTGAGCAAAATACAAACTGCTGGAGGAGTTTGCAGCATTAGTGAAGGGCGAAGGACATTTGGATATGTTGTCTGTCTATTTCCCTCCACATGCTGTTTAATCAGCTGAGTTACTCCTGATGATGAGAGATATGGGTACTACTGACTGTAAAATATTTTAAGGAAACTGGATGAGAAATGGGTTAACAAATAGGTCATGTGAATTAGATAACAAAAATATGAATCAAAGGAGTAGGTCTATTGGCCCATTAAGCCTTTTTCATCAATGGCGGTTGATCATTGATATCAATACCATGTTCCTGCTCTCTCCTTGTACTCTAATTCCTTTTGCGTTTAGAAATTTATGCTTTTAATATAAGATATTCATCTTGCACAAAATGACATGCCCTTTATCCTGCATCTGTACACTGGATGGCTTAACTGTACTCGGTCTTTTCGTTGACTGGGTAGCACGTAACTGTACACTCAGTACACGTGACTATAATAAACTAAACTAGACTCTGCCTCTACAGTGCTCTGTAGTAATGGATGCCACAGGTTTACACCCTATGAGTCATAGAGATATTTAAAAATAAAAAAAATTCTGAAAAGACGATCAACCTTTTATTTTCTCCCATTTGCCATTCTTATTAAGCAAACAAAAAACACCACCTTTGGTCTCACTGAGCATGTCTAATTAAGATGGGCAGAATTCCTTGGAATAACTGGTGTTACAATGCCTTCACCTGACCAATTCAATTTACAACTTTTTTTATAGCCCAAATTGTGGAGAATAGGGATTCTGTCTTTTAGTTTGCAGCTCATGCCCCAGCTGGAGTTGCAATGTTGTCTCTGTCCACCTTCTCTGCTTGATGGAAGGAGTGCCTCTGTGTTGGGCAGTAATATGAAAAAGAGAAGCATTGCATAGTGAATATTATGCAAAGAACTCAAAGTAAAATCTTGTTTCTCATTTATGCTTGTACTAGCCCACACCCTTGAGTTTATGTTCATTAAAACTGTTGGGATCGGAGCCTTTCTGGTGCGGTCACCAATTTATTCCCAATTTCCCTCAAAAATGAGTGAGCATCTACCTGGAGCTGCTGCAATCCTGTTGGTGCAGGTGCTTGTACAATGCAGTTAGATAGATAATTCCTGAATTTAGATGAATAGCAATCTATTTCAAAATAAAGTGTTAAAGAAGGAACTGCAGATGCTGGAGAATCGAGGGTTAAACAAAAAGCTGGAGAAACTCAGCGGGTGCAGCAGCATCTAAGGAGCGAGGGTCTCGACCCGTAACGTCGCCTATCTCCATCGCTCCTTAGATGCTGCTGCACCCGCTGAGTTTCTCCAGCTTTTTGTGTAACCCTATTTCAAAATAAAGATGGGATATAAATTGAAAATGGCGATGATCCCATTCCCTTTCCTCTGTGATAAATCTCATGGATTATACATGTGCTGTTATAGATGAGGAAGTGCTATACATTTTGTAGATCGTTGTAAATTAACATTTGTCGAAAACGACCATCTTTGTGAGAGTTATGACACCATCAATATTTCTTTTGATGCTCATTGACTTCAATTTTACTGAGTCTCTCCAATGCCACACTTGGTCAAATACTGTCTTGATGTCAAGGATGCTCATTTCCATCTTGTCTGGAATTCACCACCAATTTATTGATGTACAGTATATTATAACTGATGGGAGAGAGTAGAGGGAGTGGCCAGGGTGTGACTTGTCCTTGATTATGCGTCTGGCCTTGCTGAGGTAGCGTGAAGTAATGGAAGGGAGGTTGGTTTGTGTGATGGTCTGGGCTATGTCCACAATTCGCTGCATAGCACTGTCAATGAGACCTTCCATCCTGTCGCTGATGATTGACAGCAGATTGATTGGGCATTGATTATATTCTAATGGTGCCCTGAACACAATGCAATAATTGGTTAGAGAAGAAATTACAGTTTGATCGAATAAATGCATTTCATATTTTGATTTCTAAAGTATGTCTACAGGCCCACTGGGAGAAAGTGTAAATAACCTGTGTTTTCTGCCAGTGTTGCCCTGAGCCAATTGCTATTACCCCGGAAGACCTAAAAGAAGCTGGCATAGTTCTTTGTGTAATTATCAGCTTTAAAGGACGAGTGAATCAACATTCTCTATGCTATGCTCTAAGTGCAACCAAGATTGCATTTAAACATAAACTGACATAACACTTTAGTGTGAATACCAGCATCTTCAGTTTGGGTTTTTTTGCACAAAAAAGTTTAATTGCTAATGATTTGGATTAGCATACTCTTCAAGAGAATGTGTAAGAGAACAAGACCTATTGATTCAGATGCTATTAGATCCTACAAGGAGAGAAAATTATTCTTACCAGTGACTACCCAAATGAGCTATCCTGCTCATTAGATCCATTGCATTCATTTACTCTTCTACATGAGTAATCAATCCAAATTAAAAGTTCCTCGTCCGCTTCCCAACTCCTTGATCTCTCTCTGCAGCAGGCACTGCCTACCCTGACTAAAATTATGAAATGGCAATTATTAAATATAAATAGTAAAGGCATGGGAGAATTATGCCTATGTAAGAGACTGATCTCTTAGGTAGGCATAATTCTCCGTGCCTTTCACCCGCAGCGCTTGTGACACGGGAAGCTCAGTGCAGCCCACGTGCCGTCAGCGCTGCCTGAAGCCGTCAATTTTAATCGGGGCTGAAGGCAGCAAAAACTCTGCCTTTGTAGCACTGCGCATGCGCAGCATCATACTGCACATGCGCATCAGTCTACTGCGCATGCGCAGCGCAAGTTTATTGGTGGGGTTTTCAACCATGGTTTGTCGTGTCCCAATGATATGGTAAGTACATTTTGTGATTTTTTTTTTTTAATACCGTATTTGCCGGGGTGTGGGGGGGGGGGGGGAGTGGGAGTGGGGGGAGAGCTCCTTTCACAGCGTTTGGGGAGTCTGGCCCGGGGTAACGTTGCGGGGAGGGCACAAATGTTATGAATGAGGGGTCGGGGGCATCCACTTGCAACGTTCCTTGCAAGGGGGCATGGAATGACACTGCTCTGAGGCCGGGGGGGGGGGGGGGGAGAGAGAGAGTAGCTCGAGCGGCCGCCGGGCCAGACAGCGGAACCAGCCGCCACCTTAGCTCCAGAACCACCCGCCCACCTTGGGCAACTCTCAATCTAAAAACCTCTCTCCTGCCACTCGCTGGCCTCACTCATGTCCTTAAATTCCGACAGCACGATTGAGGTTACTCGGCTGTGGGAATTTAAGGATTTGCAGGAAGTCGCTGACATGAGCGAAGTCGGCGAACGGCAGGTGACGGGTGTTCCGACGGAGAGCACTGCCAAAGGTGAGTGGGCCGGCAGAAGGCGCTGAAGTGGCGGCCAGTTCTGCTGTCGGGTCCCGGTGGACGCTCCCCGAGCTGCTTCTATCCCCAGCTACAGTCCGTGGCTTCGCACCCGGAGAGCTGCGGCAGCGGTGAGGGAGTGAAGATTCCAGTACTTTGTGATAAGTACTTTCTTGCGATTTTCACCATTGTTCCTCACATGTCCAGCCTACATCCTCTATACATCGCTCAGAACCTCTAGTCCTGGCACCTTCCTTGTAAATGTTCTGTGTCCTTTCCAGCGCTGGCAGTATCCCCGACACCCTCCTTCTCAACACTTGTGCCCTCCCCACAACTTCACCCCTGGCACAGACTCTACACACGCTGTGAAAGGAACTGTCCCCCCCAATTGGACTAGGAAGCCTTGAGCAAATTGAAATGTCACTTTTTATTTATTTATTTATTTAACGGGGCGAACAATCTGCGCATGCGCGGTTTACATTTTTTTTTAAAGCAGACTGAGTGCCTACCTGAGTAATTACTCACGGCACGTGCCTGCTCTGCAGAGATGTACAGCCCTTTGGCCAACCTGTCTCGTTCTTTCATTGTATCACTACCTGAAAAATTATTTCAATAAACCTTGTCTATAGGTGTGGTATCAGTCCGTGTGATAGTGATTTGCATGTGAACCCTTCGATATTTATCTAAGAAATGCTGCTCTGCGTATCTTCTTAAGGAAAAATGGAATATAAAAATAAATAAATGTTTCCATTAGAGTTCTGTGGTTGTGTAACGATGTTTGGATTAATTGCTGGTAAATTATGGACACGAGGGAGACTTGTGTGCCTATTTGGTAGATAAGCATTGTGTGCCTATTTGGTAGATAAGCATTATTTTTAAGAACAAACTTTGTATGTGCTTGATAAAGAAGCATCCATTTTAAAGGCCAGAGAATGGATGTACAGACTGAATAGATAGTCATCTTTGAGAGAGTTTGATTCTGATTTGTTTATAAACATTCATAGAATTTAAACCTTTTCTTTTGAGATGAAGAAAGCTTATTTTGGTGGTTTGAGTAAAAATTTGCATTATTCAAAATTGTTAGCGGCTGTGTTGACTAGCGTAAGCAGAATTCTTTAACTTAGTCTGGTGCAGATGTACTTACAATAACTACAATTATTTCTACCACTCAATCATTTGCAGAGAGACTGAGGTTGCTCCAGCTGAAGAAATGACTGAAATGGAGGAACCCCAAGAAGTACATGAAGGGGATGCTGAAACCAAGTGAGTGTAGTATTTCTGCCACTATGCAGTACCTGTGTTTTCTTGTAACAGTTCAGAAAATTACTCGAAGTTCATCTTAGTTCATCCATCTAGAAAGTTGGCATTTGTTTTATTTAAGTTACTCAAACAAGTCTTTTTGGTGATACTACCTAGAACTAGTGCGTGATTAATATTTCACCTCAAGATGAGTTTTTTCTAAACAGAAAAGCCCAATTCTCTTCAGTCTTTCCTTGTAGCTCAAAATTTTAACACTATGTGGATCTGTTTTGGGACTTGCTATTTCTTTAATTGAGTGTGCCGGGGGCCAGAACTGACACAGTGCACAAGGTATGGTCTGGTTCAGCACTATATCATTTGCACATGACTTCATCTGACTTGTGCTCTGCTATTTTGGTTATATAGGTCAGCACTCTATTTACTTTGTTGATTGTGGCTCTACATTGGTTGGACATAGTGTCAAGTCTGCTAAGACTGGTAGGTCTTTTTCAACTTCATCCTAGGCTATTTCAACACCATTGAGGGTACATGTAACAATGATACTAGGTCATTAATGAGTCACTCTTGTAATCTTGAGCCATAAATTGATTGGTTACCACCAATTTGAGTTTTATTTTGCCCATTAAATTTATTTTTTCTATTGCACATCATTCTTTTATACCTTTCTATCTCATGGAGCAAATTGTCTTCCTCCTCGACTGATGTGGAGTCGCAAGCATGGCCCAGTGTTTTGTTCTTTTGGGTTGAGATTGAATAGTTGATTCTTTAGCATTCTGTATCTCATGGGATCAACTTGCTGCTTTCTAGATGCTAGAGAGGCAAAGACTTTTGCGCTTTTTTCTGTATAACATTTCTTCTGAATACTTCATAAATATTACATTCATTACAACATTTATTTTGGTTGTGTTGAGTCTTGCATTGTAGTTGTTTTCTAACTGCCAAACGTCCATTTATCTACAGCTTTTATACTAGATTTGCCTCCTTTTGCACTTTGGTATCCGCCTGTTACTTGTATATGATTTTCCTAAAGCTGAGCGTGTTCACACCTCCCTGTTGGCATAATATGCTCAAAGATGAATAAAGAAACTGGGAATAAGTTGAAAGCTTTTGTTTTTGTGGCCTGTTTTGCCACACATTAGCAGTTTCACTTTGACGTCTTGATGTGGAAAGTGTTCTTTTAATTATGTGCATTCTCTAGAAATCTTTGGTTGATCAAGAACTGTCACAGAACCATTTATTTTTATCTTGGGGCAGCGGGGAAGCAAAATAATTCCCTTTTTTTTTGTAATATTTTTTTATTAAAGATAATCAATTACGATACCTTAAACAACTTTACAGATATCAGATAATTCATTTTATCATACATGTAAAACATTAATAATACTTATCTATTTTTTAGAAATAAAGATAAAGAAAAAGTAGCTTATAAATCAATGAGGGTATAGTTAACTAATAATTTGATAATTGTAAAAAAGAAGAGAAAAGAACTAAAAAAAATAAATAAAAAAAATAAAAATAAAAAAAATAAAAAAAATTTTAACCTCTGCCTATATTATATATATAAATAAAAGATCACAATATGTATTATTAATAACTCTACTACAAATGATGGTATCAGTAAAGACATGTTACTTCCATTTTAAAAATACATTATTCTCATCAGATCCCGCGGGGGGCACGTCGAGCCATGTTGCCAAGAACAGCTACTTATCTAAATACAATATATATGGAGACCATATCTGTTCAAAAGAATTATACCTGTCTAATAGGACAAATCTAATTCTTTCCAGATGTAGTTTCTCCATCATCTCTGCTGCCCACATTTTAGTTGTGGGGGATAGTGTTCCCTTCCAAAATTTCAATATAATTTTTTTCCCAATTATCAAACAATAATCAAAGAAATTTCTTTGATTTACTGTAAGTGATAACTGTAAGTCCGGAATTCCAAATATTATTGACTTTGGGTTGGGGTCCAATTTAACTTTTATAACTTCAGAAATAACTTTAAAAATTTCTGTCCAATAATGATTCAATTTAGGACATGTGACAAAACTATGTAATAATTCCCTTTCTTTAACAAAGCAGCTAGAAAAAAAAACCATTAGATGAGGTGTCATCGATGGAGAGAGGTTTTGAAATTTGTGTTTGTTGACTAGTGAAAATTGTTAATGTGTATACCAGAGAAGTAACAGGTTTGTGTGGATGTTATTAAATAAGATTGGGATTGTAACATTTTTCAAGAACCATCACCGTCATCAGATAATTTTTCATTCGGCGTCATCAGATAATTTTAGGATTTAATAATTGTTGCTATTCTTGTCATGTTGTAGAGTGAATGAAGGGGAACAAGAAGCAACTGTAGACGATGGTCCCCATGAAATGACTCTGGATGAATGGAAAGCACTTCAAGAACAGACTCGCTCTAAGAAGGAATTCAATATTCGTAGACCAGATTCCAGTGTTTTGTCAAAGGCAGTTGTGATCCATAAATCTAAATATGAAGGCGATGTAAGTGTATTGAATATTAAACTGTACCTTTGGATTGGTTATTAGCTTTCAGAAATATCTCGATATACGTGTGATGGTGTCTCTGACAGTGTCAAGCATTCACTGATCTAGTCTGTTGTAGTCTGTAGAAATATTTTGGAGTCAAACACACCAAAATGTTTAAGTGGGGAAGGGTGGGAGAGAATCGATAACATTGCTTGATCTGCAGTCTGCTGCAGAAGCCAAAGTCCATTCAGGTCAAGGGCAGGGGATAACTTAAGAGTAGTGTTGCCTGTTGTATTCTAAGTATCTTGTAGCCAATACACCTGTCATATCAATACTTAATATTTTGCTTCCTTTATTAGGAACTGAAGGAAGAATCTGACGATGAGGATCACCATTACTTTCGCAGATCAGTAAATGACATCACCTCTAAGCTGGACATTAACTTTGGCAGTCTTACACGCTCTGGCCGAGGACGGGGTGGTGCTAGAGGCCGTGGGAGAGGCAAGCGAATAACTGAAACCAGGCCAGAGGTACCAGCTGCAGAAATGGTAAGAGGTCTTCATATTTGAGGTGGTGGGGCAGGAAAGCGAGGTGAAAGCTGGTGGTGTGTTAAACACCTGGAAAATTACCAGGGGGGCAGGGGGTGAGGAGGGGAGAAAATATTTATAAATGGATCAATACTTTGCAGCATTGAATACCTCCCTTGGTTACAACAGCAGCTTATAAAGTACCTAATCTTGAAATATATTGGAGGTAGATAAAAATGCTGGAGAAACTCAGCGGGTGAGACAGCATCTATGGAGTGAAGGAAATAGGTGATGTTTTGGGTCGAGACCCTTCAGATTGATGTGTGTGTGTGTGTGGGGGGGTCAAGAAGAGGAAAGGAAGAGGCGGAGACCGTGGGCTGTGGGAGAACTGGGAAGGGGAGCAGACAGCAGGGACTACCTGAAATTGGTGGTCAATGTTCGTACCCCTTGGGTGTAAACTGCCCAAGTGAAATATGAGGTGCCGCTCCCCCAATTTACGGTTGGCCTCAATCTGGCCATGGAGGAGGCCCAGGACAGAAAGGTCGGATTTGGAATGGGAGGTGGAGTTGAAATATATTGGGATGCTATGGTCAGGAATGTAATCGGACACAATCTAATCCAGCATGAGAGATTGGCAAAGTCTTTTATTCACGTTTCCAAAGAAGGGGGCAGAGGCTCAGGTTTAAGCTGGTGCCCAAAATATCAACACTTAGTTGAAGCAGAGTTAAATCTGCATGGAGATTCATAAACTGTCCGCTGGTTTGGAGGTGGTTACAGAAAATGGGAGGCGAGTAATTTGTACAGCGACTGAATGCTCGTAACCAATAACATTTTAGGTCAATCCATTGCCTGTAATAATTTCTTTGTGTGTTCGTCTTTGAGCTCCTGTAGTGTATAGCATTGATCATCTTATCAGATGTGATTCTTACATGTAATGGTAAGAAAATCATAACATAAAACAGGCTGTTAATCAAACAAATCTATTTGATGGAGAAACATAAACTGTACTTCCAATACCATGTACCTTGTAGGAACATTCACACATGTTTTATATGGATTCACCACTGTCTTATTCTGCTTTATTCAATGCTACTATGGCAATTTGTTGCATTAGTTTTCTTTATATCCTTGTTACTTATCAAACACATTATTGCCGTTAAATTATATCTTTCATTTTTCTCGGACAATTTTCTTTATTCTAACATTTTCATAGCTCCCTCATTACATTTTATTAAATTTGGTCATCATTTCTTGTCCTACATCAAAATCTATAGTGATCCCAGGATTGAGCCCCGTGATAACCTCCTCTATCTCATGAGAAACCTGGCTTCACTCTGTTCCCAGATTTTGATCCATCCTCAATCAATCAATCAGTTTTATTCATCACATACACAATAAAGTGCAGTGAAAAGAATTTGCCAGCAGCGGTACAATCAAAAAAGAACACACAATACACAATAAAAAATGAACACATACATCCACCACAGCATTCTTCACTGTGGTGGAAGGCACAAAGTACAGTCAGTCCTCCTCCATTGCGGGCGGCCAGATGTACAGGCCCTCTCGTCGGGATGGTAAGTCCCGAATCGGCGCTTCCCTACCGGAGACCGCAACTTCAAGATGTTGTAGGCTGCAGGCCGGCGGTCAAAGCTCTTCTCCGGGGATCCCCGGCGAGGGATCCCGCTCCGGACGGTGCGCCCGCGACTAGAAGCTCCGCAGACCGCGGCTTCAGGCTGTAACAGTCCACAGGCCAGCGATCGGAGCACTCCCTTCTGGCTCCGCGATGAAAAGACCACCCTGTGCCCGCTGCTGAAACTCTTCCAATTACTCTTTTTGTACTGTAGCATTTCTGTGTGATACTTTGTGACAACTTTCAGAAAGTTATCACATCTAATGCATTCTCCTAGTCACCTTATCTGACTCTCAAATACTTCCCGTGGTACTGCTCCCACTCCTCTCCCTAGACAGAAGGCAGAGTTCCCCTGGTCCTCATCTTTCACCCCACTAGCCTCCTCATCCAACACATCATCCTGCAACATTTCCGTCACCTCCAATGTGATCCTTTCTGCCTTTTGCGGAGTCCTCTCCCTATACAATTCCCTGGTTTACTTTTCCCCTGCAACCATATGAGATGCTTGTACCTCCTTCCTGAATTCCATCCAAGGATCCTGAAAGTTCTTCCTGGTGAGACAGGTTCACATATACCTCCTCCAATCTCATCTGCTACATACGATGTTCCCGATGTTCCCGATGTTGTCTACTGTACATTGTTGGGACATAATGGAGACTCGGTGACTGTCCGCCAAGGCCTACTGCATCTTCCATTTTAACTCTCCTTCCCATTCCCATATTGACTTTTCTGTCCTGGACCACCTCCATTGCTAGAGTGAGGCCACACCAAAATTGGAGGATCAGCACATATATTGCTTGGGTAGCTTACAACACAGCGGTATGAACGTTGAATCCTCTACTGTTAGGCAACTTCTAGACACTCCCCTCCCTCTTTCTTCACCCCCCCCCCCCCCCCAACTTCCTCCAATAAAACTAGTTTCACAGTTCGCAACTAGCCAACAACAATCTGCCTATCCTGTATCCTCCCTGTAATGAGTTCATCTGTTGCCAGTCCTGATCTTTTCTCCATTCCAGTCTCTTCTTTCCCGCCCTCCCCCCCCCCCCCCCCATCCAATTTCTCCTGAGATGCTGCCTGGCTTGAATTATTCCAGCATTTTGTGTCTATCTTTGGTATAAACCAGCATCTGCGATTCTCTTTATTACATTTATAATAAAATTCCTCCATTGGGTTTGTCAAACGTGAGCTTGTTTTCTGATAAATTACACAAGAACAAGAATGTTATTACCTCGTTTTGAAAATTATATTTCCTCAATCCTAACAGATTAATGATTGGTGGAATTTTGAATTAACGCTCAAAAATAACCCCCTTCCCTTGGCCAATTAGAGCCTTATATTTATCTCTATAATATCCATTGACTCGGCCTTCTGTGGCAAAGGATTCCACAGATTCACCACCCTCTGACTAACTAAATCTCTTCTCATCTCATTCCTAAAAGAATGTCCTTTAATTCTGAGGCTATGACCCCTAGTCCTGGACTCTCCCACTAGTGGAAACATCCTCTCCACATCCACTCTAGCCAAGCCTTTTACTATTCGGTATGTTTCAATGAAGTCCCCCCTCATTCTTCTAAACTCCACCAAGTACAGGCCCGGTACCGTCAAACACTTACCATATGTTAACCCACTCATTCCTGGGAGCATTCTCCAGAACCAGCACATCCTTCCTCAGATATGGTGCCCAAAATTGCTCACAATCCTCCAAATGTGGCCTGACCAGTGCCTTATTGAGCCTCAGCATTACATCCCTGTTTTTGTATTCTGGCCCCTTTGAAATAAATGCTTTTGCCTTTCTTACTACCAATTCGGCTTGCAAATTAACTTTTTGGGAATCGTGCACCAACACTTCCAAGTCCCTTTGCACATCCGATTTCTGGATTCTCTCTCCAATTATGCACTTGGACCCTTGATCTGCTCAGCTTATTTACTTGATTTTGTAAAAATAAATCCAAAATGCAATTAAATGCAATGATTACACCAATTAAACAACTTGTTTCAATCATTCAATAAATTGGCTTTTCTGTAATGTGGACATTTAGGGATGACTCTTTTTAAGAACTGATTTCCAGCATCTGCAGAGATTCTTTTTATTTTTCATCTCTGCAAAACACATTGCTACTTCTAATTAGAAAAAACATTCCACCCTTGCTGTGATCTCACTCTACAACGTTCTAAAAACCGATCAATGCGAATAATCGTTTTGCAGAAATATGTTGTGTGAGGAAAGAATTATTCGACTTTGAAACTGATTCAGCAAGTGACTTAATCATGTTCATCCAAATTGACATGGTATAAAGGAACTTGGCACAGTGAGGAGTCATTTCCCAATGAGCAATGCTTTTGAAAGGGAAGTGGAAAACTAAACTTAAGTTAAAAATAATTTGTCGCTAAATAAATTGTGGTAATGTTCATCTGTAGATACCGAAGAACTTTATGTATGAAAAAGATAGCTCTTAGCCCCCTCTGAGATGCGAGCCATATGCAGGCAAACTGGAATTTTGGTCGGCATTGATGAATTGGCCCAATGGCCTACTCACTGGCTCTGTGGCTGCAAGAGTGTTGTAGTTCACCAATAAACAAGTTTAAATAATGCTGGATACGTTGCATGTCAAATAGCATTACAGGGTTTATGAACAAGTGATAATCGAACATTAAACTAGTTGTTTCTTAAAGGGAGAATTTGCAAAGTCAAAGTGCTTTAGAGTCAATTAAGTATATTTAATGTGCAACTGTTTGTAATGTGTAACAAAAATCCCTGCTTTGCAGCATTAAAGTCTATTAGTTGATTTGTGTATAAATATCCGTTAATTTTAAATGACACAACAAATTGCCACATTGCAAAAACATTATTCACATTTGATTAAAAGTATTCTCTATAACACTGCACGTGTAAACAGAGTTTTTGTGCTTAAAATGAATGGAGAAGACTGCCCTCAACTTTTATGTTGATTCAAAATGCTAAATTTTTCCTGAGGTCAAAATTAGAATCTGTTTTAAATAGGAGGTTGCATTTGGGGAAGTGTACACAAAGTAATTTGGAATGTGTGTAAATGTTCCATAAATGTAAATATTTTGTTTATCAGTTGTGTAAAATACTAATGAACTCCTTGTGAAACTGTGACTCCTAAAAAATGAAATAATAATTATTGGGTCCTGTTTCCATTTATTATTTTTAATTGGCATGAATACATTCTATTTTTAGTCATTTTTTTCACCTGTTGGCCTAGTATTGAGGCTTTTAATAACTCTAATCTTGCGATTCATTGTCAACTTTTAACATTGACCTTCCTCTCTCCAGATACAGACCAGTGCTCCAAATCCTGATGATCCAGAGGATTTCCCAGCTCTTGCTTGAAGCAGTGTTGATGTTTGGTAGCTGACATCGGTTTGAAGAAAATAGTTTTGGCACATCAACATGAGGCGTTTTTGTTTCAGTTGTAACACTGACTACAAAAAGTGGTACTTTAGCTCACGATTACTGAGTTGTTGGACTTTTCTGTTCACTACTGGGTGTGAATAGATCTTGTTTACTGTATGTGATAAAATATGGATGGGATGACTACTACTGAGTTTTCAGCACCTCCCTTTGTGCTTCAATTGTGTAATATTGGCAAATGTCTTAAACTGCTGAAGAGGTATATTTGATGTTTAAAAAAAAAATGCTATATATTAAAAAACATTGAATGGTTTGCTTGAATTGTAATGGTTTCCTGAAAAAAGCACACGGGTAAGAGAATGCAGCGTTTTTTTTCTGACAGATGATGCTACCATTTGGTTAACTGTAAACTTTGAATTATTGCAGGCATGTTACAGAAATGGCCTACTTTGGTGCCTACCCAGTAGAAATAGTTACATTTGCATCCTTTAAGCCATTTTAAACACTGTGCACATGTCCTTGAACTTAAAGTTGCTTATTAGATCACATTTAAAACAAAACCAAAAAAAGCTTTGATTTTTATTTTTCCCTAGTGTCAGTTCTTGGAAGCTAAGTGTTAAATTTGTGAAGTTTGACTAACTTATGTAAAGGGGAAGATGGCATAATTTGCCTTTTTGGTAAATGGTTGTGAAAATTTGATGGATTAAATGCAGATTTGTTGAAAAGCCAGTTTTTTTTTCCTTGAATATTTCGTCCTATAGCAAAATACATTTAACATTGTTATAGTTTATGAAATAGGGCTTAATTATAAATTCATTTCAATTTATAAACGATTAATCTACACTGTGCACTCAACTGCAAGAATGGAAAATACAAAATTTATATTTGGCATTGCTCACTTTAAAAATGAAAACCTGAGTTTTTACAGATGGTTATTCCAGTTTAATGGAATGTCTGGACTAACTAGGCAATGAGATTTTTATTCAGGACCAGTTTAGGACAAGAAAACTCTGCATATTTAAATGTTGCAAAAAACTACTTCAAACTTTAAGGCAGCAAAATGGCAACGCTGTCTGTTCTACTTGTTTTTTTTACATATGGTATATTTAGAATTGCCGATGGGTTATAACGGTTCCCAATTTTCACCTTTTAAATGAATGCTGACTATTGGACTTAAGATATTGCATTTAAGATATTGGTCCACAATGGTGACATAGCGGTATGAGTTTACATTTGTGGTTATTCTGTATATGCAGTGCATGTACATCAACTTTATGGTGATTGGTAGTGTTTCAGGCCTCGTGGGATAAAAACTTTAGTCTTTTCAGTAACTTAATAACTTTATACTGCTGGAAATATTTCCATCCTAAATTGCAAGGAAGGCAATCTGGTCGGTTTTGAGCTTTATGGACTGTTAGTCTGATAAGAATTATTAAGTGCTACGGATGTTACAACTGCACTGCAGGCAGTATATGGTGAGGGAGTTGATGTTCAAGGTTTTGAAAGGTAGATTTTCTTAAATTGTGCTTATAATTGCTGTGGAACTTATTTTGAAACTTGACACCATTGTAGCTGATATAAAGTTCAACATCAGATCATTAGACAGTACAAATCGGGACCATTGCACCACTATTTGGTAATAGGTGGTGAAACTTTGGCTCCAATATTTTGAACAGCAGTATGATTAGGGAAACAGTTCAAAATGAACACCTGCAATGTGTGGGTTATTTCAGCAGAAGACAGTTGCAACGAAGTATATTCTGATATGTGGTAAATGGCTTAGACAGTGACCAGGGTCTTCGAGCATAACTAAAATTCTTCCCATTCTACTACTACAGTTAGTGATGGGGCAGAATTATGCATTGTATTAGGATGTTTACAGTCCTTGACTTTGTAGACCAGTAATCTGGAAGAAACATTCATTGATACGCTTCTTCTTCAAGCACCTCTAATAATGACCCAGAATAAATTTCATGTTCCGAGTGGAAGCAGTTTCAAAAGCAAATTGGATTTGTTTCTTAAATTGCAAGCATCATGGAGTAAATCTATTGCAGTAGCTGTTTTGAAACAGACATACAAAGTTAACTGCCTGAAGATTACTCCAGCAATTTGTGTTCTATGCAGAATTCCAGCATTTGCAGTACTGAATGTCTCAAATTAATTTACTTCAGTGTTGTGTGTGAGTAATAATGGACAGTTTAAAAACAAAATCCACAACCCATTTCAAAGGTTTATACATTATGATTAACTCAAGGTCATGGGTGCACATTAGCAACCTTAGAGTATGTTCTCTTCATTTATTACCCACATCTCCCACTTCAGTTTCAGGAGGGTGTTGCATTAATATTTGATTATCCCATTCTTTCTTTAAATGAATAAAACCTATTACCTGTGATAAGGTTTATTTATGTACCGCATACATACAGTCTGTACAAAAGTGGTATATAGTATCTCAATCCAGTTTTGCATTGCAACAGCTCAATGTTACACTAACCAGAGGAAAGATAGACTTCCAGTTTAAAAATACCCTCCACCCAAAGCTGTAAAATTAAAAAAAAGACTGGACTAAAGATTTGTTAAGACTATCACAAGCAGACACATTACCATCAGCTAGCCAGAGTTAAGTTATTTGACATGGAAGAAAAACACATCTGACTGCTACAGATTAATATCTAGTACAGTATTGCTTTAGCTGCAGAACACAAGCTTATTTTTTATGCTACAAATGGTACTTGGCTGTTACAGTATTGTAGCAGATGCACTGCACATTTTTAATTCACAGAACATAATTTTTCTTTAGCTGAGCAAGATCCATTCTAAGGTCACTGCAAAATTTAAACCATACTGAAAATACTGTTATCCATGCATATAAAAATACTATTCTTGTACCACAATTTGGGTCAAATTTATATTACACTTCTCCCACCAATAACATCACTGCATATTGTTCCAAATCTCTACCACCCAAGGTAGAACATGTCTTATTGTAAGCTGATTACAAGGCCACATGACTTTCCAGATTTTGTACTTTAATTCCTATTTCAAGATCAGTTTTAAACTTTAGACTTTGAAAAATATTGTAATGTGTGACAGCCAGAAAGTCAAACAATTATCAAACTTAAACATTTTTTCTCTCCAGATTTAAGCCTGCGCAATTTTTTAAGCATGTAAAAATAAGATCCTTCTGCATACTTTAAACATAAATCAAGGAAATATTTCAATTAGACCAACACTGGTGTACATCTTGGTTTGGCATTGATCTGGTACTTTGGAATGTATTTATTGTTGGAAGGGGATCAATAAAGGATCAAATTAGCAACTATTTGTAATTGTGATTTTTAAGGGAAAAATGAAAATATGACATGTAGATTGCATGTTGCAGCAGCATCCTTGTAATCTGCAAAGACCTAACTTCTACCCAGCAGCTCACGTACAATGATTGTGCTAAAGGACTTATCTGCAGTATCTCTGCAATGTCTTTTTTTTTACAGTAGCTTACAGAGATACTTTATACTGACCATTGTCATCAATGTGCATGGGGAATTCTCAAGATGATATTAGTTCAAGTCTAAGTCATTTTGCAGAATCCATCTGAAGTGATGCTGATCTCCAACAAATTTCTAGTTCAGTACAATGCAGGGATCTTCTGCAAATGTCCGAGGAGTTACTTCAGAGTGAATGTTAACGAAGCAATGGTACTTTAGTACTAATGCTGGAGTGACTTGAAAAATAAATGTAAAAGGTTAGTGGATCATTACCTTACATCACAACAAAGTCAAGAAATTGATTTGTTTCAAGAGGAATATGGAAATATCTAATTGGCATGACAATCTTTACAACACAGCGTGATCTTCCAATATACATAGTCTTGCACTGATTTAAGCCATTCAGGTTAAAATTTGACAATATACCAGCCTAAGGAAAGAACTGGCAATTGGTCACAGATGCTGGGCACCATGTTATAGGAAAGATGTTATCAGGTAGATGCACAGAGTCTCTTGCCCAGAGTAGGTGAATCGAGGACATAGGTTTATGGTGAATGGGCAAAGATATAATAGGAATCTGAGGGGTAACCTTTTCACACAAAGGGTGGTGTGTGTATGGAACGAGCTGCCCGAGGAGGTAGTTGAGGTTGGGACTATCTTAATATTTAAGAAGCAGTTAGACAGGTGCATGGATAGGACCAAACGCTGGCAGGTGGGACGGGACTAGTGTAGCTGGGACATGTTGGGCCGAAGGGCCTGTTTCTACACTATCACTTGACTCTATGAATCTTTTCTACCATTTACTGATATCAGGACTACATGCCTCAAAGCCATATGTCAATCTTTTGACCCATATTAAACGGCCATGGTTAACAAATGTATTAATCTTCAGTCAAATATAGCAAAAGATTTAGAAACTGCAATCACCCAAATATCATGTTGCTGTTAAGGTAACACAATTTGATTCTGAAATGATAGACAATAAGATACGTCCATTGCGTGTAGACCAGGTAAGTAATAAATGGGGAGAAAAGGGTGGTGTGGGGGCAAACAATCTAAATGTGGTACACTTTAGGAATTCGTAAATACCACAGAAAAAATCCATGTTAAATTAATGACATGGAAGTACGTTTTTAAACATACAGCTTAACTCCTTGGGTATCAAGCAGAACGTGAAAGGTTTTATGAATTAATTGGGGTTTCGTGTAGAACTGCTTTGCTTTAATGTTAATTACTAATGTAACTCACATTTACCAAGCATATTTCAATATCATGCTTTTAAATGCTGGCAAGGACATTTTTACACCGAATAAATGTGTTTACTCAACAAATGGCTTAAATCATATTTTCTCATCCAAGTCTTAAATGGCCAACCACTGTTCCTGACACCGTCCTGGATCTGGTTTCTCCAACTTGAAGAAATGATCACTAAAATATTGTCTCCTTGCCAGAATACCTTGTCCAAATGAAATGTCATTAAAGTGAGTGGGAAATATACAAGCAATACAGGCTCTGGCTGCATACCCACCCCACTTGCACTCTGGAACCCTGGCTAAGGCTAAAATTCCAACCTAACAAGCAAGTTAGGAACCAAACCATCAGGATTTCCAAACAATTGAATCGTATGTTTTACTGTAATGTGAATGAAAATGGTCTGTACATGCAAGGCTGGTTAGACATGTTCAAGCAAGCTGTATAATCTGCATTTTAGCCATGGTTAAAAATAAATATCTGGAAACCAGATTAAACAAATTGTCCTCTCTGGAGTTGGGATTGGCAGGTTATTTTGATTTCACGGGCTAAAGTGTAAATACACACTCTTGTCAAATTGTGCACCTTGAGCAGGTGGGGATTTAACAAATTAATTCTACAGCAGAAGGAAACCTTTATTCTAATACCCAGCTCATGGCAAAGAAAATCAAAACAATAGGCAAGGAATGGGATCAAGCTGCCTGTGCTTTTATGGACATCTTGTCAGTATTTACAGGCTGTGTTCTGGAATTGCATTAGATTTTATTAATCTTTATGGTACACCATTTTTAATAGGTACTGCTTAATCAAGATTTCCAAGCCTCAAATTGCATCTTTCATGTCATTCAAATCCTCAAATTGTTGCACTTTGACATAAGCTTTCACTATGCTACTAAATCATTAACCATCTGTGTTACAGCAATGAGAAATTGGGGGGAAAAATGTTCATTCAGATACGATTCTCTAAATCATGTGAAACTATTATAATTATGGGTGGCACGGTGGTGCAGCAGTAGAGTTGCTGTCTTACAGCGAATGCAGCGCCGGAGACCCGGGTTCAATCCCCACTACTGTCTGTACGGAGTTTATACGTTCTCCTAGTGACCTGCGTGGGTTTCCTCCCACACACAAGACGTACAGATTTGTAGGTTATTTGGCTTGGTAAATGTAAAAATTGTCCCTAGTGTGTGTGTGTAGGATAGTGTTAATATACGGGGATCACTGGTCGGCACGGACCTCGTGGGCCTGATCCGCGCTGTATCTCTAAGCTAAAGGATCAAGTACCAAACTAACAGGATAAGTACATTAATACAGTTCCACTCTATCAGTAACTCATAACCTGAAATTTTATCCAAGTATCTTGAGGATTGTTTCTAAAACCTCTATTTTCAGGGAAATGTTCAGCAATGCTGTCTGAATTCTCGCCATCCCTGCTGCATTTGTGCATAGTTTGTGGTAAACTTTCTTCTGTGAAACTTTCTGTCCATATTCATACATTAGGGTTAGGGATGGCACGTGAATTAAACAAGAATTATTCAGAACAACACTCAATTATTTTCTATCCCGCTCTAATTGTTTTCGTACCAAGCAAATATTACGAAGCTGAAGAGCTTGCAAGCAAACGGCAAATTTAAAGTTCAAACTTAAATAACTAACCGGTCGGTTTGGGGGTGGGGTGGGTAGTGAACTGCCAGCTCCCGTTTATTACTAGAAGCAAGGTGATGGGCATCGTCCTTTCTACGTTGCTCCAGTGGGCTGCAACAGGGCAATTGCTGGCGGCCGCTGGCAAAGAGCTGCCGCTGCTTCTCGCTGCCACCCCCTCTCCGTCCCGGGCCTGTCCCACTGTGAGCTCTCAAGGTACCGATGGTCCTCAACTGCCTTGAATGTGTACTGTGCTGCCTGTGGACTCGGTGGGTTCCAGACTGGGTTCAAACATGTAACAAAGCGGTCATTGGGATTCGCAACCTCTGTCAACACTGTACAGGCAGGTCTGTGCATTGTCGGTGGTCCTGAACGGAATGGCTATCTCAGGACAACATTGCTGTGGGTCAGAGATTATATTACCTCAAAGCTGCTGTTGCCGGAATTTGGAGTTGGTCACCAGCCAGGTCATTTGCCAATGTTACATACCTTGCGTGCACCTGCCAAGAAATTGTGACCCCCCATGTTTTGACAGCGATTTCCGTGCCTGCTGGGAACTACAGGCCAGCGAACCTAACATCTGTGGTCGGAAAGTTACCAGAGTATGTTCTGTGGGATAGGATATGTATGCATTTTTATGGACAAGGGCGGATTAAAGATAGCACAGTTTTGTATGTGGGTGATTATCACAAATCTATGTTTTATGAAGATGTGACCAAAAATGTTGAGGTCAGAGCTGTTGTCATTGTGTACATGGATTTTAGTAAGGTATTTGACAAGGTTCCGTATGGTAGGCTGCTCTTGAAGGTTAGATGCATGGGATCTAAGGAGAAGTAGCTGAATGGATAGAAAATTGGATTTGGAAGGAAGCAGAGGCTTGGGTTATGGTGGAAGGTTGTTTTTCAGACTGGAGGCCTGGGACGTGGTGTGCTTCAAGTTTCTGTGCTGGGCCCATTGCCGTTTATCATTCATGGCAATGATTTGGATGAGAACATACAGGGCATTATTAGCACATTTGCAGATGACACCAAAGTGGGTGGTATTGTACAAAGTGAAGATGGTTGTCAAAAATTGCTGTAGGATCTTGATCGGTTGGGCAGGTGGGCTGATTGATGGAATTTAAGAGAAATGTGAAGTGTTGCATTTTGGGAAGTCTAACATGGACCTACACAGTGAATGGTAGGGCTCTGGATAGTGTTGTAGAGCAGAGGGATCTGGGAGTGTGGGTACATAGTTCCTTGAGAGTGCTGTCACAAGTAGATAGGATGGTCAAAAAGGCTTTCAGCACATTGGCCTTCATCCATCAAGAATATTGAGTATACAAGTTGGGAGGTCATATTGCAGTTGTATACGAGGTCGGTGTGGTCACATTTAGAGTATTGTTCAATATTGATCACCAATTTGTAGGAAAGATGGAAAGATGTCAAGCTGGAAAGAGTGCAGAGAAAATTTGCCAGGACTCGACTGAGTTATAGGGAGAGATTGAACAGGCAAGGACTTTATTCCTTGGAGTGCAGGAGGATGAAGGGCAATCTTATTGAGAGGTGTACAAAGTCATGAGAGGATTAGACTGAGTAAATGTACAGAATCTTTCGCTCAGGGTAGAGGGGATTGAGAACCAGTGGACATGGGTATGAGGTGAGGGAAAGATTTAATAGGAACCGGAGGGATAACTTTCTTACACAAAGGTTGGTGGATGTATGGAATAAGTGGCCAGAGGAAGTAGTTGAGGCAGGTACTATCACAACATTTCAGAAACATTTGGACAGGCACATGGATAGGTTTAGAGGGATATAAGTGAAAGAGACGTGTAGATGGGGCATGTTGTTTGGTGTTGGGCCAAAGGGCCTGTTTCTACGCTGAATGCCTAAGATGAAATATGTGGATAGCAAAGAAGGTTGTCTTTAAGGCCACCACAGGATACAGATGTGAAGTCGGGCAGGTGGAATGTAATCCAAATAATGTGAGGCGATTTCCTTTTGGGAAGTTAAAAACTGGTAGGACATAAGAGTAAATGGCAAGGCATAACAAATATTGATGAACAGAGATCTTGGTATTCAAGTTCACTGTTCTGTGTAAGTGACAACACAAGTAGATAGGGTGGGAAAGAGGCATTTGGCATGCTTGCCTTTAGGTTGAATCATAGTCATACTGCACCAAGCGTCCTTTTGTTCAGCTAAATCCTCTTGTTCCTGAAAATATTTAGCTCTGGTTTTTAACATTCATATTATTAAAGGCATTAATTTTCCCTTACCTCCTTAAATTGCTCTTTGTAGACATGGATCTGGTTGTCCGTTTGCTCGTAAGGCCTACGCCAGGAATGGCACATGGTTTAGAAGGCAGCTTGCAACTCTGTTTGCTAGACTGTAGTATTACCCTATGGTCACTTGCAATTAAAATGGGACACAAAAAGAAATAATTTAACAAAGTCAAGAAATAAAATATACAGATGCCCTCATTCCATGGCTTTATTTTATCAGAGATATTGCCTTAGTCCTAGCCATCTCTCCCTCATCATCTCTGCAATAAAAAAAAACTAGATGTTTTGCTTTCATTGATACTACCTGTCCTTTTGGGTATTTAAAAAAAAATTACATTCCCTTACAAATATATCTTGTGTCCAACAGTGAAATATCTACCAATACACAATTCATTTTTTGTCATGGAGCTTGTGATATTATAATTCATAGTACCAGTATTATAAAAAATAAGCTGATGTAATTTTTAATGTGTTACCACACCAAAAGACAAGCCTGCTTTATGTTTAAATCCATGGAGCAGGATTGATGGATGAGTGCTTGATTCAAGGAGTGATAAAGTGGAATAAGATACGATGCCACAGAAAATGCACCTTATATTCATGGCCCATTCTTCAACTCTACCTTATTTCTGTCCTATCACTAAATTCGATACTCTACTTATGCTCTGTTAAATATTCAAGTAACCAGTGGCTATCAGCAGGTCACTCATTTCCAAGATGGTGCTCAACCCAGGCGACTATTTGTGTGCTAGCCACAGAAGCAGATCTGCAATCACTCCACACTTTTAAATCTTTACTCCTACAGCAACATTTCTTACAATAGCTATGATAATGTTATTCCCTTATCATGCATCTATACATTGTAAATGGCTCAATTGTAATCAAGTATTGTCTTTCCACCGACTGGTTAGCACGCAACAAAAGCTTTTCACTACCTCGGTACACATGACAATAAACTGAACTGAAACTGACCTAGATCATGCTTGACACATTGCAGATCCACACCCTGCTTGGGTTTAGGTTGTAGCCACAGCTGCCCACGAAGCAGTGGGATGTATGAACTACAACCAGGCCTCAATTTATGGATCCCAAGACCCTGGATCAGCTTGGCTGTCAAAGCCTTCCTCACATTTAAAAACAGTACCAGTTATTAACACTAATTAAAGTATAATCCAATATTGTTTTTTCTATCCATGTCTCTAACTCCATTCAAATAAATGGGGTCACAATAGGTACAACTTAAACCTAAAGCATCTAGTCCTGCAGCTCAGCTTGCCTGAGCTCCAGTCCTGGACTTGGTGTTAAGGAATATGCTGCTCTGTGCAATGGTGTTAGCTGATGGTTCTTTCCACAATCCATAGCTGAATGGGAGCAATCCAGACCCTTGCTTCACCTCTGCAAATGCTATTATACTGCACTCAGCCTTTTGGGATTTATTACATTTTAATCTTCAATCCTAAGGATATATTTTGCCATCCTTAATTATTAAAGATGATTGAACTTTCATTAAATGTCATTATAAGACAGAACCATCTTAATGATATGAATTCTCAAATCACTTATTCTATCATAATTTAAGATTGCTAAATTCATCTTGTTATGTTAGTGTTTGGAGACTTGGGGCACACTTATCAAATTACACATTTAGACTAAATGCAAATCAGAATTACACAAAATCCTTGGTAGACTTAGAGATCCGGCAACAAAGACCATGACTCCATTCTTCATTGGTAAATCATAAACTATAAATGTAACTATAAACATGAACTTCCACCCAGAATCCAATCCATTGGACCACTTGGAGTCATACTTGAAAGCTGTTAATTGTGTCACAAAAAGCGCTCCAAAGAAAGAAAAGATAGACATTTACCTGAATGCCTGTGATGACGATCTTGTGTGCATTTTGTTCTCCTCCAATCTGCAGTAGATAATCTGACATTAATGTATTGAACAAGTGACCGATTCTAACATTATTTTATCAGCATGATAAAACCTTTACTTTTATATCACTGACTTAAAGGAATGTCACTGGACATAAAGGACAAGCAGTTAAATGTGGGTGTGCATAGTGTTAGATTTAAAAATAAAGTGAAACTACTTGAGGCTTTTGAAGATAAAACAAAAATCACTGTGTATATTTTTGTGGACTGACATCTGCAGTTCCTTGTCACCATTGTATATAATAGCTATAGATTCAATTATGTCAAAAGTGCAGTAGTTGAATGGCAAGTCAAATTTCACTACACCAATTGGTGTATGTGATAATAAATGTCCTTTGTTTATAGTTCGATACAATGTAGAAATGTTTGCTGTCCTTAAATTTAATTTATGAAGCTAATTTTATAATTGTGGAATTGGACAGCTATTAAATAACTCAATGCATTATCGAACCCTAACTTTTGGAGGCACTATAAATGTATAAACTATTAAACATTGTGCATCCACATTTGCATGATTTAAAAGTCAGCAGTTTAAAGTTCACTTAGAAATATAATGTAGTTGCAGAACGGTCTTGCTTCACAACTGGCATTACAGATAAAACCAGGAGCAACAAGTTAAAAAGTGAATTAGGCTTTTAAGTCCTTTGGATTAGAAAGATTTGGACATTTTCAATAAATTGCACAAATTGCACCTCAAGAATTATTCAAGTAAAATGTACTTATGGAGAGCAGCATAAAATGAACTAATTTTTACCTCAGCTTATGATTCAATAAAATGTTCTGACTAAAAAAGATCATGCATATCAACCGAACACCATCTATCTGCCTCAGAGCTAAAGAGAAACTAACCAGTACAAAATGCTACATTCATGCTAAACTCACAACAAAATTCTGCATTTAGGTTGTTCTTGACATAACAGATGAACAATAGAGGCCAGAGGAATGGTGTCATTTTCACTGATCCGGGACCAGAAACCTGAAGCGTATTCCTTGAGGAACTTGTAAGACATGGTTTTGTGAAGTCTTAAGAATTCATGTTTTGATATTAGTTTAGTTTGGAGATACAGTGTGGAAACAGGCCCTTCAGCCCACCAAGTCCATGCTGACCAATGATCACCCATAAATTACTTCTGTATTATCAGTGTTTGACATCCTACACAACAGGGGTAATTTACAGAAACCAATTTTTGTACAAACCTGCACATCTTTGGTATGTGGGAGGGAACCCACATGGACACAGGGAGAACGTACAAACTCCGCACAGATAGAACCCGTAGTCAGGATAGAGTTTGGGACTCTGGCGGTGTAAGGCAGCAACGCTAAAGCATACTAAATATAGTAGACACAAAATCCTGGAGTAACTCAGCGGGACAAGCAGCATCTCTGGAGAGAAGGAATGGGTCATATTTCGGGTTGAGACCCTTCTTCAGACTGATCTGTCTGATTTCAGTCTGAAGAAGGGTCTTGATCCGAAAAGTCAACCATTTCTTCTCTCCAGAAATGCTGCTTGTCCCACTGAGTTACTCCAGCAATTTGTGTCTACCTTCGATTTAAACCAGTTCTTTCCTACGCATACTAAATATAGATATTGTCCACATCCTGCAAGGTGCAGGCACCAGCTCAAACATGTTAATGAAAGCTAAATGTTTCAGAATGTGAGAAATATATGAGAATCGGAAATAAGGGGAAATACCTCTATGCATTACTGTCTCATCACACCAACGGAGTAAATGGAGAAGGTAAAGTAGCAAAAGTTAGTGGCTACATGAGAGGTAAACAAAAGACATGGCAAATAATAAGAACAATCGAAATGAGATAATGTGCTCCCAAAAGCACATTAAGCTGCATTTGCAAAATAAGGGCCTACATTTCTCATCATTCCCTGATGGATTATCCCAGATATTTTCTGTTGCATACATGATTCTAATGAGGGCCTTCAACCCAAAAATATTAATTCTGTTTCTCTGGTGGGGCCGGACCTGCTGAGTACTTTCAGGATTTTATTTTCATTTCAGATTTCCAGCATCTGCATTTTTTTTAATTTTCATCCCAAATACCTCATATGTTCCTCGTTCAAAGGTGAGAAACATTATTCAACAAACCGGAACGTTTAATTGATGGATACAAGACCAATTATTTGTGCAGAGCTTGTCACCCAGAACGCAGCAAAAAAAAAACCACACATTTAATAAACTAGGGGGGAGTTCACCGGTGGTATTCTCTACATTACCTTCCCAGCAAAGGGCATCTCAGGAAAGCAGAACACTGAAATTGACATATGATTAAACATATGGCAACAGGAAAGAGGGATTCTATATTATTGGACTGGGACACATGGGACTTAAGAAATTGCTGCTTCTAAAAGATATTACTGTAGTTCAAAATAGTTAAAGGGGAAAATATTTTTATCTGCAGCATGCATTTCTGTGGTGCCTCAAAATTAGGACTGTAAAAGTTAAAACGACCAGGATCAGTTAAGAAAGAATGGAGAAATGAGGATAATATTTAGTTGGGAATCTATTTAGGAAAGTGAGCCCTTGGTCAATAAAATTAAAGTAAGTTAATTACAATTGTGCAGAGAAAGCAACTGAATTGAACAGTAAAAGCTCAGGTAAAAAAAACAAACTATAGGAAGGGAATAGTGTTTGAACACAAAGGCAAAACTGCATGTATAGAGTAAGAAAAAAAAATAGGAATTTGGAAGGCATTTTATGGGACAATCCAAGTTTCACGTTAAGTAAATTAGCTGCAAGTGGCATAACTTTAGAACAAATACATGGTGATAAAAGAATGGAATGCACGATTGGATAAATGGGACTTAGATTTGGGAATATTGTCATGCAGGTAAGGAAGGGGTACGGAGTATGATTTGAGCTCAGCTTTATTAGACGAGTACGGATTCAATGCATACTTCCAATTGTGGAATTGAAGTCTGCATTCACTTGAAATGGATGAGCAAGAATGAAAATATTATTCTGGAAGATTTTAATTAACCTCTTAATTTATACTACGAGGGAACAAAATGTGGAATTGAATAATGAATAATTAATTTCCCCTCAAGCAATATATTAATAGATCTGCACCAACATGTGTTGCTGGAGCCATTCATGACTCGAAGTGCATGGAGTACAGATGAGCAATGACACAAGATTTTTGATCCACCTAGAAGATCAAAAAGTACAAAATTAATAGATTAGCCAAGATGTTAAGATGATGGGAAGTGAGACAAGGATGGAAACATTTACACATGAGAATGTTAAAGAGAAAACATTTACAAATACAAGGATAACAAATGTTCGGGTTTAAGGTAAAAGGGGTAACTACCAATTAATTAAAAAAAACATTAATGAGGCTATGAAATCAATTAAAACTGCGGAAGGCTTGAGTATATGAATAATTATTAATATAATTTGGTACAAAGGTAGATTATTTTCAATTCTCTTTTCTCCGCACTACGCCTGTCCCATGCTTTTCTCTTCCATTCTATTCTTGATTGATTGGTACAAAATGAATCTACTCCCTTTACCATTTTTTTAAGTTTAGTTTAGAGATACAGGGTGGAAATTGATCCTTTGGCCCCATGTGATCACCTCGTGATCATTGATACAATAGTTACATCCTACACATTAGGGACAATTTACAGAAGCCAATTAATCTACACACCTGCACATCTTTAGAATGTAGGACGAAACTGGAGCACCCAGAGAAAACCTATGTGCGAGTCGGCACCCGTGATCAGGATCAAACCCAGGTCTCAATAAACAATAGGTGCAGGAGTAGGCAATTCAGCCCTTCGAGCCAGGACCGCCATTCAATGTGATCATGGCTGATCATCTCCAATCAGTACCCCATTCCTGCCTTCTCCCCATATCCTCTGACTCCGCTATCATTAAGAGCCCCATCTAGCTCTCTCTTAAATGTATTCAGAGAACCGGCCTCCACGGCCCTCTGAGGCAGAGAATTCCACAGACTCACAACTCTCTGTGAGAAAAGGCGTTTCCTCGTCTCCGTTCTAAATGGCTCACCTCTTATTCTTAAACTGTGGCCCCTGGTTCTGGACTCCCCCAACATCGGTAACATGTTTCCTGCCTCTAGTGTGTCCAACCCCATAACAATCTTATATGTTTCAATAAGATTCCCTCTCATCCTTCTAAACCCCAGAGTGTACAAGCCCAGCCGCTCCATTCTCAGAATATGACAGTCCCGCCATCCTTAATTAACCTTGTAACCTTGTCTCTGGCATGGTAAGGCAGTATGCCACTGCACCTCTGTGCTGCCCTTCCATCTAACCTTCAAACACCTTTCTACATTTCTTACCATCTCGGCATTAATACAAACTAATTCAAATATCCTTTTGATTTCAAACTAAGTTTTTTAAATTGCTGCATAAATTTGACAATTCACATTACCTTCTTCAATCATCCCCAAATGAACACCTCAAGATCTCTGGAAGCCTGACATCACACTTTCCTTGACATTCATCTGCAGTACTCTGTGACACCACATTTCCTATCACACTCTTCATTGATCAGTTCTTAATTCAATTGGCCAGTTAATAAACCTTCCCATCTATTAACAGCAATTTAAGTAATTGAAATCCTAGCTCCCAACTTGAATGAATGAATGAATGAATAGCCTTTATTGTCATTCAGACCTTTCGGTCTGAACGAAATTTCGTTCAGTAATTCAGTAATACACAGAAGCTATTTAAACCATTTTGCCTGTGACATCACTTACTCAACCATTAAAATATTCAATCTTGCATTTGCATCCCAAAATGTAGTGACTCGTGTTCTAACTCAGTGTGGTCTACTATCTTACACTCTTATACTTAGTATGACTGTGCCAAATCTATAGCTATATGTCACAGAACTGTGTGCAAACAGAATTTCACTGTACTTAGGGACAAGTGACAATGAAGTTCCATTGAACAATTGAACCATTTGTAGCAACCTTCAATAATTTGACATTACACCTTGACCTGCATTCAGGTATTGAATGTATTGCTTATGGAGTATTGCATTCAATACTCCATTATTGTAGCAATCAGTCATATAGCGATGTGAAGTTTAATTGCACAACAACATTTCTAGTAGAAATCTCTTATATACGCCACAAAATTTCACTGCTTTTTCCATTGGATTCAAGGAAAGCCAAACCAAAATCTTAACAGCAAATGTTAACCTCTCAGTTTTATTATTTGCTTCTTTCGCAGAGAATTCTCCTGACTACTTTTGTTAGTCTTTGTCTACATCCGCTATGAAACCAGAATTTTACTCTAACATTCCTCTTTAGTGGTGGGCAAATTATTGGAAAAGATACTTAGAGATAATATATATAAGTATCTGGATAAAGAGGGTCTAATTAGGAACAGTCAACATGGATTTATGCCTGGAAGGTCATGTTTGACTAATCTTCTTGAATTTTTTGAAGAGGTTACTAGGGAAATTGATGAGGGTAAAGCAGTGGATGTTGTCTATATGGACTTCAGTAAGGCCTTTGACAAGGTTCCTCATGGAAGGTTGGTTAAGAAGGTTCAACTGTTGGGTATAAATGCAGGAATAGCAAGATGGATTCAACAGTGGCTGAATGGGAGAAGCCAGAGGGTAATGGTGGATGGCTGTTTGTCGGGTTGGAGGCAGGTAACTAGTGGGGTGCCTCAGGGATCTGTGTTGGGTCCTTTGTTGTTTGTCATGTACATCAATGATCTGGATGAAGGGGTGGTAAATTGGATTAGTAAGTACGCAGATGATACCAAGATAGGGGGTGTTGTGGATAATGAAGAGGCTTTCCAAAGTCTACAGAGTGATTTAGGCCAGTTGGAAAAATGGGCTGAAAGATGGCAGATGGAGTTTAATGCTGATAAATGTGAGGTGCTACACCTTGGCAGGACAAATCAAAATAGGACGTACATGGTAAACGGTAGGGAATTGAAGAATACAGTTGAACAGAGGGTTCTGGGAATAACCGTGCATAGTTCCTTGAAGGTGGAATCTCATATAGATAGGGTGGTAAAGGAAGCTTTTGGTATGCTAGCCTTTATAAATCAGAGCATTGAGTATAGAAGCTGGGATGTAATGTTAAAATTGTACAAGGCATTGGTGAGACCAAATCTGGAGTATGGTGTACAATTTTGGTCGCCCAATTATAGGAAGGATGTCAACAAAATAGAGAGGGTACAGAGGAGATTTACTAGAATGTTGCCTGGGTTTCAACAGCTAAGTTACAGAGATAGGTTGAATAAGTTAGGTCTTTATTCTCTGGAGCGCAGAAGGTTAAGGGGGGACTTGATAGAGGTCTTTAAAATGATGAGAGGGATAGACAGAGTTGATGTGGACAAGCTTTTCCCTATGAGAATAGGGAAGATTCAAACAAGAGGACATGACTTTAGAATTAAGGGACAGAGGTTTAGGGGTAACATGAGGGGGAACTTCTTTACTCAGAGAGTGGTAGCGGTGTGGAATGAGCTTCCAGTGGAAGTGGTGGCGGCAGGTTCGTTGGTATCATTTAAAAATAAATTGGATAGGCATATGGATGAGGAGGGTTATGGTATGAGTGCAGGCAGGTGGGACTAAGGGAAAAAAGTTGTTCGGCATGGACTTGAAGGGCCAAGATGGCCTGTTTCCGTGCTGTAATTGTTATATGGTTATATGGTTTAGTAGTCAGCATGTAATCCTGAAATCTGTTAGATGGTACATCACATTTGATTCTTGATTGTTCCATTATTCTATGTCCGCTCTTCTGGGTGAGATGCTATCTACATTTTGTTACTGTACTGTACACTGCACAATCACAATAAAGATTGAATCCGAATCTGAATCTTCACACACATCAGGAAAGAAATTAAAAGGTAAAGTACAAATACAATGATTTAAAGTAGACGGGTGACTTTGAATTTACAAGCTGATTATCAAAAATGGTGCACATATTTAGTTGTTCACTTTTGTATTTACTAAGAATATTTGGCAGAAATTACATTTTATAGTTGACCTCGAGGAACTATATTTTGCTGGATTAAATAAGAATCCTAAGATTGAGGGAGAAAGTTGCAGAGATCCTCACAAATGTAATTCAAAGATTAAATGGGGAGAAAACTGAACGCTGAGGCAGGTGATCTATAAGCCTTACTTAAGCATTATTATACTCTTGAATATATATTTTTTAATGGTTATACAAGGAAAACAAAATTGCAGGCTTGCGAACATTGATCAACAAGAAGATTGTAGTCACACAATACTTGAACTGACGGACAAGCATATTGCGATACATGTATTAAAATAATTACGCCAAATGAACAAGGTTACATTTTGTCCAGTAGGTACAACAGAGTGCAAAGAAAATAGATTAGATAATGCAGTGAATTTTCAGCTCAAACATTCACAGTGCACTCAGAAAGTATTCAGACCCCTTCACTTTTTCCCCATTTTGTTACGTTACAGCCTTATTCTAAAATGGTTGCATTCATTTTCTATCATCAATCTACACTCAATACCCCATAATAAAAAAGCAAAACCAGATGTTTAGTAATTTTTGCAAAATAATTAAAAATAAATAACTGAAATATCACATTTACATAAGTATTCAGAACCTTTACTCAGTACTTTGTTGAGGCATCTTTGGCAGCGATTACAGTCTTGAGTCTTCTTGGGTATGATGCTACAAGCTTGGCACACCTGTATTTGGGTAATTTCTACCATTCTTCTCTGCAGATCCTCTCAAGCTCTGCAAGCGTCAATGCACAGAAAATTTCAGGTCCCTCCAGAGATGTTCAATCAGGTTCAAATCCGGGCTCTGGCTGGGCCAATCATGGACATTCACAGACTGTCACAAAGCCACTCCTGCGTTGTCTTGGCCGTGTGCTTTGGGTCGTGTCCTGTTGGAAGGTGAACCTCCACCCCAGTCTGAGGTCCAGAATGCTCTGGAGCAGGTTTTCATCAAGGATCTCCCTGAACTTAGCTCCGTTCATCTTTCCCTCGATCCTCACTAGTCTTCCAGTTCCTGCTGCTGAAAAACATTCCCACAGCTTGATGCTGTCACCACCATGCTTCACCGTAGGTATGGTATTGGCCAGATGATGAGCGGTGCCTGGTTTCCTCCAAACGTGACGCTTGTTTTCAGGCCAAAGAGTTCATCAGACCAGAGAACCTTGTTTCTCATGGTCTGAGAGTCCTTTGGCAAACTCCAAGCGGGCTGTCATATGCCTTTTACTGAGGAGTGGCTTCCGGCTGGCCACTCTACCATAAAGGCCTGATTGGTGGAGTGCTGCAGATATAGATGTCCTTCTGGAAGGTTCTCCCATGTCCACAGTGGAACTCTGGAGCTCTGTCAGAGTGGCCATCAGGTTCTTGGTCACCTCCCTGACCAAGGCCCTTCTCCCCCGATTGTTCAGTTTGGCCAGGTGGCCAGCTCTATGAAGAGTCCTGGTGGTTCCAAAGTTCTTCTATTTAAGAATGACGGAGGCCACTGTGCTCTTAGGAACCTGCAATGCTGCAGAAATTCTTTTTTATACCCTTCTCCAGATCTGTGTCTCGACACAATCATGTCTCGGAGGTCTACGGCCAATTATTTCGTCTTCATGGCTTGGTTTTTGCTCTGACATGCAATGTCAACTGTGGGACCTTATATAGACAGGTGTGTCCAATCAATTTACCACTGGTGGACTCCAATCAAGTTGTAGAAACATCTCATGGATAACTAATGGAAACAGGATGCATAGAAACATAGAAATTAGGTGCAGGAATAGTCCATTCGGCCCTTCGAGCCTGCACCGCCATTCAATATGATCATGGCTGATCATCCAACTCAGTATCCCGTACCTCCTTTCTCTCCATACCCTCTGATCCCCTTAGCCACAAGGGCCACATCTAACTCCCTCTTAAATATAGCCAATGAACTGGCCTCAACTACCCTCTGAGGCAGAGAGTTCCAGAGACCCACCACTCTGAGTGAAAAAAGTCCTTCTCATCTCGGTCTTAAAGGATTCCCCCCTTATCCTTGAGCTGTGACCCCTTGTCCTGGACTTCCCCAACATCGGGAACAATCTTCCTGCATCTAGCCTGTCCAACCCCTTAAGAATTTTGTAAGTTTCTATAAGATCCCCTCTCAATCTCCTAAATTTTAGAGAGTATAAACCGAGTCTATCCAGTTTTTCTTCATAAGACAGTCCTGACATCCCATGAATCAGTCTGGTGAACTTCTCTGCACTCCCTCTATGGCAATAATGTTCTTCCTCAGATTTGGCCTAAATATTGCACCTAAGCTCAATTTTGAATGTCATAGCAAACTTATGTAAATGTGATATTTCACTATTTCTTTTTAATTACTTTGCAAAAATTTCTAAACACCTGTTTTCGCTTTTTCATTCTGGTGTATTGTGTGTAGATTGATGAATTTTTAAAAAATTACTCAATTTTAAAATAAGGCTTTTTCCACATAACAAAATGTGGAAAAAGTGAACGGGTCGAAATATTTTCTGAATGCACTGTAGGTAATGTACTCAATTGCCATTACAGTTGCTGGCGAAAGTGCACATAACTATTTCATAAAATTCAGTTTTGTTTTACAAAAGATACTAGACTAGAAATTATTCTGCCCATAAACACACACCAAAAGCGGCACTGCATGAAGAAGGCACAGCAGTTTTTTCCCTGCAGCCCTTTCTTTGTCGAAATGCAGTCCTCTGGAGTGAATTCAAACAAGGAGCACTTTGTCAACCATATCACTGCACAGGCTCACCCCACATTCCTCGCAGATCAGAGATGTATAACCAGTTCCCATGTTAATTGATATGTGGATTGCAGCTATTGAAAGAACCCGTCAAGGGTACTGCGGGTTAAATTATTTTGCTTTCTATTGAACTTTATGGAGTCACAGAGCTCAAAGATCAAGAGTGCATCTTAGTTTGTATTCCTTGAAGATTAGAAAAACAACATGAACTGATAGGCACTGCTCAAGCAGAAAAAGATTAGGTCCCTTTTTCATGACACAAAAGAATCAGTGCTGTCTTTAATTCAAAAGCTAGCTGCAAATTCAGATGTAGGTCATAACTTTTGATGTACAAATTGATTTGGTGGCTAAGCCATTCCCAAGGGAGAGTGGTCTAGCAATAGGCGAGTGACTGAATTTATGACAGAAAATGATAGACCTGTAACATCAGTCTTAAAAACAATATCGGCTTCTAGATGTATTGAAGAGTTAACAACTGTGGCTCCCTGCAAATCCTCTGGTGATGGGGTCTGTGAGCCCTTCTTCCCCTCCCCTCAAGGGATATGGGGAAAAAGCAGGAACAGGGTACTGATTTTCGATGATCATATTGAATGACGGTGCTGGCTCGAGAGGTGAATAGCCTACTCCTGCACCTATTTCGTTCTACATTTCTTCCTTTAGCAGATCCGGCCAGCCCACGACCTCTCTCCAGCTACAACTGCTGCAATGGAACCAGACAAAGTGCAACATACAACTGATCATAAGGTCATAAGTGATCTGCATGGGGTAACGCCAGCAACGGCTGCCTCGCCAACAGTCTGTATGTCGCGTCCTTCTTTGATGTTCGTTTGTATGTGTTAAAGGCATGTTTTTAGTGTTCTTTAGCTTGTTTTATGCTGGGGGTAGTTGGGGGAAACTTTTTCAAATCTCTTACCTCAACGGAGATTCAATTTTTTTCCCGTATGGTATCTCTGTCCGCACTGCGGCCTAACATCGAGTCGGTGGCCTTTGCTGGAGACTGACTGAGAGCTCCAATGTCGGAGGTTGACTTTGGGGCTCCAATGGCGGGAGCATGCGGACTTTAACATCATGGAGTTCGCGGTTTCTGGTTAGAGACCGACTTCGGGAACTTCAAGCCGCAGGAGCTTTTGAATTAATCTCTCCACGCGGGAGTTTCGATCGCCCCAACTGCGGATGGTTCTACTGCCCCGACCACGGGAAAATAAAAGAGGAAGATTAGACTTTATTGGCTTCCATCACAGTGAGGAACGTGGGGAATCCGCTGTGGTACATGTTTATGGTAACTTTTATGTAGTTGTGTGTCTTGTTGCTTTATTTTAGTATGGCTGTATGATAATTTGAATTTCACTGTACCTTAATTGGTACGTGACAATAAACTGACCTTGAAACCTTAAAGTGGTACGAGTAGAATTAGACCATTCGGCCCATCAAGTCTATTCCGCCATTCAGCCTTGGCTGATCTACCCCTCCTAACCCCATTCTCCTCCCCATAACCTCTGACACCCGTACTAATCAAGAATCTATCTCTGCCTTAGATATATCCACAGACTTTGTCTCCACAGCCATCTGCGGCAAATAATTCCACAGATTCTCCAGCCTCTGACTCTCGTATCCTCCCTAAAATAACTTTCTTTAATTCTGAGGCTTTGCCCTATAGTCCTCGACCCTCCCACTAGTGTAAACATCCTCTCCACATCCACTCTATCCAAGCCTTTCACTATTCTGTACGTTTCAATGAGGTCCCCCCTCATTCTTCTAAACTCCAGTGAATATAGGCCTAATGCCGTCAAACGCTCATCATATAATCTTCCATCTCATACACTTAATTCAAGCACCCACACAGATTGTAAGTGGATAAATGGCTGAGCTCAGCAAAAATAGATTCTGCAGCTTACGTTCCATTTCTGTGAGGCTTGGCAGCTTCAAACTCAGGAACAGACAGCTCCGCACTGAATGACAACGCTTAATTACCTCTTTAAATAGTACAACTGCTGTGAACAGTCGATTCTCTTGTGATGTTGGTTAAACAGATAAATACCACACAATCCAAAAGAATAACACTAGGAATGTGGGAAATAAAAAATGCTGGAAATACTAAACATTATCTGTGGAGAGAGAAAAATGGAATCAGCATTTTTAAGTTCATAAATGATAGGAGCAGAATTACGCCATTTGGCCCATCAAGTCTACTCTGCCATTCAATCATGACTGATCTATCTTTCCCTCTCAACCCCATTCTCCTGCCTTCTCCCCATAACCCTTGACATCCATCCTAAAGTCAGTGACCTTTCATCACAAGAGTAACACATGTAACACCAACTCCGTTTCTTTCTCCACAGACATAAACTGACCTGCCAAGCATCTCCAGTATTTTCTGGTTGTACTAAAGGGATCACTAGAATTTAGAAGGATGAGTGGAGATCTTATAGAAACATATAAAGGATTGGACAGGCTAGATGTAGGAAAAATAGTCCCGTCGTTTGGGGAGTCCAGAACCAGGGGTCATAGTTTAAGAATAAGGGGTAGGCCATTTAGGTCTTCTAAACTTCACCCAAAAACTTCTTCACCCAAAGTTGTGAATCTGTGGAATTCTCTGCCACAAAAGGCAATTCACTGGATGTTTTCAAGGGAGAGTCAGATTTAGCTCTTAGGAGTAAAGGAATCAAGGGATATTGGGGACAAGCAGGAACGGGGTACTGATTTTAGATGATCAGCCATGATCATATTGAAGTCATGATCGAAGGGCCAAATGGCCTACTCCTGCATCTATTTTTCTATTTTTCCATGATACATTTTCAACAAAGGAGGTACAAAATGATCACTGCAAGAGAATGGATGTCATATAATGCATTCTGTCCTGCACATTGGTGTATAATGGGGCAGGAGTGTGGAGCTCAACTTTGTATCCAGTATGAAGGTTTTACTGCATGTGATGCACTTACTAATAGATTTTTAAAAATCATCCCTGCGACAGGTAAAAATGTTGAACGACAACAATATTTCTCCATGACTATATTTTCTTGGAAGACTTAAATGTGACGATTGTACATGTTCTATGCTTTTTTTAAAACAGGCAAAAAATATAATTCTATCATAAGGAGTGGCATAGTTGTAATTTCAGGTAATACATTCTCTGACTACATTTACCTACGTAACTCTTGAATTATAATCACAATTTATTTCCACATTTCTGTTTCTCAAATTGTAGTCCTTAGAAAGAACATATTCTTTAAAAAAAACAGCCACACCAACCGATTTTTTTTTTAGGTTGAGGTACCTATTTCTTTTCTTGATAAGGTGCCTCATTCCAATTATAAAACCTAAAAGAGAACAGTAATAAAGGAGACTTATACAAAACCTGATCTTCCCATCTTGAGCCAACAAGCAACATATGCTGTTTGACATGCAGCCAATGATTAATTACAAATTAAAAAATCTGGGTTAGACTTACATACCAAAGATCTGCCAGTACAGTAACAATTAATGCAATTGCTTTCACTGGCCATAAATGACCACTGCTCCATTTGAAACTTTGTGCAATTTATGTAATTACTCTGCTTCAATGTGCATTTAAAGAATGAGTTCGCACAGGAAGTCAACCATTACAATGGAACATTTGCGGAGAGAAAATAAATGTACAGTAATTGATGGAATTAAGTTAATGATAGTCAGTAATGGGCACTAAATACATATACATGCGCACACGTTACTTACAAACAACAAGGCAAAGGCTTAATTTAACCAGTGAATGTAGGTTGGATTAAAGAGAATCTAATAACTATAAAACATAATAAAGCAAATTACACGGTCACAGAATTTAAAAAAACAGTGGTGATAGTTGTTAGCATGCAATGAAATAAATTTGGAAAATGCAATGTATTATCCAGTGATTATTCTTTATATTCTTTTTGCTTAAAAAAATAAATGGAAGTGGCACACTTACAGTGCTACCTGCCTGGGTCCTGAAGGTTACTAGTTTCCTAACCCATCTAGACAGATTAGCAGGATGGGAGAAGGGTAGGCACAAACCATCCACCAGATGACAATGCTACACATTGTAGATACCAGCATAGCTAGGAGCCATCTAGAAGGGAAAAAAGATGAATAAAAAATGCAAATGGAAGAGCAGAAAATTTAAGCTAAAATGCCAGAGGCAAAATAACTGCAGTAAAGCTATTATTTCTGAAACAAAAATGCAAGCAAGTGCAAAGCAAAATGTGGAAAGTAATTTCTGCAAGAAAATGTACAGTACATTTGAAAATCATGAATTGACAACCTAAGCTTCCACTACAAAGCAGGAACCAGTATTCTGTGGGTCATGTGGGGATAAGCTAAATACCTTCCTCTCATAGTACAGCTACAGTGCCTTCCATAATGTTTGGGACAAAGACCCATCATTTATTTATTTGCCTTCATACTCCACAATTTTAGATTTGTAATAGAAAAAAAATCACATGTGGGTAAAGTGCACATTGACAGATTTTAATAAAGGCCATTTTTATACATTTTGGTTTCACCGTGTAGAAATTACAGCAGTTCCCCCATTTCAGGGCACCATAATGTTTGGGACACAGCAATGTCATGTAAATGAAAATAGTCATGTTTAGTATTTTGTTGCATATCCTTTGTATGCAATGACTGCTTGAAGTCTGTGATTCATGGACATCACCAGTTGCTGGGTGTCTTCTCTGGTGAAGCTCTGCAAGGCCTGTATTGCAGCCATCTTTAGCTAATGCTTGTTTTGGGGGCTAGTCCCCTTCAGTTTTCTATTCAGCATATAAAAGGCCTGCTCAATTGGGTTCAGAATGGATGATTGACTCGGCCACGCAAGAATTAACTATTTTTTTAAACTTTGAAAAACTCCTTTGTTACTTTGGTTGGGATAATTGTCTTCCTGTAGAAAGAACTGCCGGCCAATGAATTTTGAGGCATTTGTTTGAACTTGAGCAGATAGGATGTGTCTAGACACTTCAAAATTCATTATGCGACTACCATCAGCAGTTGTATCATCAATGAAGATCAGTGAGCCAGCACCTTCAGCAGCCATACATGCCCAGGCATATAAAACCCCCACCACCGTGTTTCGCAGATTAGGTGGTATGCTTTGGATCTTGGGAAGTTCCGTCTCTCCTCCATACTTTGTTCTTGCCATCACTGTGATACAAGTTAATCTTCGTCTCATCTGTTCACAAGTCCTTTTTTCCAGAACTGTGGTTGTTCTTTTAAGTAGTACTTGGCAAACTGCAACCTGTAGCAACCTGCAACAATGACAATTAAAATTGAATCTGAATCTGAATCTGTAGTGTAGCCTCTGTATTTCTGTTCATGAAGTCTTCTGCGGACAGTGGTCAATGACAAATCCACACCCGACTCCTGAAGAGTGTTTCTGATCTGTCAGACAGGTATTGGGGATTTTTCTTTATTATAGAGATTCTTATGTCATCAGCTGTGGAGGTCTTCCTTGGCCTGCCAGTCCCTTTGTGATTAGTAAGCTCACCAGTGCTCTCTTTCTCCTTAATGATGTTCCAAACAGTTGATTTTGGTAAGCCTAATGTTCGGCAGACAATAGGCAATAGACAATAGGTGCAGGAGTAGGCCATTTGGCCATTCGAGCCAGCACCGCCGCTCAATGTGATCATGGCTGATCATCCCCAGTCAGTACCCCGTTCCTGCCTTTTCCCCATATCTCCTGACTCCGCTATTTTTAAGAGCCCTATCTAGCTCTCTCTTGAAAGCTGATGTCTCCAACAGTTTTATTCTTTATTCTTGTTTATTCAGTCTCATAATGGCTTCTTTGACTTTCATTGACACAACTTTGGTCCTTATGTTGATAGACAGCAATAAAAGTTTCCAAAGGTGATGGAACAACTCAAGAAAAGACTAGGTGCTAAAAGCTCTCTTACACCTGCATTAAGGAGGCATTTAAACACACCCGAGCAACTACAAGTGCCTGTGAAGCCATGTGTCCCAAACATTCTGGTGCCCTGAAATAGGGGTGTGTGTATAAACACAATTGTAATTTCTACATGGTGAAACCAAAATGTATAAAAATACCCTTTAATAAAGTCCGACAATGAACTTCAACCGCATGTGATTTTTTCTATTGAAAATCTCAAGTTGTGGAGTACAGAAGCAAATATATAAAATGATGGATCTTTGTCCCAAACATTATGGAGGGCACTGTAGGTCTTTAGAAAAAACACAACCTTTGTGTGCTTCAAATAACCTCCCAAGTTGTTAATAGTAGAAGTACTGTTTTGAATTGCTTATCTAGTTCTTAGTTTGGAGAAAACAGATTTAAGGTGAACCCTTCAAACACTGGGCCCAAGTACTGAGCAACAACAATTAAATGCACCTGAATAGGAAAGTGTCCGCTTGATATTTGGGAAAGAAGCCGATCAAATATCTGGAAGCGTCATGGCCACATTTTGCACAAGCTAGTGATCAAAACCACCCAACCCTTGTGTAGCTATTTGGGGCCAGCTGATGACAAGAAACCTGAGAAGGCAAGGTAATGAAGCCGAGGGCAAGGTAACCAAGGTAATTCAATCGCACCTCTGTGCAAAACTCATTAGGTTTACACAGAAAGGTGCGACAACACACAGCACAAAAATGCAGGGCATGCGAGGAATTTTCAGGGCTCCTTAGTACACAATAGTGATGAAGCAGCCTACCTGAAAATGTTGGAAGAGGGTCAAACGGGACATATCATGACATTCCAGGAATAGGGATCCATGTAAGAATTACTTCTGCTTCTACAATGAGTGGAGCATATAGGAGGCGAGAAAATAAATTTACCAGATGCCTGTCCTATTGCCTGCAGAAGACAGTATAAAGGTCTATTATTGTAACTGTGGTAAGTCACTGCACAGGACCTGATATTGCCGTTGTGCAAAAGGTGGAGCAAGGTTGAAGAAAGGCAAGGAAAGGAAATTCACAAGTGAAAGGATTGTGGTAAGCTGGGTCATTCAAAATAATTTATTGTAGTAACAGCAATAAAGTGGCAATAAATCTGAATATAGTGAAAGTGTGGATAATCTCATTCATGACACCTGGCGTTATCAAAATTTAATACGCCAACCATTACAGAAATGATATTTAACTGTTACTGAACCTATTGCTGGTATAAAATAAATTTGGATTCATTTTCTGTTGAGCATGCGAGAACCTTCACTTGGCCATGTCTTGCGAGATAATCCATGTTTAATAAGTATTTGCAGTGTTCAATATCAGTCATTATTCACAACAGAAATATATTACCCCTTAGAGATTTACGTATCCAGTTGTAAAGCAGTTTATTTTTCAGTATGCACACATTTTTAAAACATTTGGTGAGTTATATTTTTAATCAAGATTTTAGCAGATTTAAATGGTATGATTGGCCTTCATTGCGAGAGGATACGAGTTTAGGAACAAGGAGGTCCTACAGCATGTTGTAGGATCTCCTGGGGGGCCCTGGTGAGACAGCACCTGGGGTATTGTCTGCAAATTTGGTCTCCTAATTTGAGGAAAAACATTATTGCCATTGAGGGAGTGCAGCATAGGTTCACTAGGTTAATTCCCGAGATGGCGGGACTGACGTATGATGAAAGAATGGGTTGACTTGGCTAGTATTCATTGGAATTTTGAAGGATGAGAGGGATCTTATATAAACATACTAGACTAAGTGGGATCCATTGGTTCCCATGTTCACATGGGAGGGCTGGTCCCCCAACGCAATATTCCATCTCTCCACCAATTACAATATTGGTGGCCAGTGGGGAGGGGGCTTTCTGGAGTGCTAGTATGAGTGTTGTAGGCTGAAGGGACTGGTTTACAGAGGGCTAGTATGGACATTGTGGGCCAAATGGATTCTTGGGCTGGCAACGCAGTCACTCAAGCCTGATGTGCTGGCAGCTCATTCACTCACGGCTGGTGGGCTGGCAGTTGACTCCATTTCAAGCCGGGTGCAAGGCCACCAAATTCAAGTGCAGATTCCCACCACTTCAAGCAGAGTGCAAGGCCACCAAATTCAAGTGCATTTTCTCACCACTTCAAGCAGGGTGCAAGGCCACCAAATTCAAGTGAAGGTAGACAAAAGTGCTGGAAAAACTCAACAGGTGCAGCAACATCTATGGAGCAAACGAAATAGGCAACGTTTCGGGCCAAAACTCTTCTTCAGACGCAAGATGAAGGAGTTCAGCCCAACTCGTATCCTCTTCCAATGAAGGCCAATCATACCATTTAAATCTGGTAAAATCTTGATTAAAAATATAACTCACCAAATGTTTTAAAAATGTGTGCATACTGAAAAATTGGCTATATTTAAGAGGGGATTAGATGTGGCCCTTGTGGCTAAAGGGATCAGGGGGTATGGAGAGAAGGCAGGTACACGATACTTAGTTGCATGATCAGCTATGATCATATTGAATGGCGGTGCAGGCTCGAAGGGCCGAATGGCCTACTCCTGCACCTATTTTCTATGTTTCTATGAAACATTGTCTATTTCCTTCGCTCCATAGATGCTGCTGCACCCGCTGAATTTCTCCAGCACTTTTGTCTACCTTCAATTTTCCAACATTTGCAGTTCCTTCTTAAACAAATTCAAGTGCAGTTTCTCACCACTTCAAGCAGGGTGCAAGGCCACCGAATTCAAGTGCAGTTTCACACCATTTCAAGCAGGGTGCAAGGCCACCAAATTCAAATGTGGTTTCATACCACTTCAAGCATTGTGCAAGGCCACCAAATTCAAGTGCCGTTTCACACCACTTCAAGCTGGGTGCAAGGCCACAGAATTCAAGTGTAGTTTCACACCACTTCAAGCAGGGTGCAAGGCCAACAAATTCAAATGTGGTTTCATACCACTTCAAGCAGGGTGTAAGGCCACCAAATTCAAATGCAGTTTCTTACCAATTCATGCAGGGTGCAAGGCCACCAAAGACAGAGAGTCGTGACCTCTCCCTCCCCCATCTTGCAGAGACTGAGCCACGCCCACACTTCTGGGTTTTATAACTCATCCCCCTCCCACTGGAAGGCGTATGGCCTTCATGGTGTGATTGTCAGGAGAGAGAATCTCAACATTTTTAAAACATTAATAAGTCTTTTATTTTTCATAGATGTGAAAAATCCTCTGGCCCTGACAGCTCGAGGGGGACTCTGAGTAAGGTGGCCAAAAATTACGGCCATAAACGGTAGCGTTTTCTCTAAAATCAATATACAGTGCAAACACGAAGTGGTCAAGTTTAGACTTATAATTATATAGATAACTACATTAAGTGGGATCCGTTGGGTCCCATGTTCACACGGGAAGGCTGGTCCCCCAACGCAATATTCCACCTCTCCACCAATTCCAAGATTGCTGGCCAGTGGGGGGGGGGGGGGAAGAGAGACTTTCTGAAGCATTGGTATGGGCGTTGTGGGCTGAAGGGACTGGTTTCCTGCGGGCTAGTATGGACATTGTGGGCCAAGTGGATTCTTGGGCTGGAAAGCTCAGTCACTGTGGCCTGGCAGCTCAGTAACTCAGGCCTGGCAGGCTGGCAGCTCAGAAACTGCCATAAATTCTGCGAAAACAGGTGAGAGACTGTGAGAGAGAAGGGGGAGATGGTGGACAATCAATTTTTAGACATTTTCATCTTTTTTTACAGTTGCAAAAGGCACACAGTTGCAATAGGCACAATTTAAAAACATAAAGGGCACTCACAGGTCAGTATTCTCAGTGTTCTGTAGATTTCCAGCTCAGACTGGGAGTCGTGATCCTCTCCCTGCCCCAATTTGCAGAGACTGAACCACGCCCACACTTCTGGGTTTTATAGCCCCTCCCCCTCGAAGGGGCGTGGCCGTCATGCATGATTGACAGGAGAGATAATCTCAACATTTAAAAAACATTAATAAGTCTTTTATTTTTCATCAATGGGAAAAATCCTCTGGCCCTGACAGCTGGAGGGGGACTGAGTAAGGTGGCCAAAAATCACAGCCGTAAGTGGTCGAGTCTTTTCTAAAATCAATATACAGTGCAAACAGGAAGTGGTCAAGTTTAGACTTTTAATTATATAGATAAAATTCTTAGAGGATTGGACAGGGTAGATGCAGCAAAAATGTTCCCGATGTTGGGGGAGTCCAGAACCAGGGGTCACAGTTTAAGAATAAGGGGTAGGCCATTTAGGACTGAGATGAGGAAAAACCTTTTCACCCAGAGAGTTGTGAATCTGTGGAATTCCCTGCTCCAGAAGGCAGTGGAGGCCAATTCACTGGATGTTTTCAAGAGAGTTAGATTTAACTCTTAGGGCTATTGGAATCAAGAGATATGGGGGGGGGGAGAAACCAGAACGGGGTACTGATTTTGGATGATCAGCCATGATCATATTGAATGGCGGTGCTGGCTCGAAGGGCTGAATGGCACACTCCTGCACCTATTTTCTATGTTTCTATGATTGTTTTGTGGGCTCATGATTCCTGAAATTCTTTAAGAGTGGGAAAATGTGTCAGTATCTACAGTTCAAACTTTAAATTTTAGGTCAAAATTCCATCTAAGACTGGGTGTACAGAGAAAATCTTTTTTTTAATTATATATAATATATATATAATTTTTTTTTTTTAAATGTCCTCTGTACACCCAGTCTTAGATGGAATTTTGACCTAAAATTTAAAGTTTGAACTGTAGATACTGACACATTTTCTTTTACCCAATGGACTTTTTGGCTGCTTTAAGGAATTAGGCACCTTGCTGCTATACTTTAGAGGTGCATCATTTCGGAGAAGTGTTTTAAATCAGCTCCTGTTAAAGAATTGTTTTTGTTCATAGATTATGAGAGAATGCAGCGAAGATTTAGGAGGATGTTGCCAGGATATAAGGGTCTGAGCTATAGGGGGAGGTTGGGCAGACTAGGACTTTATTTCTTAGAGCACAGGAGACTGAGCAGTGGGGGTGGGGAGGTCCTATAGGTGTATAAGATCATGAGAATAGAGTAAATGCAGTCTTTTAGCCAGAATAAGGGAATCAATAATCAGAGAAAGAGTGAGAGGGAAAATATTTAATAGGAACCTGAGGGGCAACTTTTTCACACGGAGGGTGGTGGATATATAGAACGAGCTGCCAGAGGAGGTCGGTGAGGCAGATACTATAGCAACATTTAAAAGACATTTGGACGGGTACATGGATAGGAAAAGTTTAGAGGTACCGTATTTCCCAGCGAAGAAGATGCTATTTTTTACCCTAAAATAAAATGTACCTGCATCTTGGTGGCCGAAGGTTAGTTTGTTAGCCAAGAAAAATAGACTTGGCTATTCCTCAGTACAGCAACATCGTTCTTGATCCCCCATTGCTGGAAGCTGATTTACATTCTCTTCGACACAGCATCTTCTTCGCTGGGAAATACGGTATATGGGCCAAACCAGGCAGGTGGAACTCACAAATATGGGGCATCTTGGTCGGCAAGGATAAATTGGGCCGAGGGGCCTGTTTCCATGCTGTATGATTATTCTAAATTGAGTAATGTTGCTTGGTATTAATTCAAGTCTCTTCAGTGTAGTTTAATACAATTTCTACAAGTCTGAACATTTTCTTGTTGATGTGAGAGAAATAAATCACAGTTTTGTCAAGGAGAGAACTTTAAACTCAATCAAAAGTAATTAAATCACGCTGAGATACTTCAAAATTGGGGAAAAAAAATAGGTCCTGTTCTCTTTCAAAGTCAAAAATAAGTCTTATGTCAAGGACATCTTATTAATAATTTTCTACTCTTTTGAAAATGATTGTGAAATCTCATATTGTCTTCCTTGCTGAGGACAATGTACTTCGGTTAACAAAATTATTAATAGTTTTAAATATTCTATTCAATACTGAATATTGAAGATAAATGCTTTGCGTTAGAAATCCCAAATATTAGTATTTCCACATTTCTTTACCAAATCAATATTTCAGACTATGCCAGACTTTTTCCATATTCTATCTAACTACACTCTAGAGCAATGTCTCCTGTCCCATACATCCTTGGGACGTGGGAGGTAACTAGAGCATCTGACGAAAGTGGAAACTTCACTCTGACAACACTGGAGGTCAGGACTGAACCCAGGTCACTGGAGCTGCGAGACAATGAACTCTGATTAAAGTAGCACAGCTAGGAGAATTTGTTCTCATCACATTAACTAAGTTGAAAGAGTGTCAATAAATATCACCTTGCAGGGAAGTTAACTATTTTCATGAATAGCTCTATTGTTCAAGCTATTTAATTTTAAAGAAATACGTTTTTCTTTCAATGAGAAAATAAACTTGCGGTTTCTTAAATGGAGTTGCATTAGATAGATACACAATGGAAGTTTATTGGAAGTATTAATGGAATGATCAAAATATGATTGCAACAAAAAAAAGTATTCTACGATTTTGCTTCACTCAGAAAATAATGTTTTAATTGGACACAACACAAGAGACCTGCAGCATGTCCTAGGCAGTCACAACCCTCTGTGTTAAAATAAATTCCCCCAAACATCTCCTTTAAACTTTGCCCCACTCACTTTAAAGTGCGACCTCCAGTATTTGATTTTTCCATCTGGGAAAAAGGTTCGGCGAATCTATCCTATCGACGCCTCTCATAATTTAATATACTTTTATTAGGTCTCCCCACAACCTCCAGCATTCCAGAGAAAACAATCCGAGTCTGTCTAACCTCTCCCTGTGCATAATACCTTTAATCCAGGCATTATTCTGGGAAACCTCCTCTGCACCCTTTTCAAAACCACTATATCCTTCCTGTAATGTGGTGACTAGAACTGTACACAATAATCCAAATGCAGCCTAACCAAAATTCTACAAAGCTGCATCATGATTTCCTGACTCTTATACTCAATGCCCCAACCTATGAAATCAAGCATAGCATATGCTTTTGTTACCACTCTATTGACTTGTGTTGCCACTTTCAGAGTGTTATGAACTTCAAGATCCCTCTATACATCAATACTGTTAAGGGCCATATCATTAATTGTATATTTTCCCTCCCAAAGTGCAACACCTCCCAGTTGCTCAGATTGATTCCATCTGCCCTTTCTCCGCCCATTTCTGTAACCGATCTAAATCCCGCTGTGTACCCAGAAAGGCTTCCTCTCAGTCCACAACCCCAGCAATCTTGGCGTCAACTGCAAACTTACAAACAAATATGAATCTATCTCTATCTCAATCACAAACAGCAGAAGTCCCAGCACAGATCCCTTGGAACTCCACTGGCCATAGGCCTCCAGCCTGTATATTGTCCTTTCACCACAAACCTCTGTCTTCTATCAGTAAGTCAGTTCTAAATCCATCTATTAGTAAGCCAGTTCTAAATCCTATTCAATTATTTGTTCAGTTTTTAAGTTAGGAAAGGATGAAAATAGTTAAGTAAAATAAAACATTGCAAATGTAAGAAATCTGGAGAAAGAAAAAGCGCTGAAAACTCTCAATGGGTCAGACAGCATCTGTGGAGAGAAAAACCAGGATTAATACTTTGGGTCAACTGGGAAAGAGAAAACCAAAAGTATTTTTAAGTTGTACATAAGATGAAGGGAAGATTGAACAAAGGGAATATAGAAACATAGAAAAAAAGGTGCAGGAGTAGGCCATTCGGCCCTTTGAGCCAGAACCGCTGATCATCCAAAATCAGTACCCCATTCCTGCTTTTTACCCCCATAAAGGACATAGCTGAGCCACCTGTAGCAGAGGCAGAGCTACGTTCGGATGCTCTTTGTGGATTACAGGTCAGCTTTCAATACTATCATTCCGGACATTCTCATCGACAAACTGGTCACTCTCGGCCTCCCCACTCTCACATGTGCCTGGATAAAGGACTTCCTCACTAACCGGCCCCAGACTGTGAGACTCTGCCCCCATCTCTCCTCCACTCGCATGTTGAGTACCGGCTCCCCGCAGGGCTGTGTGCTAAGCCCCCTCCTATACTGTCTCTACACCCACGACTGTAGTCCGGCCCACAACAACAACCGAATCGTCAAGTTTGCTGACGACACTACAGTAGTCGGACTCATCTCAAGGGGAGATGAGGCAGCCTACAGAGAGGAAGTCCTGTAGTTAACAGCCTGGTGCTCAGAAAACAACCTGGCTCTGAACACCAAGAAAACCAAAGAGCTCATTGTCGACTTCAGGAAGCACAGCACCGACTTAGCCCCCTTATACATCAACGGCGAGTGTGTGGAGAGGGTCCACACCTTCCGGTTTCTCGGCGTCCTCATCTCCGCTGACATCTCCTGGACAGACAACATCACAGTGGTCATCAAGAAGGCTCAGCAGCGGCTGCACTTCCTGAGGGTCCTCAGGAAGCACAACCTAGACTCCAACCTGCTGCTGACCTTCTACCGCTCGTCCATTCAGAGCCTGTTGACATACTGCATTACAGCATGGTACGGCAGCTGAACCATGGCAGACAGGGAGAGGCTTCAGAGGGTAGTCAGGGCAGCACAGAAGATCATCGGCTGCCCTCTCCCCTCTCTGATGGACATTTACACCTCCCGCTGCCTCAGCAGGGCGAAGAACATTATCAAGGACAGCTCCCATCCTGCATTTGGCCTGTTCAACCTGCTACCCTCAGGGAGGCGCTATAGGTGCATCAGCACAAGGACAAATAGACTCAAGGACAAAGTGTTAAAGAAGGAACTGCAGATGCTGGAGAATCGAGGGTTACACAAAAAGCTGGAGAAACTCAGCGGGTGCAGCAGATAGACTCAAGGACAGTTTCTTTCCAAAATCCATCATCTCCCTGAACTCACACATGCATTGACTTCACAGCCTAACCCCCGGACTTTCATCTATCCACCTACTGTAATTTGTACTGTAACTGTAACCCACACTGGATATAGGAATCCTATTATCCATTCTATTTATCCATTGTCTTTTTATAGATATGTATATAGCGCTGCAGAAACTGTGCACCTTATTCCCCCCCCCCCCCCCTTTTGTCTTGTTTTTGCACTGAGTAGGAGCAGTTTTTAATCTCACTGTACATGTGTATAGTGACAATAAAAGGCATTCTGATTCTGATTCATATCCCTTGATTCCGTTAGCCTTAAGAGCTAAATCTAACTCTTTCTTGAAAACATCCAGTGAATATCTAGAAGAGGGATACTGGGGATAAATTGTAGAGATCACTTGGTTGATGGGTTACTGTGAGCAGATGGAGTTTGAGAATACAAACTAAACACAAGGCTAACAGTCGTACCCAACAGATCAGCTGTGCTAAAACTGAGAAAAACTGAGCCTATACCATAGATGGATGACCTAAAGCAGAAATGGCCAATTCTATTGCACACAGAGAAAGTTAGTTAACTGAGATTATAGAATTCAGTATGGAGATTAGACTGCAACATGCTCAGACAGAAGATGAAGCCGTTCCTCAAATTTGCAATGGGCCTTCTAATGACAAGTGCAGGTGGTCACACTCTAAAAGTTCAAAGTGAAAATTGGGGAATTAAAAAGGTACTGGTAACAGGAATCTTAAGCAGTGCTTCCACACCTCAAAATTATTTTTCCTGAAATAGGATTTCAAATTATCTGGAATTTGATGGTATTACCCAGCCCGGTAAGCCTTCCCCAACTCCATCATTGTTTGGTATATCAGAGGCAATTGTGTGCTTAATCTCATCATTAGAGCAAAGAGAATGGGGTTCTTTCTGGAGACAGAGTGGCAGAAAGTATAATCAAGTTATACTTTGTGTGTTGTGTAATTACTTTCTATGCAAGGATTTGTACTTATCTTTGAACATTTTAATGGGGTAAATTGTGATAATCTAACAGCCTGAGACATGGAGATCTCTCCAGAGTCAGTACTCCTTTGAAGATCTGAAAATCAAAGGTTGGATTGGAATAGATGACACTTGCGGTACGATACTGGATACTGAAGTGTACGTGTGAAAATATGGGTGACTGCAAGGAAGCCAACAAGCCTGTGGAAATGTATGGGTTTCTGCACACACGAATAGAACGGTTATTGTGGGGTGCGAGAGAGAGAGCGAGAGCGAAGCTGATTTTGAAACAATCAGGGCAGAAGTTAAAACATATGGGTATCTTTGAGACAAGCAATGTGAACACCATGCATCGACGTAGACTGGGGCAGTTGGAAGGAGGTAATATTTTGAAATCGTCTTTGGCTTGTGATATCTACAAATAGAGACCCTTAATTCTTTTATTTCCATACAATGATATAAAATGAGACATTTTGGTTGTTTTTAATTTGCACGAGCTATTTGTTTGAGAAATTGACAAGCCAAGGGCATTATCCATAAATAGCTAAATAGCAATTTTTTCTATCAGAAACAAATGATTTTTGCATGTTCTGCGAATGTCGATGATGTCCAGTACAGGATGCACCCTGGTGCCTCAATATCACTTCAAGAATAGGGATCCAACACAACACTTATATTTCTGATTTGATATTTTCTGTCTAGTTAAACATCATTTGGATGTAGTGAAAATAATTATTAAAAATTGAAGCGAGAACTAGTGTTTTTTCAGAGTAAATCCTTAGGCTGAGGATCCCGCTGGTTAAAATATGCCCATCTTGGCCAGATGAAATCTGTTAAGGGACCAACAGGAGGAATTGATGTGTAAAGGTAAAGGATTGACAGGCATACTAAACTTTATTCTGCAAAAGTTGTTTTGCATCTCTGCCATTCATTTTCAATATGCTTATTGGAAAATACACAAACATAAAGATAAATGGTGTCAATTCCTGATAAATGGTTACATGAATACTATTGCTTTAACTGACGAATACTTTTATTTGGTTTGCTGAAGACACCTCCTGCATACTTGTAATAAAGGCTTCCCGATTTCACTTGCTTGATTAGTACAGGTGTTAGAGGTTATGGTGTGAAGGCAGGAGACGAGGTTATGAGGGAGGAGGAGGAGGAATAGGTAACATGGTTGTCACATCTTGTGACAAACTTTGTCAGCGTAGACAAATTATATATATAGAACAATCAAACTGTTCAATCAAGCGAAGCATTCCAAAGTTAACCAAGTTACAGGAGTCTTAATTCAAAAATTCCTTCTCCAGTAAGTGAAACCCAAATACTTGCAAGACGAGAAATACGAAGCTTTAGATTATATGTGTTTTCCATGAGGAATAACATTGGGATTGTAGTGTCTACAATATGCAGAAATGAACCAGAGGCAGGATGCAATCTAATCTTTTGGTATAAATCTTGTCTGGTGTGGATCCCAATTATCTAATGAATAGATGAGACTGAACCTTTCCCAACAATAACATGCCATGAGAGATATCACTGATAAATTATTCAAATCTTCTGAACAATCAACCTAAAAGTTAAAGAAAATCCTTCGCTCTGGAAAGGGTTACATTCTTAAATGCTTACTACTCAGTTAACTCAAAATCCAACCAAATGTATAATTTGCAAAATATCACCTGACATGTCAAAAATATGCTTCAAGATTTAAAGTTGTACTGTTACCATATGGTAGCCCTGTACACTTAGGATGTAGGCTCCCACAGGTGTGCTCATTGGCGAATGTAAGGGTGACCCAGAATTCTAATCCTGCCAATTCCCCAATCTCGGTACGAGTTACACTCAGCAGAGGTGGTTTTATTTTACACATCTGAAAACAATTATTTCTTTGTCTGATGGAATCCCTCTTTCACAGCCCATCTTATGATACAAGGCTAAAGATCTTAACCTGATGCTCGATCACAAATTTTTCTTGATGTTAACAATATAACATTTTAGCAAATGAATCAGGCATCAATCAGAAGACAAGATTTATTTTGCAGTGTTACAACATTAAAGGGCAGCAATGTGAAATCAAAACAATATACTAGCTGCCCAATCATTAATGACATCTGAGATTCCAAGGCTGTTAAAAACACTTCACCAGGCAATGAAAATGACAACTGGACTCAGTGGACAGGGCAAATTTCATATATAAATATTGTGGGATTAAATCCTAGATCTTTAAACATATTTTTGTGGGATTAAAAACTGCAAATTCAATGGAAATTACTGTCTTCCTTGGAGTGACTGCAACAAATACACTGACTGCTTACTCTATAGAGAAGTAAGAATAAGTTTTCAAAGAATACATTAGGTTACAAACATTAGATGTATCTGACCTCAAGAGTTTCCTGCAGCCACTTGCATTAACATTGACGGTTCATTGTATACCAACTAATCTGAGGGGCACACTTGGAAAGAAAACCTTCACACCTTCAAATTCACCAGAACGGGAAAATTAAATATTCCGTTTGGAAAAATTAAAATCTGAAGCACGCAACTGATATTTCCAAATGGACAGATGGTTGGTTTCACATCAGATTAGTTATAAAGTCATACAGCATGGAATCAGGCCCTTTGGACCAACCCATCCATGCCGACCAAGATGCCCATTTGCTGCCATTTGGCCCATATCTCTCTAAACCTTTCCTATCCATGTATGTGTCCAAAGGTTATTTTAAATATTGTTGTACCTGCCTCAACTACCTCCTCTGGAAGCTTATTCCATATACCAACCAATGAGTGAAAAAATTGCCCTTCAGGTTCCTATTAAATCCCAAAATGTATGAGTTGGGCTGTATGACTCCACAACTCCATTTCTCCTTTGGGTTACTATACCTCTCCATCTAAACAACTACTCAGAGTCACTTCTCCTGTCAAATCCATTCCTCAACAGAGTTCATAGACCTCCTAGGATGGATGTTGGTTCCACTCTGGTTAAGATGCAACCTGTCCTGAGAGTATGGTTCACCACTTCCATAGAAACCATTGCAGAAGACTAGGAACCTAAAGCCCATTCTTCTACTCCATCCATTCATCATGCATTCAACTGACCTATCCATCTATGCTAATCTCATGGTACCAGAAGCATTAGAGATTATAACCTCAGAGTCCAGTTCTTTAAAGAACTACCTAGCTCCAAGGAAATAGGCAATGTTGCCTATTTCCTTCACTCCATAGATGCTGCCTCACCAGCTGAGTTTCTCCAGCATTTTTGTCTACCTAGCTCCAAGCATTGTCAGGCATGTCATGAAATGTGACGAAATACTCTCCACTTGCTTAGATGCCAACAATTCCAACATCATGCCCGAGGGTTGACAGCTTCCAGTAAGAATATCTACTCATTTGACACCACAAATGTTTACGTCCTACTCTACTAGCACACTACTACACTGCAGCAACTAATTAAAGTTTTCTCACTAACACATCTCAAACCCACAACCGTTACAAGCAATAGGACAAGGGCAGCAAGGACATGGAAGACCGCAAATAAGTCGTATATCATTCTGACTCAGAAAGATAATTACTGATCCGATATCATGGTTAGGTCAACAACCCAGAAACCTCCTCTCTACCAGCACTGTGGGATTGTGGAAGGAAGTTCTACCATTTTCTGAAAAATAAATCAGTGATGGATAGCAAATGCTGATCTTGTCAGTGATATCCATATTGTATGGAAGGATATAAACATAATTAAATGCAAGATATTGTCCATATTATTACACAAGAACAGATCTTCATACCATTTTATCTGATGACGTAATTTTATTTATTTTTTAAACTTATTTGGCTTCCTGTTTCTATCCCCAAAATATGCAAGTTGGTATAGCTTGATATGTCAAATAATTTTAATTCTTCCTTATAAAATCCTGCCAATATTATTAAGCATCAGCATACTTCGAGATCTGCCTTAAACTCAGGATTCAGTCAATTAAGTTGTTGAATAACCACAAATGTGATTAAGTCTTTATTATCTGTCTGTGATGTTCTGTATTAATGAATAATAATAACATGCAATGTAATATTCACCACAAAGGCTGAGCTCAGTTAAATTAGTAAAACAAGGGTTGTAATTGGGAAAATTATACAAAAGACAAGTAAATATTGAAGCAGTGTTTGCAAATGGCCTTCCTCAAAGCACCGTAAAAAATGTATGCAATCAGATTGTTAATTTTATCCATGTACTTTCATGATTAATTGTTTATCTAGTATGCTCACAAAAACATTGCTAAACATATACTAGTAGAATCAGAAAGGTTTATTTCTGCCATGTCATCTCATAAACCAAAAAGTATTTTCATCTTGGCAGGTTAAATAATGGTCCCACCACGATCAACATTTCTAACAAAATATTATCTGATTATCAGGTTGATAACGTTAATCTAAAATCGTACTTTAATTCTACCTGTCCACTAAATTGTTCAACGCAGCACAATATTGAACCAAAAGTAACCAAGATGATTCTAAGTTTGATTCATGGTCTGTACCTCTTGACACATGCACAGACGAACATGCATGTAAACAAGCAAGAAATATGAAAAGATGAAAAACATGCTGTTTATAGGGAGAATAAAATGGGGAAAAAATTACTTTCACATATTTCTTATTTGTCTTCATAACAGCTGATGCAATAATTATGCCAGAAATAGTGGCAAACTGAGGTCAAATGTGCATCAGAATCTTAAAGTCAGTGACACTGTATTAGAGTTATTAGAGTCAGTGTTAAATAAATTATGGATCTCTGGTACTAAAGGCCTGAAGGCTTCTGGGTTCTGCGGACAGAGATGATGAATGTTTTTGTGCTGATCTTCCCAAATACCCTACAATCTACAGGATCACAGTGGATTGCATAATGTTACATTGCAATGCAAAAAAGTAGGTGGAAAAAAAAATAGAGAACTATACAATGTCAGTCTAATATCAGTTATTCAGAAAATGCTGGGAACCATTCCCGTGAAAATGGTGTGCCTATAAAATCATAATATGATCAGCCTTACCTCTATCAAAGGAGAACTTATGTATGAATATCTTACATCATTTAAGGAAAGATGCAAGGAATGGGGAGCTGAGGATGCCGTCTACAAATTTGTTAACAATGTAAAGCAAGGGATGAAAGAAAATTCTAAGAAAGACATGAAGAGTTGCAAAGGTCACCAATGGTTAAGAGAATGAACAAGAACATGTGCTGAAATAGCAAAATGAAGTAGACTGTAAAGTTACTCTTTCAGGTGGAAATAATTGAATTATTTTGTTAGCGGAAAAAGACTAAAAATGCTGCTGGTCAGATTTATTAGTACATAAAATTTCAGCATTTTGATACAGGGGGTGCTTGCGAGGCAAATGGTGGATTAATCATTATTCAAAGGAAGTTGGAGTATGAGAGTAAATTATTACATAGGATTTTACTAAGTCCACAGCTAAAGTATAACATACAATTTTAAGCTCCCTGAAGCAAGCACAAATATATATACCCCAAAGTGCTGGATTGTATGTTTATTAGCATTCAGGAGAACACGTAGGTAATCTAATTGTACATCACAAGATTCTGTTTAAAAGCAACAATGCTCCAGACTATACAATCAGTGGCCGTTTCTTTTGACAGGGAGCCTCAAAATAAAAGGCATTACCTTAAGTTAGAGTTGCCCATTTAGTATTCATGTTTTATTTATTAACATTTTAGAACTTTGGGCGGCACAATAGACAATAGGTGCAGGAGTAGGCCATTCGGCCCTTCGAGCCAGCACCACCATTCACTGTGGTCATGGCTGATTATCCACAATTAGTACCCCGTTCCTGCCTTCTCCCCATAATCCTTGACTCAGCTATCTTTAAGAGTTCTGTCTAACTCTCTCTTGAAAACATCCAGAGAATTGGCCTCCACTGCCTTCTGAGGAAGAGAATTCCACAGTGTCACAATGCTCTGGGTGTAAAAGTCTTTCCTCATCGCCGTTCAAAATGGCCTGCCCCTTATTTTCAAACTGTGGCCCCTGGTTCTGGACTTCCCCAACGTTGTGAACACGTTTCGTGCCTCTAGCGTGCCAATCCCTTAATAATCTTATATGTTTCAATAAGAACGCCTCTCATCCTTCTAAATTCCAGTGTCTACAAGTGTGTGGTCTCACTAGGGCCCTGTACAACTGCAGAAGGACCCGTTTGCTCCAATGCTCAACTCCTCCTGTTATGAAGGCCAACATGCCATTAGCTTTCTTCACTGCTGCTGTACCTGCATGCTTACTTTCAGTGACTGATGAACAAGGACCTCCAGATCTCATTGTACTTCCCCTTTTCCCAACTTGATACCATTCAGATAATCTGCCTTCCTGTTTTTGCCACCAAAGTGGATAACCTCACATTTATCCACATTAAACTGCATCTGCCATGCATTTGCCCACTCACCCAACCTGTCCAAGTCACCCAGCATCCTCATAGCATTCTCCTCACAGTTCACACTGCCACCCAGCTTTGTGTCATCTGAAAATTGGCTAAGGTTACTTTTAATCCCTTCATCTAAATCATTAATTCAAATGAACTTTATTTTTCCGTTAGGAACTTTGGTTTGTATATTGTATGTTGCATATGTATATTGTAAATAGCTGCGGTCCCAGCACCGAGCCTTGCGGTACCCCCACTAATCACTGCCTGCCATTCTGAAAGGGACCCATTAATCCTTACTTTGTTTCCTGCCAACCAATTTTCTATCTATGTCAGTACCCTACCCATAATAGCATGTGCTCTAATTTTGCCCACTATTTTCCTATGTGGTATCTTATCAAAGGCTTTCTGAAAGTCCAGATACACTGCACCCACTAGCTCTCCCTTGTCAATTTTCCTAGTTGCATCCTCAAAAAATTCCAGAAGATTGGACAGACATGATTTTCCCTTCGTCAATCCATGCTGACTCGGACTGATCCTGTTGCTGCTATCCAAATGTGTCGCTATTTCATCTTTTATAATTGACTCCAACATCTTCCCCACCACTGATGTCAGGCTAACTTGTCTATAATTCCCTGTTTTCTCTCCCCCACCTTTCTTAAAAAGTGGGATAACATTAGCTACCCTCTAATCCACAGGAACTGATCCAGAATCTATAAAACAAGGGGAAATTATCACCAATGCGTCCACGATTTCTAGAGCCACTTCCTTAAGTACCCTGGGATGCAGATCACAAGGCCCTGGGGATGTATCAGCCTTCAGTCCCATCAATCTACCCAACACCATTTCCTGCCTAATGTGAATTTCCTTCAGTTCTTCCATCACCCTATGTCCTCTGGCCACTAGTATATCTGGGAGATTGTTTGTGCCTTCCCTAGTGAAGATAGATCCAAAGTATCTATTCAACTCATCTGCCATTTCATTGTTCCCCATAATAAATTCACCTGTTTCTGTCTTCAAGGGTCCAACTGTGGTCTATACTAATTTTTCCCTCTTCACATAACTGAAGAAGCTTTTAATTGGCACAGCAGTAGAGTTGCTGCTTTACAGTGCCAAAGACCTGGGTTCAATCTTGGCTACAGGTGCTGTCTGTACGGAGCTTGTACGTTCTCCCCGACTTGTGTGGGTTTTCTCTGGGATCTCCAGTTTCTTCCCACATTCCAAAGACATGCAGGTTTGTAGGTTAATTGGCTTGGTATAAGTGTAAATTGCCCCAAGTGTGTGTGGATTAGTGTTAATGTGCGGGGATCACCGGTCAGCACGGACTCGGTGGGTCGAAGGGCCTGTTTCCACTTTGTATCTCTAAACTAAACTTCGTTGCCATAACCACATCTAGGCATTAGGTGTTACAGTGGTTTAGTTCATAGTTTTCCCAACTGAAATTAAATTCCTTCTCCCAAGACTGTTGCGATTGGTCTTCAAGTGCCTAAATGGCACTGCTCCCCAGCTGCTGTGCAAAACACTAACAAGACTGCAAAGTGGTACCAGATCCACCACCCGAGCAGCGTCAAAAGGCAATTGTAGTATCCCCTTCTGCAGAACATCTTTTGCTCAAATTGCCTTTTCAGTAAAAGGAACAGAATTATGGAACTCACTGCCAGAGCACTTGAAACGTATCCCTACATATGTCACATTCAAAAGAAACACAAAATTGTGGCTAATTCAACAACAATCGTGTTCTCATATTTAGTTTTTACACTGTGCTCTCTCTGTATGTCTTTTTCTCTTTTCCATTTTTTCTCATTTCCATTTTCCTATTTTTAATAATGTTAATCTGTATTATCATTTTTAACCAAACGCCCTACTAGGGACAAGTGTTGCAAATTAGCTTTGGCTAAAAACACTATAATGCATACATCAGATGACCGTTTCAAGTGCATCTATCCCTATTTAAATAAACCTTAATCTATCAACTTTACACCTATGTCTTCTTGTCAAGGGACCATATGAAACACTACTGGGAAGAACCTACGTAGTACTCAGTGGTATTCCACCATTTAAAAAAAAAGCTCAGTCAAGCTGACATTCATCTGGAGACTGCATCAATGATTGATGTGGGTCACAGAGCTAGCCATTGTGAAGCTCAATGTTGGCATAAAGGCATACGACTGTGCCACAGAAAAGGAAAGTTTTATCTCCAGCTCTTTGTGCTGTTCTGTTCCAAGAATATACAAGTAGACACAGTATCAACTCTCCAGGAACAGCATGCATTTGTTTGGATAGAAGGGAGCTCATCCAAAAGTTAGATCAGTATTTCTTGCACGTCATCTGGTGTAAACTTCTATTTTTGACAGATCTTATGGTCCTAAAAAGATACTCACTTTAACGAACCAGTGTTCACAGTTCTAGCTGGTCTTCTACTTTTCAAGACCCTGAGTTTATCGCCTTGCGTCATTTCATTTTTATTAGGATAATGATCATCATTATCATTGTACTGTGGAGAAAGAAGAAAATAAATAACATTAGAACATTAAACATGTAGTGTTGCTTTGGTTACAAACATAAAAAACCAAGAATATTAAAATAAACTATTAGAGCAGAAATCTTCAAAATTACCTCAACGTACCTCAAAATGATAGTTTTATAAAAACAATGTATAAACCAAATAACTTAGTTAAAGGCAGATTCTTAATTGCAGCAATTTAGATTGTTGCAATTAACACAATTTCATCTGCAGAGTATAGTTAACATGATCATGTGCTCTAGCCACTTCAGCTATTTCCTATCTAAAACTTCTCTGTCCCATAAAAACCTTTGCATCAATTCTTCTTTCCTTTATTAATTTTCTTATCCTCCCCTTTTTTCTTAAAGCACAGTGGAACATTTTCAAAGTTAAATAGTGTTATCAAAATGCAAACTGACCTTCTGTTTTTCAGACTGGAGTTAGTCCAGACACACTACCATAATGCAATAAAATACTTTGCAAAATCTTATTATTGTGTGAAAATGGATCAGTGGTGAACCAATTAAATGTTCTATACATAATATGCTATTTTATAATTTCTCGTGTTGGAGCAAAGAACAGTACTCCAAGTTGGCACAGAACATGATGTCAATCAAAATGAATACCATCAGCCTGCACATGGTCCGCATCCCTCTATTCCGTACCTACCTCCGTGTTCTACATCTTAGTACAACTCGGCAGACAAGAATCCAAATAAATATTTGGCTTACACTATCACAATGGAGATCAAAGAGAAATACAAGGACAGTTTGGACACTTTTCACTTCTCCAAATTAGTTAACCCATGCAAGTCATAGAGCAGAGCCACGTGGCACTGACAGAGACTCTTCAGCCCAATTTGTCAGGCAAGATACCTAAATATTACAACTGCCATAGGACATGGATTGGCCAGGATGTGTGCAGCAATTTCTCAAACATCTCACTGATGCAGTGTTTGGGGATGAAACACGAATGATGTTGACATATTGCAACTGAATGTATTGAATTGCTTGGTACACTAAATGAACATAATCATACAGCTATATATTGCTATATATATTAAGAATAAAGTATACTTGGGAACACTTCCCGTGATTTGGCAGAATGCCTCATCAGCAAACATTTAAACATTGTTTCATGGCAAGTTGTCCCCATCAGATCTTTCTTGTACGATATGAATATTGGATACACCACATGCTTCCCTCAGAACAGGTTCACAGGACATGAGACTGTTTTCCATTCTCTGAGATCATGCATCTTTGCAGGAATGTCTGGGCTGAGATGCAGTGATATTTATCAAGAACAGCTGTATGACACAGGATTCTATGCTCTGTGGGCTGTTCCTGAGGACCATAATGAACCAAATATTAATTGTTGCTGGGAAAATCAACACAGTGAAAGAAGCCCACTGGTAAGCTGGAGACTCAGTTTCCACAACTGCAAAATGGCACGTTCAAACGGTCAAGGACTATGCACAGAGATGTGCTGAAGATGGGTCCAAAAATGACAAGGACTATAAGTAGAAGGGCCACCGTTTAAGTCTCTCATGCCAGTGCACACAAATTAAATAAAATTTGCATGAAAGTGCCAAAAATAATTTACTTTAGGGGTGTCAATGAATGATAATGTATGATGTGTTATTATTAAGGGAATTTATTTCATTTCTCATTTATTATCTCATTTATTTCAAAATTTGCTTAATCCACAAAAAAATATAGGTTCAAGAAAACATTCTCATAACGAGTAAAATATGTTCTAATATTTCACATACCATGTGACTTTCTAGTTCATCACACATCCTATTCTGATCATCATTAATGGAAATATCATCAACTCCAGAAAGGATCCTTGTAACGCCAACCTTCTCTTGTCCATTCATCTGTTCTGTTAATTTAGCACGGAACAGGTCACCTTGGGCCCATAAGCTAGCTTGTTTCCTGCCAAGCACACCATAAACAAAGATAATGCAAGGATGTGAAGGACATAGGAATGAAAAATGTACTTCATTCTGTCTACACAACTTATTTTAGAAACTATCCCCAGCAGATTCATCTTTACCCTGACAAGGTAATAACTCCCATTTCCTCTGCTCACCCATTAAACTACAATCATTTGCAGCTGTTTTACAGGTCACCATTTATTAGTAGAATTTAATATATTTAACTTACTATACATTCCAGTTAGCTTTCAAACAGTTGGCAGAGCAACTGATATTAAGCAGCCTGATACCAGCAGTTTTTTTTTCCCCCCATAAAACAATACTTTAGAGAACAGAGACATGAAATCTTGTAAAAAATAATACTCAGTACTTTTTCGCTCAAAGGATGGGGGAGGGGGGGGGAAGGTGCATGGAACAAGCTGACAGAGGAGGTTGTGGAGGCAGGTACTATGAGATATTTAAGGCACTTAGACAGATACATGGATAGGAAAGATTTAGAAGGATACTAGCCAAATGGGACTAGCTTAGATGGCTAGCTTAACTTAGGGCATCTTGGCTGGCAGGGATGATTGGACAAAAGGGCCCGTTTCCAAGCTGTATGACTCTATACTGTGCAAGAACACATGAGAGACTCTTCTCATTCTGGTATTGTATTAACTTTTCCCACTGACAAATTATATAGCTTGGAAACTCTTCTCGGGATTTGCAGTCTTACGCCTATGTTCAGTTTCTGAATGCACTGAATCTTATAAACCAACATCGTGGCAATGTGAAAGCAACTGGAATTTTAATGTAACAATTGCAGATATAGTGTTGGAACAAACTACAGAAGCTGGTTTAAACCGAAGATAGACCCCAAAAGCTGGAGTAACTCAGCGGGTCAGGCAGCATCTCTGGAGAGAAGGAATAGGTGACGTTTCGGGTCGAGACCCTTCTTCAGACCAAGAGTCAGGGAAAAGGGTCCAGCATACCAGTTGGCTTCTTTCATTGTGTTGATTTTCCCAGCAGCAAGTAATATGTTTCCCCTGACTCTCAGTCTGTAGAAGGGTCTCAACCCAAAACTTCACCTATTCCTTTTCTCCAGAGGTGCTGTCTGACCCACCTATTTAATCCAGCTTTTTGTGTGTCTCTTTAATTGCAGATATAGGTCAAGCAGATATCAGGAAACCAAGAAGAAAATAATGCAGAACTCCGAAATAAAACAGAAACAAATAATTATCAGCCGCTCAAGTAGCAATATTGCCAAGTGGGGCTGCCTGACCCGTTAAACATTACCAACATTTTCTAAGCAGATATCAGGATTGGGGAAAAAAAAAACATTTATTACATTTCACATCACTTACGTTATAAATATTCACACCATTAAGAATGGCATTTACTCACTCTTCTAAAAAGTGCTGCTGTGGTCCTATAACTGATCCTGGTCTACATATTCTGATCCAGGCAATGGCTTCTGCTGCCGTTAGTCTGTAGTGCTTCATGATATAACAAGCTATAAGAGTACCCGTTCGGCCTAAGCCAGCTATAATATTTCAAAGTATACAATCAGTTCTCATATTCAAAAACTTTAAAATGTGTTAAATATACAGAGGGTACAGCAAAAGGTTTTTTTTAAACTGTAACACAAGCTAAAATTCATAGTGCATTAAAGTAACTATTTCCAGGTTTCTAAAAACTAAAGTACCAGACAGAAAATCCACTGCTGATAACAGCTATGCTCCCTCATGCTCTCATTGTGCTGCAGAGATGGGACATGCAGGATTATCACCCAAAGGTGATAATCAGGGATACATTTCCAAGTGCAGATGGTGCTCACTGGGTTGGGTGGGGAAGCTGGAGCTGGGTGGGGTTCAAAAACACTAGGCTATAGTTCGGGCTATACAAATGCCACAATATCTGAAGGTCAGGGATTAAAAATATAATATTATTCATTCAATTAGAGTTTTGAAAATGAAAGCACTCATCTGAGGCCCTCCATTGGTACAAGTATAATTTCATACATTGAGCAACCTATATTTGTGTTTGAAACTTTCAGTTAAAAAATTCCCTTTTAAGATGTTTGCTGGAATACCATTATTTACTATAATACTAATAATACTGCAAATTTTAAATGGGGAACAGTACCTTTACAGTGAACAGCAATGACACCCTCCGCATTCTCACAGATATTCAAGAACCTTTTGACTATGGTATCACTTGGTGTACTCCCATCCACAAAGAAGAGATCATGGTGCTCAAAACGAGCGTCTGTGAATCGCTTGGCATCGTACATTTTCTTGTTTAAACGAATAATTGTGGCGACATTGTGTTTTCGAAAGTATTGGAAATAGGCCTCTGGGGCATGCAGAGGATAGCCTATTCAAAAAGGAAAATAAATTATGTACTGATTAGTGTTTCCAACTTTTAACATGTTCGAGACAAGAAAATAAATGAAGCTAGAAATTGCTGACACTGCATATCATCCGAGACCTGATGAAGAACTTGTACCTGAAATATGGTCTTTAATCCTATGATGGCTTATTGCACACTTCTAAAGTAGAAACTAGATCCTTTCACTTTAAAACAGAAATTTCATTTAGAAAACTTAGTTGGCATACTAGTCCTTGCATAAAACCAAGCCTGATATGCATAAGCGCACAATCTTTGTTTATAATCTGAACATCAATGTCATATAGGAAAAGCTATTTACAATGGATGTCAGAGAGTTGGTCTTGAAGGCAACCCAGCTACAGGAGCCTTTCCATAAAATGGCTATTCAGTAATAATGCCAATGAATGCAAATAATATGGTAACAAGACACTGAACATCAAGTGTTATCTTGAAAATATTATGTGCTAAATTGAAAATACCAACTTTGTTTTGTTTTCTCAAACATGTACATCGAAAAACTGGAAGAAAGGAAGTAGGAGGAGACAGTAGGACTATGGGAGAACTGAGAAGGGGGAGAGGAAGGAGGACACCTCCAACAGGATCCCACTACTAACCACATCTTCCCATCTCCTCCCCTTTCTGCTTTTCGCAGAGACCGTTCCCTCCGTAACACTCTGGTCAATTCGTCCCTTCCCACCTAAACCACCCCCTCCCCAGGCACTTTCACTTGCAACTGCAGGGGGTGTAACACCTGTCCCTTTACCTCTCCCCTCGACTCCATCCAAGGACCAATTCAGTCTTTCCAGGTGAGGCAGAGGTTCACCTGCATCTCTTCCAACCTCATCTACTGCATCCGCTGTTCCAGGTGTCAACTCCTCTATATCGGCGAGACCAAGCGCAGACTCGGCGATCGTTTCGCTGAACACCTCCGCTCAGTCTGTCTTAACAAACCTGATCTCCCGGTGGCCCAACACTTCAACTCCCCTTCCCATTCCCAATCTGACCTTTCTGTCCTGGGCCTCCTCTATTGTCAGAGTGAGGCCCAGCGCAAATTGGAGGAACAGCACTTCATATTTCACTTGGGTAGTTTACACCCCAGCGGTATGAACATGAACTTCTCTAATTTTAGACAGCCCTTACTTTCTCCCTCCTTCCCCTCCCCTTTCTCAGTTTTCCCACAGTCCTACTGTCTCCTACTTCCTTTCTTTTTCTTTTTTTTGTCTACTTTCGATTTTTCCAGCAATTGCAGTTTCTTCTTAAACACTGGGTCTCTATTGGAATGCTGTACTCTCCACCAAGGTTTCAAGAGAGAGCTGGATAGGGCTCTTAAAGATAGCGGAGTCAGGGGATATGGAGAGAAGGCAGGAACGGGGTACTGATTGTGGATGATCAGCCATGATCACATTGAATGGCGGTGTTGGCTTGAAGGGCCGAGTGGCCTACTCCTGCACCTATTGTCTACTGTCAGTGTCCGAGCGAAATCTTTTTGTCCCTTACGTTGTTCGATGGTCCCCGTTACTGGCATTTTGAGCAGAACTCATCTAAGTTTGTGCGTCACTGCGACTGTACTGCAAGCGATGTATCCTCAAGTCAATGATGCTCACATCTGGAGCATGTACCTGTGAGACCACACATGGGTACTGTTGCAGTTTTGGCCTCTGTAGAACAGATATACTTGCACAAAGGGGAGTACAATGATGGATCTCCAGACTGTTTCTTGGGATGGCAGGATTGTCTTATGAGAGGTAGGGATGATGAGACCTCTATTTACTCGAGTTTCGAAGGACACAAATAAAAATTATGAAGTTCTGCCAGGGCTTAACAGGTTGGATGCAAGGAGGATATTTCACCTGGCTACACAGTCCAGTATCAGGAGTTGCAGTCTACGGATAAGGATTAAGAAAGTAAGAACCTGCGTGAAGAAACTTCACATCTTGAAGTGGTTTAACCTGTGGAATTATGCAAAGATGGCAAGGGCTACATCATTGGATATATTTAAGTCGATGGACATATTTCTAGACATTAGGCACCAAGGGCTTTAGGGGGAAAGCCAAAATGTGGTATTGGGAAAGAGAATTAGCTGTGCACGTATAGATGGAGCAGTGGGTTAGAAAGGCATCCACCTGCTCATTTTTGTTTCTATTACTGCAAATTGTGCAAAACTGGCTTACAAAAAATATGCAAATACGGAACGCAAACCAACCACTGTCAACGAGCAACAATCTTAGCCCATCATTAAAATGTTTTCCCACGGTTTCTAATTAAATTAAAAATCAAAGCTTTCACTTTTTCTGGATACCTCTCCAGCCCAGAAGCAAGTTATGACAGCAGCAGGGTGTTTCGGGCTCACTTCAGCACAGCACTAGTTTGTAACTATGTTTGATCAGTGGAAGTCGTGTCTCAGCGAGGCCTGAGGATTGAACTACTGAATACTGTAAACCATTGTTTGGGCTGCTGCTGTGTCTGGGAGGGGGGTTTTACCAATAAGCTCAGAGCATTTACCGATTCTTAGAATATATGGACCACTGATTTCAACAAAAGCAACTTTTGAACATTGCTTGTTGACAATATACAGAGGTGTGGAAAAAAGATTTAAAAAGTTGGCTTTAAAGTGAAGAAGGAATTCTGAGGGAATCCAATAAAAATGGGCTTGGAACCTGATATCAGGAGTATGAATGGCATGTTGTTAGGTATTAAATACTCAAGAACAGAGAGTTCAGATGAAATGCGAATGCAGGGTTGATCGGGTTTACAAAATTTAGGAGTGAAGAGCAAATTAAGTGATTGAAACACGATCACAAAGCTAATGGAACATTGGCCTTCATAACAAGATTTCAGTACAGGAGTAAAGAGGTTCTTCTACAGTTGTATAGGGCTCTGGTGAGACCACATCTGGAGTATTGTGTACAGTTTTGGTCTCCGAATTTGAGGAAGGACATCCTTGTGATTGAGGCAGTGCAGCGTAGGTTGATGAGATTGATCCCTGGGATGGCGGGACTGCATACGAGGAAAGATTGAAAAGACTAGGCTTGCATTCACTGGAGTTTAGAAGGATGAGGTCTTATAGAAACTTATAAAATTATAAAAGGACTGGACAAGCTAGATGCAGGAAAAATGTTCCCAATGTTAGGTGAGTCCAGAACCAGGGGCCACAGTCTTAGAATAAAGGGGAGGTCATTTAAGACTGCAGTGAGAAAAAACTTTTTTACCCAGAGAGTTGTGAATTTATGGAATTCCCTGCCACAGAGGGCAGTGGAGGCCAAATCACTGGATGGATTGAAGAGAGAGTTGGATAGAGCTCTAGGGGCTAATGGAGTCAAGGGATATAGGGAGAAGGTCGGCACGGGTTATTGATAGCGGACGATCACCCATCACAATGAATGGCGGTGCTGGCTCGAAGGGCCGAATGGCCTCCTCCTGCACCTATTTTCTATGTTTCTGCAAGGAGAATTTAAATAATTTCATTATCTCTTCACTTCAAGTTCTAAACATTTCGAAAAGACATCACACAGATCATTAAAAAGCCTTAATGTTTAAGAAGGAACTGCAGATGCGGGAAAATCGAAGGTAGACAAAAATGCTTGAGAAACTCTGCGGGTGAGGCAACATCTATAGAGCGAAGGAAATCGGCAACGTTTAGGGTCAAAACCCTTCCTCATTAAAAAGGCTGTTGGGTGAGCTGGGCTTGACATTTTTCGCACTTTTGAACAGCGGCAAAAGTTATATTGAGTATGAGTTACAGAATGTAGAAGAGTTGCTACCAGAATAAAGAGCACTGTCAAAGCTGGAAACATAGATGAGATTTCCCTTCAGAATTGGGGAAGAGTAGATGTTACGCTTAAAGATTACACCCTACCAAAATAAAATTCAGGTCTCTTGGACAATGTCTGCTATTGAGATAACATTTGAAGTTCCATTTTTTACTGTTACAATCGATTCCTTCCCCCCTGCCAAAGCAATCTTTACTATTTCTCACATTGATAGGTGGCACTACAGTGGAGGCTGAATGTCCATACAGGTGGTCCTACATGAACCAATAGCTGATATTCAGGGAGATGGAAACAGTCAGTTATCATTCTCAAGAACTTGAAAGCCTATTGCTTAGATGCTTGTGAGCACATTCAGCTCTTATCTTTTAACAATAAAAAACAGAAAGACATAGTTGTGGGAAAATTTGCAGCAACTGCAATCCACAATGTGACAATATGTACATCTGAAACAAGGTCAGCTAAATTACAAGATACATTGCTTGCTGCACAAGGTGAAGTTTAGTTGGACAGCCACTGAATTTGTTTTAAAGTTCACATCTGCGATGCCCTAAATTGCCTACCCCTTATTCTTAAACTGTGACCCCTGGTTCTGGACTCCCCCAACATCAGGAACATTTTTCCTGCATCTAGCCTGTCCAATCCCTTAAAAATTGTAAATGTTTCTATAAGTTCCCCTCTCATCCTTAACCCTGTAAGACTTGCAAGAAGATACATGGGAGCTTTCAAGTGTTCAGGAACAGAGCAACAAAGTACTGCTGGAGAAGATTTAGATGAGGTAGATGAGATGACTGCATTCAAGGTTCAGGGCAGTGTTCAGTAGCATAATCTCCAATTAGCTACAGGTATTGGAGAAGAAAGAGAGAGATACCCAACTTTCCTTTGGTTAGATGATTAAAGCTATTCAACTAATTTACGAGAATGTGGTTACAATCACCATTATAAAGTCACATTTGGCATCTCAAAATAAAAAACAATGCACATACATTAAATGCAAATCTCAAGTGAACATTTAATAACTAATTACCACATTCACACCTACCATTTTCAACTTTGCTCTTTGGATGTGGTCCACTGAAGGCCAAGAATTTGCTGGGGATAATCCAATTAAAATCTCCATTTTCAGCTCTCTGCAAACAGGTTAAAATGTGTTTATTTATTCACACGCGTCAAATACATCAAGGAAAAGGTTGTCTCTTCAACTAAAGCACCAACCTCATAATGTTCATATTCATCCACATCAAATGTATTAAAATTGAAGAAATCATACTGCACAGCCTGAAAAAAATTAGAAGTGTTTGTTACATAACAAGATCATTCAGAGTAAAACAGATTATTCATAGCAATTTAACAAGTAAATTAATTTGTTTCTCAATTCTGTATTGAATTTGAAATTTGTCAGTTTGCACATAAAACTGACACATTTCAACTTTATTACCAATTTCAGAAACACTTCCTGCAGAAAGTAGCTAATATTTAAAATAAACATCTTTGAAGGATAAGCAAGGTAAATCTTTGGAACACTCCAGATGGTATTACAAATTGACATGGGAAGAGATAAAGACATTACACATTTCTGTACAAAAATGAAGTGGTCTACCATCCTTATTTCAGTTCAAAATAAATACCAGTTTGACAAAAGCTTCTTCAAACTAATATTAACATGGTGTTATTAAACGTCATGACAAATCAATGTAAAGCAAAGTACCAGGAAATGTTAATTGACTATTAATTAAGCATCGTACCTTACTAACTGCATGTAAACAGTCCAGAACCGTTAGCTTATATGTGCATGTGCCAAACGAAGCGTCTCTGCAATAAGAAATATTTTACACTCATCAAATAGTGCACCATTATATTTTTAGTAAAACAAACTTTGTGCATTGCCTCACAGTATTCATCACCAGGATGATAAATAGTATTTAGTGCAGCTCAAGCTTTCATATGTGCCAGGATTGTAGGGAAAGATGGTTTTAAGTATCTTGTGTAAGAAGGAACTGCAGATGCTGGTTGAAAAGGGAAGTTAGACAAAAAAAAGCTGGAGTAACTCAACAGGTCAGGCATCATCTCTGGAGATAAAGAATGGGTGACGTTTTGGGTCGAGACCCTTCTTCAGACTGGTTAGGGTTAAGGGAAACGAGAAATATAGACGGTGATGTGGAGAGATAAAGAACAATGAATCAAAGATGTGCAAAAAAGTAATGATGATAAAGGAAAGACCATTGTAAGCTGTTTGTAGGGTGAAAATAACAAGCTAGTGTGACTTGGGTGGGGGTGGGATAGAGAGAGGGGGGGGGGGAATGCTGGGGCTACCTGAAATGAGAGATATAAATATTCATACCACTGGGCTGTAAGCTGCCCAAACAAAATATGCGATGCTGTTCCTCCAATTTGCGTTTAGCCTCACTTGAGGAGATGGAGGGCAGAAAGGTCTGTATAGGAATGGGAAGGAGAATTAAAGTGTCCAGCAACTGGGAGATCAGGTTGGTTCATGCGAATGGATCGGCCAGTCTGCATTTGGTCTCGCCGATGTATAAGAGTCCACATCTTGAACAACGGATACAGTAGATGAGTTTGGAGGAGGTGCAAGTAAACCTCTGCCTAACCTGAAAGGAATTTTGGGGTCCCTGGACAGAGTCGAGGGAGGAGGCTTAAGTATCTTGTTCATCAAGAACTTTAAGCGCTTAATTTACTAATCCTGGAACTCCGACTTTAAAGGATAATTCATTCACAGATGTGGTATGATCTGTTATAAAATATGCCATAGGTTTCAGTTTATGTTTTATGCGACTAGTTGAAGCTTCATGTATTTTAGGTTTCTTTATCAGTGTTTGAGTGTCTGTTAACCATTGACAGCATGTCCTCGTAAGGTTCCGTTTGTCAGGATTCAGGGGAACGTGGACCAATGTACTGCAGTGATGTAACACGAGTTGAGAACTGCAGTTTCAATGCAAATTGGGACCAGCTTTAAGGAACAGGTTGTCATTCTACATATAAACATTAGCGCTAAAAAGAATCTCTAAACTGTGCTTATTTGTAATAACATCAACCTTTGCACAGGACACAAACATTGAAAATCTGGTGAAATTGATCCTCAGTAACTTTAATAATTGCTACATTTTGTTACAATGTGGATGAATGGTATGAGCATTAATACTTCTGTGATGCCAATTGTTTTTACTAATTGAGTTCCCAATGGGAAAAAATTCTGCAACATTTTCATTGGTTCTCCTTCTGGTTCTCCTTTAAATTTAATGTTGCATGGCCATTGCTAGTTTTTGAAAGGGAAACAATATTTAACATCTGGAATTTCTTTAAAAAGCTTTTAATATCTATTATAATATAAAACTCTGATCTTGGATGTGCATGTATTTATTTGTGTGTGTATTTGTGTGTTTTTCTGTGATTCACATCTCCTCGAAAACCCGATGCGTTAACAGTGAATTTTTTACATATTCCGTAGAGATTTACCTCATGATTTGAAAATTTGATTAATTATGTCCCGAGTTTTTTAAATAAAATTGTTCACCAGTCAGATCTTTGTTTGAAGTTAACGAGCTGATGACGTCACAATGGCTCTGCTCCTCGTGGCCTGTTGCGCAGTTTTCAACACGCAGCCTGCTGGGCACCGTTTTCCAGGAGTGACGTCACCACCCTCCCCCCCACGGTTCTTCAAAAGACACAGAAAGAACGAGCAAGTGGGCTCTGTACTACATATCCCGAGGTCTTCCGAGGTCACAAGCTTCCCTGCTTGCTTTTCAAGAACGTTTTCCTCGCGGCCTGCTGCGCTATGTTCCACGAGCAGCAAATTAAGTCATCCCCCCTCCCCCCCCCTCCTCCTCCCCCTCTCTCCTCCCCCCTCTCCGTGGCGCAGCACGCATGAATTAGTGGCGCAGCTGTAGATGTTGCTGCTTACAGCACCAGAGATCCGAGTTTGATCCTGACTACGGGTGCTGTCTGCACATTCTCCCTGTGACGGCTTGGATTTTCTCTGGGCACTCTGGTTTCCTCCCACATTCCAAAGATGTACAGGTTTGTCTACGGCAAAATTGTAAATTGCCCCTAATGTGTAGGATAGTGTTAGTATATGGGGTGATCGCTGGTTGGTGCATAATGGGTGGGCTACAGGGCCTGAATCTCTAAAGTAAAGTCAAGTCTAAAGTGTATATGTCTAAAACCCATTAGTAAGCCAATCTCAATATTTTTTGAAACATAAATCCTAGCTCTCCAACTACCTTTTGAAAGGTTAGTAAACATCCAATCTTGGTGAGGCAGAGGAAACAGCACCAGCAATTCAACTTTCACTTTGCTTGGTAGCAGTGAGCCAAAGTAACAATCACTGTATACATTTTGGACTAGAGCAAATTATTCTATTCCACGTTCAAATTGCATATTTATGAGATGATTCCTGATCAGGCCTGTAAAGTGTTTAATATCAATTTCAGGAAAGGGAATTAAAGAGAGTTACCTGAAGGGTTGGTATATATTATTTCCCCCAACCAACAACCTGTAGGTTTCCTCTGGGGACTTTTTCAAATATATTACCTGAAGGAAACAAGATGAAGCTTATGAAACTCTAAGAATATTTTTGCAGCAATTTTATGAAATACTCATGCCGAAAAGTCTTGAATTCACACAGCATGACTTCCTATCCTTCAGCATACGCAACACGGATATGATCCTTTGAAGTAAATTAACATCAGCATTCTTTTCTGAACTTGCACACAAATTAAATCCAGAAGAAAACCTCATCCATCTTTTGCAGCATGTAGCTATGTGCATTTATAAATTGGTTCAAGATCATGAAGATTAGAAGTCAAGACTAATATTCTTTTCCCAGTCCACTTCATGTGGATTGTAATGAATTTAAAAAAAAACCTTTGTTCAGGCTTCAAAATATACGAGCAGTCAAATAGTATTAATCGCTGATATTTTAGAGCCAATAGAAACAAATCTATCTTGAGTGAAAGCATGGCTTAACATTCTTGAAAGTGTGACTCAGTTTTCTTTTGCAGGGTGACTTGCACACTATCCTATCACAACACCTACCATAAAAGGGAGATGGACTGTAGAGTAAAATATACTAACCAAATAAAAGGATTAGCTGATGGCAAAAAATATATTAGCACATTTGTGTTTTGATTTTTTTTTATGTCACTGTAATCAAAATCCTTCAAATTCCCAAAGCAAAGGTTAAGAGTTAAAGTGCAAAATTGTGTGCAATTCAATAGTTAAATCGTTACTTATAGAAAGAGGAGTGGTCCTTATGGATAGCTCCAACCATGTTTTGTGTTCCATCACAAATGTAAATTATTCCCACAATGTCCAGTACTCAATTCTCTCAAAGGGACCATAAAACAGAAGTAAAATAACAATTATTAGGACACAAGTACTTAAATAAAATCAGTCCCCCGATGTAAAGACCATGAACTCTAGCAGTAAGAGCAGAACAAAATACTTTTTCTATATGCATTCACAAAGCAAATAATAGTCTAGTGTTTCATAAAAGATGTCACTAAAAATGATATCTCTTGTCCCAAGTGGATCAGGTTGGATTATTTTTTTTAAATGTACATCTGAGACCTTCTTAAGGATTTACTACTAACAGTTCCAAAGATGGGTCTTTTATCAACTTCATGTTTCATGTTTTAAAAAAAAAAACAGCATTAAATCTTACAATTCTGAGGGTTGCTCTTATACTGTTAGCTAATTATCAATATAGTAGAAAAATTGCATTTAGGTGTTGCCTATAAGGCAGAAACGTATATCAATTTAAACTGATGATGAATGACGAAGGTAGAGTTAACCTTGAAGTAATGACAGGATTAGTCATTTCAGGTAAATGAATAAAAAGATAGTGCAGCATCAATTAATTCATATATTTCAGTGAGTTCGAATCATGTAAGTGCAAGGAAAATATTCTGCAAAGAAAAATATCTAGGCTAACTGATACAAAATGTTAATAATAAAGAAAGACTTCTCTGTTTAACTTTGTGGTAAGTATGGAAGTTTTCTGAATAAAATAGCTTAACCAACCCAAAGTTATAGAGTCATAGAGAAATATAGTGCATTCAGAAAGTATTCAGACCCCTTCACTTCTTCCCCATTTTGTAATGTTACAGCCATATTTTAAAATGGATTAAATTCATTTTTTACATCATCAATCTACACACAATACCCCAGAATGAAGAAGCAAAAACAGGTGTTTAGAAATTTTTGCAAAGAAATTAAAAATAAATAACTTAAATATCACATTTACATAAGTATTCAGACCCTTTACTCAGTACTTTGTTGAGGCACCTTTGGCAGCGATTACAGCCTCAAGTCTTCTTGGGTATGACGCTACAAGCTTGGCACACCTGTATTTGGGTAATTTCTCCCATTCTTCTCTGCAGATCCTCTCAAGGTCTGTCAGGTTGGATGGGGAGCGTCGATGCACAGCTATTTTCAGGTCCCTCCAGAGATGTTCGATCAGGTTCAAGTCCGGGCTCTGGTTGGGTCACTAAAGGACATTCACAGACTTGTCACGAAGCCACTCCTGCATTGTCTTGGCTGTGTGCTTTGGGTCGTTGTCCTGTTGGAAGGTGAACCTCTGCCCCAGTCTGAGGTCCAGAACGCTCTGGAGCAGGTTTTCATCTAGGATCTCTCTGTACTTTGCTCCGTTCATCTTTCGCTCGATCCTGACAAGTCTCCCAGTTCCTGCCACTGAAAAACATCCCCACAGCATGAAGCTGCCATCACCATGCTTCATTGTAGGTATGGTATTAGCAGGTGATGAGCGGTGCCTGGTTTCCTCCAGATGTGACATTTGGCATTCAGGCCACAGAGTTCAATCTTGGTTTCATGAGACCAGAGAATGTTGTTTCTCATGGTCTGAGAGTCCTTTAGGTGCCTTTTGGCAAACTCCAAGCGGGCTGTCATGTGCCTTTTACTGAGGAGTGGCTTCCGTCTGGCCACTCTACCATAAAGGCCTGATTGGTGCAGTGCTGCAGATATAGTTGTCCTTCTGGAAGATTTCCCCATCTCCAAAGAGGAACTCTGGAGCTCTGTCAGAGCGACCATCAGGTTCTTATTCACTTCCCTGACGAAGACCCTTCTCCCCCGATTGCTCAGTTTGGCCGGGCGGCCAGCTCTATGAAGAATCTTGGTGGTTCCAAAGTTCTTCCATTTAAGAATGATGGAGGCCACTGTGCTCTTTGGGACCTGCATTGCTGCAGAAATTGTTTTATACCCTTCCCCAGATCTGTGTCTATACACAATCCCGTCTCGGAGGTCTACGGACAACTCCTTCATCTTCATGGCTTGGTTTGTGCTCTGCCATGCCCTGCCAACGGTGAGACCTTATATAGACAGGTGCGTGCCTTTCCAAATCATGTCCTATTAATTTAATTTACCACGGGTGGACAACAATCAAGTTGTAGAAACTTCTCAAGGATAATCAATGGAAACAGGATGAACCTAAACTCATTTGAGTGTCATAGCAAAGGGTCTGAATACTTATGTAAATGTGATATTTCAGTTATTTCTTTTTAATTCCTTTGCAAAAATGTCTAAATACCCGTTTTTCACTTCTTCATTCTGGGGTATTGTGTGTAGATTGATGATTTTTAAAAAAAGTCTATTTTTAAATGGATATTTTTAAACGTGACGTAATGTAACAAAATGTGGAAAAAGTGAAAGGGGCTGAATACTTTCTGAATGCACTATAAAAAATGGAAAAAGATCCTTTGGCCTATTGAGCCCACATTGGCCAGGTTATCACTAAAGAATACACCAATAGTGTACAATTGTTGGTAAATACAATACCATGTTTATGTTGCAATATTTGTTATACTCTACAATTTCAATTGTACTTGGAAAATGTAACTCCACAGTTATATTGTGTAAATCTATGTGATAATTGAACATTCCCACATTGGAAAGATGGGCATGGGGTCTGATAATCAGATAAGCAGTCAGATAATCAGAAGAAATGAGGGTTACGCAAAAAGCTGGAGTAACTCAGCGGGTGCAGCAGCATCTAAGGAGCGAAGGAGATGGGCGACGTTTCGGGTCGAGACCCTTCTTCAGACTGGTCAGGGATCAGGGAAACGAGAGCAGATGCCAGCTGATCTACATCGGCGAGACCAAGTGGAGGCTGGGCGATCGTTTCGCCGAACACCTCCACTCGGTCCGCAATAACCAACCCGACCTCCCAGTGGCTCAGCACTTCAACTCCCCCTCCCATTCTGTATCTGACCTCTCGGTCCTGGGCCTCCTCCAAGGCCAGAGTGAGCAACACCGCAAGTTGGAGGAACACCACCTCATATTCCGCTTGGGGAGTCTGCATCCTCTGGGCTTAAACATTGAATTTTCTCAATTCTGTTAACCCAGGCTGCCTCCTCCCCACCTCTCCCTGAGCCCTCGGGGCCCTGGCATTCCTTCTCTATCTCCCCCCCCCCCCCCCCCCCACCCAAGTCGCACTAGCTTCTCATTTTCACACTACAAACAGCTTACAATGGCCCGTTTCCTTTATCATCAATACTTTTTTGCATATCTTTCATTCATTGTTCTTTATCTCTCCATATCACTGTCTATATCTCTCGTTTCCCCTGATCCCTGACCAGTCTGAAGAAGGGTCTCGACCCGAAACATCACCTATCTCCTTCGCGCCTTAGATGTTGCTGCACCCGCTGAGTCCACTGCTGTGGTAGGCCGGGGGGATGCTGGAATCCTACATTCGGGAATGGGTTAAGTTGCATTGGGGGAAACGGCTGAGTGGTGGAATATTGCATTGGGAGACCACACCATTGGGGGAGCAGACATATTCAGATTCATATTTTTCATTAAAATCATTCCTGCTAGCTTCCAACACACTTCGATAATGTGTTGACACAGGAACACGCTGAACTCGAGTTGGAGGACCACTCCTCCAGTGGAGGCTACGGGTAGGGAACGGGTGCATTGGAGGAGAGACCCAACTGCACGTTGGTCTAGTGAAAATTAAATTTTTCCCCATTTTTGCTTTCATTTAAATTCAACACGAATGTGGGGCAGTTTGGTTAGAAGGGATTAACAATAAAATAAGTAATTATATTTTGAGAAGTTGCAAACATCTAAAGCAAATGTTTTATAATTCTCAATGAATACCCAGTTCAGTCAAACATATAGATGGGAAGACCAATCCGTTGTTGACTTAAATAGTTAAGTATGGAAAAAAAGGTGTGAAAATAAATCTTCTAAAATTACAAAAGGAAAATAATTTGTTATATGGATGGGAGAATCTTACCAGCAAAGACTGACCAAAAAGGCTGTTAAACAAGGATGCAAGAAATAACTAGCAAGAAACATAAAAGCAGGTAGAGAAAGCTTTAAAGAAGGAACTGCAGATGCTGGACAATCGAGGGTTACACAAAAAGCTGGAGAAACTCAGCGGTGTGCAGCAGCATCTAAGGAGCGAAGGAGATAGGCGACGTTTCGGGTCTAGACCCTTCTTCAGACTGACCCCAAGTCTGAAGAAGGGTCTCGACCCGAAACGTCGCCTATCTCCTTCGCTCCTTAGATGCTGCTGCACCCGCTGAGTTTCTCCAGCTTTTTGTGTAACCCCCGGTACAGAAAGCTTCTTGTGGGCTCAATAGAGAAAGCTTTTCTATTTTCTAATGGAACGACTGGGCTGATAGTCACTGGAAATAGATTGACTGGGCTTATATACACTGGAATTTGGAGGGTGAGAGGGGATCTTATAGAAACAAATAAAATTCTTAATGGATTTGACAGGCTAGATGCAGAGAAAATGTTCCCGATGTTGGGGGAGTCCAGAACCAGGGGTCACAGTTTAAGAATAAAGAGCAGGCCATTTAGGACTGAGATGAAGAAAAACTTTTTCACATATTTGCACCTATTTTCTGTGTTTCTATGTCTGTTTACATGGAGAAAAATTAACAAATGTGGGCTTCTCAGAGAATGAGACATGGTGAGGGACAAAGAAGTATAAAAATAAAATATATATATACACATATACATATACACACATACACGTGTGGTATGTGTGTGTGTGTTTTTTTTTTAAATTGTACACATCCTCACAATAGACTAGGATACTCAACTGACACCAAAAGTAGCAGATTATCAAGTGGCAATAGAGAATAAGGAACTGAAAAAAAATGATCACTAGAGCAAAACAAAATGTGACCAAGGGCTGACAAATCCTCTGGGCATGATTTCTGGATTTTAAAAAAGTCAGTAATGGATTATCTATCATCCTCCTGAATTCCCCAGGTTTTTGAACGGTTTCAGCAGATTATAAAACTGCAAATTTAATACGTCTGCATACATATAAAAAAAGGGAAATACAGTCCAATTAGCACAGCATCTGTTTCTGTGTCAGTGCTGGAATTTTTAGACAAATGATGATAAGGCACTTTGACAAGGCTTAATCATGTTGGGCTTTTCTGTGCGACTTTATCAAAAGGAGATTATGTTTAGCAAGTTTTCCGAGGATCTAATTTAAACAGTAAAAGAGCCATTGATAGTAGAGTACTTGAACTTCCTAACAGCATTAAGTAAAATTATTGGAAATAACATTAATGCACAAAAATAATTAGAAAATACAAAAATCTGGAAAAATAAGTCGTGGGGAGGATATATTATTTGCAATGGATACAGACAACCCAAGCGAGTGGACACAAATATGGCCAGATGGAATATATTGAGGAAAAATGTGGGGTTATCAACCTAAAGGGCCCGTCCCACTGTAATTCAAGAGTTCTCCCGAGTTTTCCCCTGATTCGAACTTGGAGAATGTCCGTAGCGGGTCCGTAGGAGTTCATGAATGTCTCGTAGCGGCTCATACGAGTAAAAAGTAACCTTTTATTTCATCACGAATATTTTTTTACTCGTGGACATTTTTCACAGTGTTGAAAAAACGTTGCGAATTCACCGGATTTCCCGAGTACCTACCGTTACTCGTACGAGCCGCAACGAGACATCCACGAACTCCTACGGGCATTCTCTTGAATTACCTCATACAGTAGGACAGGCCCTTAAGTAAATAGAATGGAAATCCGTTTCTCAGGATGATCCGATTAAAAATATGAGTGTAATTAAAGCAAATGAAATGCAGAGCAAAACACAAAATGCTGGTGTAGGTCAGCAAGTCAGGCAGCATCTGTGGAGGAAGTAGATAGGTAGCATTTTGGGTGGCGACACTTCCTTCTTATAGTCAAGGACGGAGTTAAAGGGAAAGGGATAGTTAATGACCCCAGAATTAACAGGAAAGAAAGCTCACAAAGGGATAGGAGAGTATGGCCAAGTGAAATATGGATTGATGTGAATGGTGAGATGCGTAAGGAATTAAAAGTACTGTGTTTGAATGCGCAAAGTATAAGTAAAGTAGATGAGCTTGAGGCTCAGATAGAGGTTGGTAGATATGACATTGTGGGGATTACCGAGTCGGGTCTGGGAACTTAATATTCAGGGTTATACATCCTATAGAAAGGACTGGCAGGTGGGCAGAGGAGGGGGGGGGGGGGGAGGGGGTAGCTCTTCTGGTGAGGAATGGATTTCAGTCACTTGTGAGAGAAGACATAGGGACTGATGAGATAGTCACTGTGGATTGAGTTGAGTAATTGCAAAGGCAAGAATACACTAATTGGTGTTATCTACAGACCCCCAAACAGTAGCCCGGATGTAGGGTGTAAGTTGCAGCAGGAGTTAAAACTGGCATGTAACAAAGGTAATGCCACTGTGGTGATGGGGGATTTCAATATGCAGGTAGACTGGGAAAATCAGGTTGGTTCAGGACCCCAAGAAAGAGAGTTTGTAGAGTGCCTCCGAGGGATTCTTAGAGCAGCTTGTAATGGAGCCGACCAGAGAAAAGGCAATTCTGGATTTAGTGTTGTCCAATGAACCAAATTTGATAAGAAAACTCGAGGTAAAGGAACCGCTTGGAGGTAGTGATCATAATATTAATTTTTATCTGCAATTTGAGAAGGAGAAGGTTAAATTGGAAGTGGCAGTGATGCAGTTGAACAAAGGGGATTATGAAGGCATGAGAGAGGAGCTGACCAAGGTAGACTGGAGAGGGATACTAGCAGGAATGACATTGGAACAGCAATGGCAGGAATTTTTGGGCATATAATTTGGAAGACGCAGGATCATTTCATTCCAAAAAGGAAGAAAGATTCTAAAGGGAGTAGGAGGCAACCGTGGCTGACAAGAGAAGTTAGGGATAGGATAAAACTAAAAGAAAATATGTATAACGACGCAAAGAGTAGCCGGAAGCCAGAGGATTGGGAAACTTTAATTGGACAACAGAAGGAAACAAAACAGGCAATACGGGTTGAAAAGATGAAGTACGAAAGGAAGCTGCCCAGGAATATAAAGGACAGTAAAAACTTCTTTAGATATGTTAAGGGAAAAAGAGTAGCAAAGTCAAATGTGGGTCCCTTGAAGGCAGACATGGGTGAAATTATTACGGGGAACAAGGAAATGGCAGAAGAGTTGAACAGGTACTTCGGATCTGTCTTCACTAAGGAATACACAATCTCCCAGAAGTACGGGAGGACAGAGGATCTAAGGGGGTCGATGAACTGAAAGAAATTTTCATTAGGCGAGAAATAGCATTGGGTAGGCTAATGGGACTGAAGGATGATAAATCCCCTGGGCCCGATGGTCCTCAGGGAGGTGGCTCTAGAAATAGTGGACGCATTGGCAATCATTTTCCAATGTTCAATAGATTCAGGATCAGTTCCTGTGGATTGGAGGATAGCTAATGTTATCCCACTTTCCAAGAAAGGAGCGAGAGAGAAAACGGAGAAATACAGACCAGTTAGCCTGACTTCGGTGGTGGGAAAGATGCTGGAGTCAATTATTCAAGAGGTAATAATGGGGCATCTGGATAGCAGTAAAAGGATTGGTCCAAGTCAACTTGGATTTATGGAAGTAATATCATGCTAGACCAATCTGTAATTTTTGGAGGATGTGACAAGTAAAATGGATGATGGGGAGCCAGTGGATGTAGTGTATCTAGACTTTCAGAAAGCCTTTGATAAGGTCCCGCACGGGGGTCTGGTGACTAAAATTAGAGCACATGGTATTGTGGGGTAGGGTGTTGACGTGGACAGAAATTGGCTGGCAGACAGGAAGCAAAGAGTAGGAGTGAACAGGTTCTTTTCAGAATGGCAGGCAGTGGCGAGTCGAGTGCCGCAAGGCTCGGTGTTGGGGCTACAACTTTTTAACCAGATATATTAATGATTAGGAAGAGGGAATTAGGAGCAACACTAGCAAGTTTGTGGATGACACAAAGCTGGTTGGCAGTGTGAACTGTGAAGAGGATGTTAGAATGTTGCCTAGAATTTTACTAGAATGTTGCCTGGGTTCCAGCAACTAAGTTACAGAGAAAGGTTGAACAAGTTAGGTCTTTATTCTTTGGAGCACAGAAGGTTAAGGGGGGACTTGAGTGAGGTCTTTAAAATGATGAAAGGGATAGACAGAGTTGACGTGGATAAGCTTTTCCCATTGAGGGTAGGGAAGATTCAAACAAGAGGGCATGACATGAGAATTAAGGGACAGAAGTTTAGGGGTAACATGAGGAGGAACTTCTTTACTCAGTGGTGCTGTGTGGAATGAGCTTCCAGCAAACCTGGTGGAGGCAGGATCGATTTTAACATTTAAAAGTAAAGTGGATAGGTATATGGACGGGAAGGGAATGGAGGGGTATGGTCTGAGTGCAGGTAGATGGGACTAGGGGAAAATAAATGGTCAGCATGGACTGGAAGGGCCGAGAGGGCCTGTTTCCGTGCTGTAATTGTTATATGGTTATATGGTTAGGAGGTTGCAGGGTGACCTGGACTGGTTGAGTGAGTGGGTAGATGCAGTATAATATAGATAAATGTGAGGTTATCCACTTTGGTGGCAAAAACAAGGGGGCAGATTATTATCTCAATGGGGTTAGGTAAGGGGAAGGTACAGCGAGACCTGGGTGACCTTGTACACCGGTCACTGAAAGTTGGTGTGCAGGTACAGCAGGCAGTGAAGAAAGCTAATGGAATGTTGGCCTTCATAACAAGAGGATTTCAGTAGAGGAGTAAAGAGGTTCTTCTGCAGTTGTACAGGGCTCTGGTGAGACCACATCTGGAGTACTGTGTACAGTTTTGGTCTCCTAATTTGAGGGAGGACATCCTTGTGATTGAGGCAGTGCAGCGGAGGTTCACGAGATTGATCCCTGGGATGGTGGGACAGTCATATGACTGTCATATGGACAAGCTAGCTGCAGGAAAAATGTTCCCAATGTTGGGCGAGTCCAGAACCAGGGGCCACAATCTTAGAATAAAGGGGAGGCCATTTAAGACTGAGGTGAGAAAAAACGTTTTCATCCAGAGAGTTGTGAATTTATGGAATTTTCTGCAGCTGAGGCCAAATCACTGGAAGGATTTAAGAGAGAGTTAGATAGAGCTCTTGGGGATAGTGGAATCAAGGGATATGGGGAGAAGGCAGGCATGAGTTATTGATTGGGGACGATCAGCCATGATCACAATTAATGGCGGTGCTGGCTCGAAGGGGTGAATGGCCTCCTCCTGCACCTATTTTCTATGTTTCTTTGCAAGAATGACAGAATACAAGAACTCTTGCTACAACTGTCCAGGACTTAAGGGACTTACCCTGGATAAATGCATACAGCTTTAGTTGTCTTATTTAAGGAAGGATGTATTATCTTAGATAAAATACAGCGTGGGCTCACCATTCATAATTTTTGAATGTGGCGATAGTGCAACAGGGAAACACAAGGTTGAATGGGAGGAGCCAGTCTGGAGTTTAGAAGTACAAGATGTGATCTCATTGAAACAAAGGTTTTCAAGGGGTTCGACAGGATACTGTGAGGGCCATTATGATGGGAACAGTATATGTGACACATCAGAATAAGGCAGTTAACAACCACCAAGAGACTGAGGAATTACTTCTACAGTAGATAGTTATTCAAGAAATCCATTGTTTAATTAACATTTTCCCCAAAAAGTGTTAAGCAGTTCTTACCCATTTTATTACCTCCCTACTCGCTGTGCCATATTACTGGTTGTGTGAGAATTGTGTTGGATGCTGGCCCTCCAGTCCATCAGCTACCCATATTCTATGTTGCTTACATGTAACCTATAATGTGCAACTTTGTCATTTAATCTTGCAAACTCTCAACTATTCAGCTTATGGCAACTCATTTTACAATAAGCAAACTAACGTTCACCACTCCAGCACTCCCCTCATTATTATTCTTGACCAACTAAGCGCCAACTTTATTTTCCTATTTAATTTAAAATCCTGCCCATGCTATTTCCTACATCTATTTAAGTTTCATCTTTTTCATACATTTTTAAACACCATTTCTTTACATTTATATTGCAACAATGAAAACATCAGTCACGGTATTTTATAATTTTTAAAAAGCAATTTACGACTGATTTTTCAACCTGTCAGCAAATTCAATTAAGTTCTCCAGACTCTGAAACCAGCTTGTCCTGGACAGCAGCCAAAACCTATAAAGTAGGTAGTATCATTATTGTATCCTCTAACATAAGTGCCGATTTGGCATCTGGAAAATTGCTGTGGTCACTTTTTCCGCCTAGTTCAAACAACATTTTGCATTTCGTCATTTCAATTAAATTTTTTCCCCTTTTCAAAAGATTACTTGGATTTATGGTTCAATATTTCAATTTGAGACTTAATATGCAATATGACCATCCGGGTCATCATAACCAAGCCTAATCCTCTCCTCACCATAACAACCATTCATATTCACTATCCAGAGCTACAAGCTTCTTCCTTAGAGATGATAGAGCAGCTATGTATTGTCTTTCCAATGTTTTATTGAAGTTTGCAATGAATTGCTTTAAATACGTAGCTGTATACAATGGCTATTCTGAGCTTTGGGTTCTTCATTAATTCCATTATGCCTTTGGTAAACAAGGCAATAAATTACCATGTTGAAAATACACAAGAACAATAACTGACTGTTAGTTAACATTTTCTTCAAATGCTCTGCAAGCTCTGTATCAAAATATCCATCTACAGTCCCCTCCATAATGTTTTGGACAAAGACCCATTATTTATTTATTTGCCTCTGTACTCCACAATAGAAAAAAAATCACATGTGGTTAAAGTGCACATTGTCAGATTTTAATAAAGAACATTTTTATACATTTTGGTTTCACCATGTAGAAATTACAGCAATGTTTATACATAGTCCCCCCATTTCAGGGCACCATAGGAGTGGGAGATTGCAACCGTCATGTGGTCCACCCTGATTCGACTAATGCAATCAACCCGACATGCAGAAACAAATAGATGTAGTGTTTTGAGATCTACAACTTTAGTCTGTGCACGCCATATGCAAGAAGAAGAAGGGCACCATAATGTTTGAGACACAGCAATGTCATGTAAATGAAAGTCATGTTTAGTATTTTGTTGCATATCCTTCGCATGCAATGGCTGCTTGAAGTCTGCAATTCATGGACATCACCAGTAACTGGGTGCCTTCTCTGGTGATGTTCTGCCAGGGCCTGTATTGTAGGATGTGTCTATACACTTCAGAATTCATTATGCTACTACCATCAGCAGTTGTATAATCAATGAAGATAAATGAGCCAGTACCTTCAGCAGCCATACATGCCCAGGCCATAACACCTCCGCCACTGTGTTTCACAGATGAGGTGGTATGCTTCGGATCTTGAGCAGTTCCTGGTCTCCTCCATACTTTGCTCTTGCCATCACTCCGATATAAGTTAAATCTTCGTCTCATCTGTCCACATGACCTTTTTTCCAGAACTGCGGTTGCTCTTTTAAGTACTTCTTGGCAAACTGTAACCTGGCCATCCAGTGGTTTACATCTTGCAGAGTAGCCTCTGTATTTCTGTTCATAAAGTCTTCTGCAGACAGTGGTCATTGACAAATCCACACCAGACTCCTGAAGAGTGTTTCTGATCGGTCGGACAGGTGTTTGGGGATTTTTCTTTATTATAGAGAGAATTCTTCTGTCATCAGCTGTGAAGATCTTCCTTGGCCTGCCAGTCCCTTTGCAATTAGTAAGCTCACCAGTGCTCTCTTTTCTCCTAATGATGTTCCAAACAGTTGATTTTGGTAAGCCTAAGGTTTGGCTGATGTCTCTGATGTTGACAGTTTTATTCTTGTTTCTCAGTCTCATGATGGCTTCTTTGAATTTCATTGGCACAACTTTGGTCCTCATGTTGATAAATAGCAATAAAAGTTTCCAAAGGTGACAGAAAAACTGGAGGAAAGACTAGGTGCCGAGAGCTCTTTTACTTGCATTGAGGAGGCAATTAAACACACCTGAGCAATTACAAATGGTTGTGAAGCCATGTGCCCTGAAATGGGGGGGGGGGGGGGGGGGGAAAGACTATGTAGAAACACAGCTGTAATTTCTACACGGTAAAACCAAAATGTATAAAAATGGCCTTTAATAAAATCTGACAATGTACACTTTAACCACATGTGGTTTTTTTTTCTATTACAAATCTCAAATTGTGAAGTATAGAGGCAAATAAATAAATGATGGGTCTTTGTCCCAAATATAATGGAGGGCACTGTAAAGGACCTCAACCCCTCCCCAACACCCACAAAAATCATACACAAATATACATGCACATTGTAATCCAATATAATAGATAGTGGTGGATAATAGTGAACAAAAGGTTTTGGAATTATTTTGTCCTGAACGCTGATGTGAATGAACTCAACATAAATGCCAGCAGGGAAACTAAAATGGGTTTCAGGGTTTTCACTACCTTTAGGTGCTCATAGACAATTGGCTGATTTGATTAAAATACTTTATAGCAATCATGTTTTTAATAAGTTCACCAAGTTCTTTGTCAACAGGAAGCAAAACTATCTCCAAATTCATTGACAATAAATAAAATTGTTCTCTGTATTTTTGTGCTGCAGTTATTTACCTTGGGAAGGAAGAAAATTGTTCACTTTATAGAAAATCGTTCACTTTACAGCCTACCTGATTTGTTAAAGGGACAGTTACGTCTCATAAAACATTTGAGGCAGTGACAAAGAGGAAAGATGAGGCTCCTGCATTTGATGTAGCGTCCACTGAGTAAAGGGCCTGTCACACTAGCGCGCGATTAGACGCGACAAGCGCGACAAATTCGGACGCGGGGGTCGCGTGGGGGTCAGGCGATCCCGGTGCGAGTGAAGGGCCTGTCCCACTAGCGCGCGATTACACGTGCGACGTCCGAAGGAAGGACGTTATTTTTCATCACGTGACGATGCGCATGAGCATGCGCGTTGCACGACGTCGGGCAGTGACGTCATCACGCAACGCCACGCTGAAGACGCACAACGTCAAAACGTCATCACGTTCTGCGCGACAGGGTTTTGCCGCGCGTAATTTTTAAGCAGTGTCGGTTTTTGGACACTACGCGCGATGTCGACACCAGCTCCACACGAGTCCGCGGAACTCCACGAGACTCCGGCGATCGCAGTGGGACAGGGTCACGCGAGGCCGGACGACTAAAGCGACCACGGTAGGTCGCGCTTGTCGCGTCTAATCGCGCGCTAGTGTGACAGGCCCTTAAGGCTTTTGAGACATCCCACAAAGTAGGCAGATCATAGAACAGTTCAATGGGAAGTCTCAAGTTGAATCTAACGGTGACTCAGTGGGAGAAGGATAATGTGATGGCCAATATGTGTTTTTGTGGCTGGAAACTAATTTACAGTAGGGTTGGTAAAGATCAGAACTATGTCCTATCTTTACATACTTCAATTGGACAAGTGCAGGGAATATGATTAGGAAGTGATTAGGAATATGATGTCATTCATATAAAAATTGGTCAGATGGCTAAGTGTGGGGGGAAAACTATAAACATTTAATAGATTGGTTGATACAAAGAATGCCAGTTGCTGGTTTACAAAAAATAATAATAATGGCCCACTCAGTAGGTCAGGCAGCATTTCAGAAGAACATGGAGACACCTTTTAAATTTGGACTCTTCTTGAGTCTGTAGTGACAGTGGGAGGAAAGCTGGAAGAGAGATGGGGCAGATCAAAGCCTGGCGGGTGATAGGTGAATATAGATAAAGGTTGTTAGTTAGTAGATAACCTGGAAATGGACACACAGAGATCAGTGATAATACATTTGAGGAGGGCAAACAAGGCAAATTAATAAATAATAAATGCTGGCATTTAGGCAAATATAGAAGTGAAGGGTGTAGGAGTGTTTATCTCAGTAATAGAGTAGATAGGAAAAAGGAAGGTAAAATAGAAAATGCGAGAAATGCTCATGAGAGTAGGCATTATCTATGGATAGGAATCCTGCTTCAGAAAACAAAGGAACATTTGCCTTTGTTGGTAGATTTATAGAATACATGAATCAAGTCAAGTCAAGTTTATTCGTCACATACACATACGAGATGTGCAGTGAAATGAAAAGTGACAATGCTCGCAGACTTTGTGCAAAAAAAACAAACAACCAACAAACTACAAACAGAATGGAACAGAATCACATGTTCTTTTACATATTAAATATTGTTGGTGGTATTGTGGTACAGTAAAGTTAGTCCCTGGTGAGATAGGAGTTTACAGCCCGAATGGCCTCTGGGAAGAAACTCCTTCTCATCCTCTCCGTTCTCACAGCATGGCAACGGAGGCGTTTGCCTGACCGTAAGAGCTGGAACAGTCTGTTGCAGGGGTGGAAGGGGTCTCCCATTATCTTATTGGCTCTGGAGTTGCACCTCCTGATGTATAGTTCCTGCAGAGGGGCGAGTGAAGTTCCCATAGTGCGTTCAGTCGAACGCACTACTCTCTGCAGAGCCTTCTTGTCCTGGGCAGAGCAATTCCCAAACCAGATTGCAATATTTCCGGACAAGATGCTTTCCACAGCCGCTGAGTAAAAGCACTGGAGGATCCTCGGAGACACTCTGAATTTCCTCAATTGCCTGAGGTGGTAAAGGCGCTGCCTTGCCTTACGAGTGCTGCAGCGTGTGATGTCCATGTCATATCCTCAGCGATGTGAACTCCCAGGTATTTAAAACAGCTCACCCTATCCACAGCATCCCCATTTATCCTCAATGGTGTGTACGTCCTCGGATGATGTGCCCTCCTAAAGTCTACGATCAGCTCCTTCGTTTTTTTTGATGTTCAAGAGGAGGCTGTTGTCCTGACACCAGAGTGCCAGATCAGCCACCTCCTCCCGGTAGGCCTTCTCATCGTGTACAGGGAGTATAATAGGGGCCTGAGGACTCAACCCTGGGGGGATCCTGTGCTCAGGGTGAGGGACTTTGATGTATTCCCTCCCATCTTGACTATCTGGGGCCTGGCAATGAGAAAGTCCAGGCACCAGGCACACAATGAGGTGTTGAGCCCTAATTCCAGTAGCTTCTCGGCCAGTCTGGTGGAGACTATCATGTTGAAGGCTGAACTGAAGCCTATGAACAGCATCCTCACATAGCCCCCCCCTTCTGGCTGTCAAGATGAGAGAGAGCGGTGTGCAAAACCTGGGAGACAGCATCGTCTGTGGATCTGTTCAGACTGTATGCAAATTGTAACGGGTCCATGTTGCGAGGGAGGAAGGCGCAGATGTGTTTCTTCACCAGCCTTTCAAAGCATTTCATGACTACCAAGGTGAGGGCCACCGGACGGTAGTCATTAAGACAGGCTGTGCAGGCATTCTTTGGTACAGGTACAATTATGGATTTTTTGAAGCAGGCAGGGACCACGGACTTGTCCAGGGAGAGGTTGAATATTGTAGTGAGCTGCGTAGCACAGGACTTAAATACTTGCCCCGAGATGCCATCAGGGCCTGCATCTTTCCTCGTGTTCACCCATGTCAGAGCCCTCCTCACATCGTGCTCGGAGAGCGAGAATGTGTGCACACACCTCCCTTCAACTTTGTTAGCCAGCCGATAGTCGGCAGACCTGGGGTGGTGTTGCCCATCTCGAAACGAACGTAAAAGGAGTTCTGGTCATCACCTAGGGAGGTGTCAGCACTTGCGGATAAGGGGGGGGGGGGGGGGGGGGTGTGTGCTCCGGTAGATGGTTACAGTCCGTAGCCCCTGCCACAGACGTCTGGTGTCCTGCTGCTCCATCTGTGACTCCATCTTGTCCCTGTACCTCCTTTTTGCGTCCTTCACCGCCCTTCGCAGTCGGTAAGACTCTACCTTGTAGACGTCCATGTTTCCTGATGCCAGGCCAGAGTTGTAGGCAGCGGCGCGAGCATTCAAGGAAACACGAATGGACCTGTCCACCCAGGGTTTTTGATTCGGTAAGGTGCTTACCCTCACCGTGGGGACGATGATGTCGATTATTGTTGCAATGAAGTCCGTGACTGCTTCCGTGAACTCACTGACGTCACTGGAACTTGCTTGGAACATATTCCAGTCGACATCGCTCAGTGCATCTTGCAGCATGGCCTCTGACTGGTCGGACCATCGCTTTACGTCCCTCGTCTCTACCGCTTCCCAAACTATCCTCTTTATACTCTGGCAGCAGGAAAATGGCAGCATGGTCAGATTTTCCTAGGGGAGGGGGTGAAATGGCCCTGTAGCCCTTTTGGAACGGCGTATAGCAGCGGTCCAATGTTCTTTCCCTCCTGGTGGCAATGTGTTGGTAGATGTTCGGCATAACCTTCTTGAGATTTGATTTATTTAAATCTCCAGCCACCACCATAGCCGCATGAATGAGGGAGAGCTTAAAATTGACACCAAAGTGAGGTGATTAGAAAGGATTTGGATTATTTTTCCATCCAATGAATACCAAGGTATGGTGCTTGAAAGAATAGTCTTTGCAGAAATCGACATCGCATTAAAATGGCTGCCTCGCTAACAGTTTGTCTTCCTCTTTTTCCATTCTTCGTGTTTTTAGTTTGTTGTAAAATGTATGTTTTAGCTTATCTTTAGTTTTTGTATTTGTGGGGGTGGGGGGGGGGGGGAGAGGGAACTTTTTAAATCTCTTTCCTCGATAGCGATATGACTTTTTCCGTGTCGTATCTCCGCCTGCACTGCGGCCTAACATCACGGAGTTGGCGCCCTCTTGTTTGGGACCGAGAGCTCCAGACTCGCAGAGCCTGTGGACTTTAACAATCTTGGAGCGGGTGATCCCATTGCAGAGGTCGGCCTTTGGGGCTCCAAACTGCAGGAGCAGCGGACTTTAACATCGTGAAGCTCACAGTCCCTAGTTAGGGACTGATTTCAGTATCTCCAAGCCACAGGAGTTTCGACCATCCCATTGCGGGAGGTTGGACCACCCTGACGTGGGAGCTTGATGCAGATGGTTCGACTCCCCCGGCCGCAGAAGGAAAGGAGGAAAGAAGATAAGACCTTATTGCCTTCCACTGGACTAGTCAAATTTATGCAGAAATGGGCCTTGACAATATGCACACAGTGTTGTGCGTGTTATTCCAAAAATCTGTACGATGCTTTGGCAGCAAATTAATTCATAAGCAAAATGGAAGCAACTGAAATTCCAAACTATAAAAGTGTTGAATTATTTTTTACAGGATCTGTTTAAAATCTAAAAGGACAAAAAAAAAAGGAAAATAAGGCAGTAGCTTCCTGTTAAACAATTTGGTCTTTTTGCCAATAATTCTATCAAAATAATAAATTATAAACTAAATGGCTAAATACCAAAACAATATTTTTGTTAAAGACAGCAACCACACAAAACTAGAAAGATCACAAAGGAACCTGTATATTCCCAAGATAAACGAGGGAACAACATTTCCTACTTCTTTCCTAGAATTAAATTTGACATATTTTAATATTTTCTTTTCCTATCACATGTATCCCTTTTCAATTTCTATATAATTATATATTCAATATAATTTTACGTGATATACAAACCACAAGCTCCAACATGCCTGCAAGTTGCAGGTGGTAGCAGGGTTGTTGCAGGGATGTGGGATGTCAAATACAAATGTTGGTTTGCATTCTGCTCTTTCACGATTATTATTTAATATCCCAACAATGGCTATAATGAGCAAGGGGTCATTGATGAAAACAGATTGATTGGAATTGTGACAGCATTACTTTTCCCTCAAGACATGAAACGACTTTCTAATTCAGAGAGCCAGAACACACGTAGTTTCATTAAAAGCCCTGAACGCAGGTGGGGCTCAAAGCCCAAAAACAACCAATGGATGAAAGAGGCCGATGGAGCAGAGAGACCTGGCAAGTTATCAAGGCTAAAACTCAAACATATATATGCATACCCTTGCAATTACTGGCCTTTCTTCTAATTTTATTTTTAATTAAATGACAATTTTAATATGCATATTTTAAAGATATATATCAATATTGGCATAACATCAGAGATATTAGAATTTACATGTCATCAGGAAAGCAATAATTTTAGTGCTGGAAACATAAGCAGGTTCACAAAAACAACTAATGCCTGTTCAGTTTTGTTACTCGTATTCATTCAACAGCCTACTAAAGTTCAGCACCACAAAGCAAAGACCTTGGATTATGCTGCAGAAACAAATAATTAATTTGTTAGGTATAAATATGGTATATTCCATTGACTGCTGGCAACAATGTTTCTCCCCCTCAATGCTTAGTCAGAGGCTAGTTCTACAAACACAACATTCTTTTAGAGAAGAATTGTCCTTTTCTTGTGGAAAACATATAACCTCACATTTATAAACATTTCTCCCTCATTAACATCAGAACAACTTGATATATGCACGTTTCCACTGAATTAGCAACTGCCCGAGTTAATACAATCATTAAATTTCAATGAACTTTGCAAGACAGAGAAAATCTAACACGGGCAGTCCACAAATTTTCTGGGAGGATTACCCATTTCATAAATCATAACACTTACTGAAAAGGACCCAATAAGGACAGCTGCATTTGCTTGTTTCTTCTGATCACTTCCTGTATAGTGAACAATTTTCTTCCTTCCCAAGGTAAATGACTACAGCACAAAAATACAAAGATAACAATTTTATTTAAAGTATCCTGCATGGATATAAATGACAGAAGTTATTCCCAAGTACTAAAACATAATATTGGAGACACTTTTGCTTCCTGTTGACAAAGTACTTAGTGATCTTATTAAAAACGTGATTGCTATAAAGTATTTTAGTCAAATCAGCCAATTGCTTATGAGCACAATGACTCAGTTAGCACTACTTTCCAACAACTCCAGGGTTCCAGGTTTAATCCTGACATTGGACGTAATCTGTGCACATTCTCTCTACAATCCTCGTTTCCCCTCATGTTTCCTCCTGGCTGGCAGGTTAATTGGCCACTTTAAATTGGCTCCGAGTATGGATGCAATGGCAGGAGTGTCAGCAGGGCAGAGAGAAAGGAAAGCGAGAAAAATGGGTATTAGTGTAGATGGGTGCCTGACATTTAGTTTAGATTAGAGACTGCATGGAAGCATGCCCTTCGGCTTTCCGAGATCGCGCTAACCAATGATCACCCTTAAAATAGCTCTAGGTTATACCACTTTCGCATCCTATGCACTAGGGGCAAATTACAGAAGCCAATTGGCCTACAAACCTGCATATCTTTGGAATGCGGGAGGAAACGGGAGCACCTGGAGAAACCCCACGCGTCACAGTATAAACATACCAATTCCGTACAGATAGCACCCATAGCGAGGATCAAACCCAGGCCCCTGGTGCCGTAAGGCAGCAACTCTACCGCTGCACCAATGTGCCACCCCTGTATGTGGCTGACATGTGCAGGGTATCTGGACGGTTAATAAATTTGTGCCAACCATCAAGAGCAAGGCTAACAGGATCAGGCCATGTAATTCTGTCCCAAATTATCTTAGAAATTCTTTCTATATTTTGTCAATATACTTGTATGTCTAGATTTAGAACTCGTAAACCTTTTTTGTATTTGTACCAATTCCCTCCCAGCCTCAGCAGTGGTCCCAATGCACGACCAGAGGGTACCATTACAGTCTGACAAGGCCACATAATCATGTTTCCATTTAATGTGGAAATTGGAAATGATCCTGGAAACATTGACAGATCTGCACATTGACGCAAATTTTTGAAATACATTCTTTTTTTGTGCGGCAGCACTTGCTAACATGATCCTTCCCTAACACACATGCAAACACACATATTTATGTCATTCTTTACTCCTCCTACCCCCTTTCCTCCCCCAACTCATCTGCGCTCACTCATCATTTCACAGGTACACTGGGTGATGGAACATGGAAATAACTGCAAACTGCAAATTAAACTGGTGTTGCTTGCACAATGCATTTTCCTATCCATTCCAGCTTCACTACACTTTTCCCCATCACAGTTTTTTGTGTATTTTATTTATGTTATTCTAATTTTAATAAACATTAGCAGACACGCAGGGGGAATAATGGCTACATTTAAAGCTATTGTGGAATATACCACAAGTTTAAACAGGTTTTTGAAAGTCTTACTTTGAACATATTTCAATTACTAACGTCAGGATTGAGTAACATGGAAAATAATGTGGAAATATAATGGGCAAAAAAGAATTTATCATTCTTTCCATTGACTAATTACACAACAAGAAAAATAGAAGCAGTTGGCCACGGTGTTCCCCAAGCTGGCTTTCCTATTCAGCAATGTCATAGCATATTCTTAGCTCTTAACCCATGTTCCTATTGATCTCAGCCTTATATTCAGAGTATATTCAATGAGCAAGTCCAAGACGTAGACAATTCCAACAATTTACAATGATATGCATAAAGAAACTTTTCCCACCTCAAATTATTCTTCTTTCCATGATCTAAGACCCTAGATCAAACCTTTCCAGTTAGGGGAAAGCCTTGTCACATCTGCCCTAAGAGCCCCTTAGGTGTGTATAATCAATGTCTTATCAATGTTCAATAGTTAGAACTTAATGGTACTGTTGCCAGCAATCATGAAATAATGGCTTCTGACATTCTCTGTGCTTGTTCTGTGTTTTTTATTTTTTTTATATAAGAGCTCAATTCCCAGCGCAACTGATTCTATAACTAGGCCATTTGTTGAAACTGTTTATAGATGCATTATCTAAAATTGCCACCATGCATTAACACCACAGACTTTGATTCCTGCACATAAACAATTACATTCTAACCACAAAGATAAACAGGAAATCGTTCTAATCAACTATTGTATGTGGGATTGCTAGAGCAACTATGAGAAACTATGTCAAGTTAGCAACAGTTTATTTATTTATTTATTTATTATGGGGTTTTTTTAAGTCCGTTGTTCTAGTGTTTGCTGAATGTTGGATATCTTTTAACTTTAACCTCATCTTTTTGAAATAAACTATTAATGATAAAACACAATGGAAAACAAGAGAATGTTGTCATAATGGCTTACATATCTTCATTGTTTAAGGTGACCTCAAACTCGAAACTCATGAGGACTAATGGGAACCATGCTCTCCTGAGCTATGAGCAACGGAAATAAATTAAACAAACTGGGAATCTCATTTTCATTTGACTCTTGAATATATTTAAACCAAGGTTATAGCAGGGATGTTCAAAAAGACCCAAAGGAATAAGAAAGAACACTTCCCTATCTGGTATCGATCTAGTCCTGTCTGTGGATTGTACTTCACGTAGAATAAATTGGCCTTTTAGTAAGTTCAATGTTGATTCTTCAGTCTTGAAGAAATAAAACATAAGGACAGGTTGCATAAATGTGGCTTGTATTCCCTTAAGGGAAAAAAGGCACAAAGTGCTGGAGTAACTCAGCGGGTCAGGCAGCATCCCTCGAGGACATTGATAGGTGACATTTTGGGTCAGAACCTTCTGTTTCCCTTATTCTATTCCCTTATGTTTAGACACCAGAGGAGTGATCCAAGTGCGCTGCTTAAAATTAAAAGGGATTCTTTGGATTCCCTCTGGTGATGGAATATACAAAAAAGTTACAAAATCTTAGAATTAGAACAGCCATTCAGAAAGACATCTAAAATAAATACACAAAGGGTAATGATAATCTGCAATCTCCAAGAATATTTCAGCTTGCAAAAGAAAAATAATTTTCTGTAGAAATGATAAGTATTTATTACAATACAGGGAGAAAAGCCCAGAGCAGACTTTAGTGTGGTGCAGGTGCATTTCAAACTAAATACGAATCGTGGATTGTTAAATTAAGGTGATCAACAGATTAGTTCTGAAACAACTAAACAGTGGAAGAGATGTACTGAATTCTTGGTTCTTCAAAGGTGCTGAAACATACAGGTGTAACAACTATAGTTCCTCAAAATTAGGAGAAAACTGTAATCTTTAATAATGTATGGTATGATGAACATGTATGGTAGGATGGACATGTAAGGCAACACATTCTTCTTTGGATACATAGACAATGATGATGTAGCGAATGATACAAAGACATAAGCCAGTATATGTGAATACACATCCAACTTTTATGAAATGTTATAATAATATCACTGACTGACACCCTCAAGCATTAAAATAATGGCCAGCTGAAAAGATATCAGGCAATCGCTTATAGAAAATAGAAACATAGAAAATAGGTGTAGTTATACTTGTAGAATATATTTTAATAGAATTTAGTTCAACATGAGGTGCGAGTAATCACTAAAAAATAAAATAAAGTTGATCTTAAATTACAGCAATAAGCAGCTCCTTTAATTGGATTAAATGCTGAGAGACAGACCGCCACTTGAATAATTTATTTGATGCACACAAAATAATTATAGGACAAATTAACATTTCACCACTAAACCCTTCCTGATTTATGAATCAAAATCCTAAACCCAAAATGCACAAAAGCAATATTTGGAGAATTTCTCTCAGAATTTATTAAAGTTAATTTATCATTTTCTCATTTCATTGCCAAAGCAAATGTTGATTGAATCACTCATCATGCAGAGTGTTCAAAATAATCAGGGCATTCGAAAATTATCTTTAAATTTCTTAATTACAGGACATTTTACAATATAGTTTATCGCAAATATTATTTTATCTGAGCATACCATTGAGCATCCTAATCATTTTCTGTGCAAACTGAGGCTCAGAAATAACTTATTTAGAAATTATGCTTCATTTTGAAAATGCAACAACAGCATAGTACCAAGGTCTGCTCTAAACAACATATTTTATTTCCCTACATTCTATCATTGCTGCCAGATGTGTCCTCTGCAAATTTTTAAAATATACCATTTGGCAATCATTTTTTTTTTTTTTTTTAAAACACCCCTTGCCAACAAAAAATAGGGTCCGAGAAGGGTCCCAACCAAAATGTCTGTTTATTCCCTCCATAAGTGTTGCCTGACCCACTGAATTCCTCCAGCACCTTGACTTTTATTGAATAAACAAAGATTTAAAATAAGACTGATAGAATATATAGATAGTGTTTTGTTTTTTTATTCAACACTCTCACACATTCTGATATAAATTTTATATATATAAAAATAATGTTGATTGAATTATTCACCCTAATTCAGAACAATGATAAGATTATAATAATTAGAACAATTTAGATTTATTGCTTGGCAGGAACTCAAGATGTTTGTAAAGGAAGGTCTCCACAAAACACATTGGTGTTTTAATCTTTATGAAATAAACTAAATCAGTCTGTGGAGAGCATCACCACTAAAGCATTTTTATATTGGAAGGTGTCTGGACCAAAAACAAAGAAAAATCAGATTGGAATCAAAGTGAAACATTTCAGGGAGGGATATGTAAACATTTCCCATTTCGAGCATTATTGCAGACCGAATAATTGTATTGCATATTAAAATGCAGGGTAAAATCTATTTCCTCTGCACCAACACACGTCACTCTGACTTTCACAGTAAACATTTATAATAGAAGCAGAATTAAGCCCTTTGGCTCGTAACCTGCCCCATCGTTCATTATGATCAGTGAATACAAAATTGAAACATAGATGGAGTTAGACACTTTCCCCAAAGCAGACTAAAGCTAGAGAACACAGGTTTAACGTATCAGAGCTAAGGATCAGAAGGTTTAAAGTGGATATTAAGAAGAATGTTGTCACCCATGCTGTTGGAGATGAAATTTCTCCTGATTTCAGTTCTTAATGGCATACCCCAACTAGGCACGTGCCGTCAGGGTAGGCAAGGTAGGCACTGCCTACCCTGACTAAAATTATAACATAGTAATAACTAAATATAAATAATAAAAGCATAGGAGAATTATGCCTGTGTAAGAGACCGATCTCTTAGGTAGGCATAATTCTCCGTGCCTTTCATCCGCAGCGCTTGTAACACGGGAAGGTCTGTGCAACCCCCATGCCGTCAGTGCTGCCTGAAACTGTCACTTTCAATCGGGGCTGAAGGCAGCAGAAATTCTACCTTTGCAGTACTGTGCATGCGTATCAGTCTACTGCACATGCGCAGCGCAAGTTTCTTGGCCGGGTTTTCAACTATGGTTTGTCGTGTACCAATAATGTGGTAGGTATTTTGTGTTTATGTTTTTAAATGCCATATTTCCCGGGGTGTGGGGGTTGGGCAGGGGGGGGGGGGGGGGGGGGGGAGAGGAGCGCTCCTTTCACAGCGTTTGGGGAGTCTGGCCCGGGGTATTGTTGCGGGGAGGGCATGGATTATATGAATGAGGGGTCGGGAGCATCCACTTGCGACGCTCCTTGCATGGAGGCGCGGAATGCCACCGCTCTGAGGTCGGGGGGGGGGGGGGGGGGGGGGGAGAGAGAGAAAAGCAGCTCGGGCTGAGCGGCCGCCGGGCCGGACAGCAGAGCCAGCCGCCACCTTAGCTCCTTCTGCCGGTCCCCGCTCACCTCTGGCAGCTCAGGTCTCCGTCTAAAAACCTCTCTCCTGCCGCTCGCTGGCCTCACTCATGTCCTTAAATTCCAACAGCGCAATTGAGGTTACTCGGCTGTGGAAATTTAAGGATTTGCAGGAAGCCACTGACATGAGCGAAGTCGGCGAACGGCAGGTGACAGGTGTTCCGACAGAGAGCACGGCCAAAGGTGAGCGGGCCAGCAGAAGGCGCTGAAGTGACGGCCAGTTCTGCTGTAGGGTCCCGGTGGCCACTCCCCGACCTGCATCTATCCCCAGCTACAGTTCGTGGCTTCGCGCCCGGAGAGCTGCGGTAGCGGTGAGTGAATGAGTTACTGGCAGTATCCCCGACACCCTCCTTCTCAACACTCGTGCCCTCCCCACAACTTTACCCCTGGCACAGACTCTCCACATGCTGTGAAAGGAACTGTTCCCCCAATTGGTCTAGGACTAGGAAGCCTTGGACAAATTGAAATGTCACGGTTTTTATTTATTTATTTATCTATTTGTTTATTTATTTACTTAACAGAGAGAACAATCTGCGCATGCGCGGTTTAATTTTTTTTAAAAAGCGGACTGAGTGCCTACCCTGAGTAATTACTCACGGCACGTGCCTGACCCCAACATATAATGTACTTTAGGTTTTCAATAAAATTGCCTATTTGTGAATGGACTCTGAACAATTCCAGAGATACGTAACTATTTAGAATAATGAAATGCCCAAGGTTGAGATCTGAATCTCAAGCTAATTTAAATACAATATCCACATGTTTAAATGCTGCCCACTTTTATATCAGTTTTTATATCTCCATTTGCATTCAATTTTCAGACACTAGCTGTCCTATTGTGGAAACACAAGCAAACTGGAAGGACGAAATTGAACACAAGTGCTCAAAACTAATGTGCAAAATACTGCCAATATTGAAAATCTGAAAACAAAAATAAAAAGTGACTATAAATGCGTGGAATAATCAACATGGGTGGAGTTGACATTTCAGATAAATTAGCTTTTCAGAACCAATGATGACAGACCATCTGACCATTTAACTAAAACAGATCTTGCAAAATCTATACTGCTTGCACTGTACAAGAATAAGAAATGGAAGCAGAAATAGGCTGTTCAGTCCTTGGAGATAGCTCCATTATTTATCAAGGTCATGGTTGAACTTTTGTCTTAGTGCCATTTCCCAGCATTATCCCCACATCCCTCGATTCTCAGACGTCCATTAAACTCTTTCTCATATGAACACCACGACCTTGCTTCCTCAAGTATCGGTGATAGACAATTCCTAAGGTTAGAAACAAAGAAAATAGGTGCAGGAGGAGGCCATTCAGCCCTTCGAGCTATCACCGCCATTCATTGTGATCATGACTGATCGTCCCCTATCAATAACCCGTGCCTGCCTTCTCCCCATATCCCTTGACTCCACTAACCCCAAGAGCTCTATCTAACTCTCTCTTAAATCTATCGAGTGACTTGGCCTCCACTGCCCTCTGTGGCAGGGAATTCCATAAATTCACAACTCTCTGGGTGAAAAAGTTTCTCACCTCAGTCTTAAATGGCCTCCTCTTTATTCTAAGACTGTGGCCCCTGTTTCCAGACTTGCCCAACATTGCGAACATTTTTCCTGCATCTAGCTTGTCCAGTCCCTTTATAATTTTATATGTTTCTATAAGATCGCCCCTCATTCTTCTAAACTCCAGTGAATACAAGCCTAATCTTTTCAATTTTTCCTCAGATGATAGTCCCGCCATCCCAGGGATCAATCTCGTGAACCTACGCTGCACTGCCTCAATCACAAGGATGTCCTTCCTCAAATTAGAAGACCAAAACTGTACACAATACTCCAGATGTGGTCTCACCAGAGCCCTATACAACTGCAGAAGAACCTCTTTACTCCTTTCCTTGGCAGCTGCGACTCGCCTGCAGTCAGTCTGTTCTTTCTTTTTTTGTTGTTTTCTTGTCCTGTTTTAGCCTATTAATTTCAGTTATTAGGTTGTGTATGTGTGGGGGGCGGGGGGTTGAGAAACGTGTTTTAGTCTCTTCCTTTGGGGGGGGGAACGCATCTTTTCTTGTCGTAACCCCCGTCTCTGTCTGCGCTGAGGCCTAATGGCGGAGCTGGCGGCCTCCAACTGCGACCGACCTCGAGGCTCCGGAGGCAGAGCCAGCCAGGACTTACCAGCGTGAGGCTGGCCGACTTCGGGGCTGTGGCGGGTTCAGGCATTCCGGCGGCTTGACTCGGGGCTGAGGCAGTGTTCCGGCATTCCGACTCGGAGCTGTGGCAGCTTTCCGGTGGCGGCGAACTGACTTCGGAGGTTCGACCGCGGGCCCAGTGGTCATCGTCAGGAGCTCGCAGGTCACACGTTGGTGACCTGTTTTTCCAGAGTTCCCGCGGCAACAGCTTCGTCCGCTGAACTGGAGGGCGGCAGCTTCGACCGCCCCAGGCTGCGAAGTTGAACCGGCCCGTTCATGGAGCATGGTTCAGCCGCGGGACTTACTTACTATCACCCGGTGGGGTCACAACTTCGGAGGCCTGGATCGCCTCAGCGCAGAGGAAGAACAAGAAGGGAAGAGACAAAGACTTAAGATTTTTGCCTTCCATCACAGTGAGGACGTGTCTGATTACCTCACTGTGGTGGATGTTAAAATAACAAAACACACAATAAACACAAATTTATTATATGTATGACTATAAGGCAACAAAATTTCATTCAGACCTACAAGTCTGAATGACAATAAAGTTTCAATGATACTGAAATCCTTTTGTTATGAAGGCCAACATTCCATCAGCAACTTTCAGTGACCGGTGTACAAGGACGCCCAGGTCTCGCTGCACCTCCCCCTTACCTAACCTCATTGAGATAATAATCTGCCCCCTTGTTTTTGCTGCCAAAGTGGATAACCACACATTTATCTATATGATACTGCATTTGCCACGCATCTGCCCATTCACTCCTGTCCAGGTCACTCTGCAACCTCCTAACGTCCTCTTCACAGTTCACACTGCCATCCAGCTTTGTGTCATCCACAAACTTGCTAGTGTTGCTCCCAATTCCCTCTTCCAAATCATTAATATATATGTTAAACAGTTGCGGCCCCAGCACCGAGCCTTGCAGCACTCCACTCGCCACTGCCTGCCATTCTGAAAAGGGGCAGTTCACTCCTACTCTTTGCTAACCAATTTTCTATCCACGTCAACACCCTACCCCCAATACCATGTGCTCTAATTTTAGTCACCAGTCTCCCGTGCGGGAGCTTATCAAAGGCTTTCTGAAAGTCTAGATACACTACATCCACTGGCACCCATTCATCCTCAAAAATTTTCAGAAGATTAGTCAAGCAGGTTCACCACCCTCTGAGTGAAGAATATCTCATCTCAGTCCCAATCAGCCTACACCTATTCTGAAACCATGTTGTCTGGTCCCACTTTCTTCAGCAAAAGAAAACATCCTCACCAAACCTACCAAGCCTTTAATGTTTCAATCAGGTCTCCTCTCATTCTTCTGAAATATATTCCCATGAAACAGACAAACAATTTCCAAATAATCTAAGCACCAAAAAGATTATGTAAAACAATTTAAACGCATTTAAAAAATTGATACAATTCTATACTAAAATTATGGGCACTGCTATTATCAATACTTGCCAATGATACATTTGCAATAAGAACAAATTTACATTTGCTGTTTTCATTGCAAATGTTTACTGTGAAATTGCCAATGAAAACATAAGTACAAGGACACACTTGATACCTTTCAGATGGAGAATTGACATCTATGCCTCCCATAAATATCACCCATGACCATTTACTTTACTTTCATATCTCATGTTACCTCAAGAGCTTGAATGTTATAGACAATATTACAAAGGTAGATAAAAATGCTGGAGAAACTCGGCAGGTGAGGCAGCATCTATGCAGCAAAGGAATAGGTGATGTTTCAGGTCGAGACCCTTCTTCAAATTACAAGATCTCATTGTAATTTCCGTCCCACCATTCCAAATCCCACTGTACAGAACTTTTTTTCATATTAAATTAATAAATCTAATCACTCTTCATGACATTTCAAGCCTACTCAGTGGTTGCGAAGAGAAACTTAGTTTGTTCAGAAACCAGTCTTTTGGATAATCATTGCTCAAAACAAAAATCGATTATGTTTTTGGAATACTGCACACCAAGATCTAACTTGAGAATTGCCACTGGAAATCCCATGGATCTGCATCTAAGTTTCCCTATTTGAGCACATCAGCTACAGTGTATCCCTGCATCACAGAGGGGATGCTTTTTGTGATTTTCCATAATGCAACCTCTTTTTTTTTCCCCATTGAATTTTGTGTTAAAAATGGAAATGTATTGCCCCTCTGGGTTTGTATGGAAGGAAACTCTGATTACATTACAAGATGAAGTGAAAAGGTTGTTGTTTTAATTAACTAGAAATGGATGTTACATTGTTTGATAAATTATCATAGTATTAATAACATTAGAAGAGATTGCCTTGTCAGCTTCTAAAGCAAGTCCTTTAAGTGATCTCCCATTCTGAACTGGCAACTTGTGAACCTTGTTCAACTCTCTGTATATTTGAGTTTCGTCTCCATATAAATTCCGTAAGAGCGAGGTTTCCCCCCCCCATTTCATGTTTCTTTGGGATTGATTTGTGAATTTTAGAAGGATGAATTTCTGTTACTGGATCTATCATATTTACTGAATATTGACAAAACTGTTTTCTAGTATTTGTTTTAAAACACTTAGGATTAAAAAAAATGACTTACTTTAATTTTTTTGTTTAGCTTGCAGCAGTATCTGAATAACATGGCCATGTTCAGAGGTCCAAAATCTGCATAGAAACTAGAAAACAAACATGACCATGGAAAAGGCCTAATATTTAACTGATCAGTTAAGTTCCTGATCAGGTTGACTGACATCAAGACTAAACCCTTTTTTTGCTTCCAACAATGAAAAAGACAAGATGGGCCCCACCACTTTAAAACGTTACGACCACTCCGGTCAATCAGATGCTTCAATAAATATTCAACTTCCATGCAAAAAGAGAGTCGACAGTCCATTTTATTAATGAAACAAAAATCTTCAACATGTTATTTAAATAACAAATGCATTTCCGTTAACGTTTAAACTTTAATTAAAACACAGACTTTTCGGTTATTAAGCATTGCTCTGACAGACGTAGTAATATTTTCAACAGTTTACCGGAAATTGAAAATTAGATGTCTAAACTGGTGGCTCCAACTCACTTTTCATACGCAAGTTCATCGTCAACGCTAAAGTAGTGCGTGTTTGTGGTGTTTTTAGGTTTATGTCGAAGAATAGCAAAATACAGACGATCTGAAAAACAATGGAAAGATTATATATAAAATGGCCCATTATGTTTTAAGAACAAGTAGTAAACATCAGACAATTGTAAACACAGTTTTTCTTCCAGTACAGGGATCGCAGTCGTTTAGACGCATTGCGATAGGCTGCTAGCAAACTCCCAGCCATTTAAAATTTAAAACCGCCACACCTAAAATGTTTCCTCGAGTTTACGGAGCAGGAAGCTGCAAGTCAATTTCACACATTTAAAAATAGATCAAACTACTCAATGTCCCACCTTTTATAAACTCTGCCGCATTAAGAAGCTCCTCTCCACCCGCCATTCCCCAACTTAGAGAAAATCGAAACAAAACTGAGCAAAAGTTTCTGGCTTGCTCGTTTCTGGTTGCAGAGACACACTTAAGTACAAGCCCCGTCAGACACGCTAAAAAAAGGAAAACGTCGATAATACACAGAGGACTCGTCCAAGGTCAACTTTGAAGCCATTTCATTCTGCGGGATAAAAAATGCAACACGAGGCAGTGCAATACAAAAAAAAATAAGATAAAGTCGCTGGTTTGTTTAAAATGGTCCCATCGCCGCTAAAGTCCAAAAGTCACAGTTTAACACTCCTGCCCGTCTATCAGAGATATGCCCGCCCCTCTTTGCAAGGGGAGGTGGCGTCTGATAGAATACCAACCCGCCCATTGGAAGCAAGCCCTGGTGCTTACCAATCTGGTCTGTTTCAATTCCATTGCGGAACTTCACGCCAGTGGAATTGCTGCACCGAAAGACGAGGCAAGTTTCTTGTTTACTTTAGCTTAGTTTAGAGATACGGTTTGGAAACAGGCCCACCTAGTCCACGCCAACCTGCGATCACCCGCTCACACCGAAGAGGGAATAGTAGCGAACATGAGGGTTTACCTTTGTTTCATTTCAAATGGAGATTTGCAGATGATCAGAACTAATGATTGAACCCTGTCGACAAAGGGTTGAGAAGAGAACATTTATTGTTAAAGAAGGGACTGCAGATGCTGGATAATCGAGGGTTACACAAAAAGCTGGAGAAATTCAGCGGGTGCAGCAGCATCTAAGGAGCGAAGGAGATAGTCGACGTTTCGGGTCTCGAAACGTCGTCTATCTCCTTCGCTCCTTAGATGCTGCTGCACCCGCTGAGTTTCTCCAGCTTTTTGTGTAACCCAAGAGAACACTTATTGTTTGGTGAAGAACCTAGAGTGCTGAATGATTGTCTTTCACAATGAGGCGGCATCTCAATGGCTCTACATTAAAATCATTGCTCTTATTTCGAGATTTATTGAAGACATGGGATTGTGTATATATGGAGCCAAGTTTAAAATTCAATAAAGGCAAAAAAATGTTATGGTGGGCCTTATTGGCTCTCGATCTTGTATATTCAGTAAAATAAGCGCCGTTTGTCCATCGTTATGTTTCTGGCTAGTCGTTTGAGTTCTTCGATGTCCACAAATCTGCCTTGTAGTACGCAATTACTTCCCTATGGGGTGGAGGCTACAGACGTTTCCAAACTGAGAACGAATTCGTGTTAGCCCTAAACAGCAGATTATGCTGCTTAGTTCCAGGCCCCACAGTATTGGATCATCCACTGTATCAGTCTTCTAAATGCCACGTTCCTTGTGAACAAAGGAAAGGTGAACCCTTTGAGAGCAACGTCCATTTCCAGGGTTCAATGAAGTTACGCCGCTCTGCCATCAAGGCAAGAATGCCCTTTACAATTAGCAATCCTGACAATTTATTTTTCAATACATTCTGAAACAAGATGTTTATACTAAAGTTACACAAGGATATGCCTAGTGCCAAGGATGGATAGCCTGTTGTTCTAGGTGGTAAACATTTCAAAATGTTCTCTAGATTCCTTTAAATAGGTTTTCATTTGAAGAAGAAGTGCAGTGTTTCCAAGTTCTGGATAAAAGCATCTTTGTGGTGTTTCAAATGCTTTTCTTTACTGCGGAGACCAAAACAATTCATGTTGTTTGAAGTGTTATCTAGCCAAAGTCCTGTACAGGTGTAAAAAAACCTCCTTGCTCTTCTACTCCAAGCCCATACAATAATGGCGTGAATGGCTTGATTGTACACACGCATATTTGACCTGATCGAATAGCACCCAAACAAAAGCTTTTCTCTCTATTTTGGTACACTTGACCAGTATCAATGCTAAAGAGCTTCCCAATAACTTCCTATAAATTAGTTAATTTTCTGTTTTGCATACTGGAACTACCAGATCGCTTGATACATCCACATTTATTAGTTTTACTGTTTGCAGTTCATGTCCAATAGCTTCCATGCATGGATGCTGTTAAATTATGATATTTTTTTGTGAAACTGTACAAGCTAGGCACGAAGTAATCAAATAGCTTTAACTAGCTTTAAGTCCGAAGAAGGGTCTCGACCCAAAACGCCACCTATTCCTTCGCTCCATAGATGCTGCCTTACCCGCTGAGTTTCTCCAGCATTTTTGTCTACATTCGATTTTTCCAGCATCTGCAGTTCTTTCTTAAACAATTAGTTTTAACAGTTGAGTTTCAAATTGGACAAGTGCACACAAATGTTACGCAATGGGAAATAATCTCTAATTCAAGATTTAGGAAGTTAGCTACAAAACAATAATTTGATCTGAACAGGGCAATGAATATTACAGTGAAGTATAAAGGGTTTGTGAATGTCAACAGCGCATCAGCAGCTGCTGCCTTGAACTTTCTTTTGTCATTGCTTCTGTGCAGTCTTTTGATTGTAAAGGGCGTATAATAATTGTGTCTTTCACTTGTGATATTTAAATGTAACTTCTTTCAATTATTACAGAATTTTCACAAAAGAGCGTTCTCAAACGTCTGCATTAGCAAAAGAAAATATTAAGTTAGGGAAAGAGTCACCGTGGAATAAACTCACAGTTTAGCATAGCCAATGGCAAAAACAAAAGCTAAACATATCCACAGACGATTTAATTAAAAAGAACATTTAGATAGAAAGGGGGCAGAAAATAGTTAATGGACCAATGTTACCCATTCGAAGAAATTTGTGAAGCACTATTATAAAATAAATGTGAAACAGATAGAAATGTAAAGTGCCAGATGATTAACTGGAATACCTATACTTTAAATACATGGAACCAGTCCATGGAATTGCAGAACAATTACCTTAACATCGGCAATTGGGAAGATAATGGAATCATCACTCAGAGGTTAATAGAAAGAAACATTAAAACTGAAATGATATAAGATAGTTGGCGCAGATTTAATTTTGTCATGTTTAGTCAAGGTATTTTGATCCTTGGGAGCATAAACGGATAGGATAGATAAGACGATGCAATAGAAATAACAGACTTTCAGAAATATACCATGAAGTAGACTCATGACAGTCAGAATTCACATAGTTATGATACAAGTAACAGAATGAACAGCATGTTGATGCAAAACTCTCAATAACATCCTGGAATTGAAGATATTATGTCCAACATAAGATGAGGATGTGGTATTCATCAATCATCTTATGTTGAAGATCAACTTGCAGAATTTGTGGGAAAGAAAGCGAATGGGGTGTAATTATTACAGAGGAGGATTGCAATAAATTAAAGACAGCAATAGACACAAGGACTCGCAGATGTTGTTTTACAAAAAAAAAAACAAAGTACTGTCCTGGAGTTACTCATTGGGTCAGTGAATATCACTGGAGGTCATGGATAGGTGGTGTTTCTGGTCGGAACCTTTCTTCAGACTAATTGTCGTAGAGGGATATAAAGCTGCCAGGGTGGTGTTGGGGCAAAGCTTGGTAAGTGATACAGTAGAGGGGAGTGGGGTTGATCGGCAGATTAAAGGACAACGACTTCAGATGAAAAGGCTATAAGATAATGAGAAAGGAGACATGAAATGTGAACCAAAGGAAGGGATGGGGGTGGAGGAGGATGAAGATGAATGGGGAAGGGGAAAGGGAGGGGACTAGTGGGAGAAATGGGTGCACATCTGGATGGAACAAAGGGAAGTGAGAGAGGGGGATACAAACGGGTGTTGGGGTGTTACCTAAAACTGGAGAATTCAATGTTCATACTGTTCGGTTGTAAGCTATCCAAATTGAATATGAGGTACTGTTCCTCCAGTTTGTGTATGTCCTCAGTCTGGCAATGGATGAGACCCACGACAGGTTGGTGTGAGAATGGGAAGGAGTATTAAACGGTTAACAACCAGGAGATCCAGCAGGCGTAGGCAGACCAAGCAGAAGTTCACAAAGTCGCCTAGTCTATGCATGATCTTGCCGATGTAATGGAGTTCATATTGTGAGCATTGCATGTAACAGATGAGGTTAGAGGAGGTGCATGTGAGCCACTCTCTCACCTTGAATGGTCGCTGTGGTCCCTGGATGGATATGAAGGAGAAAGTATAGGGACCTGTGTTACATCTCTTGTGGTTGTAGGGGAAAGTACCTGGGAGGGAGTGGTTTGGTGGGATGTGATGAGTGAACCAAGGAGTTGTGCATGGAGTGATCTGAGTGGGCAGGGATGAGTGAACCAAGGAGTTGTGGAGGGAGTGATTTCTATGGAAATAAAGGGGGTGAGTTAGGGTTATATTACCTAAAACTGGAGAATTCAATATTCATATAATTGGGTTGAAAGCTGCCCAAGTGGAACATAAGATGGTGTTCCTCCAGTTGCTGGCTTCCATATTGACAGAACTATAATAACACTTACCTGCCAGATCTAGTTACTCCAGCCTTCAGCTGCCTGCTTTTCTAGACCTTGAGAAACCAAGCCAAGCCAAGCGCCAAGCAAAAGTCTGTCCAATTTGTGACATGTCGAGCTATAATGTCCACTTTGTGACATGTCTTGGCATACCTAGCTATAAACCCATTTCTTTAAAATAGTTCGCTCCATCCACGTGGTTAATGTGATGGAGTATATTGATTAATGTGAAAATGGGTATGTTCACCTCAGATTGAGACTGTTAAAAATGTGAGTACTTCACCATTCTCATGGTCAAGATGGGACATAATTTTAATCTTGCCCATCCCATTGTGAAGCATTTTGGATATAATAGATGCAGTGCGAAAAACAGGTTGTTATTATTTTAGTCGTTTTCAAAAGGAAAGTATACAAACAATATTGAATCATCCCAAACAGAAAATTAGGCAAAATCCTGTAAAATGTGCAATCATCTCTACCAAAATTGATTTTCATTGTGATAGGATAGCAATAGCAATGTTGTTCTAAAAGTTATTTTATAGACATCAGTGTCAAAGGATATAAATGTTCAGGACCTTGAATACTGACTGTTATTCTGAATATTAAAATAGTCATCATGAAATTAAAATAAAGGCTTGTGCTGAATTGGGTGTTCTCTTATTTTCATTTTATCCTCGACTTCATAGTGGCACAGCTGGTAGAGATGCTGCCTTTCGGCATAGTTTCAGTGGCGGATTCAATCCTGACCTCTGGTGCCATCCGTGTGGAGTTTCCACAGACTCCCCGTGACAGCATGGGTTTCTTATGAGTGTTCCGATTTCCTCCCACATCCCGAAGATGTGCAGGTTGATACGTTAATTGACCGCTGTAAATTGCCCCTAGTGCATTATCTTAGTGGTAGAATCTGACAGATTTTAATGGGAATGTGGGGAGAATAAAATGGGCTAGGTCGGATAAGTGTAAAAATGAGTGCTTGATGGTTCACACACACTTAGAGGGCTAATGGCCTTTTACCAACCTGTATCTCTCTTTTGCTCTAAAGTTGTAACATTCGTCTGGACTATTTAACTTTTCAATAAAATTGAATTTTCCTATGCTTTCTTGTCTTAGCCTGTTCTTTTTACTAGCTGCTCCATTTAAAATTTACAATTCCTTTTCAATGTTCTACAATGTTACAACAAAATCAAACAATTGTCCTTTAATACTTGGATAAACTTGCTGAAGAACAAAATTAATACAATGTATTCATTTATTGATAACATAAAACGGCAGACAAGGAGCACCGTTCTCCATAGAAAATGAGTTTACTAACATGTATAATTTTCTGTTTGTTTCAAAATATATACAATGGCAAATAATTTAAAATTTGGATGTGTACCTTTCAGCTGTTTGTCAGTAGTCAGTTGTGATTTGAAGCCATTATGCCAGAAATGTAGGGTTAAACTAGGTTGAGACTGGCACTTTACTGTACCACTCTGTGTTGAGTACTCTTGCTATTTTATAAATGAGATATTCATTTCAGGCTGTGTTCACCTAAAGTGAATGATAAATGAATCTGGAGCAGTTTTTCTGGTGTTCAGGTCAAAAATGATCTCTCAATAAACATCACAAGAATTGAATATTTGATCATCAGCAAACTGCTGTTTGTGGAATCCAACTGTGTGAAATTTGCAACTGGAAAACAACTCTTACTACAAAAATTAATTAAATGTAGAATTTTAAATTCATTTCAACAGTCCAAATCCACATCAATAATTTTGTAAACATCAGAAGTGGGTCATGCCACTGAAGCCATCTGTTCAACTCATAAACATTTCAACTGAGGGGCCAGGCTGGCAGATAAAATCTAATAGCATCTCAAGATAAAATGCTTTTTAACAATGACTGATCATAATTTTTCACCTGCATTTCAATTTTAAATCAGCGTTTGATCCTCCTAAAGGGGATATATTGTAACAACTCATTTTTTTCTTGCAAGTCTGAGAATTCAGTGTTGAATGTAATTTTGTTCTTAGAAGATGAGATTAGTTGGTTGGGCAGAAAGAAAAATCATATTTGTAATGTAATTATATTGATGTAAACAATGTTTTATGATGGTGAGGAAAATATATGTTGCAATTGGTATTTATAACATCAACTTGCTCCTTCCTCTTCAAAGCCACCAAAACCTTAAATTATGTATAAATCAATTTTTCGGTCCACTTGTTTACAAGAGCTATGCTACCAAAATTGTTGTTACGGCATAATGTGAAAATTCACTGGAGTGTATCACCATCTGGGCTGGTCATAATGCTGATCAAAAAAAATATTATGCACAGAAACAGGCTCAATATAGAGAAGTACTTGATTGGTATTTAATTCTCCCACATCAGCAGCATTCTGAGAGAACCACTGACATCGTGTGCTGACAGTTCATGTCTGATATGAATGTACCAAACCTAGTAGAGACAACGAGTTAAAATAGTGAGTATGTATATATTCTTTCCTCATGATGGCAAGAGTAATTGTCCATTATTCCTTATTTTCTTGTACACTCTCTTTTATGATGTTTTAAAAAATACTGTCCCAATTTGTGTTCACTATTAATAGAAGGTTGTCACTGCAGTGTATTAGCCCACACTGATGTAGAAAATCATTGGCACAGTAGGAGGTGTACAATGGGTCATTTTGGTTTGGGAAACATTGCAGCAAACTTCAGCAGCACCTGAACACCAATAAATTAGGCTACTCAGTGGCATCTAAACACTACCTTTCATCACAGTGCCATTGTAGGGTACATGAAGGAGATCATCAGGAAAGTCAATGGCTGGGACTGAAGAAGTGGCATGGAAGAAAAGATAGTCCAATCTCGGCCCAAGGTTTGGGGCTGGGGGACAGAGTTTGAGGATGATCAGAGAGTTAGAATTGGGGACAGTCATTGGCAATGGGGTAGGACCAAGAGTAAGGCCACTGAGGAGCGTGTTTGGTGGGTGAAGAAGTTAAGTTTCAAGAGGGGAAGAAGGACTGTTTGAAGGGAGGGAAGTTAACAGAATGGGTTCCCCAAGCTCTATATTACTCAGCCTATAAATAAGTTTGATAAGTTGATTTAGCTTGTAAACATTGTCTTGATAAGTGAGCATCCGGCATGATCCCTGGTGATCAACAATATCCCTTCAAGCATGAGTTCATGAAAATGTCAAGAACACCCCTGGGCAAAATTGTTGGGAAAATATCCAAACACAATAGTTGATTCCAAGTTGAAACCATTGAAGCTGATAAATAATTTTCAACAAAAACCAATGTCTTTTTTTAAAAACATCAACAGAGCTCCCATGTTATTGTTCACAAGGACTCACAGCAAAACTGCTATTTATCATTGTTATATCAAAATGTGTTCAATCATGAGATCATAAATGATAGGAGTAGAATTAGGCCATTTGGCCCATCAAGTCTATGCCGCCATTCAATCATGGCTGATCTATCTCTCCCTCCTAACCCCATTCTCCTGCCTTCTCCCCATAACCTCTGACACCTGTACTAATTAATGTCCAAAGTATATGCACATTTCAGATATGCGCCCCCATCGCTTCAGCATGCTCATGCCCCACCAAATTTCTTTCTTTCTAGTTTGACTCCATCCTTTCTCCCGTGGGAAGTCTTTTCTCACTAATTTCCATGACACTTTAACAATCTTTAGTTCCTTGGTCCCAAATGGTTTATCCGCACCATGGGTGTACTCATTCATTTACATCTCCACCTATACCCAGATGGCCAGAGAGCTCTCCGCTTCTTCCTTGAACCGAGGTCCTCAAGTTCCCCTCCACCCTCACAGTCATTCACTTGGCTGAACTTGACCTCAGATTAAACAACTTCTTGAACCCAGCTCACTTTGTTTGGATCAATGATATAAGCATGAGCACTCACACGAGCCCAAGCTAACTCTGTCATTTTGTGGGATATGTGGAACAGTCTTTTTCACTATCTTTCTTTTTATATCAGAAATGGCTATTCCTCCCCATTCTCTCTGCCACCTAAAACTAAATTGCTTTCTATTTTTCAAATTGAACATTATTTTTTCTCTTACTGCCAATGCTGCCAGAAAGATCACACTTAAAGTATATCATTGAACAAGCTCCAAGACGACTGTGCACAACATTTTTTTCTTATTGGGTTAGCTCTTAAAGTAAGAGCACATCGAAGAATGTGATATTCATTGTGGAATTATTATTGAAAGAATTTTAACATTAAAATTAAGTGTAGAGTCAATTAGTACAAAATTATATTATGATCCTAAATTACTTATCAGAAATGTGGGTATCCTGCAAATTGTTTTCACAACATTGGGTGCCAACATCCACATAAGGTGTTATTCCTGATTAGAAATATTCGGCAGTAAGTACTTACTACTCTCTAAACACAAATCTTGCCACTTCAAATGCCGATTGATCTATTAGACAATTCCATAATTTTCTAATTTGTTCCAGAATCACACATTCTTTCCCTCACCTAATACTTATACTACTTTCTCACTGAAGAAAGGAATCAACTCTAAATCGCAGAAATTCTTTATTTTCACATTATTGCTATCACTATAATCTGGGAATGAAAGTAATCACAGCATTCTCATCTTGACAAATGACATCCAATGTCTGTAGTTGAAAGTGCATTATCTGGGCCACTCTCTTTGATGAGATGATCAAAATGAACAATCACTGGGAGTTAAAAGCAAAAAGAGTTCTCATGCATTAATGTAACTGCAGAACAATCAGACGTAGAATGTTTATTATCTGCATATGTGAATCAATTGAACTTTAATCAACTTAAGATATAAATAAATACACCACTACCTTATTTGATTTAAGGTAGATCACAAAATGCTGGAGTAACTCAGGAGGATGGGCAGCATCTCTGGAGAGAAGGAATGGGTAACTTTTTGAGTCGAGATCCTTATTTGATTTTCTATTTGCAAGTTGCAAAATTTCAAAAATCTTCAAGCTTAATAATTTCTTAAAATATAGCTTGCAAATTATGTTTAGGCCAAGAAATTGGTGGATGAGTGTTCAATATCTACATCAGAAATATTTAAATATCCCAATTTGAAAAATTAAGTCATCAATAGTTATTTCTCCAGCAATATTGAGTGATAATAAAATTGACTGCCTCCAACCTTCCTATTTTACTGAGAACTTCCTGACATACACCCACTCCTTGACTCTGACCAACTACCTCTGCCTTCGTAAAAATATCTACATATCTCCACCTCCGTTACAGCTCATTTGCTGATGCCACCCTCAATCATTGTTTGAGACTCCACAACTCACATACTCAACTAGCCTTTCTTTCATATGAAAGTCAAAGTCAAAAGAGTTTATTGTCATGTGTCCCGGATAGGACAATGACATTCTTTCTTTGCTTAGCACAACAGAACATAGTAGGCATTGAGTACAAAACAGATCAGTGTGTCCAAATACCATTATATACGTAAATACACACATGAATAAATAAATTGATAAAGTGCAAATAACAGATAAAGGGGTATTAATGTTCAGAGTTTTGACCGAGCCAAGTTTAATAGCCTGATGGCTGTGGGGAAGTAGCTATTCCTGAACCTGGTCGTTGCAGTCCTCAGGCTCCTGTACCTTCTACCTGAAGGTAGCAGGGAGATGAGTGTATGGCCAGGATGGTGTGGGTCCTTGATGATGCTGCCAGCCTTTTTGAGGCAGCGACTGCGAGGGTATGTGTAGGAAGGAACTGCGGATGCTGGTTTACACCGAAGATAGACGCAAAATGCTGGAGTAACTCAGACTGAAGAATGGTCTCACCCATTCCTTCTCTGCAGAGATGCTGCCTGTCCTGCTGAGTTACTCAAGCATTTTGTGTATTTCTTTCATATTATACACAAAGAAAACTTGAGCTCATATAATTTTTTACTGCCACAGATCCTAATGTACCTAGTTCTAGTCACCCATTTGACTCCTTTTCACCTCTAGCCTTCGTCTCTATCTCGGATTAACTATCGTCCATCCGTTCCCACCACAGATGTTGATCCACCAACACTTTGTTTTTTTCCCCTCAAGATTCCAGCATCCGCAGTCTCTTGTGTCTCTTTATTATGTTTAAACATTTTATTTTCAAATCCCCTTCCCACCGTTCCCCATCACTATAATCTCCTCCAACCCCATAGCTCCCGACTGTTCCTCTGCTCCTTTAGTTTTGGTCTCTTGTGCATTTCTGATTTTAAATGTTCCGCCAGGGTGTACTCTGTTTCAGCTCTCGAATTTCCTCTCTAAACCCTTCTGCCTTTCACCTTATTTAAGGTGGCCTTAAACCCACATCATTGTTTTAGAATTTATTTACATGGCTTGATGTGGTTTGTGGAACCTATATGCCTTGCTTGAACTATGAACATCAGTACCCTCATGGACAGACCCAACAATGATAGAGCTGAACATTGTCCCATTATCAGAACCTCAAAGATGTTTCAACATTGACATTGCTGCTCTGAGGACACATAATGGGTTGGATAAAACCAGCTGAATCAACATAACTTTCTAATCATGCCCATTTTCAAGGTCCAATTTCAGTAATTACAGTGGGATCCTTATGCTGTCTGGCACAGGGAATGTCATCACAGCAATTATCCTCAATCACTTCCTCCCAGTGGCCAAAAAGCTCCTTCCTGAATTGTAAATGTAGATTGAATAGGGTTTTCACTGTACATCAAGTCCAAGAAAAATGTAGTTAGCAGATCTCTGAATACCTCACAAAAAGCTTTAATTCTATAAATTGAGGAATAATGGGAGATCCTTCTCTAACAGGCCTGTCCTAAACAAATCATCACTATTCTTTGTCTCCCCCACAATCGCATGCATGCCACAATTCTCACACATGCACCAACGATATAATCCATTCACAGTGCTGCCTGGGGTCAAGTAAGGCTGTGCCATTGTACCAAATCTTGTCTCCATCCTTTTCGCTGCAATACGTCACCTTTTCTCAATCTCCCCAGGAGTTGAGTTAATCCAAAGGTTCAGTTGAAAACTGTATAATGTTTGCATCTCCATTCCAGATCCATGATCACAACTTTATCTGTCAAATTACAATATGCTGACAACGCTTGCATAAATGCACATATCATACTGCATCCTAAACCATTGCTGATTCTTTCAGCAAATTGTTCTAACGTGCTTATTTTTTAATTAACTTGGATGGTTCTTACACTAAACTAATCAAAGGAAAGGTCCCTTTGCCAAACTGCCCCCACACATATTATTAACCCCTGATAATCAAGATCCATACTCAGGAGCCACCTTTCAGCAAGGGCAGATGTCGATAATAAATTTCAACACAGGCTCCAATGATCCAGCAACTTCAAGCAACTGGGAGGAAAAGTGTTTGGAGTCCAAACGCTTAAACTGACCTCAAGATCTATTGAGCAGCAGTGGAATCCTCTCCCAACCCGCTTGTTGAATGTAAAGGCCATTCAATTTAATCAGAAAGTAACAATGGTAATACCGTTTGGTGAAATAAGCAGCAATGCTCAGTATCATATGTGCAGAGGCATGGTCCATACACAGCAGACACTTTAAGTACTGGAGAGCTATTATTGCTACTGCATTTGCTGAATCCTCCAAATCCTCTGGCAATATGTGAGCTCCAATAATGACCTCCTCTCCTTGGCCAAGCACTGAAGGTCTGATCGAACTCAACAACGATAGTTACTAGGGATGGGAGCGGAATGCTTCTGCACACCTGATGCCAGACTCCTAAAATGTACGTTATTCCGAGCAAAAGGCAGACTGCTGGAGGAACTCAGCCATTTAGGGAGTACGGTGGAGAGAAATGGCCAGATAATGTTTCGGGTTAGGACTCTCCTTCAGATAAATCGAGCAGGCGTGACCCAAAATCTTGTCTGTTCATTTCCTTCTGCAGATACTGCCCGAACTGCTGAGTTCCTCCTGCTGTCTGTTTTTTTTTGCTCAATATTTCAGCATCTGAAGTCTCCCGCATCTACACTATTCTCACCTAGAATGTGGCAAGTAATTCCCAGGAGAGAAAAATAACATTTCAGAGATCTCCTCGCTGATGGGAATCTCTGAGCCGTGATCTTTCAACTAGCAGAGAAACATCCAGGAAGGCTCCAGAGTTTCTCTGATTTAACACCAGGAGGCTAAGTGCAACCAGCAGAAAGAAGACAACCATCCAGTTGCCATGAATGCCTTCTCAAGCACCACCTGTCCCACCTCTGGCAGAGTATGTTGTTCCCACAGGGCACACTTAGCCATCTCAGAACCTAGAGATCAGAGGGGAAGCCTGTGGAAGCATCTTTAGATGTTATAGGTGGTTTACAATGGAATTAGTTGCTACTTGGGAAAAGCAAAAAAATACTGATTATCATATATACTTTCTAGGAATGGGCAATGACATGAGCTGTTACTACACATACCCCTGGGAGTGTACTCCCTGATGAGACTTTGAGCTTATAAAGATTTTGAAAAAATACATGCTTGTGGGAATGAGAATAGACCTCACATGATACCATGTTCTGAAGATTTTTTATGGATTGGAAAATTTTGCACCAAATCCTTGTTTATATTTGTCCTGTATGCAAATACCTATCTAACAACATAATGAATTGATTTGATATTGGGATGAATTTAATTAAATTGAAAATAAATAATCCACATGGTAAAAACAGGAAGCATGCTCAAGCAGAAAAGAGGATGAGAAAGAATTATACTCTTTTAGAGTTCAGCCTAAGGTTTCTGGGCCTCATTAAAGTAATTCATGCCAGACACCCGGGTTAATGATTCCGGGCTGCATACAGCACCCTCTAATGGTGTATTGCCTAATGTTGATTCAAAATAGAAAAACAATCAGGATTGAGAATTTAATTGAGGATTAATGATCATAATCCTTGATCTGACAATTTTATTCAAATTGATAAAATATGTTATACATTTCTAAATTGTGGTACATTTGGATTTTCAGGTCCTTTGATAACATGCCACAAGGTTATTTAATTAGGGCACGTGCAATAAGGGTAATAGACTGACATGCACAGGGAATTAGATTTTAGAAGCAGTACATAGCAAAGCTGGTCATTTTTCAGTTGGGTAGTGTGACTGGCGGAGTTGCCACTGGTCACAGCCTCCCAACTAATATATTTGAGTTTTCTGATTTTGCAAAGCTAGATGACGGTATGTTAGGTAGATGCAGGGAGGCTAGACAGGCTAAGTGGAGGCTGATGGAATATAGTATAATGCAGCCAACAGAATCAAAGAATCACAGGGACATGTATTGTGGAAGTCCACGTTAGTCATCAAGTACCTATCTATACAAATTCCAATTTCCAGCACTCAACCTGTGACCTTAATTACTATGTCACTTCAAGAGCTCATCTGACTACTCTTTAAATGTTGTGATAGTGCCTATTTCCACCATCACATCAGGCAGAACATTCCAGATTGCAATCATTCTATGAGTGAGAAAAAACCCTTCAAATCTCCTTTAAATCTCTTGGACATCTCTGCTAAAGGGAAACATTTTTGACTGTCTACCTTATTTATGTCCCTCATAATTTTGAATAGCTCAGAGATCCCTCTTCAGCCTTCTCTACGCCAAGAAAAATAAATCCATGCATCCTATCTGGTACCACTCTTATCTTAATTATTCCATTCAAAGTTACATCACAATGAATCTCCTCCAATTATCTCCTCCAAACGATTTCCAATTTAATCACATCTTTCCAATAAATAATGTACTTTCAGGGATCCTTGGAAATGTACACTAAGATCATGTTGTTCAATACCACTTATTGGGCCCTGCCACTTAGCTGTGTATACCCTAACCTTATTAGACTGCCGCCTCATATACACCATTCTGTATGCAAAGACTGCCCTCTTTGCACCAATTTTTGTTGTAATTTGCAAAGTTACTATTCAGGTCATCTTCATTCACATCCAGATCATTAATCTATGTTGGATCCCAGCACTGAACTCTGTGGTGCACCAATGGTCACAGACTACCAATCAAATATACAACCTCCAACCTCTGCTTCCTATCACCAAAACAATTTCAGATCTACATAATTAGCCTGTATCCTATGGGTCTTAACTTTTGTTCAGTCTCCCATGTGAGACCTTTTCAAACACTTTACTTAAATACATGTAGACAACATCAAATGCACTACACTCATTGACATGCTTAGTCACCCCTTTGAAAAATCCCATTATTTTCCATTGCTAAGCAATGCTATCACTGATAGCATTTTCCAAGAGCAGATTAGTCCTATACTGCAGAATTGTTTTCCAATATTTTCCTTTCCACTGATGTTAGACTCAATATCCTGTAATTAGCGTGGTTATCCCTGCTGCTCTTCTTGAATAAAGGTACCAGACTTGCTATCCTTCAATCATCTGGCTCTTCTGTTGCCAGAGAAGATTAGAAAATATCTCTCAGAGCTCCAGTAATCTTTTTATGGCAGCCTGGGATATATCTCAATGGGCCCAAGGGATTTAATGTAACCACTCTAAAGCTTGCTAATACATCTAATACCTTCTCCCCTCCTGTGGAAATGTGCTCAAGTATTCCACAATCTTCCTCCCAGAACTGCAATGTCCTTCTACTTAATGAAAAAAATTGAAATATTAATTACAGACCTTACCTACATCCTCTGGCACCACGCACAGAGGGAACGCTTCTGCACACCTGATGCCCGACTCCTAAAATGTACGTTATTCCGAGCAAAAGGCAGACTGCTGGAGGAACTCAGCCGTTTAGGGAGTACTTTGGTACCAATTGCAAGCGACTCTTTCCCTGATTACCCACTTGCCATTTATATTGCCCTCCTATTTTAAGTGGCAATCTGCACAGTCTGTAGAGCCTCACCCTTTTTCCATTCTGTAAAAATGCCATTAGCCACCTCTACCTTCCTTTTACCAGTTGTCATAGCGATTCTTTGGACTTGTTAGCCTTACCTTCACTATTACGGGAGCATGTTGGTCCTGAACTCTCATGCTTTCATTTTTGAAAGCCTTCTACTGGTCGCTTAAGTATCTGCTCCCAGTAAACTTTTTGCTCTATTTCATAGTATAGAAACTAGCCGTCCCTCAATTTCGGACTTGAATTTCCCGTCTAACTTTGTCCTTCTCCTTAACAATTTATAAGTTATGCTCACAATCTCTGAAATGTTCTCCCTCATTTGCTTCTCTTGCCAGTAACTTTCCCAGAGATTAGACCCAGTATCACCCCTTCTATACTTAGGACTATACTAGGACTATCTTAAACCAGAATATTTTAAAATGGTAATTGATTGAAAGGCATTGGTTGTCAGTGATATAATAACTGATGGTTAGTATTCAGGTTCCACAGGCAATTAGGAAGGCAATTCACATGTTGCAAAACGGTGTGACTAAAGACATTTTACAGTAATTATAAAGAGCACTGGTGAAACTGTACTTGGAATATTGTGTACTGGTTTTGGCTCCTTGAAATGGAAGACAGTGGGATGAAGGAAATGCAACAAAGACTTGCTAGATTTATTCTTGGGACGGTGGATGGGAGAATGGCCTGTCCTTATAAGAGACATTGTGCAGACTGGGCCTATACTCCCGAGTTCAGAAGAATGAAAAATTATCGCATTCAAACGTACAAAATTCTTACAGGACCTGACAGGATAAATGCAGGGATGAAGTTTCATCCGATGTACCAATCGTCCATTCATCATTTGGCAACGAAGAATTCTCTTCACACCAAAAAGAATAAGGAAAGCAGATAATATCTAGATTATCGATCTTATGGTCCCGATAGCAAACGAAACATTCACATGGTACAATTATTTGAATGGATAACTATATCGGGGTCACTCCATTTTGCTGTCCTAACCTTTATGGAAACACGATGTGTCGTAAAGTTATTTATCATCATGATAAGTAATAAGACTGGCATTATTACTTTGTTGACATTGTTTTCGGAGTGGTTTAAACATCGTTCGTCCTCAAACTTTAAAAATGCAACATTTTCCTCGCATCTGAAATCATTACTCGTGAAAAACGTCATTAAATATGACTGCAGAAAACTTCGGTGAAATGTTTGCGCACAAAGAAGACAACGGATGATTTTCACAGCAAACATCATGATGCATGTATATCCAGTCCATGCAAAATGGTTACAATAGCAAGATCTCCCTGGACAGACAGTTAATGACAACCCCATTTTTAGCCACGGCTTTAAAATACACAGCGCCGAGTGCTTACAGAACCAACTCTTCAGGCGTTTAAGTCTCATTAGTTTTATTCAGGGAGATAATCGCTTCCTTGGCAACATAAACAAAACAAATGACTCCCAGCTACAATTTTCAACTGCCTTGTTGTGATCCATCTCGGTTACTGTAACGGGCCATTGGACTGGTTGCTGTGAAATACAGTGGGGTGGGCATTTATATATTTGAAATAAAATACATTTGTTTTGCCTTCCAGTCGGTGACCGTTGCTTGATATTTTAATAATAGTTGAGAGGAGAAGCAACAATATATATACATACACATAAAAGATGGATGAAGCAGTTGCCTCTCCACAGAACTTGTTTATAGTCTGCCTCACATTAGCAGCTGTCCCTGCATCAGCCCCACCGGTAACAATAAGCGACGCCGCTCCCCTCCCTCCCTCTCCACCCCTCTATCCCTCCATCTCCCTTCTCTCTCTCTCCCTCCCTGAACCCCTTTCCCTCTCCCTATCTCCCCCTCTCCCTCTCCTTCCCTCTCCCTCTCCCCCTCTCCTCTCCCTCCCTCTCCCTCTCCCTATCTCCCCCTCTCCCTCTCCTTCCCTCTCCCTCTCCCCCTCTCCTTCCCTCTCTCTCTTCCACTCTTCCCCCTCTCCCTCTTCTGCCAGCGCACTTGCTCGCCTCACCTTGCAGGCGGATGTAAACATCGCTGCCCGCCGCCGCCTGCTGCTCTTCCTCCGGCTTCTTCCTCACCGAGCGCCGCTTCGACACGCACCCTCTGCGCTTCTCGTTTTTCCTCTTCATGACGCCCGGAGCTCCCCCGCTTCACATCGGCGACCCACCGGTGGCGGATGCCCATGCAGAGCGGCAGCGGCGGCGGCGGCCGGACCCCCCCATCCCCGACCCCCCCTCCCTAACCCCCCCCCCCCCCACTCCAGCCGCGGGTTTCGCTGCTGCAGAGCCGGGCTCTCGCCGCCGCCGCCTCCTCCTCTTCCTCCTCCCCGCCGCTCCAGCCCGCTGCGTTGCGCTGGCTAAGTGACGCGAACAGGAGAGGCCGGCACAAGGGCAGCGCATCAGGCATCGTGTAAGTTAGCCGATTCCCTGCCCCTTCCAAAGAAAACATGCCAAACTACAGCACCAAACTCTGCCTGCGCGACGTGCGTCCTCGAAGTGGATGGGCCGCCCGTAACATCACTGTCAAGGGGTTGGCAACCTGCTATATTTTTTCTCGAGGGAGATGTTGGGCATGTTAAGTGTGAGGGCAGGCAGCATAAACTGGATTGGGTTGTGAAGGTGCCCAGCTGTTGTGCTGCTGTGGGCAAAGCTGTCTTGCTGGTGAGTGAAACGTGTAGATGTTTCCAAAATGCCAATGACACCCGAGTCCGAAGAGTTGGGGATATAATGACCAGCATTTTCGGTGGCATTGAACATATGTCGGAGCTGACATGATATTGTTTTTATAAATGTAGAAATCTCAAGGGTAGTCAATGAGATATATGGGCTTCTTGTACACGCTGGGCATCCGATCTGGGCACAAAATAAGGTCAACATATCCGAAATCTGCTAGTGACAAGCTAATGTTGAGCAATTATGCCAAACATATGACGAGTGTTTGAAGGCACTGGGCCTGTGTTCACTGGAGTTTAGAAGGATGAGGGGGAAATCTCATTAAAACTTACAGAAAAGTGAAAGGCTTGGATAGAGTGGATGTGAAGAAGACCTTTCCACCATTGGGAGACACTTGGACTAGAGGTCATAGTCTCAGAATTGAAATATGTTCCTTTAGGAAGGAGACAAGGAATTTCTTCAGTCAGAGGGTGGTGAATCTGTGGAATTCTTTGCCACACACAGTGGCCAATTCAATGCAAGAGATACATTAATGCAGAAATAGATTATTGATTAGTACGGGTGTCAGGGGTTATGGGGAGAAGGCAGGAGAATGGTGTTAGGAAGGAGAGATAGATCAGCCATAATTGAAGGGCAGAGTAGATTTGATGGGTCAAATGGCCTTATTCTGCTCCTATCATAATGACCTTATGACCGAAATGCCAACAGCGCACTGCAAAAAATACATGTGGCAAAGTGAACAGATGTGGATTTGCATCCTACTTCCAGTCACCTATATAGGGTACCAGTTAACTAATACTTTAATTTTGGGGAAAATAATTATTGTGTTCATATTCCTCCTCAACCAAACCTCTTCCAATATCACCAGGCCTTTAATTCCTCAAAATTCAATTTTCAAATTCTGACCTCTAGATAATTCTTTGATTAAATTAATGTGTCACGAACATCTCTTCAGTAGCCAAGTCTAGATATCTTTCTCTAAACCTGCTGTCTCTGCCTATCTCTCATTTTTAAAATACTTGAAGTTGTCTCTAACCAACCTATGGTTACTTAGCCCAGCATCCTCTTAATTGGTAAGGCATTGATTTTTGTTTCACAATGTTCTTGAGATGGCCTGAGGCAACTTGCCACCTTAAAATTAGCAAATTTAAAAAAATGCTACTATCGTTATCTATTCCAGTTCTGTGGATGTATAGGAATTTTCCATCATGTGGGAATTTTTTTAATTTCAGACTCTTGCAAATATCAGGAACAATAAAATTGTTTTAATACATTTTAGAAAATTATTATATTTTTAGCTGCTGTGAAGTTAATATGTGTAGGCATTATAAAAGGCACATTAGCGGGACTCATAACCCATCGGGTACGAGACTATTGTCACATGGTATGTTTCCAGACTTACAAAGGTCCCCTTCCCAGCTCTCCCCCAAGCCTACTGTCTCCGCCTCTTCCTTTCCTTTTCCCTGCCCCACCCCCCCCACGCCAGTCTGAAGAGGGGTCTCGACCCTGAAACGTCGCCTATTCCTTCTCTCCATAGATGCTGCCTCACCTGTTGAGATTCTCCAGCATTTTTGTCTATTTGTCACAATTGTTGGCCACAAAAGTTTTAGAGGGGACAAAATGTATAGATGGGTACACAATCAAGACACTAACATAGATTTAGTTTCACTGGGCATATATTGAACTAATATTTCCTCCGTATTACTTAATTTCCAAACAGTGTTCTGCTGCTGCAGCAACTTCTTTCTTCTATATTGGAAAACCCCAGGTGACATTAAGTTATTTTCTTATTGCACACATTGTTGGAAAACTTATGGAATAAACCGCAAGAACAGGAGTACGGAGGATGCCATCTCAACGGCACTTCACTCCGCCCTCTCCCACCTCGACAACAGAGACACTTACGTAAGAATGCTGTTCATCGATTACAGCTCAGCATTCAACACCATTATACCATCAAAATTGATCGCCAAACTCGGTAATCTGTGCATCGCTCCTTCCCTCTGCAACTGGATACTGGACTTTCTAACCAACAGACCCCAGTCTGTTAGGTTAGACAAGCACACCTCTTCAACCCTCACCCTGAACACTGGCGTTCCACAGGGCTGTGTGCTGAGCCCCCTCCTCTACTCCCTCTTCACCTATGACTGCACACCTGTACATGGTACTAACACCATCATCAAGTATGCAGATGATACAACGGTGATTGGCCTCATCAGCAACAACGATGAGTCGGCCTACAGGGAGGAGGTCCAGCACTTAGCAGCATGGTGCGCTGACAACAACCTGGCCCTTAACTCCAAGAAGACCAAGGAGCTCATTGTAGACTTCAGGAAGTCCAGGGGCGGCACGCACACCCCCATCCACATTAACGGTACGGAGGTGGAACGTGTTTCTAGCTTCAGCTTCCTGGGAGTCAACCTCTCCGACGACCTCTCTTGGACCCACAATACCTCAACTCTGATCAAGAAGGCTCACCAGCGTCTCTTCTTCCTGAGGAGACTGAAGAAGGTCCATCTGTCTCCTCAGATCCTGGTGAACTTCTACCGCTGCACCATCGAGAGCATCCTTACCAACTGCATCACAGTTTGGTATGGCAACTGCTCTGTCTCCGACCGGAAGGCATTGCAGAGGGTGGTGAAAATTGCCCAACGCATCACCAGTTCCTCGCTCCCCTCCATTGAGTCTGTCCAAAGCAAGCGTTGTCTGCGGAGGGCGCTCAGCATCGCCAAGGACCTCTCTCACCCCAACCATGGACTGTTTACCCTCCTACCATCCGGGAGGCGCTACAGGTCTCTCCGTTGCCGAACCAGCAGGTCCAGGAACAGCTTCTTTCCGGCGGCTGTCACGCTACTCAACAACGTACCTCGGTGACTGCCAATCACCCCCCCCCCCCCCCCCCCCGGACACTTATTGTTATTTATTCAAATCATTTGCTGTGTCGCTCTTCCAGGGAGATGCTAAATGCATTTCGTTGTCTCTGTACTGTACACTGACAATGACAATTAAAATTGAATCTGAATCTGAAATTGATTAAATTGAAGAGGAGTTTTACAAATCCTGTGGAGTGCACACTATGATTTCAGCTGTGGCAATTAGCTGGTGAGACAGGCTTTTCAGTTGAGGGACAAGTTCCCTCTGCAACTGGATCCTCGACTTCCTCATCAACAGACCACAACCTGTACGAATTGGCAACAACACTTCATCCTCAATAATCATTAGCATGGGAGCACCTTTGCTCAGCCCACCACTCTACTCACTATACTCGTGACTGTATAGCCAGACACAGTTCGAATTCCATCTTCAAGTTTGACGATGACACCACTGTTGTTGCGCGAATTACAGATGATGGCGAGACAGAGTATAGGAGGGAGATCGATCGACTGATCAAATGGTGCCAGAATAATAGGAACACTGGGTGTGTAAGGTAGGTCTGGTGTAATGGTTACTTAATGCACCAATCCATTCATTACATATATATATGTAATGACTATGATATTAAGCCTCAATTTGCATTTTTTTCTTTGTACCAGAAACATAATGTTAGTAATTTAAATATTTCATTGCTTATAAAACTGAAACCACTTAGAGTATGATAAATCTTGTTACAAATACAGGAGTGGTGTAGTCAGGAACTGCAAATGCTGGTTTACACCTAGATGCTGGTGTAACTCAATGGTTCAGGCAGCAACTGTATAATATTCTGATTAACTATGACATTTAAATAAAAAAACATTCATCATTCAGAAATATAGCTCATCTCTGGAGAAAAGGAGTAGGTTTTCGAGTCGAAAACCTTTTTCAGACCAAGAGTCAGGGGAGTTGTTTGAAAAGCTGCAAACGTGTGTGTTAAATAGAATTGCGTTTAGTTTTCATTTTCTGTCAATACCATTTCAGATGTCAATGATCTTTGCCTTATGGGTGAAGTCCACTGTTTTAACTCCAGCTTGCTGCAGCAATAGGTTGATAGGAGCATGGTCCAATCTATTTAAATCAAGATGTCCAAAATGAAGTTTATCTCCTGTAGAAATAAAAACAAATCACTGATGTGTTCAGTAAGACTCCTTATCAGCTGAAATATATTCACTGTAAATCTTAATTAAAAAAAAACTGAAATACGATGCAAAAACTAACAGAGAGAAATGAAAACTTAAGTTTCTGTTGTATGAGATAAGTATGTTATCTCAGTTTGAAAGAGCTTAGTTCTCTGGTCTATGGAGAGGAAGTGATCTGTCTGTTTTATTGCTATCATCTATTGACATCTTGTGAAAAGTACATGTGTAAATATTAATCTAGCGAATGGGTTTCTCAGTGACAACTCTCACAATGTGTATTCATTATCATTGTCATGCATAACAGAGCTGTTCACACCATGACACATTATATATTGTAATATCGTTGACGATATCAGGTAAGGCATTAAACTGAGGCTTTATCATTATATGTGAAGAACACAAAAGATTCCATTGTACCAGAGGAATTATTTTCAGAATTCTGCACAATATTTACTCTTCAATTAACACCATTAAAGCAGATTTGATCTCTTTCCACGAAACTGCAGTTTGCAAATTAATATCTATGCATCCTGCATTGCCCCAGTGACAGTGAATGAGATACATTATAAATGGTGGTACTACAGAAGCACAATTAAGCTAGAATCAATGCTTTGATAAAACTATTGCATGAGAGAAGGGAAGGAGATTATATTTGAACATTAATTCAAAGCTGCAGTGTGCTTTCATTTCCAACCATTGGGTGATTTTTAAATACTGACCTAACTCTGTATGAATATTCTGTTTATTATAATTGCAAATTAGTCAATTACTTACTTTCTCCATACAAAAAAAAAGACATTTTTCTATGTTTTATTTTCCACTGTATAAAATTCTGATAAACCATGACATTTGAATAAAAAACCCTTCATTGTTCAGAAATATAGCTCAGCTCACCCGGTCCTATGATGAATGCTCCACCTTGCTGTGCTGGATCACCCTGAAAGTCAAATGCTGGGCTCTTCATTGCACTCCACACACTCTTAAAGACTCCATTCAATGTACTTGATTTAACATGGGGACTCCTTGCTGATAAAAGAAGCATGATCATTTTGAATAGAAAATGAGTAAATCAGATCCATTTACTGCCAAAACAAATAAATGTCAACAAAAGATAGTTAATAGATAGGGCCTCTGGATGTATAACAAGCTTCTTAGTTTTCTTTGTGCTTAAAATAAAATCAGCTAATTTCAACAGTGGTTCAGAAACTAAATATTATTTCTGATATTGAGCCATGCACAGTTAGAAAGTTTGAAACTCATTGAATGGTGGATGTGTTAAGACATCTTCATGGTGTCATTCCCTGCGATTAGGATAGGGAAGGAAACATAATCAGCAAAGGTATCCATTGCACTTTGTATCCAGAGGAATGGGTAGAACAATATTGATGGGGAGTGCCATTGTCTACCTAATGTAGGGTCATCAACCTAAGCCATTAACTTGGTTTCCTTTCCACAGGTGCCTCCTGACCTGCTGAATGTTTCCACCATTTTCTATTCGTATTTCAGATATCCAGCATCTGCAGTTGTTTAAATTTTCATTGTCCAACTTATTTGGAATATTATTGAAGCCTTAAAGAAAATAAATTGTCAGCTCCACGCACTTTCATTCACAGGTGCTGCATGTTCACTCAGACCCAGCGCAGTAGCCAATAATGTTGAAGAATGGATGCCATAGAACTCATTAAACTAAGACACTACCTGCTTGATGGAAAATTTCTCCTTGTTTCATTTGTAAACTTTTGTAAATGCTTCTGGTTGGATCAACATACATTTCATGAGTGTATCCAGTTTGTGTGCAAAAGCCCTGCAAGCAAAGTAATATTTTTTAATGAGGATATTAATATGAGGCAATAACCTATTTCTTCATGCTAGAAGCGCAAATAAATAAAATGCATGCCACACTTGATGCTAGAATTACAAAATTGAGTTCCTGGGTGCTGTTTATTGACCAAAGTGGTATCTGAAGTGCCAATGCACTCACCACCTCTTGCCGCTGAATAAGAGTATGGCTTTTACAAAGTGCAATTGATATTTTGTTTATGTCAGCAACACCCAGTTTATACTAGGATGATTAAGGTGAATAAATAAAATGAAAACCACTTAAAATTTAGCCTGGCCTCGTTTATTAAAGAAAAGCTTTTTGAAATAGATTATATCTGAGATTTTCTCCCATGGCATGCAGAAGAAAATCTTTGAGCAATAATCTTTTATTACTTGGAACCTGAATCACAGCAGTGATCACTTAGCCTAATAGATTTCTGGCAGTGTGTATGCTGCACACCAGCCTACCTTTTCTACTTTAACCTATTTACCATATCCCCCCCCCCCCCCCCCGTCCCCTTTGCAAACTTCCTTTTCCATGCATCTATGTTATACTATTCTTGACCATCAAATATTTAACTACCAAGACTTCAAAGATACTCTGTCGGCACATACATTACCTGCTCATTTAGGTCCTTAAAATTCATAAGAAGTAACCTTTGTAAGTACTTTGTTTTCATTATTATGAATTGAATAACAACATAAGTTATACATACCTGTATGTGGTCATGGCTGGATTGTCCAATAACTATTAGTCTGACATCAGCATCCTTTGAAAGACCAACGGAATAGTTTAGTAACCTTCATGTAAAGCTCTAGACATTTTGAAAATCCAATTTATTCAGTAATTTATATATAATGTAACATATCAAATGCTGCCAGATCTGAAAGCTATCAAAACTAAATGTTAATAAAGACCAATGCGAATTGTCACTAAGTACAAATAAAATGTTAAATTATTTTTGTTCATGCTTCACTGAGATGTCAGAGAACCTATTAGCATGAAATAAATAAAAAGGAGAATGCTGATTGTTTTTCTGGAGTCTTACGAGTTTCAAACGTCTCTTCGGTGTTTTTTTGCTATTTAGAGTTCTCTTTCCTTATAATGGTGAGTCAAGTTCAGATCATTTCAATGCTCTCCTCCCTCAGCTATGAATTTCTTGCTAGGCATGGTTTCATTAATGGATGCTTAAGGGCCTGTCCCACTTAGGCGACTTTTTAGGCGAGTGCAGGAGAATCTGCGCTGGCTTCATGATCGCCACATGGTCGCCACATGCTCAGTTGTGGTCTCTGGTGAGTCTCCTTCATGGTCGAGAGGAGTTCCTGCATTCTGGGAACTAGTCGCCGCCTCAGTATGGTTGCAGCAAAGTTTTCAACATGTTGAAAATTTTTCTGCGACCAGAAATTGGTCGCCATGGAGAAGATCAATACTTTTGTAGTCGTAGGTGCAGTGGTAGTGGGGTCGCCATGTAGTTGTAGGTAGTCGAGGCAGTTGTAGGTAATTTTAGTTAATCGCCTTTGCCGACCGGGCATTTTTATTGGCTCATTGGGGGAAAAAAACCGTAAGCACGAGTTTTCAGAACCAAGGAAAACCGACCGGTAATGCTAAATGCCCGCTAAACTTCACAGCTGTGTATCTCTGGTTTATTAAAAGTTGTCTGGATTCTTAAAAGTGTCTCCACTCCTTCTCCCCCCCCCCTCCCCCCCTTCTCCCTCCCATTCTCACCCCCCTTCTCCCCCTTTCTCTTTCTCCCCTCACCCCCCCCACGCTCTTTTAAAGGACTTACCGTACACTGTGCTAGCCGTCTTTAACCTTCCTGCGGTGGTCATCGCGGTGTGTATCTGTATCACCTTGGCTTTGCACCGTGTGAATTTCAGACAGTGCTCCCCCGCTTTCTCTGGCCCCTGCCTTTGCGATGTGTTTGTGTTTGTGTGTGTGTGTGTGTGTGTGTGTGTGTGTGTGTTCCGCTCTGACGATTGCCGTTCCAATTCGTGGTTTTTCAGGCGGGTGCCTCAAGCTTGAAGGTCGCAGGCAGTCTTTTGAAAAATCGCCTAAGTGGGACATGCCCTTCATTACTTCATCTCACCCAAACAACTCACTTGTGGACCATGGTGGGTTCGGTTATCAGCAGCTGGCATCACAGTTTTATTTGGATGCGTACACTTATTTTCTGGGTGAGCTTTCAAAGCAGCTGGCAAACTTTCAGTCTTTATTTCAGCTTTCCAGCATCTGCAATTCTTTATTTTATAAGTAGTGAGCTCTGCTGACTTTCTCTTCCAAAACCCTAGTATAGGCACCACGCATTTTACGTGGGGTTTGTTGAAAAGCAGCGTGTAATTCAAAACCGCGTAAATTAAACAAACATTTAATCAGGCGTTAACAGATGCGTGTTATTTCAAAAATACTACGCCATAATTAGATTTTGACATTAATTAAAAAAACATCAACTACAAACACACAACTGCTGCCCCAGGGCATCTGTAGTTGGGGTAAATATACTGACTAGAGACCGATGGTCAAACATTTTCAATTCTTGTTCGTAACTACTTACTGGTTGACTTTAATTAACTATCAATAGTGACTGGTCCAAAATGGGTAAAATTCAATTCATGATTTTTTTTTGGCCTGAAACGGATCAGTTGATATAATTGTTTTTATAAATGTATGTGGATTCTCATTTAAGGAATCTATATGTTCAAAGCCTCTGGAACATTATATATTGTTTGCCCACCAGACAGATACATTACCTTCAAAATCTGTCATGTATTATTCAACAGGAAATCTTATTCACTTGTGATTGTGAACCAAATGAAATATGCAGCTATATAACTAAACTATGGGAATCTGTGTGCTAATTGACAAATATAGAGCCTGTGCATCTAAGTTTTATTGCTGAAAAGATGTATCCTCTCTCCCTCCTGTATGCGCAGGAACAGTCTTGATTTGGTTTCTTTGTGGTTTAATTACTAGACCCATTGTCTAGAGGCATATGAAATCCACCACACTATTTGATGAATGTAAATGCATTTGGAATAAAAAGATGATATCAGAATGGTAACCACAAAAATAGTGGATTGCACTAATGTGTCTCTGTTCCCAACAATACTGTTGGCTTTCAATTATCTGTTCAGTTTGGAATCAATAGCATTAGGTAATAAATGCCAGCCTTTTAAAATATATATTAATGATCTGGATGAGGGAATTGAAGGCAATATCTCCAAGTTTGCGGATGACACTAAGCTGGGGGGCAGTGTTAGCTGTGAAGAGGATGCTAGGAGACTGCAAGGTGACTTGGATAGGCTGGGTGAGTGGGCAAATGTTTTGCCGATGCTGTATAACGTGGATAAATGTGAGGTTATCCACTTTGGTGGCAAAAACAGGAAAGCAGACTATTATCTAAATGGTGGCTGATTAGGAAAAGGGGAGATGCAGCAAGACCTGGGTGTCATTGAAAGTAGGCATGCAGGTGCAGCAGGCAGTGAAGAAAGCGAATGGTATGTTAGCTTTCATAGCAAAAGGATTTGAATATAGGAGCAGGGAGGTTCTACTTCAGTTGTACAGGGTCTTGGTGAGACCACACCTGGATTATTGCTTACAGTTTTGGTCTCCAAATCTGAGGAAGGACATTATTGCCATAGAGGGAGTGCAGAGAAGGTTCACCAGACTGATTCCTGGGATGTCAGGACTGTATTATGAAGAAAGACTGGATAGGCTCGGTTTTAACATTTAAAAGTAAAGTGGATAGGTATATGGACGGGAAGGGAATGGAGGGGTATGGTCTGAGTGCAGGTAGATGGGACTAGGGGAAAATAAATGGTCGGCACGGACTGGAAGGGCTGAGAAGGCCTGTTTCCGTGCTGTAATTGTTATATGGTTATATGGTTATACTCTCTAGAATTTAGGAAATTGAGAGGGGATCTTATAGAAACTTACAAAATTCTTAAGGGGTTGGACAGGTTAGATGCAGGAAGATTGTTCCCGATGTTGGGGAAGTCCAGGACAAGGGGTCACAGCTTAAGGATAAGGGGGAAATCCTTTAAGACCGAGATGAGAAAGACTTTTTTCACACAGAGAGTGGTGAGTCTCTGGAACTCTCTGCCACAGAGGGTAGTTGAGGCCAGTTCATTGGCTATATTTAAGAGGGAGTTAGATGTGGCCCTTGTGACTAAGGGGATCAGAGGGTATGGAGAGAAGGCAGGTACGGGATACTGAGTTGGATGATCAGCCATGATCATATTGAATGGTGGTGCAGGCTCAAAGGGCCAAATGGCCTACTCCTGCACCTAATTTCTATGTTTCAATGCTTTCAGATAACGGCTTATTCCACCAAATGTTCCTAAAAGGGTTTCTTGTACATTTTATGTTAATGTAGTTTTTAAAAAAAGGCAGCCTGCTGAACCGACAGCCATAGAGTCATTGAGCAGAAAACAGGCCCTTCGGTCCACCTTGTGCAGTGCTTATCAAGTTGGCATGAGACTGTGAGCTTTCATTTTATCCATGTCCCCCATAACTTTGTCTACTTCACTAAGGTCGCTCCACACCCTCTTACATTCCTAGCAAAATATTCCTGGCCTATCCAGCCTTTCCCTCTGTCAATCCCACAAGTTCAATTCATTCAACTGAATGAACTGAACTTCTCTCCTGCATTATTTGAACTTAATGACATCCTTCCTATTGCTGGATGACCAGAACTGTATTCAGTACTCCAAGTGTGGTCTTATCAATGGCTTGTAGAGCTGCATCACAGTGTACCAATGTTTCTACTCAATTCACTTCCTAATGAAGGCATACTCCTTCATTCCAACATCTCTGAAAGTACATTTTTTCAGGGAAATATGGAAATGAGATCAGGTTCAAATATTTCCATCAAACATTACTTTACATTTTAGAAAGCAAAATGAATTTGTAAATGATCTCACCTTCAGATATTTTTCTGGAATTTTAGCTAAATCTTCCACATACTCTCTGCAGGTATAGCACAGAAAATGCTGAAAAATAATGTCAATAATCCATTGTTCTTTTAATAACCCTGAATAACATTTCAATTAACATTTCAATAGCCCACTGCCAAAAATCCTCTTCAATAGCCTTGAAATGAAATACCTTAATGCCTTGTTCATCATAGCTGGGGACTTCAACTAAGCCAAGCTCGAGGGCAGCACAGTGGAGCAGCCATAGAGTTGCCACCTTACAGTGCCAGAGACCCAGGTTTGAACCTGACTATGGGTGATGCCTGTATGGAGTACATATGTTCTCCCCGTGACCACATGGGTTTTCTCCGGGTGATCCGGTTTGCTCCCACACCCCAAAGATGTGCTGGTTTGTAGGTTAATTGGCTTCTTTAAATAATAACCATGGTGTAGGGTAAAGCTAGTGTACCAGTGATTGCTGGTTGACACGGATTCAGTGGGTCGAAGGGACTGTTTCCATGCTGTATCTCTAAACTAAACTAAATTAAACTAAGCGTGTTACTAAAATAATATCAACACGTCTCCTATCCCACCATTGGTCCAAACATCTTTGACTACTGCTGCACATTCGTCAAAGGCACCTACCATTCATTCCCCCACCTGCACTTTGAAATGTGAAAGCAGAAACCGAAGGATGAGGATCTGAAATGGAAAGTTGTACAGTGCTGATCTGTGGAAACAGATGAGCTCCTGTGTGACTACTATGAGTAGGGACTCACAGTTGTTTTCAGGGATTCAATGGCACTGCCATCACAGACTTCATTAGTATGTGTGTAGAGGACTGCATGCCGTTGATGTCAATCAGAGTGTTCTCCAACCAGAAACCCTTGATAAACCATGAGCATCACTGGCTAGTGAGGAACATGTCTGAGACATTTAGGTCAGTTACTTCCAACCTAGACATGAAATCAAGGTACGACCTTCTCAAAGCCAGCACGGATGCCAAGAGGTAACTCCAGACCATGCAAGATTCTGAGTCACTTGTGGCAGAGCTGACATGCTATAACAGGCTATGATGAAATTGGGCAGTTTTGCTGGCAACAATGCATGCTCCCCCAATGGCTCAATTTTACAGAGGGTCAGTGGAAGGACATCATCCACCCTGGCAGCTTTAGTTGCACCTGTACCCAATGTCACCATGGCAAACATCAGATCGGCTTTCCAGAGAATGAACCCACGGAAAAGAAAGCAACTAGCCCGGACGGAGTCTCCGGCCGTTTCCACAGAACCTATGGAAACCAGATGTCAGGAATATTCACAAACATTTTCTACCTACACAAATTTGAGGATCCCACCTGGTTTAAGAAGACCACTATAAAACCTATGTAAAAAAAAGGAAGCCTGCCTTAATTGCTACCGTCCAGTGGCTCTAACATTCTATCATGACTTATAGCTAAAATGAAGTGTAAGAGCTGCACTAGGTAAATTAGAAGATGGTGAATTCATCCTTAGCATATGAACCGTCTATTCAAGAGTCTCATAACAACAGGGAAGAAGCTTTTTTTTGAATCTGGAGGTACGAGCTTTTAAACTTTTCTATTGACTGTCCAATGGGTGGGGTGGGGGGGGGGGGGGGTGGGGGGGGGGGGGGGAGAGAGAGAATGACTGGGGTGTGAGTAGTTCTTGATTATGTTGGCTGCTTTCCCAAGGCAGCGTGCAGCATTGATAGAGTTGTGGAGGAAGGTAGTTTGCATGATGGACTGGGCTACATTAATAACTCTGCAATTTCTTGAAGCCTTAGGCAGAACTGTTGCCATGGCAAGCTCTGATGCATATGGATAGGATATTTTCTATGGTACATCTGTAGAAGTTGGTAAGAGTCATTGGAGAGATGTTGAATTTTCTTAGCCTTCTGCAAAAGTAGAGGTGTTCTTATGCTTTCTTGGCCATAGCATCAATATGGTTGGACCAAGACAATTTTTTGGTGATATTTACACCAAGGAACGAAGCTCTCGACCATCTCCATTTCAGCACCATTGATACAGACTGGGTTGTGTCCTCCATCCTACTTGCTGAATTTGATAGCTAGCTCTTTTATTTTGCTGACATTGAAGGAGAGATTGTTGCCCTGACACCGTGATTCTAAGCTCTCCATCTCCTACCTGTACTCCGTCACATCATTATTTGAGACCCATCCCACTATTGTGGTATAAATGGAGATGGAGCAGAATTTGGCCACACAGTTGTGAGTGTATCGGGAGTATAGTAAGGGGCTGAGAAGGCAGCGTTGTGGGTCACCAGAGTTTAGAATTTTCATGGAGGATGTTTTGTTACCTATTCTTACTGATTGCAGTCTATGGGTCTGGAAGTTGAGGATCCAATTGCTTGGGAATGTGCTGAACCCAAGGTCCAGTCATTTGGAGATGGGTTTGGTTTGAATTATGGTGTTGAAGGCGGATATATAGTGAATAAATAGTTTAAAAAATATACAAATTGCTGGAGTAACTCAGTAGGTCAGGCAGCATCCCTGGAGAACATTTATTAGGTGATGTTTTGGGTCAAGACCTTTCTTCAGACCTGAAACAGCATCTAACCATATTCTCCAGGGATGCTGCCTGACCCGTTTAATTATTCAGCACTTTGTGTCGATTTTTATAAACCATTACCTGCAGCTCCGTATTTCTACTGTTAATAAATAGGAGTCCAATTATATTCTGCACTGTTTTTTTCCCCAGCTGATGCACTCATATATGGTATGATTTGCCTGGATAGAACTAAAAACAAAATCCCACTAACAGTGCCTATGACAATATAAATCAATATTAATGTGTTGATAATCAATTAGTTAATAGTGGTGCAATTACCCCTTCATATTTTCAATTAGTGTTTTCTTAACTTACTTGCAAAAAGAAAACAAGATTTCTGGTAAACAACCCAAAGCAGAACCGCACACAAAGTCACTTCACATTTTTTAAGAAAAAAGGATAACCTACTGTAACATTGCTAACATTAATACTTTCCACATACATTTGAATTTTTTGGAAAATCCATACAGTGAATGATAAATACTGCTGTAAAATTTCTCCTTGCCATCCCCATTTTTCAATGTATGTGAAATTAATCCCCAGCATTTAAAATGTTAATTTTGAACTTCTGCAATGGGCGTGCTGTATCCCAGCCAAACACAATCTTCGAACCAGGCCTGAGGCCATCAACATTCCTCCGGCTCTCTTACCCTGAGGAAAACCAGAATCGTTTTTGTCTTCTCATACAGAGCTGGAAATGGAATTTTTCTTCCATAACAATTGACAACAAAACAGTCTTTAGCAGCCTTGATGTTGGTGATTGGAGGCGGGTCATGTTGGTTCTGGGGGGTCCTTTTGATCTGCACGGTTTGGGGAGCCCCCAGCGTCTTCTCCAAGCTTGTCGACATAATGGTTATTTTTAGAAGAGACGTCACGATTTTTTTAAACAAGAACGGTCCTGCCCAGCAGTCCTCATCAAATTACACCCAGTGCACAGAGCACACGGAAGTCATCATCAACTTGTTAAGGAAGACTAGTGTAAAGTTTCTAATTGACTTCTGTGGGATTTTGGCTGGGTAAAGCCTTTCGGAACTCAATTCCTTTCAAATTGATAATATGTTGCTGAACACAAACTAGCAATTTATGATACAAATGTTCTGTAATACAGGAAATAATGTAATTCTTTTAATGCTCCCATACCTCAAATACTTCAAATACATTCTTCAGTCTAGTTACTTCCTTTATGAGTGGCAAATGCAGTAAGGAATTTATACAGATTCTACAAATAGCACTTGAGATAATGACCAATTGTTGATCTATTTGTGATGTTACAGCTCAGTACATGTTTAAAGTGCACCTTGAGGACAGCAGTTCCGGGGACTCTTGTATTCAGCCTGAACGTTTTCTTTTTAAGGTATTTGTAGGCCCCCCTCGGTCATGGCTGATGCTTCCTAGTATGGCACCGTTACAGGGCCGTTACAGTTTGGCACCAGTGCCGTCGCAGAAGCTGCCAGAGCAAGGTTGTAGACAACGATGAACTGCCTTAGGGGCTCCGACTACAGATTTTTCTTGAGGTTTACTCCTGGAGCCTTTTCCATGAATGGATATGGCCACTAGGCAGTGGAGGTGTTAAATCTACTACATTACAAAGAACTACTCACACCCCAGTCATTCCCCCTCCTAGATGGACTGCCTTCCCAGGCTGACGAGCCCCATCTGCCTGAGACTTGTGGGGGCGGGAGCGTTTACCTTCCCGTGCAGGTCTATAGCACCTGCCCACTGCCCAAGGTATACCCACAATATAAAGATACACACACTATACATAATCGAAGCATTATGAGCACACAATAGCATAACAAACAGACCCTCATGATTTAGAAATTATATTGCACATAAAATATATTGGACATAAGTTATGCACAAAGTCTCTTCGTGGCAAAATGAGATACAGGGTAGAATAAGCATTCCGCATATAAGCAAGGCCTTTCCTTTGCAATCTCCCTTTGTGGAGAGTTTAGATCAGTTCCGGGGTGCTGACCTGTCATGGAGAGGAGGGGCACTGAAGGAGATGATCTGGGAGATGGGAATTATTGGGGTTTTGAGCAATTGGGTACAGTGGTTTTGGAAATGATTGGAACTCTACGAGAGGTGGTTGGGAGGGTTTACCGAAGAGGTGGTTGGGGGTGGGTTTAATTGAGCACACGATTGGTTCCTGGGTTCTGGAGTGGTAGATTGTTAAGAGATGATGGAAGTCCAAGGACATTGTGATGGTGGTAGAGGAGGGTGAACGGTTTAGTTGCAATGGAAATCATCCACGAGAAGTTAGAGAAGTAGTTTGCCTGAAAACGTACCTCTGACTTGTGGCTCAAATATGGCAAGGCTCCAAACCTGACACTGAAGCAGATGCCACAGCCCAGTTGTGCTACAGCGTTTGAAGTCAGTGCTACTCATGATCATTGCATACACAGAACAATTCTGATCAAGGGTTCATTGAGTCCATTCTTCTTGGCTTTTTGACATTGCTCCATCTGATCAACTATTTAATGCATTATGTACATGGGGGACCGTTGCGAAAAATCCAGAAGTGAACTATTGGACAGCAGATGCTTGATGGAGCAGATTAATACGGAGGTGGTGCAATCCTTCCAACACTTACTCTAGACGGCATGTCCCAATGTATGAATTTGAAGTTCATGCTCAGGAATAAAGTGTCATCCCAAAGAGTTGAATGAATGATCATGATGATACTTTATTATCACATGTGACATGTTATAGTGAAATTCTTTGTTTTGCATACCATACACAAAATATGCAAAGAATCCTGGCAAAGGGCAGCACGGTGTCGCAGCGGTAGAGTTGCTGCCTTACAGCGCTTACTGCGCCAGAGAACTGTGTTCGAACCTGGCTACGTTCTTCACGTGACCGCGTGGGTTTTCTCCGAGAACTTTTGTTTCCTCCCACACTCCAAAGACGTACAGGTATGTAGGCTAATTGGCTTGGTATACATGTAAATTGTCCCTAGTGTGTCTAGAGTAGTGTCAGTGTGCAGGAATAGCTGGTCGGTGTGGACTCGGTGGGCCGAAGGGCCTGTTACCACACTGTATCGGTAAAATAAACTAAAACTAAAACCGCCATGTATAGAGCACTGGCAATGTTATCCCCAATGGTCTTTATTTGCTCTCGTGGCGGCTCCCCATGCCGGGTCCCTCTTTGTTCATTTCTATTTCAAGACATCATTGTCCAGGGATTCCTAAGAGTGAATGGGGCTGTTCCACTTTATCCAGGATGTAGTGAAAACATCTTTGAGTCTTGTACCTCAATCACTGGGTCATCGTTTCCTCAGGCCCTCACGGCTGTGCAGGTGCGACCCTCATAACCGCTTTTCCAATTATTTTATGGACAGACAGAGAAAGTCTTGTTGAAATGAAGCCAAAAACAAATCATTAAGCGGCATTCTTTTCAGACAATAAGTGAATGTACAAAGTGACAGTCAAAGCATATTGTGCTCAGCCCAGTTCTCTTACATGACAAAAGACAGAAACAGCAAGCTCTTGTTCTTTTTGTGACTAATTTGTTTTTGGCATCCTTTTGCTCCGGGCAATTCTACTAACAAGGTCTAATCTCCTGCATTTTTAGTTTCCAGCTCTAGGCCAAGAGTGGGTTGCATTGTTCTTAAAGAACAGGCATTAAAATATCGTATTTGGGGTATTTTGGCTTGCCAAAAGAACCTTTCCGAGGCTTGGGAGCTAATAATTTCATGAACGTTTTTAAACATTTATTTTTAAACAATTGGTTTCTCTGGATGGCAATTATTCAAATCTTCCTGTCAATTCATTTAGAATTGCCTTAATTTAAAATATTTCAGAGGATTCTAATGTATAGTTTTTTTGTATCCCACTGCTCCAGGCTTAATGGTATCTGTGTGGAATGTTCAATTACTCCCTGTAGTTTTGAAATATAATTTCAGTTTACTCACATTTGAGGAATAAAGTTTAAAAAAAGACCCAAACTACTGGAGTAACTCAGCGGGTCAGGCAACATACCTCGAGAACATGGATGGATGACGTTTCGTGTCGGGACCCTTCTTCAGATTTATAGAATAAAGTTATTTTCTTGCAGTGTAACTGGAAAAAGACTCTTCATTTTGCAACAGTCAGTGCCTTTGGTGAATTATGAAGTGTGGGTAATTATCACGGGGATTATAATAGATTGTAAATACCAGGCTGGATGCCATCAAATTCACAACCATGGCCTGCTGGGTCTCCTGATTGATAACCAAAAGAATAAATCGGGGAAGGTGGTGCATCCATGGATAACAAGGGAAATCAGGGATAGTATAAAATCAAAAGATGAGGCATACAAATTTGCCAGAAAAAGCAGCCTACCGGAGGACTGGGAAAAATTCAGAATCCGGCAGAGGAGGACAAAGGGCTTAATTAGGAAAGGGAAAATAGATTATGAAAGGAAACTGGCAGGGAACATAAAAACTGACTGCAAAAGTTTTTATAGATATGTGAAGAGAAAGAGACTAATTAGAACAAATGTTGGTCCCTTGCAGTCAGAAACAGGTGAATTGATCATGGGGAACAAGGACATGGCAGACCAATTGAATAACTACTTTGGTTCTGTCTTCACTAAGGAAGACATAAATAATCTGCCGGAAATAGCAGTGGAACGGGGGTCAAATAAGATGGAGGAACTGAGTTAAATCCAGGTTAGCCAGGAGGTGGTGTTGGGTAAATTGAACGGATTGAAGGCCGATAAATCCCCAGGGCCAGATAGTCTGCATCCCAGAGTACTCAAGGAGGTAGCCACAGAAATAGTGGATGCATTAGTGATAATTTTTCAAAATTCCTTAGATTCTGGAGTAGTTCCTGAGGATTGGAGGGTAGCTAATGTAATCCCACTTTTTAAAAAAGGAGGGAGAGAGAAAGCGGGGAATTACAGACCAGTTAGTCTAACATCGGTAGTGGGGAAACTGCTAGAGTCAGTTATTAAAGATGGGATAGCAGCACATTTGGAAAGTGGTGAAATCATTGGACAAAGTCAGCATGGATTTACGAAAGGTAAATCATGTCTGACAAATCTGATAGAATTTTTCGAGGATGTAACTAGTAGAGTGGATAAGGGAGAACCAGTGGATGTGTTATATCTAGACTTTCAGAAGGCTTTCGACAAGGTCCCGCATAAGAGATTAGCACACAAACTTAAAGCACACGGTATTGGGGGTTCAGTATTGATGTGGATAGAGAACTGGCTAGCAGACAGGAAGCAAAGAGTAGGAGTAATCGGGTCCTTTTCAGAATGGCAGGCAGTGAGTAGTGGGGTAACACAAGGCTCAGTGCTGGGACCCCAGCTATTTACAATATATATTAATGATTTGGACGAGGGAATTCAATGCAACATCTCCAAATTTGCAGATGACACCAAGCTGGGGGGTATAGTTAGGTGTGAGGAGGATGCTTGGAGGCTGCAGGGTGATTTGGACAGGCTGAGTGAATGGGCAAATGCATGGCAGATGCAGTATAATGTGGATAAATGTGAGGTTATCCACTTTGGTGGCAAAAACATGAGGGTAGACTATTATCTGAATGGTGGCAGATTAGGAAAAGGGGAGATGCAACGAGACCTGGGTGTCATGGTACACCAGTCATTGAAAGTAGGCATGCAGGTGCAGCAGGCAGTGAAGAAAGCAAATGGTATGTTAGCATTCATAGCGAAAGGATTTGAGTATAGGAGCAGGGAGGTTCTACTGCAGTTGTACAGGGTTTTGGTGAGGCCACACCTGGAGTATTGCGTACAGTTTTGGTCTCAAAATCTGAGGAAAGGCATCCTTGCCATAGAGGGGGTACAGAGAAGATTCACCAGACTGATTCCTGGGATGTCAGGACTTTCATATGAGGAAAGATTGGATAGACTCGGCTTGTACTCGCTGGAATTTAGAAGATTGAGGGGGGATCTTATAGAAACTTACAAAATTCTTAAGGGGTTGGACAAGCTAGATGCTGGAAGATTATTCCCAATGTTGGGGGAGTCCAGAACAAGGGGTCACAGTCTAAGGATAAGGGGGAATTCCTTTAGGACCGAAATGAGGAAAACATTCTTTACACAGAGAGTGGTGAGTCTCTGGAATTCTCTGCCACAGAAAGTAGTTGAGGCCAGTTCATTGGCTATATTTAAGAGGGCGTTAGATGTGGCACTTGTGGCTAAAGGGATCAGGGGGTATGGAGAGAAGGCAGGTACGGGATACTGAGTTGGATGATCAGCCATGATCACATTGAATGGCGGTGCAGGCTCGAAGGGCCGAATGGCCTACTCCTGCACCTATTTTTCTATGTTTCTATCTTTCTATAACCTTTTTAACTCTACTTCTTATTCCAGACCAACCTTTCCGTCCCGAGCCTCCTCCACTGCCAGAGTGTGGTCACACATAAACTGGAAGAACAGCACTTCATATTTTGCTTGGATAGTTTATAACTCAGTGGTATGAACAATGAATTCACAATTTTTAAGTAACACTACCCCCTCCCCCCCTTCCCCTTGTGACTTTTCTGTAACTCCCCACCACAGAGAACACCCATTTCTCCCATTATCCTATCCCGCTTCCCTCCCACTACCCAGGTCTCCAATATTCAGGAATTTGCCTACACTGTTAAAATCTGTTCTTTTTAAGACTCTAATTTTGGAAATGAATATTATAACCTTTTTTGCAACTTCTAGAGATGGACTCCTTTGGTCTTTCAGACAAGGCCCGGATGTGAATTCACCAACAATATTTGTTCTGTGTATACATAAATGTGAAATGTTTTAAAAACTATTTCCCGATTCTGCATCAATGTTGGAAACACATTTAATATATATATGATGTTGCAATGACATTTTGAATGGCCTTTAAACATTCATGTTACATGACCAGCTCTCTCTGACTTTCTGCTTAAAGAATTAAGGGCCTGTCCCACTGCGGCAACCTAATTGCCGAGTTTAGAAGAGTTTGCCCTCGACTCATACTCGCAGTATGGTCGACACGAGGTCCTAGGAGGTCAAAGGAGATTGAAGGAAGTCGTCTTCACTCTCCACTATTCTGTGTCCAATTTTCCAGAAGCTAGTCGAAGCTAGTCTTCAACATAGTAGAATGCGGTCGTCAACATGACACTTTTTCAAACTCTCCTAAAGTCTTCTAAACTCGCCAATTAGGTCACTGCAATTGGACAGGCCCTTTAGATTCCAGGAAACTAAGCCTGAGCTTATTTCTCTAAGTGAATCAATTTAGAAGGTGTGCTTGTGATGGCATTCATTGGGCAGGCAAAAAGCTGTCAGTTGCTAACCAAACCACCTCATGCTTGAATGCAAGAATTTCCAATATTCTATATTTCAAATAAAACAAGGCAAAATGTCTCCATAAATTTCCCAGGTCATTAAGAAACTCAATTCTATATTGCTATTTTTTAAAGACTAATACATTCCAAAATTGATTTTATTCACTGATGAAATGCAATAATGATCATTTCTGGATCACTTGTATCACTAGGGAAATTTAATCAGGCATAAGTCACTCCTGAGCCTTCTTGTGCAAGGGATGATATCACCAACATGGCTGTGCCTTTACCCTCAATCTGCTGTGCCGTGTTTCCCCAAGTCAAAGGCCACAGTCATTTCACCTCAAACTTCACTCCTCATCCAACTATCCAAAAATGCTGGTATCTTGATTTTACTTGCTCTGACTCACCAATCCTCCGCTAATGCTATTCCACCCCCCCTCCCCCCCCTACCCTCCAACACAACACCACCTTGTATTGACTCCATCCTATCCCCCTTGGTCACATACCTTGACTCCATCCTATCCCCCTTGGTTAAATCCCTCCCCACCTATGTTCAAGACACCTCAGACACTCCCCGTCGTCTCCGCGCATTCCATTCTCCAGGCCCCCATCCTCTCATCTTCACCATGGACGTCCAGTCACTCTACACCATCCCCCACCAGGATGGTCTCAAAGCCCTCCGGTTCTTCCTTGACCGGAGGAGCAAGCTATACCTGTCCACTGATACTCTCCTCTGCCTAGCGGAGTTGGTCCTTACCCTCAATAACGTCTCGTTTGACTCGCCCCATTTCCTCCAAATACAAGACGTAGCTATGGGCACACGCATGGGCCCCAGCTACGCCTGCCTCTTTGACGGGTACGTCGAACAATCCTTGTTCAAGGCGTACCAGGGCCCCATCCCCAACCTCTACCTCCGCTACATCAATGACTGCTTTGGTGCCACCTCGTGCACCCACACACAACTGACTGACTTCATCCGTTTCACCACCAACTTCCAACCGGCACTCAAATACACCCGGACCATTTCCGACACTTCCCTACCATTCCTTGACCTCACTATCTCCATCGCAGGTGATAGACTCCTGACCGACATCCACTATAAACCCACTGACTCCCACGGCTACCTGGACTACTCTTCCTCCCAACCTGTTTCCTGTAAGGACTCCATCCCCTATTCCCAATTCCTCCATCTACGCCACATCTGCTCCCAGGATGAGGTGTTCCACACCAGGGCATCACAAATGTCCTCATTCTTCAGGGAACGGGGATTCCCCTCCCCCACTATAGATGAGGCTCGCACCAGGGTTTCCTCCATACCCCGTAACACTGCCCTCTCTCCCCATCCCCCCACTCGCAACAAGGGCAGTCCCCCTGGTCATCACCTTTCACCCCACCAGCCGACACATACAACACATAGCCCTCTACCAGTTTCGCCATCTCCAACATGACCCCCCCCCACTCATCACATCTTCCCATCTCCCCCCCTTGTCTGCCTTCCACAAAGACTGCCCCCTTCGCAACTCCCTTGTCAATTTTTCCCTTCCCTCCCGATCCACCTCTTCCCCGGGCACTTTCCCTTGCAACCGCAAGAGATGCTACACTTGTCGCTTTACCTCTCCCCTCCACTCCATTCAAGGACCCAAGGAGTCGTTCCAGGTCCGACAGAGGTTCACCTGCACCTCCTCCAACCTCATCTATTGCATCCGCTGCTCAAGATGTCAGCTGATCTATATTGGTGAGAGCAAGCGGAGGCTTGGCGATCGTTTCGCCGAACACCTCCACTCGATCCGCAATAACCAACCCGACCTCCTGGTGGCTCAGCATTTCAAATCCCCCTCCCATTCCATATCCGACCTCTCTGTCCTGGGCCTCTTCCACGGCCAGAGTGAGCAACACCGCAAACTGGAGGAACAGCACCTCATATTCCGCTTGGGGAGTCTGCATCCTCTTGGCATGATCATCGAATTGTCTCAATTCTGTTAACCCTTGCTGTCTCCTCCCCTTCCTACCTCTCCCTCAGCCACGGGCTCCTCCTTTTTCCTTTCTCCCCCCCATCCCCCATCAGTCTGAAGAAGGGTTTCGGCCCGAAATGTTGCCTATCTCCTTCGCTCCATAGATGCTGCTGCACCAGCTGAGTTTCTCCAGCACTTTGTGCAAACCACATAGAAACATAGAAAAATAGGTGCAGGAGTAGGCCATTCAGCCCTTCGAGCCTGCACCGCCATTCAATATGATAATGGCTGATCATCCAACTCAGTATCCTGTACCTGCCTACTCTCCATACCCCCTGATCCCTTTAGCCACAAGAGCCACATCCAACTCCCTCTTGAATATAGCCAATCAACTGGCCTCAACGACCTTCTGTGGCAGAGAATTCCAGAGACTCACCACTCTCTGTGGAAAGAATGTTTTCCTCATTTCGGTCCTAAAGGAATTCCCCCTCATCCTTAGACTGTGGCCCCTTGTTCTGGACTCCCCCAACATTGGGAACAATCTTCCTACATCTAGCTTGTCAAACCCCTTAAAAATTTTGTAAGTTTCTATAAGATCCCCCCTCAATCTTCTAAATTCCAGTGAGTACAAGTCGAGTCTACCCAGTCTTTCTTCATATGAAAGTCCCGACATCCCAGGAATCAGTCTGGTGAACCTTCTCTGAACCCCCTCTATGGCAAGAATGTCTTTCCTCAGATTTTGAGACCAAAACTGTACGCAATACTCCAGGTGTGGTCTCACCAAAACCCTGTACAACTGCAGTAGAACCTCCCTGCTCCTATACTCAAATCCTTTCGCTATGAATGCTAACATACCATTTGCTTTCTTCACTGCCTGCTGCACCTGCACGCCTACTTTCAATGACTGGTGTACCATGACACCCAGGTCTCGTTGCATCTCCCCTTTTCCTAATCTGCCACCATTCAGATAATAGTCTACCCTCATGTTTTTGCCACCAAAGTGGATAACCTCACATTTATCCACATTATTCTGCATCTGCCATGCATTTGCCCATTCACTCAGCCTATCCAAATCACCCTGCAGCCGCCTAGCATCCTCCTCACACCTAACTATACCCCCCAGCTTGGTGCCATCTGCAACTTTGGAGATGTTGCATTGAATTCCCTCGTCCAAATCATTAATATATATTGTAAATAGCTGGGGTCCCAGCACTGAGCCTTGTGGTACCCCACTACTCACTGCCTGCCATTCTGAAAAGGACCCGTTTACTCCTACCCTTTGCTTCCTGTCTGCCAGCCAGTTCTCTATCCACATCAATATTGAACCACCAATACCGTGTGCTTTAGGTTTATATACTAATCTCTTATGTGGGACCTTGTCTGAAGCCTTCTGAAAGTCCAGATATAACACATCCACTGGTTCTCCCTTATCCACTCCACTAGTTACATCCTCGAAAAATTCTATAAGATTCGTCAGACATGATTTACCTTTTGTAAATCCATGCTGACTTTGTCCAATGATTTCACCACCTTCTAAATGCGCTGCTATCCCATCTTTAATAACTGACTCTAGCAGTTTCCCTCACTACCGATGTTAGACTAACTGGTCTGTAATTCCCCGCTTTCTCTCTCCCTCCTTTTTTAAAAGTGGGTTTACATTAGCTATCCTCCAATCCTCAGGAACTACTCCAGAATCTAAGGAGTTTTGAAAAATTATCACTAATGCATCCACTATTTCCGTGGCTACCTCCTTGAGCACTCTGGGATGCAGATCATCTGGCCCTAGGGGTTTATCGGCCTTTAATCCGTTCAATTTACCCAACACCACTTCCCTGCTAACCTGGATTTCACTCAGTTCCGCCATCTTATTTGACCTCCGGTCCACTGCTATTTCCGGCAGATTATTTATGTCTTTCTTAGTGAAGACAGAACCAAAGTAGTTATTCAATTGGTCTGCCATGTCCTTGTTCCCCATGATCAATTCACCTGTTTCTGACTGCAAGGGACCAACATTTGTTCTAACTAGTCTCTTTCTCTTCACATATCTATAAAAACTTTTGCAGTCGTTTTTTATGTTCCCTGCCAGTTCCCTTTCATAATCTATTTTCCCTTTCCTAATTAAACCCTTTATCCTTGTAATGTTGCTTGTAATGTTGCTATCCTAATCCCAATCATTCCCAACCAACAAGAATTTCTGAGCATCTATGCTCTGGGCCCTCAGCTTGACTGCACCACATCTGGACCTGTGATCAGAGGCCATGAGAAACATAGTGTCCAAATGGAGTACAACGTGACAAGCTCAAAAAGAGAGCATTTAGGAGTTCGATTCATGAACAAACAGGTTTTGGCATGCAGCACCCATTTATCTCATTCATTAAGGTGTACGAGGCAACAATTATAAAGAAAGCACATCAGCGCCTCTACTTCCTAAGAAGATTACGGAGAGTCGGTATGTCAAGGAGGACTCTCGAACTTCTACAGGTGCACAGTAGAGAGCATGCTGCCTGGTTGCATCGTGGCTTGGTACGGCAACTTGAGTGTCCAGGAGCGGAAAAGGCTGCAAAAAGTTGTAAACACTGTCCAGTCCATCATCGGCTCTCACCTCCCTACCATCGAGGGGATCTATCGCAGTCGCTGCCTCAAAAAGGCTGCCAACATCATCAAGGACTCACACGATCCTGGCCACACACTCATCTCTCCGCTGCCATCAGGTAGAAGGTACAGGAGCCTGAAATCTGCAACATCCAGGTTCAGGAACAGCTGCTTCCCCACAGCCATCAGACTATTAAACACAACTTCAAACAAACTCTGAACTATAACAGCCTATTGTACTTTATCTGTTATTTTTGTATGAATATATATATTCTATGGTATATGGACACACTGATGTTCGGTATTTATACCTACAATATTCTGTTGTGCTGCAGCAAGCAAGAATTTCATTGTCCTATCTGGGACACATGACAATAAACTCTCTTGACGACTCTTGACTCTTGAATATTTTGTTCACTTCACAAAATTGTCCAATTCTCTGCATTCAACTCTGCTTGGAGGTTTTTAGACAGGTACATGGATATTAAGGGTATGGATCACATGCAGGGAAAGGGGATTTGTTTAACATCATCCTATTCAGCATTGACATTGTGGGTCTATGGACTGTTCTGGTGCTGCACTGTTCTATGTTCTATGTGGTAGGCTTCAAACCAGCTGCAAACTTAAATTAGTTCAAACACTTTGTTTCTAAATCCTAACAGTTAGGAGGGATGAAATTGCAAATTAGTGTATGGAGCACCAGTGTGATTCTGCATCCTACCACTTTAATAATAGCCATGTCTTGTAAATTATACTTATGCACATTGAGCTGAGATGAGCAAAGTTACCAGCATCTTCCAAAAAGGCAGAATACTGTGAGTCACCAGTGAAATCTGGGGGCATTGAAAAATACACATGGCAATTTTTATCCAGCTCATGGCCAGCCACATAATCCAGGACAAAGACACAGAAAATGCTGAAAATACTCAGCAGTATTTCAGTTTTTAAGCATCTGCATCTTTAAGATTTTCACACAAACTTGAACCTGATCGCTTAGCTGTAAAGCCTCTGCTGATATAAACATAGTTATATATAGCGTGGAAACTGGTCGTTCAGCCCAACTTGCACACATTGGCCAACATGTCCCAGCTGCACTAGTCCCACACACCTGCCATCTAAGTATGTTCTGCAAAGGAATACTATAGGGAAGTTTCATTTCACCTTTGCCTTCTAGGACTAGCAAAGGCAATTCCAGTTCTGAGCGTTAACTGGAGGTCATTAGGTGGTTGTGCTGATATCAAACACTGCCTGAGCTGAGAGGATCTACCTGCCAGGTACCCTCATTCACTCAATACCCCTCATACAGGGTGAGATACTAGAAGACCTTACTGACTTTAACATCGTGGAGCCCTGGGATCTCTCGCCGAGATCGCCGGCGTTGAATTTCCGCCCAGCTCGGCCTGTGGACTTCGGAAGCCGCGGTCTCTGGTAGGAAGCGGCCGATTTGGAGGTTCCGGGCCTCCGAGTGTTCTTCCATTCGAGGGCCTAAAACATCGGGGCCCCATTGCGGTGACTGCGGAGGCCTCAATAGGCCCCGACCACGCGTGAACAGAGGAAGAGGACTGAACTTTGGTGTCTTCTCTCACAGTGGGAAAAGTTGATTCTGCTGTGGGCGGATGTTATTTATGTTTTATGCCAAATTCTAAAGTGTTGTGTTTATCTTATTTGTGTGCTGCATGGTAACTCAAATTTCACTGCACCAATTGGTGTATGTGACAATAAATGTCCTTTGTCCTCTTCAAAGGCCTTCTGCTTCTCCATTGATGGATACAATTTCCCATCATAATCTTCCTCGCAAATCTTCAAAAACATTTCCTTATAGCCACCTCTGCTTACTTTCACCAATCTCGTAAAGTTCTCATTGTTCACACTTGTAGTTCACCACCAGTATTCTGTGCTGCATTCCTCTCCCACAACAGAACTCTCGCTCAAACTCTTGGACTGGAGGACTATGACTAGTGGGTTGGCTCACGTCCATTGATGTTCATGGCTTATTTCAATGATTGGGATGAGAATGTACAAGGCATGATTAATAAGTTTGCAGATGACATTAAATTTGGTGGTATTGTAGATAGCGAAGATGATTATCAAATAATACAGCAGAATGTTGATCAAGTGGGCAGAATGGTTACTGCAGTTTAATGCAGATAAGTGCATGGTGTTGCATTTTGGGAAGTCAAACTAAGGCAAGACCTTCATATTAACTCGCATGGTGTTGTTGAGCAGCGAGAGCTAGGAGCGCAGGTACAGAATTCACTAAAAATGGCATCACAGGCAGCTAGGGTGATCAAGAAGGCTTTTGGTACATAGGCTTCATCCGTCAGGATATCCAGTATGGAAATTGGGATGTTATGTTACAGTTATACAAGATGTTGGTGAGGCTGTCCTTGTGTGGATGAATATTGTGTTCAGTATTGCTCACCTTGCTATAAGAAGGATGTTGTTAAGATGGAAAGAGTACAGAGAAGATTTACCAGAATATTGCCAGGACTTGAGGGCCTGAGTTATAGGGAGAGGTTGGGCTGGCTAAGACTATTTCTTGGAGCACCGGAGGTTGAACGGCGATCTTACAGAGATGTGTAAGATCATGAGGGGAATTGATAGTGTGAATGCACAGTCTTTTACCCATAGTAGGGGAATCAAAAACCATAGTTCATAAGTTTAAGGTATGGGGGAAAGATCTAATAGGAATTGGAGGGGCAATCTTTTCACATAGAGGGTGGAGAGTATATGGAATGAGCTGCCAGAGGAGGTAATTGAAAGACTTTAACAAAGACATTAGGACATGTACACACAAAAAGCTGGAGTAACTCTGCAGCTCAGATAGCATCTCTGGAGAAAAGTAAAAGGTGACGTTTTCATCCGACCACCTGAAGAAGGGCCTCGACCCCAAACATCACCTATTCCTTTTCTCCAGAGATCCTGTCTGACCAGCTGAGTTACTCCAGTGTTCTGAATCTATATTCGGTTTACACCACCAAGTACATGGATAAGAAAGGTTCAAACTTGGGCATGATCCCTGACCAGTCTGAAGAAGGGTCTCGACCCGAAACGTCGCCTATCTCCTTCGCTCCTTAGATGCTGCTGCACCCGCTGAGTTTCTCCAGCTTTTTGTATAACCTTCAAACATGGGCAGGTGGGACTAGTATAGATTGGGCATCTTGGTTGGCATGGGCAAGTTGGGCCGAAGGGCCTGTTTCCGTGTTGTATGACCGTGACTCCATGATTCAAACATCTTTCTGCGAAAGAAGGGTTAATGGCATTTAATTTTTGCATGGTTGAACTAGAGGATAGCAATATCACAACTACCCACTAGATGGTGCTCCTGGAGCACTTTTGAGATTCCTCTGAGATAATTCCAATATAAAGAGCCCAACGGAAACCCGGCAGAGCCAATCCTTGAAATCTCAGCCAAACCTAAATTGAATCAAATTAACAATTTTGTCTATATTCAAAACTGCAGTGAAATAGAAGCTTCAAATTCCTTGAGGAATTGGAATTGTCTCCCTGTGGAGTCGGCTATGGGCTGAATTTTGCAGTTTCATGTGGAATTCCTATTGTCAGTCTGACCTATTTGAAAATTCTCATCATTTGACTTCAGAGTCTGTGCTGACCGTGCAGCTGTAAGTATAAAGATGACCCATAGAAGCCCCCTGTCTCCTGGTCAGAGTGTCAGATCAGCGATGGAAGTTTAGGGATCAGCAAGGTGTTCTCATTGTGGTTCAATGGTTCTTTATTGTCACATATGCACTGCACAGTGAAATTCTTTTTGCATAGGTTACACATGCTCCGGTTGCCATTATTTGGTGCCATTTACAAAAAGAAAAAGTCCAAAATTAAGTCCACGTTCTCGATGTACTGGAGCAGCCCCTGATCCAGGTAAGACCCGTACACACAGCCGTAAATCCGTGGGATATGCTGACAGTACAAGCTTGAATCCTGACACCCATGGTCTGTTTTCTTTAATTAGGTCATAGATGTAAAACATAACGTCATTCCCTGATGACACCATCCTGTCCAGACGCAGTTTGTGCAAAGTCTGAACCCTTTGCGCTGATACCAACACCATGAGCATGACCAACTTTAGGGTAATCTTTGCCAATGACAAGGATGTGGCTGGACCCCACTAACGAAGGAGCGTGAGTACCACGCTCCAATCCCAGATTTCAGAGTACCTAGGCCTGGGGGGATTGGAATTAAAAACACCCTTCATAAATCTGGATATTAACGGATGAGATCCTACAGACTGAAGTTCCAACCCAAGGCATAGGTACGACGACAGGGCACTCCTGGCACTATTGATGGCACTATAGCTCAACCCTTCATCAAAATATAACTTGGACAGAAATTCGAGCACATCTGGGATGGAAGCTGTGTGGTATGTAATTTTCCCATGTAAACAAAACTCCTCCCATTTCCTGACATGAGAGATGTACTGCTTTTTTGTACTATTGCTCCAGGATGATGTGATGACATCCACGGTACGTTTGGATAGTCCCAGACCCAGGTATGGCCTTCTTAGAATCTGCAAATTAACAGATTAACACGATCATACAATGGGTGTTGATCTCCAGTCACAGGGTGCACCAATAGATCATGACGTTTTGGGACCACCATAATAGGCTGTGTAATAATGTCCAAAATGAGAGGGAACCATGGCTGTGCAGGCCAGTCGGGTACCACCAAAACTCCTGAAGCGGAGTCCTGCTTAATCTTGGTCAAGCACCGACTGATGTGACAGAATGGGGGAAATGCATATAAAAACACTCCGCCCCAGTGTAGCGAGAACGCATCTACCGCTACTGCCCCTGGATCTGGTTCCCATGAAACATACTTCGGTTACCTGGTGATTGAGTCTGGATGCAAACAAATCGATATCTGGCATCCCATACCGAACAACAATCTCATTAAATACATCATGATTCAACATCCATTCTGTGTTGTCATTGAATTTGCGTGACCTGGTGTCTGCCACCATATTGAATCTACCTGGCAAGTAGACAGCTGAAACCCAAATGTTCTTTTTAAAACACCAGTGCCAAATAAGGTTAGCCAATCTGACACAAGATTTCGACTTGATTCCACCCATGTGATTAACATACGCCACTGCCATGGAGTTGTCAATCTGAAGCTGAACATGTAAGTGATGCTTAGTGATGCAATAAGCCTTGAGCCCGTAAAATGCTCCTAAAAGCCCTAAATAATTAATTCCATGTGATTGGAGAATAAATGCCTCATGCATACTCCATCTGCCTCCACAGCTAGAAATTGTATCAGTAGCACCCCAACCTAGTGCACTAACGTCAGTCTGCAAACAACTGAAGGTGCTTCCATCAGAATTTTGCTAGAACAATTTGAAATGTTTCTTATCCACCACTGTACTTCAGCAATGGCTGCAAATGGTAATTGCATGGGCCGGTTGAAATGACCTGCATGTATCCTGAGTGCCTGTACCTTTTCCCTCTGTAAATTTTGGTAATGCAAAGGTCCATACTGCACAGCTGGAAAGGCAGCAATCAATTTGCCAATCAAGCTGGCCACATGTTTAATTGAAGGTGATTGCTCCCCCAAGAGCTTGATACAGTCTTCAATTAAAGCTAATCACTTGCCCTTGGGCAGAGTCACAGACATGTGAGTTGAATTAACTGTGAATCCCAAATAGTCAATTACTTTAATATGTACCAATTTTGATTTAGCTGGATGGATGAGAAACCCTAATCTCTCAACCATGAGTTTAACAGCTGAAACCGATAACTCAGCTGCCTCCCGGGTTTTTCCAATTATTAAGATGTAATCCAAATAAGCCATTACAATATAATCCTGAGCCCAGAGTAACCCCAGTGCTGGTTTTAGCAGCTTTGTAAATAATCTAGGGCTGAGGTTAACCCTTTAGGCAGTGCTTTAAATTGCCATATTTGCCCCATCCAGCTAAATTTCAAATATCTCAGATACTCTATATGAACAGGCACTGAGTAATATGCATCCTTAAGTTCTATACATGCCATATAACACCCTCTGGAAACCAATTGCTTGGCAGTAGCAAATGTTTCCATTTTTAAATGATTATACTGCACAAACGGATTGAGTCCTGTCAGGTCCAAAATAATTCACCATCTTTCTTTGGTCTAGGAAAAATATTAGATACGAATTGGTGAGTTTGAAAAACTGTCTTCTCAATTGCACCTTTAAAATATAATTCTCCAATTTCAGCTTGAACCTCCAAATTCTCCTTTTGTGAGAAAATTAGTGCCCACTCTGGCATGTGTTGTGTGGGTGGACACAAATTGTGAATAAATTTAATTCGAAACCCTTGTATACTCTGCAGTATAAACAAGTTTGATGTTATTTCATACCATTCTTTCAGAAACCTGTGTAACCTCCCCTCAATTGGTAGGTAATTCTCACTCAATATGTTTCAACAAGACCCAGACCCAGAACCACCTACTTCCATAGTTACTGGTGGAGTTCTTTGTCCCCTGGTTCTGGAGGGAAAAGGCATGTTTGCCCGTACCCCTGCTGGAGTTCGCCATCTGCATACATTGAATGGCCGGTTTCAGCAAACCGCTTGTAGGGATACTGCCTCCGAAGGGTTCTGCTGCTCACTGGTGCCTTGATGAGCCCGACGGTTTTTGCCTCGTCATCCAGCTCCTTCACCCGCTTTGCGAGGTCTTCCCCGAACAGCAGATTTGGTGGCTGGATGTTACTAGGCTTACACAGGGCAGCGAACCTCGGGTTGATGGTTGATGGCGCTCTTCCTAAGGCAGTTTATCTCAAAGTGCACATTGCACATGAGAGCCAGGGCATCCTGCTGAATGTCAGTCAGGTTCCCACCATCCACTGACCTACCGAAAGCCGTAATGCCCGACGCGAGCAGCTTCAGCACCCTTTGCAGCTTTATCTCCTGCGTCCTGATGCCTACGCCCATATGGCCCCAGATGGCATGGTTTATGGCCGGTACTTTAAGCAGGATACAATTCGCCGGGGTTTTGTACTTCTTGGCCGTTGTATCCATGGCTAGCTCCTGAAGCTGGTGTGAGGCCAAATAATTTATACACGCAGCCAGCTCTTCACCCAGCGGCTCTCCAGAGTCTATTGGGACGGCAAACCTTGCTGCCAGGAATGGGACCTCTCACTCGTGCCCTTCGTCCCTTGGGGCAGCCTCCACTGCTAAGCCCACAGATTCGGCGTCAGAATCATACTGACCCGTTATGCTCTCCTCCTCCAAGAGGGAGACACTAGGCAGCCCTGTACGTGCTGCTGGCACGGGCTCTTGGAGAGGCCGGCGCTCTTGATGGAGCATCCTCTCCAGTAGGAGCTCCATCTTGGATATCCGTGACATGGTATCCATTCTCGAGGGAGAACCCTCCTGACCGGACTCGTCCGAGTCTATCGGCCGTACAGACTTTCTAGTGGCCTTACATCCCTCCGGCGCAGCCACGGTGCCCTCAGACACCAAGTCTGTAGTTGCTGGTCTTACTATTAGTGACTCGGTAGATAAGCTAGGTGGCCGCCCGCTACCCGCACTCCCGCGGTCTTTAGTTACTTTCGCTACGGCTCGCCTTGCTCGCAACGATTTCTCCATACTTGGACTTGTCCTCCCGTAACAAGATTTAAGAAGAGCAGAAACGACCTCCAACAGGTTTGACACTTACCTGAGGCTTTTTAAACTTACCGCTTGAGAAGCGCTGCTCCTCCCAGCCGGTCGCTGCGCCATGCGTCAGACGTAATGACGCGAATGAAGCAGGAGAAAGCACTGATTGGCTCTAGCCCAAGTGGGAGGAGAGTTCTCAGTGAGTCAGAGGGGGAAAACAGTTGAAAACTGAGGAATTTGGTTTGTAAATTAGGTAATTGAACAGTCAATATAAGCAAGGCAGCTCTTGGGGAGCGGCAGTGAGTGAGCGGCCCTGTGAGTAAAGTGTGAGTCTTTGGCTCGAGAGTCTTCGGAGAGGAGGCTGCGCAAAACACTGGATAGGGAGAGACCGAGGCAAAAGAAGGAGATGTCAAGCAAGCTGATGCAGTGTGATGCTTGCAGTATGTGGGAGGTCAAGGACACTGCTGGTGCCTCTGGATGCTACAAATGTGAGAAGTGCATCCAGGTACAGCTCCTGAAGGACCGTGTTGGGGAACTGGAGAAACAAGTGGATGACCTCAGGTTCATCCGAGAAACTGAGTCGTTCCTTGACAAGTCCTTCAGTAAGATTGTTACACCCAAGGCACTAGAAGAGAGAAGGTGGGTGACGGTGAGAAAGGGAGGAAAACATGGAATGCAAAGGTCCCCGGGTGTTGTACCTCTTGTGAACAGGTTCACCCACGTGGAAGCTGCCGGGACAGAAGATGGTATCTCACTGAGCGGCGGACTGGCTTGCCAAACAAAAAGGGCTGATGAGCCAAAACCAAAGAGGCCAAAGTCAGGCAACACCATTGTAGTTGGAGACTCCATTGTGAGAGGTACGGACAGGGGTTTTTGCGGCAACAGACGGGATTCCAGGATGGTGTGCTGCCTTCCTGGTGCCAGGATCCAGGATGTTACGGACAGAGTGCAGACAATCCTCAAGGGCGAAGGTGAACAGCCGGAAGTGGTCGTGCATGTTGGCACAAATGATGTTGGAAAGAAGGGGATGAATATTTTGCAGCGGGACTTCAGAGAGCTTGGAAAAATGCTGAAAAGCAGGACTTCCAGGGTTGTTATCTCCGGTTTGCTTCCAGTTCCTCGTGCTGGCGAGAGCAGGAACAGGGAGATACGGGACCTGAATGTGTGGCTGAGGAACTGGTGCAGGGGGCAGGGATTTAGATTCTTAGATCACTGGGATCTGTTTTGGAATAAGGGGGAACTGTACAGAAGGGACGGATTGCATCTTAACAGGTGGGGGACCAGCATTCTGGCCGGCAGGTTTGCCACTGCTACACGGATGGTTTTAAACTGAATAAGGGGGGTGGGGTGTCAAATGGGATAATTGAGAACGGAGTTAAAGGGAAAGAGAGTAAAGGGATGGTTAATGACCCCAGAATTAACGGGAAAGAAAGCTCACAAAGGGATAGGAGAGTATGGCCAAGTGTAATAGGGATCGATGTGAAAGGGGCCACTTGTCAACATAATTGTATAAGGAGTAAGAGTGTTGTAAAAACAAGCCTGAAGGCTTTGTGTCTCAATGCGAGGAGCATTCGTAATAAGGTGGATGAGTTGAAGGTGCAGATAGCGATTAATGACTATGCTATAGTTGGGATCACGGAGACATGGCTCCAGGATGACCAAGGCTGGGAGCTGAACATCCAGGTAATTCAATATTCAGGAGGGATAGACGAAAAGGAAAAGGAGGTGGGGTAGCATTGCTGGTGAGAGAGGAGATTAATGCAATAGAAAGGAAGGACATTAGCGTGGAGGATGTGGAATCGATATAGGTAGAGCTGCGAAACTCTAAGGGGCAGAAAACGCTAGTGGGAGCTGTGTACAGGCCACCTAACAGTAGTATTGGAGTTGGGGATGGCATCAAACAGGAAATTAGAAATGCGTGCAACAAGGGTAACACGGTTATAATGGGTGACTTCAATCTGCATGTAGATTGGGTGAATCAAATTGGCAGGGGTGCTGAGGAAGAGGATTTCCTGGAATGTATGCGGGATAGTTTTCTCAACCAACATGTGGAGGAACCAACGAGAGAGCAGGCTATTCTAGACTGGGTATTGAGCAATGAGGAAGGGTTAGTTAGCAGTCTTGTTGTGCGTGGCCCCTTGGGCAAGAGTGACCATAATATGGTTGACTTCTTCTTGAGGATGGAGAGTGACAAAATTAAGTCAGAAACAAGCGATCTGAACTTGAACAAAGGTAACTTTGAAGGTATGAGATGTGAATTGGCCAAGATAGACTGGCAGGTGATTCTTAAAGGGTTGACAGTGGATGTGCAATGGATGGTATTTAAAGACTGCATGGATGAAGTACAAAAGTTGTTCATACCAGTTTGGCAAAAGAATAAATCGGGGGAGGTGGTGCATCCATGGATAACAAGGGAAATCAGGGATAGTATAAAAACAAAAGATGAGGCATACAAATTTGCCAGAAAAAGCAGCCTACCGGAGGACTGGGAGAAATTCAGAATGCAGCAGAGGAGGACAAAGGGCTTAATTAGGAAAGGGAAAATAAATTATGAAAGGAAACTGGCAGGGAACATAAAAACTGACTGCAAAAGTTTTTATAGATATGTGAAGAGAAAGAGACTAGTTAAAACAAATGTTGGTCCCTTGCAGTCAGAAACAGGTGAATTGATCATGGGGAACAAGGACATGGCAGACCAATTGAATAACTACTTTGGTTCTGTCTTCACTAAGGAAGACATAAATAATCTGCCGGAAATAGCAGTGGAACGGGGGTCAAATAAGATGGAGGAACTGAGTGAAATCCAGGTTAGCCGGGAGGTGGTGTTGGGTAAATTGAACGGATTGAAGGCCGATAAATCCCCAGGGCCAGATAGTCTGCATCCCAGAGTACTCAAGGAGGTAGCCACAGAAATAGTGGATGCATTAGTGATAATTTTTCAAAATTCCTTAGATTCTGGAGTAGTTCCTGAGGATTGGAGGGCAGCTATTGTAACCCCACTTTTTAAAAAAGGAGGGAGAGAGAAAGCGGGGAATTACAGACCAGTTAGTCTAACATCGGTAGTGGGGAAACTGCTAGAGTCAGTTATTAAAGATGGGATAGCAGCACATTTGGAAAGTGGTGAAATCATTGGACAAAGTCAGCATGGATTTACGAAAGGTAAATCATGTCTGACAAATCTGATAGAATTTTTTGAGGATGTAACTAGTAGAGTGGATAAGGGAGAACCAGTGGATGTGTTATATCTAGACTTTCAGAAGGCTTTCGACAAGGTCCCGCATAAGAGATTAGCATACAAACTTAAAGCACACGGTATTGGGGGTTCAGTATTGATGTGGATAGAGAACTGGCTAGCAGACAGGAGGCAAAGGGTAGGAGTAAACGGGTCCTTTTCAGAATGGCAGGCAGTGACTAGTGGGGTGCCGCAAGGCTCAGTGCTGGGACCCCAGCTATTTACAATATATATTAATGATTTGGACGAGGGAATTCAATGCAACATCTCCAAATTTGCAGATGATACCAAGCTGGGGGGTATAGTTAGGTGTGAGGAGGATGCTTGGAGGCTGCAGGGTGATTTGGATAGGCTGAGTGAATGGGCAGATGCATGGCAGATGCAGTATAATGTGGATAAATGTGAGGTTATCCACTTTGGTGGCAAAAACATGAGGGTAGACTATTATCTGAATGGTGGCAGATTAGGAAAGGGGGAGATGCAACGAGACCTGGGTGTCATGGTACACCAGTCATTGAAAGTAGGCATGCAGGTGCAGCAGGCAGTGAAGAAAGCAAATGGTATGTTAGCATTCATAGCAAAAGGATTTGAGTATAGGAGCAGGGAGGTTCTACTGCAGTTGTACAGGGTTTTGGTGAGGCCACACCTGGAGTATTGCGTACAGTTTTGGTCTCCAAATCTGAGGAAAGACATCCTTGCCATAGAGGGGGTACAGAGAAGATTCACCAGACTGATTCCTGGGATGTCAGGACTTTCATATGAGGAAAGATTGGATAGACTCGGCTTGTACTCGCTGGAATTTAGAAGATTGAGGGGGGATCTTATAGAAACTTACAAAATTCTTAAGGGGTTGGACAAGCTAGATGCTGGAAGATTGTTCCCGATGTTGGGGGAGTCCAGAACAAGGGGTCACAGTCTAAGGATAAGGGGGAATTCCTTTAGGACCGAAATGAGGAAAACATTCTTTACACAGAGAGTGGTGAGTCTCTGGAATTCTCTGCCACAGAAAGTAGTTGAGGCCAGTTCATTGGCTATATTTAAGAGGGCGTTAGATGTGGCACTTGTGGCTAAAGGGATCAGGGGGTATGGAGAGAAGGCAGGTACGGGATACTGAGTTGGATGATCAGCCATGATCACATTGAATGGCGGTGCAGGCTCGAAGGGCCGAATGGCCTACTCCTGCACCTATTTTCTATGTTTCTATGTTTTCTATGAATGCGGACTGGCGGGGTTCTTCACGGAATCACTCACGTGACTCCGAAGTAAAATTAATTTGATGATAATATTCCCAGCTGTAAATTTTCAGGAGCAAAAATTCAGGCCTCAGTATTTCAACTGCAAGTTGTAATTCACCAAAAATTCCTCTATACTATTAACATTGAAAATTTGTCCAAATATTTCTGGGTGAAAAACGTTTAGATTAAGGTTTTGGTTTATTATTGGCAGGTACAGTGGAAAGCTTTGTTTTGCATGCTATCCAAACAGATCAGATAATCCATAGAAAGATATGATCAGTTCAAGCTTGTGTAAAATAGATAGAGCAAAGGGGAAGATACAGAATGCAGAATATAGTTCTCAGCACTGTAGCACACTGTAGTGCATCAGTTCATTAGACAAAGTCTAATGTCCTGAATGGGGTAAAGGTGAATTGAACAATACGCGAGCTCACGGGATAACCTTTCAGAAGCCTAATGATAGAGGCGAAGAAGCTGTTCCTATCTGGTGGTGCACGCTTCAAGCTTCTGTACCTTCTGCCGGATGGGATCGGGAGAAGAAGGGATGATATGGGTGAAACAAGTCTTTGATTATGTTGGCTGCTTTTCTGAGGCAGTGTGAAATGTAGATGGAGTCAATGGTGGGAAGTGTGGTCTGTGTGATGGACTGGGCTTACAGCTCTGTAATTTTCTGTTGTCTTCCCAACAGAAAACATAGAAAGTATGCTTTTTATGGTACATCTGTAGATGTTTGTAAGAATCACAGGAAAATGCTGAATTTCCTCTGTCTATTCAGGAAGAGGCATTGGTGTGCCTTCTTGGCTGTCATGTCAATGTGGTTGGTCCATGACAGATCACTGGTAATATTAACTCCAAGGAATTTGAAGCTCTCCACCATTTCCACATCTGCACCATTGATACTGACTAGGGCATGTACTTCACCATGCTTCCTGGTCAATAACTAGTTCCTTCTTCTTGCTGACATTAATGTAGCAATGTTACAAAATTTTGAGATTTAAAAAATCAAGTCTGCAATTTATCCCATCAGATAAAGCATACAAAGAAGTTTAATTTGACAGCTAATTCACTTTCATTTCTTCAGTATTAAAAACATTTATGGCCATTTTCATACTCGGAAATTAGCATCTTGTTCCCCATTGCTTTTCCATTGACCTAACACAAAAGTTGTGATCAAGGACAGTCAAAAGCCCATAACTTCCTTAAAAATTAAGAGAGCTGAAAGAAACTTACAGTTATTATAGATTGAAGCATTCTGAAACTAATATGAAACAATCTTACTTGGATGACTGGAAATTAAAGCATATAATTAGTTAGTTATCTAATTGTAGCTAATTACAAAATTCAATTAATAGATCTAAACATCTATCCATTTCTTAAGAAAATATTTAAATTTTTTTTAAAGCCTAAGTGTCCAAATAACATTCACACAAGAATTCACAATATAACATGATTTTTAAATCTAATTGTCATTAATTTATAGGCCAAATTGAAGGAATTTTATGTTTAATGCCTGTAAATTAATGGCCATTTGAAACAGCTTGCGAGTGGGATTTGCTGGAACGCGATGGATTGGAATGTTGCGGTTGCGGTGAATTTAAACCCAATATCGGCAGGAAAAATTCTGCTGGTTCATATGGGGACTAAATCACCGTTTCGCAACATGAAATATTGATTAAAGTCCCCTAAAGAAGCAAGTGTATATGTAAAAATAAACAGCTTTCACTTACCTGTCCCCTACGTAAAATCGGTCCCCGTTGTTGGCGTTCACGGCATTAAGAGCTAATTTTTATTTTACTGCAGCGCAGAAATAGTCGGACGATTGAAAAAAAAAAATTAACTTACCGGTAGTCGGAACGAATCTCCAGAAATAGATCGCACTCCGAGAAAATATATTCCGGATGGCAAGGGGAAAACCGCATTTTAACCCCCCCCCCCCTAAAGGTGCCAAAGTCGCGCACACGGCCAGCGGCAGAACTGCAGCACAGCTAAAGGTAAGTTTTGTAACATACCTAATTAATGGTGATGTTATTGTTCTGACACCGTGTAACTAAGTTCGCTATCTCTTTCCTGCAATTCTTGGAGCCCAGCTTGAATATAGTGGTTGACACACGTTTGAGGAATTCTCCAATACTTAAGAAACCGTGACCCAAAACACAAATATTGTAGTTTAATTATCGTGAAATGGGATAAGAAGTTTGAAAGAAAAGAAATGCAGAATCCTGACAATTAATTTATTGATTTTCATCTTTTGTTATAGGAACAAATAACTGCAGATGTTGGTTAATACACAAAATGATACAAAGTCCTGGAGTAACTGAGTAGGTCAGGCAGCATCTCAGGGGATCATGAATATGTGACATTTCAGGTCTGATGAAGGGTGTTGATACAAAACGTCACCTATCCATTTTCTTCAGAAGTGCTGCCTGACCTGTTGTATTCCTCCAAGACTTTGTGTCCTTTCATCTTTTGACATGCTAGTTATACTATGGCACAGTGGTGCAGTGGTAGAGTTGCTGCTTTACAGCGCCAGATACCCAGGTTTCATCCTCACTGTTGTGCTGTCTGTATGGAGTTTGTATGTTTCCCCTGTGACCGTGTGGGTTTTCTCCAGCTGTTCTGGTTTCCTCCCACATTCCAAAGACGTGCAGGTTTGTAGGTTAATTGGTTTCTGTAGATTATCCCTCGTGTGTAGGATATAACAAGTGTACGGTGATTGTTGCTCATGCGGACTCCATGGGCAGAAGGGCCTGTTTCCATGCTGTATCTCTATCTCTAAAGTAAAGCCTAAACTCTATAGTAAACTAAATCACCAATCATATTTAACATTGCAACATGATGTGATACAACATTTTCTCCATCTTTATCACTGTAACCTTATGATAGGAGCTGTCAGCAATTAAAAAAATAGTCACAAATAATCATAACTTAATGATAATTTTAATTAAATTGTCCAACAATAATGGAAAGAAACAAAATGTTGTCTGTCCATTCCTTCCAGCTTCTCTCATGAGTTCCTCACCACTTTGCTTTTCAGCATCCGCTGTTTCTTGTCACTTAAAAATAATGGAATCACATCTTGCCCCACCCACCTTCACTTTAATCACAAATAATATTAACTATATTAACTGTGAGAACTTACTATGCTGTACCTTTCAATCAATCAAACAATGGTTTGTATTGATAAGCATGGCCTTTGGCCTCAACTCTAAATGCTATATAAACATTGAATCTATTTCCTACACCTTTCTGAAAGATGCACTCTGGAAACAAATGGAAGAAGAAGATAATAAATAATGAAAAAAAGAACTGCAGATGCTGAGGGGAAATCTGCAAAACCTGAAGGGAGAACTGCAAAATCTGAGGGGAAAATCATAAAATGTTAAAAACACTGTTTCTCTTTGTATGGTACCTGTTGGGTCTACTTAGCGTTTTCTGTTTACATAGGAAATAAGATGAGAGTAAGAAACAACAGGAAGCAATTCTTTCCATGATGTTGATTTTATTTAGTTCCAGTAAATACAAATGCTATTAAACTCCTGCGTTGCCATGAACAAAGGATACAAAACATTGGCCGACTGCCCAGCCTGCTTATCCACAACTTCAATTGAACAAAGTTCCATCATCTGCTAAACAGATTTGAAATAAAATGTTGTGCAGCTGTGAGGTCAGAGTCTGCCTTGCTATACAGTATATCTCGCAGTTATTATTCACAATATTCAATATTCCAGGATGTAGATGCCACTTTTTAGTTTAGTTTAGAGATACAGCTTGGAAACGTTATGAGATTGTTGCCAGAACTAGAGGGTCTGAGCTCTAGGGAGAGGTTGAGCAGGCTGGGCCTCTATTCCTTGGAGCGCAGGAGGATGAGAGGTGATCTTATAGAGGTGTATAAAATCATGAGAGGAATAAATTGTGTGGATGCACATAATCTCTTGCCCAGAGTAAGGGAATTGAGGACCAGCGGACAGGTTCAAGGTGAAGGGGAAAAAGTGGAATCTGAGGGGTAACTTTTTAACACAAAGGATGGTGGGTGTATGGAACAAGCTGCCAGAGGAGGTAGTTGAGGCTGGAACTTTCCCAATGTTTAAGAAGGAGTTAGACAGGTACATGGATAGGACAAGTTTGGAGGGATATGGACCAAATGCAGGCAGGTGGGACTAGTGTAGCTGGGACATGTTGGCCGGTGTGGGCAAGTTGGGCCGAAGGGCCTGTTTCCACACTGCATCACTCTATGACTTTAACAGGCCCTTCGGCCCATCGAGTCCGCACCAGTGATCCCCTCATATTAACACTATCCTACACACACTAGGGCCAATTTTACATTTATACCAAGCCAATTAACCTACGAACCTGGATGTCTTTGGTGTGTTGGAGGAAACAGAAAATCTCAGAAAACCCACGCAGGTCATGGGAAGAACATACAAACTCCATACAGACAACACCCGTAGTCAGGGTCGAACTCGGGTCTCTGGTGCTGTGTGCAGTACGGGAGCACCTCTTCCGCTGCGCCACCATGCCGTCTGGAATGATAGAGAAGCAGGGAAGAGAGGGGGCAGTTTTGCCATTTTGATCAGGGAGGACATAACTACATTGCTTAGAGAGGATATTTTAAGCGTCTCACCCAATTAGACTACGTGGCTAGAACTGAGAACTAAGAAGAGAATGATCACTTTGATGGGAATATATTATGTACCTCCCATTAGTCAGCATGAGTTAGAGGAACAAAGCTGGCAGAAAGCTGTGAAAAAATGGTAGTATTTGCAGAAGATTTCAACTTCCTTTATATTGACTGTCTCAACAGTATAAAAGGCTTGGACGGACTGAAATTTGTTAAACGAATCCAAGGAAGCTTCAAAGTACAGAGGGCTCTGCTAGAACAAGGTAGGACACGTGATTGAAGTGACAATGGGGGAGCATTTTGACACATTGACCACAATTCTATTCGTTTTTGAGTAGTCATGGAGAAGAATAGGATTTGCCCTCAAGATAAGGTCCTAAATTGGGGCATTACTAATTCTGGAGGCATTAGGCAGGAAATGGCCGAGGCTGATTGCAATTGTTTGTTGGTCAGGGGAAGGCTGGCAAATTTGAGGCTTTCAAATGTGAGATAACGAGAGTACAGCAGCAGAATGTTCCGGTTAGACTGACTTTGAGTTTAGTTTATTGTCACGTGTAACGAGGTACAGTGAAAAGCTTTTGTTGCATACTAACCACTCAGTGGAAAGACATAGAAACATAGAAACATAGAAGATAGGTGCAGGAGTAGGCCATTCGGCCCTTCGAGCCTGCACCACCTTTCAATATGATCATGGCTGTTCATCCAACTCAGTATCCTGTACCTGCCTTCTCTCCATACCCCCTGATCCCTTTAGCCACAAGGGCCACATCTAACTCCCTCTTAAATATAGCCAATGGACTGGCCTCAACTACCTCCTGTGGCAGATAATTCCAGAGACTCACCACTCTCTGTGTGAAAAATGTTTTCCTCATCTCGGTCCTAAAGGAATTCCCCCTTATCCTTAGACTGTGATCCCTTGTTCTGGAGGAATGAAAGTGGTTCAGGATGGGTTTGGGCAGTGGAGAAAGTTGCTCAGGTGCTACAGTCACAAAGAATCCTTGGGAATGATATTTCATGAATATTGTACCTGCCCTTCATGGATGCTTCACTCCTCTGACTGTAATGAGGAGGGAAGGAAGTCACAGCAATTCTAATTTTATTTTTCACACGTGGAATTAATTAATATTAAATTTCCTAGCCCATAAATAGTGATCTTATTTCAAGTTTGATTGTAATTGCTGCTCCCATCTGAACCCAATATTTATTTGGAAGTGGCTAGCTGTGTTGAATGTTGACAGAGTAGACGTGAAAAGGATGTTTCCACTAGTGGGAGAGTTTAGAACCAGAGAACACAGACTCAGAATAAATAGACGTACCTTTAGAATGGAGATGAGGAGGAATTTCTTTAGCCATAGGGTGGTGAATCTGTGGAATTCAATGCCACAGATGGCTGTGGAGGCCGTCATAAAGCAGATATTGATAGGTTCAGGATTAGTAAGGGCGTCAAAGGTTATGGTGAGAAAGCAAGTAAATTTGATTGTGTGGGAAAATTAGAGAAAAACCATGATCGAATGGTAGAGTAACTTGATGGGCCAAAAGACCCAATCCTGCTCCTATGTCTTATGATCTTATGGTATGCTGCGTAGTTTTGGGGGTTTTCAGTTATTTGATCACAGTAACGCCAATGTTTGCCAATTGGTAAACATTCAATTTGCAAGAACACCTTCGATCTAATATCCAACTGATATATAGCTCAAATGTTATCAATATGGCAGAGGTTTTTGCTTTCAAATTAACACAATTTTAGGGGTATGAGAGATAATACCAGATACAGCAAGCATGGCAAAATACCAACCACAATATAGGTAGAGAGCAACTTTAATTATTTACTGACAGGATATAATCATAATCTATGCTTGTCCAAAGCCACCCTTATCATTTGATAGTCCTGTGCAGTTTGTGTATAGCACCCATCTCTATGAAGCCCATCTTACGTCAAGCACATAATCTATGCTGTTCCAAAACTACCCACACCATTCAGATCATTCCTGCATAGTTCCTGTATAACACCCAACTCTTTGCAGCTCTGGATTGGTTGGCCAAAACATTGGCAGTGGATCAGCCAAAAATCCCTTGAAAATGTCTGCCCTGTACTGCTTTAAGCTTGGCTGAAGATCAGCTATTTCTTGTGAAGCTGCTGTTTATTGCGATGTGAAATTTTAAGCCAGGAAAATTCATTCAATAAAATGTCATTGCCCCAATATGAAATTTGTGAATTGTCCCTTGTGAATGAATCCTTTGTGCAAAGTGTGGAAGTATTTAACTTGCTAGGTAATTTCATGTTGATTTAACCTAATAAACTAAATTATCAAATCAAAGTTCCGTCTGCTGACTTTGATGATGTGCCCTAAAACTTGACAAACTTGTTGATTTAATCTTGTGGTCATGTTGGATTGAATTTCCAGAGGAAATCTCCCGATCTCCTCATCTCGTGCTGCAATCTTGATGGAAAGCCCCAGAGAAAAGGCATGAATTGCTGTTTGTGCTGTTGATCTTGCACTGCTGGTAGATGATCAGGAAAACTTTTGTGCAAGTTGTTGGCATTTAGGGCCAGCAGCTTAATAAAAAGAAGGATCTGATATGGTCACCATATTTCACCTGGCACATCTGACAGTACAGCACTCATTCTAACCTTCACTGGACTATCCATTATATCTACAATTTTACAATCTTGCTTGAGGCTTACTTGTTGCTCAGGACACCAACATAACCCAAGGAAATCTGAGCAGACTTTCGACCTAAATTTAACACCTACAATATAGCCTTGTAGAAATTCTACACCGTGAAAAAATATGTGCTCAAATTGCATTGCATAGTCGGTTTAATCTGGATTTGCCAGGGAATAAATTTCACACATGCATGTCATGTGCTTAAGTATCGTGTTTGTGTTTTTGTACATTTGTGTACATTTGTGCAAGGTTATGGCAAGAGTTCAGTGAACCACTATCTCATCTACACTGTGTGCCACCATGGCTGCAGCTCTAAAAGTGGTAGTAGTCAACTGTAGATGCTCTGGCAGTCACAGAACTGTTTGTGGTGGGCTACTCTGATGGGGGCTGGGAGGGACATGAAAGCAGACACACACCTTCTCCAACAGATGTTTGGATCATGACAGCAGAGGGGGGAGAGCATCAGAGTGGATGGGAATGCCCCCACAAAACCTCACCTGAAAAATGCTCAGAATTAAGATCTATTGTTGCATCCACCAATACTTTCTGAATCTAATTCTCCAAACGTGATGTAGGTAAAGCCTGTCCCTTTAAGAAATGCTCAAGTAGATTTGCTTCCTTCTGTTAGAGCATGCTCTCTTCTCCATGGTCCTAGCTGATTTTTGACCCAGTAGCCAAGGTTCATTGTTGCAGCAGCAAAGTTAACTGTGCAGGATTACTACTTGCCATGCTTTTACTTACTAATTGCTTTGCTTTAAGGCCCTGTCCACGATGCAAGTTTACCCAAGAGCTCTCCCGAGTTAAAAAAAAAAATCAAACTTGTGGTAAGCATGTAGAATGTATGTAGTGGGTACGTCGGAGCTCGCGGATGTCTCGTAGCAGCTAGTAATGGTAACGGCAGGTACTCGGGAAACGCGGAAACTTGTGAAGTTTTTTCAACAGTGTGAAACATTTTCAAGAGTAAACAAATACTCTTTTAAAACTTGTGAGAGCTCTTGGGTGAAATCACGTCATGGGGCAGGGGCTTTACTTTACTCGCCATTCTTATGTCGGCACATCACACACACTGAAGCCGATTACTGTAAAACTCTGATTATGCAGTATGCTCAGGATTGTATTGGTTCTAGACTGTTTGGATGTTAATACAGTTAATAATAACACACAATTTAGTTTAGAGTTTAGAGATACGGTATGGAAACAGGCCTTTCAGCCCATCATGTCCATCGATCAGCCATTCACACTAGTAGTATGTCATCCCACTTTTGCTTCCACTCCCTACTCATAGGGGAAATTTACAGAGGCTAATTGGCCTAAAAACTTGCATGTCTTTGAGATGTATGAGGAAACTGGAGCACCCGGAGCAAGCCCACGTGATTGCAGCGAGAACATGCAAGCTCCACACAGACAACAAGCGTGGTCAGGATCAAACCCAATGACTTTGGCATTGTGAGGCAGCCAGCTGCGCCACTGTGCTGCCCTTACTTTTAATTGACTTATTTTTTAAAGATGTCCCACGATATTGAGTTAAATTTTCAAGGTAACCGGTCATGTTGAAATGGAGCCTGGAAACCGTGGCCCTTATGAGTGAAAGCGGAACATGGGAGCTGACGTTATGGTGAATGAGTAGGGAGTGCAGGGTCTGGGGTCCAGGTGAGTGGGAAGGGAAGGTGGCACACATGAGCTGGTGAGCCAGAGGCCAAACCTTTGGGTTTTCTGAATTGTCAAGTCGTTAGGATTTTACTCTATTCAGTCACATCGTGTGCCAATGTGGGTGAGCAAACTTCATATCCAGACATTGATTTTACAACTGAAGCACAAAGCAAAGTCAAAATATGCGCTGCTCACTTAAATGCACAGGCCAGTATCTCCAGTAATTAACACTATAGTGTCAACCATTTTACATTCAAATATATGGAAAAAGACACGAAGAAGCAGAAGAGTCACACATCTGAGTCGTTTGAACAATGAAATTCTTACTTGCAGTAGCACATCAGATTTGTAAACACAATAGTCAAAAGATAATATAACAAACAAACATTAAAAAAAAGAAGTTTAATAAATTAAAAAAAAACAATATAGTGCAAAATACAAAACAAATGTCCATCGTTTCACCTTACTCCTTCATACAGTTTCTTCAAATTTCTCTCCTATCCGTTGAATGGCTTTTTTCCTTTGGTTTCATAGAAACATAGAAACATAGAAAAATAGGTGCAGGAGTAGACCATTCGGCCCTTCGAGCCTGCACCACCATTCAATATGATCATGGCTGATCATCCAACTCAGTATCCCGTACCTGCCTTCTCTCCATACCCCCTGATCCCTTTAGCCACAAGAGCCACATCCAACTCCCTCTTGAATATAGCCAATGAACTGGCCTCAACGACCTTCTGTGGCAGAGAATTCCAGAGACTCACCACTCTCTGTGTAAAGAATGTTTTTCTTATCTCGGTCCTAAAGGAATTCCCCCTTATCTTTAGACTGTGACCCCTTGTTCTGGACTCCCCCAACATCGAGAACAATCTTCCTGCATCTAGCTTGTCCAACCCCTTAAGAATTTTGTAAGTTTCTATAAGATCCCCCCTCAATCTTCTAAATTCCAGTTTCACTTTCATGTGTGAGAGAGATAATACAGATGAGACACAGTTCATTTTCACCAAACATCACAATCGGGGTCAATGGGTGTTAAAAGGATGGGCACCTCAAAGTTTTTCTACTCTGTCTTGGAGAATACTGAAATCATTGTTTTATTGCTGCTTTGATGCAGAGCGTACAAGAAAATGATTTTCTGGGATTGAATTTTCACCACACCCTTTCTGTCAATGGTTGAGCTTGTTAAAATCACCCAGGTGATTTACCCATCAAAACTCACCTGAATTGCACTATTTTCCATTTTAACCTGCCCTTGATTATTTACGTCTGAAGGCAGCACAGCTGTGCAGATCATGTCCCAATATTGTCAATATGCCAAGTAATTATCGTAATAAGTGGAGAAACTGCTGCGACTTTGCTATCAAATAGGTGCAAGATGAGGGATGACGAGGCAGAAGGGATTATTCAAATTGAAGCAGGAAAGCTCCTCCAGGTCACCTTAGACCTCAATGCCTTCTCTGCCACAAGATATCCTGTGATCCCAGTTCCAAGATCACCTGAATTTGTACACTCAGCTTACTTTGCCACTATGAGACCGGATGTTAAATTTGTGTTTTAGTGTTAAATTTGAACAAGTGAGAAGATGAACTTTGCTGTGTTATCTCTTAATCAAATACTATTCTAACACTCCAGCCTTGGAAATGAGGAAGGTGGGGTCAGAAATAGATGAACAACTGACAAGACTAGCAGAGTAATTGAAAATGCTTAATCATATTAACATGCAAGGACTGACTGGGTGGAGGGAAAAAAACATTGGCAGAGGCATATCCTTGGGAATAATTTCTTGCGATAGGACAGGGGGGATTTTGGCTCCAATAGGAAATGGGAAGGGTGGAGTGAGCAAATAGAGAACAATGGTTGTGGACTTCAGCAATCAGGTAATAATAATTCAATAATGGTGACTGTGGAAAGTGGTTACAGTGGGGTCAGGATGGTTAACGGTTTCACTGAGGGGCTTAGGAGTGGTGGAGAGAACTTTCCTACACTCCGCAAGAGCCTCTGCTGAAACGAACATAGTAAGTTAGCTGGCATCGCACACCTGCATTTTACCACGGAGTTTTGTCTTCCCTGGGAATCCCACAAAGTCACATTTGGCTCTTATTTGCATTGTGGGAGCTTGATCTAAATGACTTCACAAATATCAGCTTAGTTTATTGTCATGTGTACCGTGGTACAGTGAAATGTTTTTGTTGCGTGCTAACCAGTGAGCAGAAAGACAATAACATTATAATTGATCAATTTATAGTGCATAGACACATGATAAACGAATAACATTTAGTGCAAGGTAAAACCAGCAAAGTCCGATCAAGGATAGTTTGAGGGTTGCCAAAGAGGTAGATAGTAGTTCAAAGTGGTAGATAGTGCTCCCTGGTTTGCCAGCTTTTCCATAGATACCACAATATTCACCAGTGTAAAATGCTTCTGCATTAGATTGGGTATATATTCTTTGCCTTTTAAAAACCCAGCCACACCACCATGCAACATTAATATCAAAATCACCATATTTGTGTTATTCAATAAACACAAATTTATTGAAGACACTAAAATATATTGGAAACCAATGATTAAAAAAGATATAGGAATAAAAGGATATTGATAGGCCCAGTGAAGCAATTATCTGGCAAATGACATATATCACAAGAAAAGATGAAGTCATCCATGTTGCAAGAAAAATTAAGAAGAAGCATGTTACCTAAATGAGGGATTACAGAGCTCAGAGATGCAGAGGTATTTAGATGCTCTGGTGCATGATTTGCAAATGGCTAGAATGCAGGTACAGTGGGTAATTATGGAAGCTAGACATAAAGTGCTAGAGTAATTCAGAGGGTTAGGCAGCATCTCTGGAGAAAAATAACAAGTGACGTTTCAGATTGAGGAAGGGTTCCGACCTGAAAAACCACCTATTCTTATTCTCCAGGGATGCTGCTTGACCCGCTGAGTTACTCCAGCATTTTGTGTCTATCTTTGGTATAAACCAGCAACTGCAGTTCCTTCCGACACAATTACAGAAGCTAACAGAATGGTATTGTCTATTGCTCAGGTGGGAGGATTGAATACCGAAGTAGATGATTTTTGCTGCATCTCCAATGAGACGGTCCAGAATTTCGTGTACAGCTTTGGTTTCCTTATATAAAGAAAAATTCAGAGAAGGTTTACAAGACTAACAGACAGGTTGTCCTTTGAGGTTTCATAACCTCAAAGGACAACCTGTCTCAGGGAGTCAAGAGTCCTTAGAATTTTTTCCTGAAAGAGTGGTGGAAACAAAGTCATCAATGTTTTCAATGCAAAAGCAGATATGTCTTTAATGAGCAAGGAGGTGAATGGTTACCATGGTTAGACTGGGATGCAGAGTAGAGGTTGCAGTGTCTGCCACATATAAAGTCCAAATGCATCTTTAAAAAGACAGGCATCATGTTTCTTTTCATTTACACTGGAGTGTTATTTAGGGACGATAACGTTTCAGGAAGGAATGAAGGAGGTAAGGCAGTACCCATGGGACTCCAGGGCTTCTGCTGAAAGAAGTATGACAAACGGAAGGAGATTATGTTCAGGACAGGCAGGCTCATACTCCAAGGGTAGCAGGGAGTCACATCAAGCAGTCTCCACTTGTGAAAACGGTGTAGGGCTAAATAACCAAATCACCATAAACCAAAGCTACGCAGACCTCCCTTTACATTAAGCATGTCTACTATTAGTATCTACCTCTGTTCCCCATTGGGGCCCTTCTCATTCTTCATATACCAGTGTTTCCCTTAATTCCTCATTTTTGTTTCCTTTGAATAATTCCTGCTGTTCTCCAAGTGTCCCATTTATTGGTATTGGTATTAATTAATTACAGTCACATATATATACCAAGATGCGGTAAAAGATTTGTTTGCGTGCTATCCGATCAAATCAGAAAACACCGTACACAAGTACAATCAGGTCAAGATAGAGCAAAGAGTAAAATACCAGAGTGCAGAATATATTTTTTAGCCAAATGCAATTGAGATTTGAAAGAGTGGAACATTTGTATTGGATGACAGTGGATCATCTTTTGGGACCAGCGCACAAAGTGTCACCATGTTCTGGCACCATCCTGCACTTATTGTGGTATTTCCTGATTTCTCCTATTTATTGCTATATTCTCCCATTTACTGGTTCCAGCCAGAGATTCAAGCCTGGGAGTTCACTCATTTTGATTGGTCTTACCATTGGCAAAACTGGCTTATTCACATAATTCCTTGGTATCCTGCCTTAGACATTTGAGGAAATTCCTACATGTAAGCGGTTAGACCAAAGAAAACATCAGGAGGCAAGAAGGGCTGGGGGTGATGTTCATTTTTACAGCACAGGCACCTAATGTGTGTTTGATGTATGCGATTTTGAAATAACGCACTCGTTCCTTTAATAACAAAGCTTGATTTATGCGCGGGTATTTTTCGAATAACATGCTCAAATTTACTGCTGACAATATAGTCGTGCACATATTTAATTTACGAGTTTTTAAATTATGCGCTGCTTTTCAAGCACGCAACTCCTGCGTAAAATGCTGAATTAGGCAATTCATGGCCACATAATCAAGAGAGAGCAGTGCTTCTTCTCGGAGGCTGCGTACGTGTGCCACAACATGGTGTGACCACTTCAGCCATCAGAGATACAGCTCTATTGAAAGGAATAGCAAGCTAGGCCTCTAATATACATCATTATATCTGGCAGTTCATCTGTTCATCATCTGCCAATCTCACAACAGACTGTTCAAGGTCCAATTTAAAGCAGACATGATGGCTGACATTATCATCCATCTGACAATCTTTAAGGTGTAAAGATAAACTTCTCAAGTACTTTCCCAGTAGGCAAGACAGCAAACAACAGTAAAAGAACCATGGACTACCATTCTGTTTTCCTTTTAACAACGATCTTCAGGTACGATGCAGAAAATCCACAGAAGTGCTGCTGTATTCCGCTGAGAGTAAAGACATGTCCCGATCCGAAACATCATCTATCCATGCTCTCCAGAGAAGCTGCTGGACCTGCTGAGTTACTCCAGCACTCTGTGTCCTTTTGCTGAAAATTGTATTGACGTTCAACAGATAGGTACAATGAAGGGGATAAACATGACTAAACATGCAGAAGATCCTTTTAAGGTAGGTTTAAGCCCTGCCGTTAAGCACTTTGGATCTTGCATTTGGATGTGAATGTTTTCAGTCTCTTTAACAAGCATTAGTATCTGATCTGTGCTACTGTTTAGTGCCCCCCTAAGGCACTTTTTACATTTGATCTCTGGTCTCTAAACTTAGTATGAGTTTTATTTGTGATTGACTGGCGCCATGCCTGTTCATTTACTGCCTCTTTGAAACCCAAGCTTTGGTCTCAAATTTAAAGCCTCCATAATTCATCTGTTCTCAATCTCAGGACATCCAATGGACTCGAAGAACCGAAGCCTGATGATGGTCAGGCATCAGGTGCAGTCAGGTTCGAATAGCACATGACACTGGCCTTCAAAATCCAACTCTTTATTTTGTTGCTGTGTGTTCTATTCCTGGAGAGGCTTAATCTTTTAATTGCAAGATTCATGTGATCTAACACCCTCTGGAGCCTTATTTAAATATTACATTGACATAGTTATAATCATTATATAATAATGAATTTTACACTTACAGACTTATAGAATGCACCTTAAGCTACTCAGGGGAGGTATTCTGATCCAATAAATTGGTAGCACAATGTTATAGGATTCTTTTGCGAACCTAATCTTCCCCAGAACCAAGTGATACCCTTGTTCAGGAAATCAGGAAAGACCCTTGGGGAGCAGTTTAAATTTCTATTGGATACTGCATTTGCTTTCTCAGGTTAGCAGCTAGGTTTATGTTTCTACCTAATCTTGATTTTCAACAACTGAATTTTAACTCCTATTACCAATTATCTTGTTACACTGTTTTTACCTTCAAAATAATGTTATTATAGTTATGAGGTTCATCACCTCTGTATTTATGGCTAAAAGGTTTGGAGGGGGATAGGGCAACGGTCAGTAAGATACAGAGCAGACAGATAGGTACCTGTCTGAAGAAGGGTCTCGACACAAAATGTCACCTATTCATAGAACATGGAACATGGTACAGCAGAGAAACGAGCCAAACATGATGCATAGAAACATAGAAACACAGGAAAATAGGTGCAGGAGTAGACCATTCTGTCCTTTGAGCCAGCACCGCCATTCAATATGATCATGGCTGATCATCTAAAATCAGTACCCCATTCCTGTTTTATCCCCATATACCTTGATTCCTTTAGCCATAAGAGCTAAATCTAACTCTTTGAAAACATCCAATGAATTGGTCTCCAAGGCCTTCTGTGGCATAGAATTCCACAGATTCACAACTCTCTGGGTGAAAAGGTTTTCCTCATCCCATCTCCTAAATGCCTGCCCCTTATTCTTAAACTGTGACCCCTGGTTCTGGACTCCCCCAACATCTGGAACATTTTTCCTGCATCTAGCCTGTCCAATCCTTTAAGAATGTTATATGTTTCTTTAAGGTCTCCTCTCATCCTTCTAAATTCCAGTAAATACAAGCACAGTCGACCCATCCTTTCATCATATGTCAGTCTCGCCATCTCGGGAATTAACCTGGTGAACCTACGCTGCACTCCCTCAATAGCAATAATGTCGTTCCTCAAATTATGAAACCAAAATTGAACACAATACTCCAGGTGCAGTCTCACCAGGGCCCTGTACAACTGCAGTAGGACCTACTAGTTGCTAAAATCAAATCCCCTCGCAAAGAAGGCCAGCATGCCATTAGCTTTCTTCACTGCCTGCTCTACCTCGTTGCACCTCCCCATTTCCTAATCTGACACCATTGAGATAATAATCTGCCTTCCTGTTTTTGCCACCAAAGCGGATAACCTCACATTTATCCAAGTTATATTGCATCTGCCATGCATCTGCCCACTCACCCAACCTAACCAAGTCACCCTGCAGGCTCATAGCATCCTCATCGCAGCTCACACTGCTGACCAGCTTAGTATCATCCACAAACTTGGAGATGTCACATTTTATCCCTCGTCTAAATCGTTAATATGTATTGTAAATAGCTACGGTTCCAGCACCAGGCCTTGCAGCACCCCACTAGTCACTGCATGCCACTCTGTAAAGGACCCATTAATTCCTCCTCTTTGCTTCCTATCTGTTCTCTATCCATGTCAATACCCTATTCCCAATACCATGTGCTCAGATTTTGCACACTAATCGCTTGTGTGGGACCTTGTCAAAGGCATTTTGAAAGTCCAGATACACCACATCCACTATCCATTATCCATTCTACTTGTTACATCCTCATAAAATTCCAGAAGATTGGTTAAACATGTTTTTCCCCTTCATAAATCCATGCTGACTATGACTGATCTGGTCACTGCTTTCCAAATGCGAAGGGGGAGGAGTTGTAAAGTTTGATAGTCACAGGGAAGACGGATCTCCTGTGGCATTCTGTCCTGCATCTTGATGGAACCAGTCTGTTGCTGAAGGTACTTCTCAGGTTGACCAGTGTGTCATGAAGGGGGTGAGCTGTATTGTCCAAGATGCTCTGCAGTTTGAGGAGCATCGTCCCCTCTAAGACCACCTCCCAAGAATCCAATTCTGCCTGTGGGCTACACTTTGTTTTCTGGCAGCAATCTTGCTTTGTTCACCCTCCACTAATTCTCAGTGGTATCTTCATTCTAACCAGGCCATCAAGCCAGAGCTTGACTTCTGGGCAACAAGCCTTATCTCCTGCACATGACTGCCTTTGGGAACCTGGTACTGCCATAGAGGCACACAGATAGAGAGCAATGAGAGTAATGCAGACTAGAATTATCATCAAAAAGAGCTGACAATCTGCCTGGATTATACCTACAGATGTTTGCAGCACAAGCCATGGATGTGCTTCCAGATTTGTGGTGTGTGTTACCTACAGCCAAAATGTCTAACATAAAGGAACCAGTCCCTACCACTACACGTGGAAGTGGAGGAAGAAGAAACAGGAAGTCAAGAATCAAGAGTTTATTGTCATAGGTCCCATACAGAACAATGAGATTCTTACTTGCAGCAGCACAACAGAATATGTAAACACAATATTCTGTAAACAGTATAACAAATAAGAAACAAATTTCAGTATATATATAGTGTGTACAAATGTATATATATATATATATATATATACATACACACTCACACACACATACATACATACATACACATAAAAATAACAAACAATCAATAATAGTGCGAAAAGACAAAACCAATGCCCCTAAGTCTATGTAGTTCAGAGCTTATTTCGAGGTTGTAGTATTTAATACCGGGTAAACCACCGGGTGGCGCCCATAATGGCCACCTAGCCAGCAGTCTGTCTTGTCCCTTCTCTGTTTTTATTATTTTAAGTATGTCTTGAATGTTTGTTTTAATGTCTCTTGGTATGTTTAATGTGGGGAGTGCGGGGTTGGATGGGGGGAAACTTTTTCCAGTCACTTACCTCGACGGAGATGTGTTTTATTTCCGTGTCGTATCTCCGTCCCCCCCTGCGGCCTACAACGTGGAGTGGTGTGGCCGTTCCTGTAGACCGGCCCAGAGCTTCAAGCCTCGGGTGCGGTGCGGACTTACCATCGCGGAGCCTGGGATCTTTTGCCAAGGATCGCCAGTGTTGGAGCTCCGACTGCGGGGCCTGTGGACTTTAACACCATGAAGCAGCAATCTCCGGTAAGAAGCTGCCGACTCGGGAGATCCATGCTGCGGAGTGTTCTGATCCGTCCTGACGCCGGAGTTTTGATCATCCCGATGAGAGAGCTTGAACAGCGGACCGTCGGCAACGGCCCACGACCCGGCCACGGGGGAACAAAGGAGGAAGATGACTAGAACTTTATTGCCTTCCATCACAGTGAGGAATGTTGATTCCACTGTGGTGGATGTTTATGTTAAACTTTATGTTGTTCTTCTTGCATATGGCGTGCACAGCCTAAAGTTGTAGGACAACGTATTCTATTTGATTGTGCACGCCAGGTTGATTGCATTCGTCGAAACAGGGCGCACCATGTGAAGGTTGCAATCTTACACCCCAATTTTATATTATGTGCTGTGTGTATTTTTGCTTTTTACGTAATATGCTGTATGGTAACTCAAATTTCACTGTACCTTAATTGGTACATGTGACAATTAAATTGAATCTTGAATCTTAATACCCTGATGGCTGTAGGGAAGAAGATGTTCTTGATCTTGGATGTTACCGTTTTCAGGCTCCTATATCTTCTTCCTGATGGCAGGAGTGAAATGAATGTCTGCCCAGGGTGGTGTAGGTCTCTGATGATGCTGGCTGCCTTTTTGAGGCAGCAACTCCAGTAAATCCCTTCGATGGGGAGGTCAAAACCTGTGATAGATTCAGTAGTGTTCACCACCTTTTATGCTCCAGGGCTTTCAGGTTGCATGTGCAACACTGGCCACCATTCCCTTCAGCTCATAGATGACAACTTCTCCAAGTGATACCGTCTTAGTTTGTGTGCCTCAGCTTCTTGCTGACTTAACTAGTTGAGCTGGTGATGTAATGCTTTATAAGATTATTTTTGACCTTCACACTTTCTAATCTTTCTCTTTATATAGTGATGACAAATAGTATTATTATAGGAATCTGGCCTCCACGTTACACAGGACCTGGGGAAGTAAAAAACGAGGCTTCCCAGATTTGGTGGAGTGAAAAATTTCCCAGAGTGAAAAAGGCTAACCTCCCGAGATCCATTTAATGAGAGGAACTTCCCAATTATGGTTTGCACTCAGTCAAGCTGTTGACAGAATTAGTGCTCACAGGTGTCAGTCATGATATACGATGTCGATTAGTTCAGCAGTTCAAGTAAGCTATGATATCTGTCAACACCATGACAGGAGCCGCGGATGATATTTCATAAACAGAAATTGTTGCCACTCATCTGTAGATCTCAGAAGTGTTGCAATGCAAGTTCAGAAGCTGACACTATTTCCCAGGGTGACATTGGTGATACAGATTCAATCTCGAATAATATTTTCCAGTGTATCAGTATTGGAGAAGTATTGTATTAATTGAAACAAAAACAAATATATTTACTACATGAAGTCAATGTTAACATTTGATTTATGTGTTTTATAATGTTCTATCTCGGACTCATCTCTCCCCTTTCTTAATCTCTTTGTCTCCATCACAGGGGACAAACTATTGATTGATGTCTACCACAAACAACATCCCACAGCTATCTGGATTACAGCTCCTCCCACCCTGGCTAAGAATCTATCCCATTACTATCAATTTCTCTGCCTCCGCATCATATGCTTCCCAGATGAGGTTTTCCATTTTGGACATCCGAGATGTCCTCACTCTTTAGTGAACGTGGTTCCCCTCAGCTGTCATAGATGGACCCCTCACCGCGTCTCTTGTGTGTCCTGTAGTTCTGCTCCCGCTCCCCATCCCCCCGAACGGAACAAGGATAGAGCTCCCCTGGTCCTTAACTTTCACACCACCATCCTCTGCATCCAACATATCGTTCTTCAACATTTCTGCCACCTCCAACATGATCCCACCACCAGTCACATCTTCCCATACATACCTTTCCACAGAGGCTGTTCCTTCTGCAATCCTTGGTTCATTCATTCCTTCACATCCAAATCACCATCTCCCCAGATACTTTCCCCAACAACTATGGGAGATGTAACACTTGTTCCTATTCATATTCCCACATATCCATCCAGGGACCCCAGCAGTCCTTCTAGATAAGACAAAGGTTCACATGCACCGTCTGTAACCTAATTTACTGCATCAGATGTTCCCAATGTGGCCTTCATAACATCAGCAAGTCCAAACATAGACTCGCCGACTGTTTCACCAAACACTTGCGCTCAGTCTATCTAGGCCTTCTGCATCTCCCAGTTGCTAAGCACTTTAGCTCTTCTAAGGGCTCTAATATAGCTCTTAGGGCTAATGGATATGGGGAGAAAGCAGGAGCGGGGTACTGATTTTGGATGATCAGCCATGATCATATTGAATGGCGGTGCTGGCTCAAAGAGCCAAATGGCCTATCTATTTTCTGCACCTATTTTCTATTTTTCTATGTTTCTCTTCCCATTCTCACACAGACCATTTGGTTCTGGGCCACCTCTATTGGCAGAGTCAGGCCTTATGCAAACTTGAGGAACAGCACATCATACTCCCCTTGGGTAGCTTACAACCTAATGGTATGAACATTGAATTTTAGGCACTTACTAAATAAACTCGGTCATCACCAGGTTTTATATGCTTAGCAAACCTTTCCACGCGTTTTGGGGTAGAATGCAGACAGGTCATGTGGAAATGCCAGAAGACCAGGTGATATGTTAATCATACTAATGTCTTATGCCACGGCTAGGCTCTGCACAAATCATCCACTAACTTTGGGGCAGTTGCACAGAAACTGGATTCCGTGACACCACATTGTTGTGTTCTGTGTGGATAAATCAATTAAAAAAAAATTGTGATTGCCTTCAGGTTCCTTTAGATCTGATTTTTTACCCCCTCTCTCCTCCATATTTCTGTTTCCTCTACATGTGGAGAAATCTGGGAATGTGTAATGGCATTGAACATAGACATCTTCCTCAGGTTCTAACCACACATCCACAGATGGAATCGAAGCTACCCTTGACAGAGTCAGTGAGGCTCACTCAGCATAACTTAGTGTCATGATCATGGCATACAACAGTGGCATTTAAGAGGCTTTTACATGTACACATGGTTAGGCAGAGATTGGAAGGATATGAATTATGTGCAGGCAGATCATGTTAGGTTACCTTGGTATCATATTTGACACAGACATCATGGGCCGAAGGGCCTATTCCTGTGCCATACTTTTCAATGTTCTATGCTCTGTATTTAACTTAAAGGGATCTGGCCAAACAGATTCCACCCATGGTTGATGAAGGGTCTCGACCCGAAACGTCGCCTACTCCTTTTCTCCATAGATGCTGCCTCACCTGCTGAGTTTCCTCAGCTTTTGTTTGTCTACTTTTGATTTTTCCAGCATCTGCAGTTCCTTCTTAAACCACCCATGGCATCTTAGTTTAGAGATACAAGGCAGGACCAGGCCCTTCTGCCCACCGAGTCCGCACCAACCAGCAATCCCAGTACTATCCTACACACCAGGGACAATATACCATTTTTACCAAAGCCAATGAACCCACAAACCTGTATGTCTTTGAAGTGTTGGAGGACAACGGAGCACCCAGAGAAAACCCACACGGTCACGGGAAGAACATACAAACTCTGTAAAGACAGCAACCATAGTCAGGATCGAAATCAGGTCTCTGGCGCTGTGAGGCAGCAACTCTACCACTGTCCCACCAAGTCGCCCTGTTGATGGACACATTTCTCCGCTGGCTCTTCTTTAAGTTTAAATACTTAGCCGCCACTACAACAGTTTTCTCATGAAACTCCCATTCATCTAGCAACCCTCACCAAACCAGGCCCTAACAACTAATTTGCTATCCTCTTCTCTCCAGTTGCTCTGCCACTCCAGTCCCCTATCAAACAACCCCTTCCCTTTACTGACCTGTTAAACTGAAATAAAGCAATCTTGTATTTCCTTCCCTAGATCTCAATAAAATAGATTGAGGCAATTTTTACCTCAAGGGTGCAAAATAACACCAATCAGAAATTTCTTCTCCTCATTGTATTAAATGATTTCTGGGATAGGCACAAAATGTTGGAGTAACTCAGCGGGACAGGCAGCAGCTCTGGATAGAAGGAATGCATCTCGAGATGAAACGTCTCCCATTCTTTTCCAGAGATGCTGCATGGCCCGCTGAGTTACTCCAGCATTTTGTGTCTATCTTCAGTGTAATCAGCATCTGCAGTTCCTTCCTACACAAATGATTTCTGGGTTTTGTGTTCACAACCTAATTTAGATCCATTCCATGGAAGATACAAGATACAAGATACATTTATTTGTCACATGTGCCAGTTGGCACAGTGAAATGTGATCACCATACAGCCATACAATAAAATAAAGAACACAACATATGATAGAGTTCAACATAAAACATCCCCACACAGCAGAATCAAAAGTTTCCCACTGTGAGGGAAGGCACCAAAGTCAGTCATCTTCCTCTGATGTTCACCTGTGGTCGGGGCCTCCCGAGCCTCCGCAGTCGCCGCTATGGGCAGCCCACTGCACAGGCCCCCTCGCCGGGATGTTGGCACTCCGACGTCAGGACTGGAGGCCAACCTCAGCGGCTTGGAAAACGGCTGTTTCCCACTGGAGTCCGCAGCTCCCGACGTCCCCAGGCCGCGCCGGGCGCAGATTCACGCTGGCGGCCCTCAGCAAAGGGCCCCAGGGACTCCATTATGTAGGTCAGCGCCGCCCGCGCTGGGAGCTCCCCGAACCACAGCTCCGTGATGTTGGAGCAGCGGGCCCAACGCTCCGGAGCTCCAAACAATGATCCAGGTAGGTATCGCCCACTCCTCGATGAATCCAGTGCCGTGCCGCCACTGCTGAAGCTCTGGTACGGTCCCCGGTCTCCGGTACGAAAGGCCGCTCCGATCCACTGGTAGGCGGCGAAGAGGGGGGTGAGGACGCAACTCAGAGAAATAATCACATCCCCGCCAGGAAATAAGTAAGTAAGTAAGTAAGTAAGTTTATTGGCCAAGTATTCATATACAAGGAATTTGCCTTGGTGCTCCACCCCCAAGTAACAACATGGCATACAGTGACAGTTACGAATAACTCAGAAAACACTAAACATTAATAATAATAAAACATTAATGATAAAACACCATTGATCAAGCATATGAACCAACAAAATACCAGATCAAAGGGAGGCTACAGATTTTTGACTGTTGAGCAACTACTCGTGGATAAAAACTGTTTTTATGTCTGGCTGTGGCAGCTTTGACAGTCCGGAATCACCTTCCAGAGGGAAGTGATTCAAAGAGTTTGTGGCCAGGGTGAGAGATGTCAGAGATGATCTTGCCCACTCGCTTCCTGGCCCTTGCAGTGTACAGTTCATCAATGGAGGGAAGGTTGCAGCCAATAATCTTCTCTGCTGACCAGATGATTCGCTGCATCCTCCAGGTTCCGTGCTTGGTGGCTGAGCCAAACAAGACCATGATGGAGAAGGTGAGAACAGACTCTACGATGGCCGTGTAGAATTGGACCATCATTACCTGTGGCAGATTGTGCTTCCTCAGCTGCCGTAGGAAGTACATCCTCTGTTGTGCCTTTTTGACTGGGACTGGGAAACGGTTTCCACCTTACACCTCCACCCTCTCCCACATAGATAAACTAAAGAATCCCCAAAACAAAACTGTTTAGACAAACTAAAATAAAAAAAAGAGGGGAAAAACGGACAGACTGTAGGCAGAGGTGCCTTCAATGCAGCGCCCCCTAGTGCTACAGAAGAACCACAGTAATACTTTTGAACTGGTCTTTTTAGACTGAATTATGAAATGCTGCTACCTGTACCCTGATTCCCCACCATACTTTACAGATATCAACCTTGAATCTTGAACATTGCAAAATATTTTTAACATTTTCAAATCTCTAATTCCACCACTGGCATAACAGCAGTAGATCAGATGAGTTTAGCTTTTAAATTGATGCCATTTTAGACTGGAGTATGAAATGCTGAATAAAGCACCATTGAGATTTAATGATGAGAACTATATCAGTTTGACCATGAGAACAAATGATGAGAACTAACTATATCAGTTTCACCATGAGAACAAATGATGAGAACTATATCAGTTTGAGAACAGTACTGAGCTTAGTCCTATTGATTTAGAATATCATTTATTAATAGTTTGTATGCAATGCATGTGCAATGGTGACTGAGGTTATTATTGGATTTAGTCTGCTGGTTTGCTCATTTGTTTCACCAGGCAGCATTAGACTGCCTACGTGGTCTCCTATCCACGTACTGAGTAGGCCTTTACACCAGTGAGAATCACTGCAAAAGCAACTGCTTGGCTTCAACCATATGCAACTTTAAAGGTGAGAATTATAGACCAGGTAAAATTCACAGTCACATTCTTTCACAGCAAGGCTGATCCATTCAAACATTTGGGAAGATAAACAAGCTCATTTTTAAGGTGTTATTTTTATCTCGGCTGGACAAATTTCCACGGCCTGTTCACACTAAAGTCAATGGATACACAGTTTCATAAAGTGCTGCTTTAAAATTACAACCATTCATTCTGATAGGTTCTTGGGAACTTCCAAGCGAGGGTGGAATGGGAAAGGTGAAATCTAGTCAGTTACTCGTTTGGCAACTGACATTCAACTATGCACACTTCTTTTAGCTAAGTTAAACTGGTCCTGTTTGTAAGAAACAAGGAACTGTCGATAGAAAATGCTAGCTGTGGTGACAAGACGATGAAGGGCACCACAGGAGAAGGATGGTGAGAGGAGGGCATGAGGGTAAGGCAAGGAGATTGTTGCCGATTGAAATACATTTCCCCAACATTGCCTCATGCGGTGTCAGAGCCTGTGTTAAAGACAGGAAAGCTCCAATATTCATAAATAGGAATTTAAAGCAAGGTAAGAGAGAGGCTCGAATTGTTAAGAAAATACAGAACTACATAAAATAGAGCTGAGAATGTAGTGAGATCCATTATCAACTGATCCCATCCCTTCCCATTTCAGGAGGAGTGCTGTGGCTGATATAGAGATCACTAAAGAACACGGATAATTGGGTGCCATGGTTTCTTAAACGGTTTATACAGAAACTACAATGTTTTAAAATAAACTCTGCTGAGTACCTACAGTTTAAGTGTGTTGAGAGGGCAGTACAACCCACAGCCAAATTCTGGGGTAAGGTGCAGGAATGTGCTCTGTAGAAGATTTATTGGTATTTCGGCCAGCACCTGATTGGGGGTTGGCCATGAAGTCAAAGCCCTAATGAGGTGTTAACATCATGGCTTGTATGAGCAATCATGGGGGTTATGATGGTGAATAACAAGAAACGGTAGAAAAGGTGACATTTGCATGTGTCAGTGGCAAAGTAAGACAGAACAATATAAACATATGATGAACAAAGTGAGTTTGCAACTGAAGAGCGAATAAGCGCCTTTGTTACTTATCGAAATGAATATTGGAGAGATTGAAGCATAAATAAAGTTAAATCAGGGGAGATCATTCTCACAGTTGTGATCAAAATAGAACTTAAAATACAGATGTAACAGAAGCAAGTGCTGTGTTTAATCAACACTTTACAGTAAATGCCCATGCACAAGGTTTTCAATAAAGGTAAACGTATAGGCATATGTCAACACGGAAACAAATTAACACATGCATCAGGTCTGTCAACAACCATGAAGAGAGAAACTGACCACTGCTGTGTACTGGATAATTTTCTGTTACTATTTTAGTTCTTATAATTTGCTTCTTACTACTTAAGTTATTACTATTGGTTTCCTTCTGATTAACGTGGTCATTCTTTCTTTTAAGTATCCATTGTTACTCGAAATGAGCCCTCTAGGCTGCATGATGTTAATGTAGTTTTGATGACAGAACTGAAAAACTATTAGGAGCATGCATTAAAAACAATATGTTAAGAATTCAGAATGAGGTATTAATTGTAATTCTATTCTGAGTTTCTTTCAACATTTTGTTTTCAGTGCATGCTCTTAATAGTTTTTCATTTATCTCATCAACGCTGCACTAACGTTATGCAGCCCTGAGGGCTGATTTACCCACTTGGGCTTGGAGTCATTGTCCCTTCAATGGTATTTGTAATTAACTGTGTAGGAATGACAAAAAAAAATTGCTGCTATTAAATGTAATGTATTTAAACTAATCGTAATCAAATTTAAATCATGGATTTTAAATTTTACGCACATTTAATAAATAAACACGTACTGTTTACTGAAAGCCTCAATGCTTGAAGTCACTCTTGACTGCCTTTTCTAGTCATTAACACACATAGACAGCTGTTACCCAGCCATTAACCAGTCATCACTTCAGACAGGGTAGGTTATTGTATGGTACTTTGCTCATAATAGTTTGTCCAGCTAAGCAGATATTAAAAAAAAAAATTATATTCTCAACACTGAAAAACAGCAACATCTAATCTACCACAATAAAGCATTAGCTTCCTTTTCCACCAGAAAACGGAATAACAAAATCATCGCCTGCAAGCTGTGGCTGAACACTAACCAAATTTCACCCCGGTGTCATCCATTTAAAGCTCCTCGGGTCTACATGAAGGAAGAAAATTCAAACCGGTTGTAGAAGAAAAATAAATTTTAGTAAAGTTGTTTCAGAAATCATTCTGTCTATACATTTCTTAATATTACCAACGAATCTTCTATGGAGCCACATTTACTGAGTAAGATGGATTTTCAAGTTGTTAAGTCCAGTAGAAATGTATGTGTCTGATTCCAGCTGGCATGTCTATGCTTTCTGTGTCTTATTCCAGTTATTTGTAAGTCCGATTACTGTCGGCTTGCGAGCCTGATTCCCATGCTCTGTGTACTTGATCCTTGCAAGTTTGCGTGTCTTATTCCTGGTCTCAGTTGCTTATGTGTCTGATTATTCTAAATTTGTGCTTCTCATTCCTCATGGTTCCGAGGTGGTCTTCATAAGATAAGGTTACTTGAAGGTGAGCTTCACAAAATGTTATGTGTGAAGTAAAACCGAGGCCCATAAAGCAAGGTGATAAGTGGGGCAGAATGAATTTGGAAGGCAAGCCTTTGCTTATTATTGGTGGGTAATTCGAAAGGTCATAGAGAAAGTTCCAGTGCTGTATTGTCCTATGTTCACTGTTAAATTGGCAGCTTGGGATAAATGAGCACACGGAACATCAATTAGGCAATGGATCAACCTGCACCCACTCTGTACAGCAGCTTGAAAGTGTGCACCACCAGACTCAGGAACAGCGTCTTTCACTGTTATCAGGCTTCTGTACAGTCCTTCAATAAGCTGGGGTATAGTCCCACTCACCTCAACCGCATTATGGACGTTGGACTTTGTCTCTGGAACTGGTATACCATAATTCTGAGAACTATATTCTGCACTCTGCACCTTTCCCTTTGCTCTACCTATTGTACTTGAGTTTGGTTTGATTATATTTATGTGTAGTATGGTAGACTTAGTATGTAGTATTATCTGATTAGATTGGATTGCACGTGAAATACAGATTTCCACTGTACCTCGGTACACTTGACATTAATAAACCTAAATCAAAGCAAGTTCTCCTTTTAATTCAGTTATACTATCTGCCAGAAATGGGAAAATACTTCTCATAAAGGAAAGCCTAGGGTTGTTTTGCTGACATTGAGAAGAACTATTGCTTATCGTGCAGGGTGGTGCAGCGATAGAGTTGCTGCCTTACAGTATCGGAGATACAGTTCCATCCTGACTACAGGTGCTGTCTGTACAGAGTTTGTACGTTCTCCCCGTGACTGTGTGCGTTTTCTCCAGGTTCCCCCCACATGCTAAAGATGTACAGATTTGTAGGTTAATTGGCTTTGGTAAAATAAATAGTAAATTGTCCCTAGTGTCCCTGGTCGTCCAATTATAGGAAGGATGTCAACAAAATAGAGAGGGTACAGAGGAGATTTACTAGAATGTTGCCTGGGTTTCAACAGCTAAGTTACAGAGATAGGTTGAATAAGTTAGGTCTTTATTCTCTGGAGCGCAGAAGGTTAAGGGGGGACTTGATAGAGGTCTTTAAAATGATGAGAGGGATAGACAGAGTTGATGTGGACAAGCTTTTCCCTATGAGAATAGGAGAGATTCAAACAAGAGGACATGACTTTAGAATTAAGGGACAGAGGTTTAGGGGTAACATGAGGGGGAACTTCTTTACTCAGAGAGTGGTAGCGGTGTGGAATGAGCTTCCAGTGGAAGTGGTGGCGGCAGGTTCGTTGGTATCATTTAAAAATAAATTGGATAGGCATATGGATGAGAAGGGTATGGAAGGTTATGGTATGAGTGCAGGCAGGTGGGACTAAGGGAAAAAAGTTGTTCGGCACGGACTTGAAGGGCCGAGATGGCCTGTTTCCGTGCTGTAATTGTTATATGTTATATATGTTATATGTTAGTGTGTAGGGTAGTGCTGGTGTACGTGCTGTATCTCTAAACTAAAATAAAGTTTAGTCGCCCAGGAGGTCGCGAGCAGCAGACACCTCCCAGGAGGCAACGAAGAAGTGGGGCAGTGGATCCCCGCAGCTGGTCTCTGCATCGTTGGAGCCCTGCAGCCGGCCTCTGGGTGGGCTCTGCGGAGGCATCAGGAGTGGACCTGGTGACAGTGGACGAGGAGGTTGAGTTGGTGATCAATGAGGCGGACGGTAGAGTGGTCGATGAGGGCGCCGGCAGTAGAGGTCGGCAGTCGCCAATTGCTGGTCGTCAAGGGCACCGGTTGAAGTCGGGTCCAGTGGGACCTGGAGGAAAGCAAAGGCGGACCCGGCATGGTGCAACTACTGTAAGGGGGGTGTGGGGGTGGGGGGGGGGGAGGGTGGGAGAACAAAGGTGGACCTGGCGTGGGATACTTTGTAACAGTCGCCGCCCTTTATGTGGCAACTCTTTGCATACCTTTGGGAGTGCAAAACAAAGAATATCACGGTGACTTGTCACATGTGACAATAAAGTATTAATTAATTTATACTGGAGGCCCTGGTGTTCGGCTGGACCGTGCGCTGCTCCAAGAGGCCGAGCACATGCACTGGATGCGGCCTACAGCAGTGGAGTGGGGGCGAAGGACACCACGGCGATGCTTGACCAGGTCAACTGAAACGCCATCAGGACAACAAGCCTTCATGGTCAGATCAAGATTCCTCCAGTTACAACAACTGGGGCTTGACAATTGCGCCAAATTGGCAACACTGTACTACTGACATATACTTGTACTGTATGAGATGCATCTAAATGCTTACGTATAGTGATACTTTTGTGTTCTTTTTCTAGGTCTGCATGAAACTTGACAGTCTTCAAGGTACAACAGAAGTCTTTAATATATTACTCAATGCTGGCAGCAAGACTACTCAAAATGGCTGCACACTCACTGTCTACAGACAGGAAAAAACTATATACATAACATCTCCCTTTGTCCTGTGCAGCGCCACCTGCTGTACGGGAGGAGCAATGGGTCCTCCCACCACACACTCCCCCATACCAGTTTGAACATCTCTATTCCTGAATGAGTCGCCTTGGGGAAATACCACAATTGCAAAGTGTCGATCGATGAAGGACCACAGGCAGATCGGTGGGGATTCGTCTGGTGGAACTTCGTCAAAGTCAGGCACTCCAGTATCCACACGATTCGGCACCGGGGTGTCCGACTGCTTGGTTCTGGTCAGGTTCCATGCAGTCTTCGCTGGAGGAATGCGGCTTTTTAATTGGTCCTTCTTGTCCTTGGATGGTATACATTTTGGTTCCAATGTGAGCCATGATCATGCCAGTGCACCATTTGCTTTGCTGGGCCGTATAATTGCGTTAATATAGGTAGTCGCCAATGTCGAATTTGGACTTGTTCGACTTCGTTGGCTGAGTGCGCGCCATATAAGAGTTACTGGTTGGGTTCAAAACTGATAGGGGAGAGCATACTTGACGTCCGAGCATAATTTCCGCTGGAGTTCGACCGGTAGTGCAGTTTGGAATGGTTCGATATTGCTGTAAGAAATTGCGCAATGCCAATTGTTTTGATTTATTTTCGATTCCTGCAGCACGTTTCATGGCCTGCTTCAAAATGCTGACGAGCCGCTCTGCCTCACCATTTGAGGGTGGATGAAAAGGTGCTGATGTCAGATGCACGATTGAGTGTTGTTTGCACCAGTCACGGAACATTTGTGAGGCAAATTGGGGTCCATTGTTGCTTATGATTGTTAAGGGCAATCCCCAAATGGCAAACAAATCGTCAAGCGCAGAAGTGGTTGCTTCGGTGGTTGGATACTTATTCATTTGGATAACATGTGGCCATTTCGAATGGGCGTCCATGACAACCTGCAGATGTCCTCCAGGAACGGTCCGGCAAAATCTATGTGGATTCATAGAAACATAGAAACATAGAAAATAGGTGCAGGAGTAGGCCATTCGGCCCTTCGAGCCTGCACCGCCATTCAATGTGATCATGGCTGATCATCCAACTCAGTATCCCGTACCTGCCTTCTCTCCATACCCCCTGATCCCTTTAGCCACAAGTTCCACATCTAACGCCCTCTTAAATATAGCCAATGAACTGGCCTCAACTACCTTCTGTGGCAGAGAATTCCAGAGACTCACCACTCTCTGTGCAAAGAATGTTTTCCTCATTTCGGTCCTAAAGGAATTCCCCCTTATCCTTAGACTGTGACCCCTTGTTCTGGACTCCCCCAACATCGGGAACAATCTTCCAGCATCTAGCTTGTCCAACCCCTTAAGAATTTTGTAAGTTTCTATAAGATCCCCCCTCAATCTTCTAAATTCCAGCGAGTACAAGCCGAGTCTATCCAATCTTTCCTCATATGAAAGTCCTGACATCCCAGGAATCAGTCTGGTGAATCTTCTCTGTACCCCCTCTACGGCAAGGATGTCTTTCCTCAGATTTGGAGACCAAAACTGTACGCAATACTCCAGGTGTGGCCTCACCAAAACCCTGTACAACTGCAGTAGAACCTCCCTGCTCCTATACTCAAATCCTTTTGCTATGAATGCTAACATACCATTTGCTTTCTTCACTGCCTGCTGCACCCGCATGCCTACTTTCAATGACTGGTGTACCATGACACCCAGGTCTCGTTGCATCTCCCCCTTTCCTAATCTGCCACCATTCAGATAATAGTCTACCCTCATGTTTTTGCCACCAAAGTGGATAACCTCACATTTATCCACATTATACTGCATCTGCCATGCATCTGCCCATTCACTCAGCCTATCCAAATCACCCTGCAGCCTCCAAGCATCCTCCTCACACCTAACTATACCCCCCAGCTTGGTATCATCTGCAAATTTGGAGATGTTGCATTGAATTCCCTCGTCCAAATCATTAATATATATTGTAAATAGCTGGGGTCCCAGCACTGAGCCTTGTGGCACCCCACTAGTCACTGCCTGCCATTCTGAAAAGGACCCGTTTACTCCTACCCTTTGCCTCCTGTCTGCTAGCCAGTTCTCTATCCACATCAATACTGAACCCCCAATACCGTGTGCTTTAAGTTTGTATGCCAATCTCTTATGCGGGACCTTGTCGAAAGCCTTCTGAAAGTCTAGATATAACACATCCACTGGTTCTCCCTTATCCACTCTACTAGTTACATCCTCAAAAAATTCTATCAGATTTGTCAGACATGATTTACCTTTCGTAAATCCATGCTGACTTTGTCCAATGATTTCACCACTTTCCAAATGCGCTGCTATCCCATCTTTAATAACCAACTCAAGCAGTTTCCCCACTACCGATGTTAGACTAACTAGTCTGTAATTCCCCGCTTTCTCTCTCCCTCCTTTTTTAAAAAGTGGGGTTACATTAGCTACTCTCCAATCCTCAGGAACTACTCCAGAATCTAAGGAATTTTGAAAAATTATCACTAATGCATCCACTATTTCTGTGGCTACCTCCTTGAGTACTCTGGGATGCAGACTATCTGGCCCTGGGGATTTATCGGCCTTCAATCCGTTCAATTTACCCAACACCACCTCCCGGCTAACCTGGATTTCACTCAGTTCCTCCATCTTATTTGACCCCCGTTCCACTGCTATTTCCGGCAGATTATTTATGTCTTCCTTAGTGAAGACAGAACCAAAGTAGTTATTCAATTGGTCTGCCATGTCCTTGTTCCCCATGATCAATTCACCTGTTTCTGACTGCAAGGGACCAACATTTGTTTTAACTAGTCTCTTTCTCTTCACATATCTATAAAAACTTTTGCAGTCAGTTTTTATGTTCCCTGCCAGTTTCCTTTCATAATCTATTTTCCCTTTCCTAATTAAGCCCTTTGTCCTCCTCTGCTGGATTCTGAATTTCTCCCAGTCCTCCGGTAGGCTGCTTTTTCTGGCAAATTTGTATGCCTCATCTTTTGTTTTTATACTATCCCTGATTTCCCTTGTTATCCATGGATGCACCACCTTCCCCGATTTATTCTTTTGCCAAACTGGTATGAACAACTTTTGTACTTCTTCCATGCAGTCTTTAAATACCTTCCATTGCACATCCACTGTCAACCCTTTAAGAATCACCTGCCAGTCTATCTTGGCCAATTCACATCTCATACCTTCAAAGTTACCTTTGTTCAAGTTCAGAACCCTTGTTTCTGACTTAATTTTGTCACTCTCCATCCTAATGAAGAACTCAACCATATTATGGTCACTCTTGCCCAAGGGGCCACGCACAACAAGACTGCTAACTAACCCTTCCTCATTGCTCAATACCCAGTCTAGAATAGCCTGCTCTCTCGTTGGTTCCTCCACATGTTGGTTGAGAAAACTATCCCGCATACATTCCAGGAAATCCTCTTCCTCAGCACCCCTGCCAATTTGATTCACCCAATCTACATGCAGATTGAAGTCACCCATTATAACCGTGTTACCCTTGTTGCACGCATTTCTAATTTCCTGTTTGATGCCATCCCCAACTCCAATACTACTGTTAGGTGGCCTGTACACAGCTCCCACTAGCGTTTTCTGCCCCTTAGAGTTTCGCAGCTCTACCCATATCGATTCCACATCCTCCACGCTAATGTCCTTTCTTTCTATTGCATTAATCTCCTCTCTCACCAGCAACGCTACCCCACCTCCTTTTCCTTTTTGTCTATCCCTCCTGAATATTGAATATCCCTGGATGTTCAGCTCCCAGCCTTGGTCATCCTGGAGCGATGTCTCCGTGATCCCAACTATAGCATAGTCATTAATCGCTATCTGCACCTTCAACTCATCCACCTTATTACGAATGCTCCTCGCATTGAGACACAAAGCCTTCAGGCTTGTTTTTACAACACTTACTCCTTATACAATTATGTTGACAAGTGGCCCCTTTCACATCGATCCCTATTACACTTGGCCATACTCTCCTATCCCTTTGTGAGCTTTCTTTCCCGTTAATTCTGGGGTCATTAACCATCCCTTTACTCTCTTTCCCTTTAACTCCGTTCTCAATTATCCCATTTGACACCCCACCCCCCTTATTCAGTTTAAAACCATCCGTGTAGCAGTGGCAAACCTGCCGGCCAGAATGCTGGTCCCCCACCTGTTAAGATGCAATCCGTCCCTTTTGTACAGTTCCCCCTTACTCCAAAACAGATCCCAGTGATCTAAGAATCTAAATCCCTGCCCCCTGCACCAGTTCCTCAGCCACACATTCAGGTCTCGTATCTCCCTGTTCCTGCTCTCGCCAGCACGAGGAACTGGAAGCAAACCGGAGATAACAACCCTGGAAGTCCTGCTTTTCAGCATTTTTCCAAGCTCTCTGAAGTCCCGCTGCAAAATATTCATCCCCTTCTTTCCAACATCATTCGCTGCCATGGTTGGTCGGGGACGGCCATGTGGAGCGCAGATTCGGCGCTGTTTCGCCACATGGCGTGCAGTCCTTGCAGTGGTCGGCTATATCGGTCTCGATATTCGGCCACCGCACATGCATGCGGGTGAGTGCCGTCATTCGCACAATTCCAATGTGTGTCTTGTGCAACATTTTCAGAATTTGCAATCGCAGTTCCATCGGAATGATCAGTCGACATTGGCGACTACGTATATTAATGCAATTATACGGCCCAGCAAAGCAAATGGTGCCATCCTTTGAGGAGATTTCCGTTTGCGCATTCAGGAATGAGCAGAACTCCTTGTCCAGTTTAGGACTGTTTGGCCACCCCTGAGTGACAAAATGTCGTACCTTCGACAAAATGGGGTCTAGTTGGTGTAGTTGGTGACCGTCCTTGCAGAGACGGCAAAATCGACGATTGTTGAGCAAGTTCACGTCCGTCTCAATTTCCATAATTGCCTCCTCTTTATCAAATGTCAGGTCGGGTCAATCGGTATGGGCATTCATTGGCATGTGATGATATGCGTTGCATTAATTTGACAGTAACATGTACATGTACCCAAATGAAAAATAGTCCGGATATCTCCAAGTTACTATATTTAGCAAAGAGGAAAACCAAAAGTAAATACAACCTTTAAAATATTACCATTTTGGAGATAGAAATTGAAATGTTTGTTCAAACATAAGCAATAAATTAGGCACAAAGGACAGTAATTTAGCCTGCATAACTCCCCCTTCCACCGGGTGGCGCCGGCAATGGCTGTCTCGCCAACAGTCTGTCTGTCCCTTCCTTCTTTGTGTTTTAATAGTATGTGTTAAATTATATTTTTAGTGTTCTTTAGCTGGTTTCATGTGGGGTGATGGGGGCAATTTTTTCTAATCTCTTACCTCGATGGAGAATTAATAAAATTCCATATCGTATCACCGTCTGCACTGCGGCCTAACATCAAAGAGTTGGTGGCCTTTGCTGGAGACCAATTTTGAGAGCTCCACCGTGGTCGCCTGCAGACTTTAACATCGCGGAGCCCGCGATCCCTTTGCCAGGGATCGACCTCGGAGGTCCGACCGACGGTGCTTGGGGACTTAACATCACGGAGCTCATGGTCTCTGGTTAGAGACCGACATTGGGAACTCCAAGCAGCAGGAGCTTCGACTGCCCCGACGGGGGAGTTTCAATCTCCCTGACGCGGGAGCTTCAACCGCCAGCTGTTAACATTACTCCAACATATGCATAGGAAAGAACTGCAGATGCAGGTTTACACCGACGATAGACACAAAATGCTGCAGTAACTTTGCGGGACAGACAGTATCTCTGGAGAAAAGGAATAGTGACCTTTCATGTCGAGACCCTTCTTCAGACTGAGAGCATATGTCTTGCCTTGCTCAGTTATTTTGTAAGCACACTCCTGTTCCGGCTTACTTCCAATCCTGCACCATTTTCAGTGAAATTGGCCACTCACCTGACTCCCAATGCACATTCTCTGGCCCACGGTAACTATTTTCCCCTGAGACTCCAATAGCACCTTGTGGGATTCACATGCCAGCCAAGTAAATGGAGGGGTGAAATGCTCCTTTCCATGAAGCAGGTAGGTTTGTATAAAAATCGATCAACATTCCTCATCATTTTGTAATATCATTGCACAATTTCACAATTTACTTGCTAGACTTTCAACTTAGAACTTGTTACTTGTTCCAGTAACACAAACCCCTTCTATGTTATGAAGGGAACAGCTTTCTGTGTATTATTTAATATAGAATGATAAATCTATTCTGTGGATGTGGTGGTAAGATGGTAGCTTCACTTGGGCTCTCCTGGAATAAATATATTTTAACAACGTATGCATGGACTAAGATACAATGTGCATCTTTAGGTAGTTATTCGTATGGCGCTGCGGTCATACGTGAACAACTAAGAATACAAATTTACACAGCTTGCTTCAATAGGGACAGTCCAATACTATCCTGCTATAATTATTGAGAAAGTCTAAGCTTGTATTTAATGTGAAGATTTGTAGTAGATGTACAGACTCATGGAGCCTTTGAAGATAAACTATTCTTGTCAGGTATATGGAAACTGATGTCATATCATTGATAACCATCATCTCAGCCGCTTTACTAATCTTAATTTTGAATTTGCAATAAAATAAATCTGATGTCCATAAGCTCCCAATTTCTCCAGAGCTGCTATCGCTCCAAGATCAGAAATGTGTAAATACCCGGCTTGAAGAACACTAAAGTCTGGCTTTGATCTGCGCTCCATGTTTCTGGACGGTGACTGTGTATCAATATGCTGCGACATGGATACGGAAAATGTCATCAGTGTTTCTTCCAAGCTATTAATAACTTGGGGATATTTATTAGCACTATTCACAGAATAGTGGGATAAATATAGATCTTGGAATCAGAGAAATTACAATTAGGATTCTTTGATGTCAGGGTTTGACTGTGGGCAAATGTGCACTGGACCAACAGTGAACTCAAGTACAAACTGCCAAGAATTTGACATTCCACACAAGTGCCAGACAATTACCAACAAGACGAGCAACACTGAAACTAGAGAAGGCCAAACATCCCCATGAACCTATTCTGTATACAATTAGATCACGGTCAATTTGCCTTGGTTCTGTAACCCTTGCCTTACATAAATTCATCAAACACACTTTTAAAATTCCTAGTCAGCCTAATCTTAAAAATGGGAGTATAATTTCAGACCCAGCCAGGGATGCTATCCAGGCTGGCCACTTTCTGAGAGTTTATCCTTGTGAAAGCGAGTCTGACCTTTGCCACTGAGATGTATGGGATAGAGCCAGTGGAGGATGGAAGCATCTTTGGATGGAAGAGCGTGCCTAGGTGGAGCTTTGCTTGTCTGTTCAAAATGGATGAAAAAGGTATTGAGCTCATCCAGAAGAGATTGGTCATTGTGAGAGATCTCCCCAACTTCAGCTTGTACCCCGGGCCCTACTATAGTCGCTTGGCATCTACTTGATTAAATTAAGCCCCTAACTTGTTTTGGATGTCCATCTTGGTATCTCTGATAACCTTCTGGAGATTATACTTGGCCTTCTTGTACAATGCAGGATCATGTTTCTTGAAAGCCTCCAATCTGGATTTTAGCAAAGAGTTAATCTCCCTGTTTATCCAAGCTATCTGGTTAGGATAGACCCATCGTCTGATGCAGTATTCAACACATTTCTAGATGAAACCGGTGATGACAGAGATATACTAATTCAGGCTGGAACAAGTGGTCTTGAACGTATTCCTGTCTACTAATACAAGACAGTCCTGAAGTAGACCCTGAGCCTCCATAGTCTACCGCTGATTTACACTTTTCATTGGTGCCTTGTGCTTAAATCTCTGTCAGTAAGCCAGCAGATGCAGCACTGACAGACGATCAAACTGGACAAAATGAGGGTGAAGGGTGGAGCAATAGGCATACCTGATGGTGGCGTAGCAGCGACCAAGAGTGTTAACACAATGCAGGAGGCATTTGCGTTGGCATTTGGGGAGCATGTTTCTGAAGTTAAGTTGATTGAAGTCACCAGTGATGATGACTTCATCAGATGTTCATCAGAGTTTGCTGCCTCGAGAGAGTTTATTTGTCCTGTGGCACCATGCCGTTAGCTTGGTGTGGTATGTAGTCCACCAACAAGATTGTTGAGGTGAGTTCCCTCAGTAGATAAAAGGGACGGCATTTTATAAGCATGTATACCAGGTCAGGGGATCAGAATTGAGCGAAGACTATCACAATTATAACATTGAGGTCAGGGTTTGGAAGTGGCGGCGCTGCCATGCAGCTGAGGCTCGCCTGCAGTCCGTCTGTCTTTTTTTTTGTTTTTTTGTCTTGTTGGACGTATGTTTAAGTTTATTTTTAGTGACCTTTTACGCGACCTTTTCTTTGTCGTATCTCCGTCTCCGCCTCCATCTGCGCTGAGGCCTAATCGCGGAGCTGGCGGCCTCCAACTGGGACCGACCTTGAGGCTCCAGCGGCAGAGCCAGGACTCACCATCACGAAGCTGGTGGCGCTGCGGCGGCGGCCCGAATTCGGAGCCTCGGAGGCTTCGGCCGCGGGCCCAGTGGACAACAACATCGGGAGCTCGCAAGGAGTTTGCAGGTCCGAGGTTGGTGATCGATTCTCCGGAGCTCTCGCAACAACAGCTTCCTCTGCTGGATTGGAGGATGGCAGTTTCGTCCGGCCCGGGCCACCAAGTTTGAACCGACCCGTTCGCGGAGCTCTGATTCGGCTGCGGGACTTACCATCACCCGGCGGGGGGCCCAACATCGAAAGCCTGGATCGCCTCAACGCAGAGGGAGAACAAGGAAGGAAGAGACAAGGACTTTAAGACTTTTGCCTTCCATCACAGTGAAGAGGTGCCCGGTAGACTCACTGTGGTGGATGTTAAACTGTGTTCATTGTGTGTTCTGTTATTTTATTCTCTGGCATGACTGCAAGGTACACAATTTTGTTCAAACTAAAAGTTTGAATGACAATAAAGGAAACGCTATACTTTATATATTTATACTTTAAACAAGAGTGAACTGCAAAGCATTGACCAAAAAGTAGACGGGGCCACCTTTGCCCTTGCTTGAGGATTCCATATGGTCCATACCATTAATGGAGAAACCCTCAGGTTGTATGGCAGGGTCAGGTGAGACTCAGGTGAGGTTTGTTTCAGGGCAGCAAAGAACACAGCAGTCCTTTATTTATCCTGGTTTCAGTTCATTCCCTTAAGTGGAACTTTGTTGAATGCTTTCTGGGGAAGGATATAAATAGCATGCTGAATCTCCAACATTTCTTAACTCCCTAAAAATATTTAATCAGTTCATTAAATCTATCTGACCCTTTACATATCTTTCTTTACTATTCTCCGATGAGCTCTTAATCTAATAATAATTTCTAATAATTTCCTTACAAGTAGCCTATAACTTCATAGCTTGTCTCGCCTAGTCTCCCTCAATAAAGCAATGAAATGGGCTTTAAAAACAAATTCAAGGTAATTCAGTCCCTCCAAATTTAAAATTGCATCAGCACCCATGTCTGTCATGAAATCTAAGTAAATCTCAGCCACTCTCTCACCATTTATTTACAAATGTAGTGTTGACTTTAATACTCCAAGATGTTTTTGCATTCCCTTATGTAACTCTTGCTTTCTCTTTGTTCTTTATATTTCTCCCAGTGCAATCCTTCGCTTTCATGTATTTTCTTCCTTTTTTATGCCATCTCTCATTTCCCTTGTTGACCCAGGTTTGGAACAAAATCCCAATCCATTGTTATCAATTCATACCTTAATCCTCCGTAGCTTTTCAACGTGAAATCTCATTTGCCATTGACCAAACACAGAGGTCTAGCATGGTCACTGTTAGCTGCGTGTTCCCATATGCTTAGCACTCATCTTTAACACTAAATGGTGGAAAACCTCAACACATCATTATTACATTATGATTCCCCTATTAACAAAATCCCTGGAGGGAGGAAGGAGGTCATTTATAACAGACCCTCAACTTGATTGACCATATACAAGATTTACACGATACTGAGTTCATCTCCAGCTTTTCCACCATCTAACAGCAACAAGTTCAAATGTATAATGAAGTTGGGTCCACTTGCCTGCATCGGAACAGCTGCTGTTAGACTTCTCAAGAAGTCCAATGATATTCAGTATGAAACAGCCTGCTTGTTCCTCATCCACTAGACATCCACTCTTCCATCATGTGTTACAGTTTGATGTGTGTTTCCGCGAAGTGCAGTACACCACTTGTCTCTGGAAGTGCACCATCTGTTGAGGTGGATGCTGTCAAATTACATCCTGAAAGAGACATTTGGTACTCAGAATATACAAATCAGCCAACCAGCCTTCTAACTTAGGACATTTCTCCATAAAATTGGATGAAATATGCACCATTTAGTTCTTCCAATGTACTCAAAGATACCAAATGGATCACTGAAACCTTCCATTATGAAGGGAAATAACTGTTCATACTTTTATTTCTGTGGGTTCATTAGCACCTCATTGGTTTTATGTCAAGGAGAAGAGGAACTATTGGAATGTGCTCAGTTGAGACCCAACTTGAGTTGATTTTTCTGCTCTGCCTGACTTACTCAGCCAATTTTTTCATTACTATACCATGAGGGAATTTGAGTAAATCTGCACCTAGACTACATATTTGCCTGCACCTTAAGTAAGTTTACTTTTTGAAATTGTGTCATCAGCTATTAAACACGTGAGTCATCTTTCTTATGAGGGAGTGGAATGTCAAGTTACTTTGAGAACACCAGGGTGTTGGATGTAATTCTACTTTTAACATTTGAGAATCTGATGTACATTTACACCAGCTTGTTGACTGAAAGGGAAATTAAATAAGACATTGCAAAAACCCTGGCACAAAAATTGGTTTCAGGATGACAGAATTTTCTTCAACAGTGTATGTGACTCAAAAGGTTGGATGATACAAAAAACAAATGTTTAGAGAGATGTTTAAGGTCAATTAAATCTCCCGGGCCAAGAAGAAATTGAGCCTGTATTCTTTGGAGCATAGGAAGATGAGGGGTGATCTTATAGAGAAGTATAAAATCATGAGGGGAATAGATAGGGTGAATGCACACAGTGTTTTACCTCGAGTGGGAGAATCAAGAACTAGAAGGTATAGGTTTAAGGTGAGAAGAAAATGGTTTAATAAGAACCTGAGGGGCAACTTTTTCACACAGAGGGTGGTGGACATATGGAATGAGATGTCAGAGGAGGTAGTTGAGGCAAGTACATGAACGGGAAAGGTTTAGAGGGATATGGGCCAAACTCAGGCAGGTGGGACTAGTGTAGATGGGGTATCTTGGTCTGGCATGGGAAAGTAGACCTGAAGAGCATATTTCCATGCTGTATGGCTCAAATATACTGAAAGCCTTTGTGGCCAGCCTATCTACCTGTGATGCCACTGAATCTGCTTGGAAGTAGAATATGAATTTTCTCATGGTGGTCATTATTATATTTAGGGAAAAAAGCATTATTTTCGAATAATACCAATATTTTGTGGATTGAAAGATTGGGTCAAACGTGAGCAGTTGGGACTAGCATAGATGGGGAATCTTAGTCAGCATAGTACAAGTTGGGCCGAAGGGCCTGTTTCTGTGATGTATGACTTTGTAACACCACGTTACATTCTGGATGCCAGTATCACCACTATTGTTGGGTTTTGTTGTTGTCAACATCACAAGAGAAATTATGCATTCATTTTGGGCAGCAGGCATGAAAGCCAGATTAAATGATATGGATCTTTCCCACAGCTGTACTTACGAGCATTGATCTGAGATATTAATTGAGAGTGCTGGCTACAGCAACCTTGTGACGAGGGAAACAGTTTTAGTTGATTGCCTCGACAGATATTTATCCATTAAACAGCCATACACAGAGGGATTGCATATCCTGTCAACCTCCATGAGAAATAGCTTGACATAATAAATCACCACAGACAATAGAGCCATACTGGAGGGCACTGACTGGATAATCACTAAGTCAGTGCAAGGGGCTGGAAATAGGGCTGGGATTGGGAGCTGGAGAGCAGAGCATATCCAGGAGTTTGCACAGAGAAGTGGCTGGATGGAAGGGGCAGGCAAGCGGAAAGGAGGCAATGTGAAATGACTCCTGTGCCCAAGCCCACGTTCTTTGTTCTTGTTGTCACTGGACTCAGTCAAGTCCTTTTGGTGGAGGTGAACAACCACTACCCCAATGAAAGGAACCAACTCAAAAGCAATATCCACCGCTCAGCATGAAACTTGGCATCTGGAATATCAGGAGCCTCCTGGACAGTCCCAGCAGTTATCGACCAAAATGTAGCTTGGGAACGTAAACATTTTTACATCAACATTGCGCAATGTGCAGGAGTTGGCCAGTTTAAGGACAATGGTACAGGGTGCATCTTCTGGATGGACAAACAGAAAGAAGAATTTTCATATCTATCATATTCATAGTAGGAAGAAGGCATTACTGGCTGACAGAAAATAATACAAAGTGCTGGAGTAACTCAACGAGCCAGGCAGTATCTCTGTAGAACATGCACAGGTGAAGTTTCAGGTCAGGACCCTGCAAAGGACTCAAGAGTCTGAAGAAGGGTCCCAAACCAAAACATCACCAACCCATGTTCTTCAGCACTTACTCCAGCACTTTGTATCATCTTCACAATGTCAGCTTTTCCATCAAGAATGAGATAGACCTATGTCTAAGTGACTCCCCTTGCAGAATTAATGAATGGTTTATGATCTGCATTCACTATAACATGGAACCAAAGTGTCACAATCAAACAGAGGCACAATGGACAAGATCTTTACTCTGCAGGAATGCAAAATACGAACATTGAAAAAAGAAAATAATAAAACCTGAAATATAGCAAATTTAAGGAACATTTTTTAATTTCTGTCTGGGCACATACAGTAACAACCTGTGGTAATCAATATTAACATTTTCAAAGGTGGACACAAAATGCTGGAGTAACTCAGCGGGATAGGCAGCATCTCCGGAGAGAAGGAATGGGTGACATTTTGGTTCAAGACCCTTCTTCAGACTCTTGTTAACTCACCCTTTTTATCTGTCAGAACTGACCATTTCTGTCATCATGATTATGGTATGAAAATTGATTTCTCTAACTTCAAGTAACACTTGCATCTCCTCTCTCTCCGTACCTCCCCCATCCGAGTCATCGTACTTGGTTCTTGGTTACTTGGTCCTCCAAAATATTCCAACTGGAATTTAAACTGGAGGTGGTGAAGGGAGGGGTTAAGCCAGAGAGGGTTATTGGGAAGAAAGTGCCACTTTAAATTTAGTTGCATCTGGCTGGGCAACCGTGGTTTGGTGGAGATTATTCCATGCTTTAATAGTGCGTGGGAAGAATGAATTGCTGTACACATCTGTCTTTGTGGCTGGGATCACAAATTGGATCGAATGCCCTCGTCTGCTCCTAATTGGTTACTAGTTTCACTGTCAACCTATTGAGGTTCACTGTATGTGTCTAGCTCGTTATCACCTACCCCAGAGCCAACATGGGACCAAGTGTGGGCTTCACCTTTCCTTGATCATTGTTGCTTTTTGCATATTTTTCATTCATTTGTCCTATGTACCTTCTATATTTCTTGGTACCTGTTCCATCTCAGTATGAAGAAGGGTCTCGACCCAAAACGTCACCTTTTCCTTTTCTCCAGAGATGCTACCTGACCAGCTTTTTATGTCTATCTTCATAATTATGGCTCCGTTCATCACTATCTATTCACATAGTCTGGCCTGCTGGGCATGTCCTTGCAATTAGTAACATTTTACACAGACAATGAAATACAATCAGATTTCAACCACCACATTAACCTTTTTGTTCTCAGCCTATAAGAAATATTCCTATCATACTAAGCATCCCTGTCCCATATTATCTACTAGTGAAAGCTAACTTGTTCTCTGTCTGTAGAAACAAGGAACAGCAGACACTGGTTTACAAAGGACATCTAGACATAAGTGTAGATGGGTTGATGAGTAAGTTTGCTGACAACACCAAAATCGAAGGAGTTATGAACAAAGCTGTCAACAGATACACTGGGATATAGACCAGCTGCAAAAATGGGTGGAGAAAAGGCAGATGGAGTTTAACTCGAACAAGTGTGAGGTGTTGCACTTTGGGAGGTTGAATGTAAGGGGCGAGTGTACAATTAATGGCAAGATCCTTAATGGCATTGATTTACAAAGTGATCTTGGAGTCTAAATTCATAGCTCATTGAAGATGGTAGCACAAGTAGATAGGGTGGTTAAGAAGGAATATGGTATGCTTGCCTGCATTGCTAGTGGAGTTGAATATAAGAGTCAGGAAGTCACGATGCAGCTTTATAGGACTTTAGATAGGCAACATACTGTGTGCAGTTCTGGTCATCCCATTACAGGAAAACCGAAGCGGCTTTGGAGAGGGTGCGGAGGAGGTATACCAGAACGCTGCTTGTATTAGAGGCTTTCAGCTACAGGAAAAGGTTGGATCTACTTCTTCCTGCATACAGGCAGCAACTGAAGAGCACACCCCCAGAGGTGAGGCCTGCACAGAACTGGTCTGGGGAGACAGAGGAACAACTACAGGACTGCTTGGAGACAGCAGACTGGGCAATGTTCAAGGACAGCAACGGACCTGAATGAATACATCACTGTCGTTACAGACTTCATAAGGAAATGTGTGGAGGACTGTGTTCCTACAACAATCTTCCGAGGGTTTCCTAACCAGAAGCCTTCGATGAACCAGGAGATCCGCACCCTTCTGAAGACTAGATCCCGGGCATTCAGGTCTGGTGACGCAGAGGTCTATAAGAAGTCCAGATTCGACCTTGACAAGGCCATCAAAAAGGCCAAAAGGGACTTCCGCTCAAAGCTGGAGGATGGGGCAGATGTTTGGCACAGTGGCAGGGTTTGAATGCCGTCACCTCCTACAAGGTGAAATCAGGAGGCAGCTCAAACGACAGCGAAGCATCATTCCCTGAACAGCGTTCTATGCATGCTTTGATAGGGAGAACACTGATGTGCCTTCCCGAGCCCCCATACGCCCTGATGGTATTACAGTCACAGTCACAGAGGCCGACGTCAGAAGATCCTTCAGGGGGGTGAACCATCGCAAAGCGCCTGGACCTGGTGGTATACCCGGTCGAGTTCTCAAAACGTGTGCAGACCAACTGGCTGGATTTTTTGCAGACATTTTCAACCTCTCATTTCTGAGGTCTGAGGTTCCCACCTGCTTTAAGAGGGCATCAATAATACCATTGCCCAAGAAGAGTAAGGTGACATGCCTCAACGACTATCGACCAGTGGCACTAACGCCCCTGGTGATGAAGTGCTTTGAGAGGTTGGTTATGACGCATATCAACTCCTACCTCAACAAGAACCTCGACCCACCACAGTTCGCCTACCATCACAACAGGTCAATGGAGGATGCGATCTCACTGGCTCTCCATTCCGCACTGGACCACTTGGACAATAAAAACACTTACATCAGGCTGTTGTTTATAGACCACAGCTCGGCGTTCAATACCATCATCCCCTCCAAGCTGGTTACCGAGCTCACAGAACTGGGCCTCTGTGCATCCCTCTGCGATCCTCGACTTTCTCATCCACAGACCACAGGCTGCTTGAATTGGCAAAAATACTTCACCCTCATTAACAATCAATACGGGAGCACCTCGATGCTGCGTGCTCAACCCCCTGCCCTACTCACTCTAGACTCATGACTGTGTAGCCGGACATAGTACGAACTCCATCGTTAAGTTCGCCGATGACACCACCATTGTGGGACAAATTACAGATGGAGATGTCAGAGTAGAGAAGTGAGATCGACTGATTGACTAAATGGTGCCAGCACAACAACCTGGCTCTCAATATCAGTAAAACCAAGGAACTGATTGTGGACTTTGGAAGAGGAAGGATGAGGTCCCACAATCCTGTATATATCAGTGGGACGATGTCAACGCCTCTATTTCCTGAGGTTAAGGAGATTCAGTATGTCAGAGAGGTTCTCTTGAACTTCTATAGGTGTACAGTAGAGAGCATACTGACTGGTCGGCAACTTGAACGTCCAGGAGCAGAAAAAACTGCATAAAGTTGTTAACACTGCCCAGTCCATCACCAGCTCTGACCTCCCCACCATTGAAAGGATTCTTTTGAGTCGCAGACTCAAAAAGGTAGCCAGCATCATCAGAGACCCACACCATCTTGGCCACACACTCATTTCACCACTGCCATTTGGAAGAAGGCACAGGAGCCTGAAAACTGTATATATATATAGTTTTCCGAGGGGGGAAAGGGGGGGAGAGGAGGAGGGGGGGAGAAGAGGATGGGGAGATGTGGAGAGGAGGTGGAGAGCTAGGCGAGCGAGCGGGCTTCGAAAAGGGGAGATTGCCCGGGGAGAGAGAGAGCGAGCTCTAGTACAGGGCCCGACTCTAGTACAAAGCTCTCGGCATCTCTCGGGAATCCTGAGCTGAGGTGCGAGCGTACTGCTTGTCGCTCTTTAAAGATTTCACCATTAGCGCGTTGGGTTTTCAAGGAGATGTGAATCGAAGAAAAAGAGAATCAAACACACAAGGCACAAACAAGTACACAAATGTCCAAGATTAGTTTTATAATAATATAGATATACTAGACTAAGTGGGACCCGTTGGGTCCCATCATCACACGGGAGGGCTGGTCCCCCAATGCAATATTCCACCTCCACCAATTCCAATACTGGTGGCCAGTGGGAGGGGGGGGGGGGGGGCGGGGGGCCGTCTGGAGCACTAGTATGCGTGCTGTGGGCTGGACTGGTTTCCAGATGGCTGGTATGGACATTGTGGGCCGTATGGATTCTTGGGCTGGCGGCTCAGTCACTCAAGCTTGTTGTGCTGGCAGCTCACTCACTCACGGCTGGTGGGCTGGCAGTTGACTCATGGCTATTTCTTGAAATTCCATTTCAAGCAGGGTGCAAGGCCACCAAATTCAAGTGCAGTTTCTTACCACTTCAAGCAGGGTGCAAGGCCACCAAATTCAAATGCAGTTTCATACCATTTCAAGCAGGGTGCAAGGCCACTAAAGACAGCGAGTCGTGACCTCTCCCTCCTCCATCTTGCACAGACTGAGCTGCGCCCACACTTCTGGGTTTTATAGTCCCTCCCCCCTTCTGGTGGGAGAGATAATCTCAACGGCCACGACCCTTCTGGTGGGAGAGAGAATCTCAACATTTTTAAAACACTGATAACTTTTTTATTTTTAATCAATGGGAAAAATCCTCGGTACCTGATGAGCGGAGGGGGGCTCTGAGTAAGATGGCCAAGAATCACAGCTGTATGTGTGTGGTAGGGTGTTTTTTTAAATCAATATAAAGCGCAAACAGGAAGTGGTCAAGATTAGACTTTAATTATATAGAAGGCAAGGCAACTTTAATTAGGCAAGGCAACATTAATTAGGCAAGGCAACTTTAATTAGGCAACACAGCTTTAGCATTTCCAAACCAAAGGCAACACAGCTTTAGATTTCCAAACCAAAGGCAACACAGTTTTAGCATTTCCAAACCAAAGGCAACACAGCTTTAGCATTTCCAAACCAAAGGCAACACATCTTGAGCATTTCCAAACCAAAGGCAACACAGCTTTAGCATTTCCAAACTATATTTTCAAACCACATTAAAGGCACCGACAGGTCAGTATAACGACTCACAGTTTAGTAGACATATGTTCAGTGTCATTCACAGCTCAGACTGAGAGATGTGACCCTCTCACTCCCCCATCTTGCAAAGACTGACTGAGGCACTCAACGCTTCCGGGTTTTATAGTCCCTCCGGAAGGGGAGAGAATTTGAACATTTTTTAAACACTAATAACTCTTTTATTTTTCATCGATGGGAAAAATCCTCTTCTCCTGCGCAGCGGATGGGGACTCTGAGTAAGATGGCCAAAAATCACAGCCGTATGTGGCATCGTTTTTTCTAAAAATCAATATACAAAACACCAGGAAGTGGTCAAGTTCAGACTTTAGTAATATAGATATATATGGGTATGTTGTGAGTATGTATATATACACACTGAGCTTTTCTTTTCTCGATTGTCATATCATACTATGTTTGCATATTCAATTGTGCTGCAGCGAGTATGAATTTCATTATTCTATCTGGGACATATGACAATAAAACACTCTCGACTCTTGACTCTCGATTTGGATTGTCTTTTTCTGTTGAAGGTTGAGGGGAGACTTGATAGAAATGTGTAAAATTATGAGGCATAGATAGGGTAGATTGTCAGAATAATTTTGTTGCAGGGTAGAAATAACTCCACTAGAGAGCATAGCTATAAGGTGAGAGGGGGAAAGTTTAATGGAGATGTGCGGGGCATTTTAGTTTACACAGAGAGTGGTGGGGGCATGGAACACACTGCCTGGGGTAGCGGTGGAGGCAGATATGATCATGGCGTTTAAGAGTCTTTTGGATAAGCACATGGAAGTGCGAGGAATAAATGGCACTGGATCATGTGCAGGCAGATGTGATCAGTTTAACTTGGCTTCATGTTCGGCACAAACATTGTGGACCCTGTTCTCTGCCTTTCTCTGTTCTGTCGACATTCAGTCTTGTAATGCTAATTTATTTTTCGCAGATGCAGCCTGACATACCCAGTTGTTCCAGTATTTTCATTTTATTAACAAGAAAAACACACGATGTAGCACCAGCCACTAATCATTACCTTTTTTTTTGAATTCACAAACGCTTTTGAATCCATTAACTGGGAAGGACTATGGAACATACAGCCAGAACTGGGCTGTTTGCTTCAACATTTTATATATCCTTCTCACTGCAACATTGCGCCTCACCTCCAACCAACTCTCAGCAGGACTGAAGCTAATCGTCAGAACTAATGAGAGAATGTTCAACCCACGCCAAGGATATTAGAAAACCAAGGTCACGCCAACCTTAGTTGACAAGGTTTACGATGTTGTATTTGGCATGCTCAGAGACTGTGCTTCAAGGCAACATTGACACATTCATTGAAATCTACGGGAAGATGTTTTTTACACTACTCATCCACAAGATAAAAGTCCGCTATCTACCTCCATGCAGTACACAGCGCAATCTACAATAAAAGTCCTCAAAAACACAGGCTGCTTCCCATATTGGTGTCATCAGTCATCCTAAAACTGAAGTCATCCTCAATCATGCCACTCCGATTTTTCTCTCTCTGTGTGGCGGTGCCTACCGGCAGCGGCTAGACTGCAGTCCATCTGTCTTTTTTAAAAATGTTGTCCTGTTAGATGTATGTTTTTGGTTTTAATTTGTATTATTTTTTAGCTGTGTATATGTGGGGATGTGGGGGGGGGGGGGGGGTGTGAGGGAGGGGGGTTGGGGGAAACTGTTTAATCTCTTCCCTGTACGGGGACCCGACTTTTTCCCTGTCAGGTCTCCAGTGTCATTGGGCCTAACATTGTGGAGCCGGCGGCGGCCTCCAACCGGAGCCAACCTGAGAGCTCCAGTCGCGGAGACTGCGGACTCGCCATCGCGGAGTTGGCCGTCTTCGGAGCGGGGAGAGCTGTGGTGGCGCGCGGCTGCAACCGGACTTCGGAGCTTCATAGGCTCCGGCCGCAGGCCCGGTGGACAGGAACATCGGGAGCTCGCAAGACCCTGGTGGGAGACCGGTTTTCGGAGCATCGCAACGGTAACTTCTCTCGCTGGAATCGCGGGGTTTAAATGACTCGGAGTGGGGCCTAACATCGCCCAACACAGCTTAAACGGCAGCAGGACCTACCATCGCCCGCCAGGGGCTTTAACATCGTGAGCCCCAGTCGCCTTGATGCTGCAGTTAGACTGCTGGACCGTGGGAGAAGAACAAAGGGAAGAGATAAGACTTTTGCCTTCCATCACAGTGAGGAGGTGTTGAAGATTCACTGTGATGGATGTTTCTGTATTGTGTGTTAAGTGTGTGTCTTTTTTTGTAATGTCATGACTGCAGGACCTTGTCTGTTTGAATGACAATAAAAGGCATTCTATTCTATTCTTCCAGCCCCCTCTCTTTCCTATTCTCCTACTATATTCTCCACCCTACACTTACCCTTTGACATTTCACTTCACACATCCTTAACTCTTCTCTCCTTATCATCACACTTTTATCTCCTTGCCTTCTTTACTCCCCTTTTATCACCCCTTAAGTCTAGATTGCATCTTTAACCTTCGTCCACCCACCTGCCAATTAAAAAAATCTCTTGCCAGGCTTTTTCCCACCTCTTTTCCAACTTTCCGTGCCCTATTTCAATCATTCTGAGAAAGGATCCCGACCAAAAACGTTGTAATCCATGTACTCCATGATGCTGCCTGACCCGCTGAGTTAATCTGGGACATTTTACTTCGGAGTCACGTGAGTACTTCATGAAGCAGCCCGCATGCGTGTCAATACACCGACGCATGGCGCCCCAACTGGCTGGCAGGCGCGTCGCTCCTCCAACGGGTAAGTTAAAAAGGCCGACAGATACGTTTTCCAACTTAGTCTAAGGTCGTGTGTTCTATAATTCTTGTTTGCAGCATTGCTACAAGTTGGAGCATCAATGGACAAGTCGAGAGTGAAGTCCAGACGAGCCGCGGGGAGACCTGCTACAGAAAACCGCGGGGCCGCGGGTAGCGGCCGGCCGTTGATTTCACCATCCAAGTCGCTGATGGGTTTACCAGCAACTTCAGACTTGGTGTCTCTGGAGAGCACTGTGGCTACCCCGAGAGGGAAAGCTTAACAAAAGTCTGTGAGGCCTATCGACTCGGATGAGTCAGGCCAGGAGGGTGCACCTCCTACAATGGACAGCGTCTTCGGACATCTGTCCCAGATGGAGCACCTCATGGAGCGGATGCTCCACTGAGATATACTCCATGACATGGAATCATATTGGAATGGGTCTCCATTCTGTGAGCCCGCGGCAGTACCTACTTCAGGACTGCATGATGTCTCCCTCTCTGAGGAGGGGAGCATCCAGAGTCAGTTTTGGGCTGGCTCCGAGTTCGGCGGTATGTCCGGGGAGCATACCCCGATGCACGGGCTGCGGCAAGCAGAATTACCCGCATTAGCATTGAAATTTGCAATACCACTGCAAATTGGGGAGCCGCTTGACGAGGAAGTGGCGGCCAGTATAAACTACCTGGCTTCACGCCAGCTTCAAGAGCCACTAATGGTGGATACGGCCATGAGGCACCACACGCATGTCAACCGTGCGTCGCTAAAAGTATCGGCTGTAAACAGCTCGATATGGAATTAAATCGGTGGAGGCATCAGAAACCAGGAGGTAAAACTCCAGAGAATTCTGAGCCTGCTGGGTTCAGGCATCATGGCCTTCGTCAGGATGGTGGATGGAGGTCCTCTGTCGGATGGACAACAAGATGCACTGGCATTGTTATGCAATGCGCACTTTGAGATAAATTGCTACTGCACAAACGCCATCCACCCAGCCCTGAATCCGAAGTTTGCGGGTTTATGCAGGGCCAGTAATTTGCAGCCACCAAATTACCTGTTTGGGGAAGATCTGCGGAAGCAGGTCAAAGACCTAGACGACGAGGCAAAAGCCGTGGGGCTAATTCGAGCTCCACCAACAAGCAAAGCTTCGTCTTTGCGGCGGCAACACCCCTACGCCTCTACCAGCAGCAAGAAGTTCCCTGAAGCTGGTAGCAGCATGAAGGCTGAACGTTTTGGGCAAAGGTCTTTTTTAGGGCATGGCCCAGGCTGGCCCACAGCGAAGATGCGCAGTTCGCGCACTCCGGCAGCTCTACCCCCCAAACTATGGGGATGGAAATAAACACAAATCAACCAGTAACCATGGAGGTAGGTGCGTCTGGTTCTTTCTGTAACATACGGTGTGTGGATCACTCACAAGTTGGGGGGAGATTACATAGGTTTTTGAATGAATGGCGCTGGATAACATCAGATTTGTTTATACTGCACAGTGTACAAGGGTTCCAAATGGAATTCCTTTCTGATTCATTCCCACCCTCACAGCATACACCAATCTGGTCCTTTATTCATTCACAACAGATGTACAAGCTGAAATTCAGTCATTATATGCAAAAGGGGTAATTGAGAAGTCAAGTCATGAACCTCAACAATTTGTATCCAATATTTTTACTAGACCTAAAAAGGATGGAGGATGCCGAATCATCCTTGACTTAACTCGACTTAACTCCTTTGTGCAGTATAGACATTTCAAAATGGAAAACCTTGTTACTGCCAAACAACTGGTTTCCAAAGGATGTTACATGGCATGCATCGACCTCAAAGATGCATACTATTCGGTGCCCATTCACAGGGATCACCGGAGATTTTTAAAGTTTAGCTGGATGGGGCAACTATGGCAGTTTAAAGCATTGCCTAATGGGTTAACCTCAGCCCCCAGATTATTTACAAGATTATTAAAACCAGCTGCTGCGTTATTGCGAGCTCAAGGTCACATTGTGATGGCTTATTTGGATGATATTCTGATCATAGGCACAACTCTAAAAATAGCTAAATTAGCTATTTCAGCCACCAGACTATTGTTCGAGAGATTGGGGTTTCTCATCCATCCAATTAAATCCAAGTTGACACCATCAAGGGTGATTGATTACTTGGGATTTACTATTAACTCAAATCACATGTCTGTAACTCTGCCTTTGGGCTAGAGATTGGAATTTATAGAAGCTTGTAATTATCTCATTGTAAAACAGCAACTTCTAATCGACAAATAGCCAGTATAATCGGCAAATTAGTGGCTGCTTTTCCAGCTGCAAAGTTTGGGCCTTTGCATTATCAAAATTTACAATGTGCAAAGGAGCAGGCACTCAAATTCCATGCAGGGTACTTCGATCGACCTATGCATTTACCAGCTGAAGCCATTTCAGAGTTACAATGGTGGATGTCCAATATTTGGCATTGCTCCAGTAAAATTTTGGTCAACAGTCCTTCAATGATATTACAAACTGATGTTAGGGGATGGGGAGCTGCTGATACCATCTCTAGCTGTGGTGGCAGATGGAATGCGCATGAGTCATCGATTCTCCATTTGTATGGTATTAACTACCTAGAGTTGCTGGGAGCACTCTATGGGTTAAAGGCTTATTGCGGGAACATGCATCATCTGCATGTTCGACTTCAAATTGACAACACCACAGCAGTGGCTTATATTAATCACATGGGTGGAATCAAGTCTGTATCCTGTGTTAAATTGGCTAACCTCATTTGGCACTGGTGCATTGCAAGAAATATTTGGATTTCAGTTACCTACCTGCCAGGTAGGCTCAATATGGTGGGGACACCAGGTCACGGAAATTCAATGACAACACAGAATGGATGTTGAATCATGACGTATTTAATGATATTATTGATTGGTATGGAACACCGGATATCGATTTGTTTGCATCCAGACTGAATCACCAGTTACCAAAGCATGTTGTATGGGAACCAGACCCAGGGGCAGTGGCGGTGGATGCATTCTCGCTACATTGGGGAGGAATGTTCTTTTATGCATTCCCCCCATTCTGCCTCGTCACTCGTTGCTTGCTGAAGATCAAGCAAGACTGCCTCAGGCATTCTGGTAGTGCCTACACAGCCATGGTTCCCAATCATACTGGGAATGATCACACAGCCTTTGATGGCCATTCCCAAAAACAGTAATCTGCTAGTCAACCCTGTAACTGGGGAGAAACATCCACTCCATGACCAAATCAATTTATTGGTTTCCAGAGTCTGAGAAGACCATTTCGGGGACTCGGACTATCTGAACGCACGGTGAATGTACTCGCTGTAGCCTGGAGAGACAGTATGAAAAAACAGCACATTTCGTATATTAAGAAGTGGGAATTGTTCTGTTCACAATCTAATATTTCGTACAACACAGCACATATAACCAATGTATTGGAGTTCCTCTCTCAACTGTACTTTGATCAGAAGTTGAGTTCTAGTGCTTTAAATTGTGCTAGAAGTGCACTGTCGGCATATTTATGGCCGGAGTCAGGACACCACTCTGTTGGGTCTCACCCTCTGGTATCGAGATTTATGAATGGTGTCTTCAACTCGAATCCTCCCAGGCCCAGATACTTGGAAATATAAGACGTTAGCATGGTACTTAACACTGCTTCGCAGATGGGCACCGGCAACTTCTCTATCCCTGGTCCAGCTCACTTTCAAGATAGTGATGCTCATGGCGCTGGTGTCAGCACAAAGGGTCCAGTCGTTACATAAGCTGTGGCTGGATAACATGATTATGTCTGCTAATAGTATCACATTTTATGTGCATGATCTAGTCAAGCAGAGTAGACCAGGTACTTCCGGCCCCAAACTACATTTTGTGGCATACCCCTTAGACCTTTGGTTATGTGTGGTCACACACATCTGACAATACATTAAGGTCACTAAGAGCCTAAGGGGCTCGGAACTGGCACTACTTGTTAGTTTCAAGAAACCTCACAAAAAGGTTTCAGTCCAGACCATCTCTAGATGGGTAAAACGGGTTCTGGCTTATGCAGGAGTAGATACTAACATTTTAAATCTCACTTCACCAGGTCTGCATCTACGTCAGCAGTAAAGGTTATGGACGTCCCGCTGGACCATATCCTAGCGACTGCAGGATGGTCCACGGAGCGCACATTCCAGACGTTCTATAATAAACCTATCGCCAGACCGGGGGTGCTTGCCAACTCCATTTTAAGTTCCGTTTTATAATTTCCCTTGAATGAGAGGGTTCAATATAGTTATTATTTGTCCATTAAAAGCATTAGCATCTTTTAAAAATCTGTCATGTCTGAATGTATTGTTCTCTCATCCTTGGTCAACCAATACAGTGTGTGGCTTGGACTTGAGTCCACGGCATGAAATCACAGAGCTTTAAAATCTTCACAAAGTCACTCACGTGACTCCGAAGTAAAATAGTAAGATTAAATGAGAATTTACCAGTTTGAAGTTTGATCTTTATTTTATGAGGAGTTACGATGAGGGATTACATACCCTCCGTTCCAAACCCTCTTAAAGGTCAGCTGGTAGTTCTAGTTTGTCAAATATTACTATATTCAGTTCAACAACTATATTCAGTTCTGTGCTTTCACACCGCTGCTTTGAAGGTTGACGCGCATGCGGGCTGGCGGGCTTCTTCACGTAATCCCTCATCGTAACTCCTCATAAAATAAAGATCAAACTTCGAACTGGTAAGTTCGCCTTTAATCTTACTATTATGTTCTACTCAATCCTGCTTGACTGAAGAAAAAGACAACAAAAAAGTAGCAGAACTTTCCGTAAGCCAATAAGGACTTGCCCTCGCCCACCACACATAATGGAGGCCCATTCATATTTGCCTCCTTGTTCTCTTTAATGAGAAAGAAGAAGTTAATAATCAAGAGGCTATGAGTGGTAGAGAGCAGGAACAGGATATTAAGCTGTAGGGACTAATAGTTTTATTGAATATACACTGAATGAAGGGGTATAGAAATTAGCAAAATTATGAATTTCTAATGCTTTCTGGAGAAATAATGTAAAAATTATGAGGTTAGGAATCGTCATAGTGAAATAAAAGGTGAATCATGTTAAAAGAAGGTCTAATTGTATAAAGGAAGGTAAACCATCAACATCTTTGGAGGATTGGAACTTGCAGATTAAAGACAATCAAAATATCTGACTGCTCCACTCTGAAACTGTACATTGCTCTAAATTCTAAGAAAATGAAATAACAACATTAATCGAATGCCAATGATCTTGCTTCTTCACTGTCTAGTGGGACATACACAGCTCTGGTGGGATTTCAGCAGCAAACTTCATTGAGGCGCTGGATTTGTACTGAACTTTCCTATGGCTTTCTTCAAGGCTAGGGCCTCGTTAATCTAAATAAAGGCAATAGAACAGAAGGGTCAAGAGTAATACTGGGGCCTTGATAATCTGGAAATGTATTTTGGTACTGGTGCTCTCATATTCTCATATTTCCATATGACAGAAGGGTGTATGTCCAGAGAAGATTAATTGAAGCCTCAAGCCAAATCCATCACTCAGTGAGATTGTGATTGATCCAGTCATGGCCTCAACGCCACTTTCCCACTCTCTCCCCTTACCTCGTGATTCACTTGTAGCTCAAATTTCCACCTCATAGATTCCATCCTCACAGCTCCCTGCAGTAAAGGATTCCAAAGAATCGCAACACGCTGAGAGAAAAACAATTTTTCCTCAACTCTAACTGTAATGAACCACCCCTTATTCCGAAACTGTAACCACTGGAACCCCACTCCCATCCCTATTAGGGGAAACATCCTCTTGGCACCCACCCTGTTAATCATTTTCAGAATGTTATGCTTTTCCAACCAGTTTTTATTCTTCTAAATTCCAATATGTATAGACACAACCTGCAAAGCCTCTCTTTCTAAGTTAACCGCTCTATCTCACTTGCTCTAACCCTATAATAGATATAAACATATAAACATAGAAAATATGTCATTTGGCCCTTCGAACCAGCACCATCATTCAATATGATTATTACTGATCATCCAAAATCGGTACCCCGTCCCGGCTTTTTCCCCACATCCCTTGATTCCCTTGGCCCGAAGAGTTAAATCTGTCTCTCTTGAAAACATCCAGTGAATTGGCCTCCACTGCCTTCTGTGACAGTGAATTCCACAGATTTACGATTCTCTGGGTGAAAACATTTTTCCTCATTTCAGTCCTAAATGGCATACCCCTTATTCTTAAACTGACCCCTGGTTCTGGACTCCCCCAATTTAGGGAACATTTTTAATGCATCTACCCTGTCCAATCTTCGAAGAATTTTATATGTTTCTATACGATCCCTTCTCATCCTTCTAAATTCCAGCCCAGTCGACCCATTCTTTCATCATATGTCAGTCCCACCATCTCAAGAATTAACCTGGTGAATCTACGCTGTACTCCCTCAATAGCAAAAATGTCCTTCCTCAAATTAGGAGACCAAAATTGCACACAATACTCCAGGTGTGATCTCACCAGGGCCCTGTACAACTGCAGTAGGACCTCCTTGCTCGTAAACTCAAATACTCTCGCAATGAAGGCCAACTTGCTATTAACTTTCTTCACTGCCTGCTGTATCTGCAAGCTTACTTTCAGTGACTGATGTACAAGCACATCCAGGCCTTATTGCACCTCCCCTTATCCAAATCTGACAACATTCAGATAATAATCTGCCTTCCTGTTCTTGCCACCAAAGTGGATAACTTCACATTATGCTGCATCTGTCATGCTTCTGCCCACTCACCCACCCTATCCAAGCCACCCTACAGCCTGATAGCATCCTCCTCGCAGCTCACACTACCACCCAGCTTTCTTTCATACGCAAACTTAGAGATGTTACATTTAATTCCCTCTTCTAAATCGTTATTTTATATTGTAAACAACTGGGGTCCCAGCACCGAAACTTGCGGCACCCACTAGCTTCAGGGGTGTGGAAACTGCGGCTTTCTACGCCATTAAGTGCGGCCTTTTGAATGAATATAAATTTTGTAGAACAAATCCTTTTATATTTATTAATATGTTTTTGTTTGTCTTTTATTATTTCTATTTTAATCTTAAAATGAACGTATGTAAGATACCAAAGAGCAATAGAAGATTCAACGAAATAATCCTCCCCGACTGACGGCCACAATTAAAACATTAGTAAGTCATGAGGACTATTTTAACACCTGTTATGCTCATAATTTAGTTCTAATGCGACTCTAGAATGTACGTTAACCTCCCTGCCTGACTGGCGCTACCACCGCCTGAGGCTGGTTGACGAGAGGGAAAATGTCGGGGAGAGTCCGCTGGCCGTCCAGTCTTCAGTATTCTTCTTCAAAATGAAATTTCGTATGAACATTTTCCCCAGTTAGCGAAGTCATTGATGAGCAGGAGGATTAATGCGAATCATTTGAAGAATACGCAGCTGTACAGACTTATTAATTAAAGAATACAATGAAAGGTTCACTGACTTTGAGAATCATGACATCACACTCAAATTAGCCTTTCAACCTCACTTAGTTGATGTCTCCAAGGCTCCTAAAGAACAACAGATGGAATTGATTGAGCTCTCAGAAGATGACATTTTAAAGTCCTTATTTGACGCTAAGAAAGATCCCATTGAAATATGGAAAAATGCGATAGAATACCCATGTCTTCGGCAAATGCTTTCTTGCTTTTCAGTCACTTATTGCTGCAAATCTACATTCTCCTACCCAACCCAAATGAAGACTCCCTCAAGGTCACAAATGACAATACAAATTGAGAAGATCAGCTGTAACTGCATACCTCCATGTTGCATTCAAATGCTTTCTCACAAAATGCAGTCACAACAAAGTCATTAAAAGGGAAGTTAACTTTAGAATTAATAAAATGTTTTCATTTTCTTGAAGTTAGTACATAATAGTTAGATTTTTTCAAAATAATGGACATTTTGAAGTATATCCAATATAAATTTCTTGGAGGGTACACAAAATGATGTAGAAACTCAGCGGGTGCAGCAGCATCTATGGAGCGAACGAGATAGGTAACGTTTCAGGCCGAAACCCTTCTTCAGAATGATGGGGGGGGGGGGGGGGGGGGAGGCGGGGGGTAGAAAGGAAATAGGAGGAGGAGGAGTCCGAGGGCTGAGGGATAGGTAGGAAGGGGAGGAGACAGTAACGGTCAACAGAATTGGGAATTCAATGTTCATGCCTACCATCCATGAAATTTCTTGGATGCCACATTCCAACATGAAAAAGTTCCCCATCCCTGCACTAGTCACTGCCTGCCATTCTGAAAAGGACCCATTAATTCCTACTCTTTGCTTCCTGTATGCCAACCAGATCTCTATCCATATCAATACCCTATCCCCAATACCATGAGCTCTAATTTTGCATGCTAATCTCTTGTGTGGGACCTTGTCAGAGGCTTTTTGATCGTCCAGATACACCACATCTACTGGTTCTTGCTTATCCACTTTACTTGTTACATCCTCAAAATATTCCAAAAGATTAGTCAAGCTGATTTCCCCATCATAAACCCATGCTGACTTTGACCGATCCCATCACTGCTTTCCAAATTAGCTGCTATAACATCTTTAGTAATCCACTCCAGCAGCTTCCCCACTACTGATGAAAGGCTAACTGGTCAATAATTCCATGTTTTCTCTCTCCCTCCTTTCTTAAAAAAATAGAGTTACATCGGCTACCCTCCAGTCCACAGGAACTGATCAAGAGTCAAGAGACCATTGGAAAATGATCACCAATGCATCCACGATTTCTAGGGCCACCTCCTTGAGTACTCTGGGATGGAAACTATCAGGCCCTGGGTGTTTACCTAACACCATTTCCTGACTAATGTGGATTCTATTCAGTTCCTTCCTCCCACTAGATCCATGGTCCCTTCGTATTTAAGGGAGATTATTTGTGTCTTCCTTAGTGAAGACAGAACCAAAGTACTTGTTTAACAGTTCTGCCATTTCCTTGCTTCCCATTATAAATTCACCTGTCTCTGACTGGAAGGGACCTACATTCGTCTTCACTAATCTTTTCCTTTTTACATACCTAAAGAAACTTTTCCAGTCGGTTTTTATATTTTGTGCAAGCTTTCTTTCATGCTCTTGCTCTCCCCCCCCCCCCCCACCCCACCTCTTAATTAACCCCTTTGTCCTCTTCTGTTCTAAATTTCTCCCAGTCATCTGGTTTGCCGCTTCTTCTGGCTAATTTATATGCCTCTTTGTTGGATTTAACACTATCCTTGACTTCCCTCATCAGCCACGGTTGAGTCGCCTTCCCAGTTTTATTTTTTCGCCAGACAGGGATGAACAATTTCTGGGTTCAGCCATGTGGTCTTTAAATCTTTGCCATTGCATCTTCACAGTCAACCCTTTAAGAATAATTTGTCAGTCTATCCTAGCCAATTCCTGTCTCATTCCTTCAAAGTCTCCTTTATTCAAGTTCAGGGCCGTAGTTAACTGTGAACTAACTGTGAATTAACTGTGTCACTCTCCATCCAAATGCAGAATTCCACCGTTGCCCAAGGGGCATTGCACAACAACATGGCTAACTAATCCTTCCTCATTACATAATACCCAGTCTCGGATGGCCTGCCCTCTAGTCGGTTCCTCTACATATTGGTTTAACAACCCATCCTGTATACATTCCAGGAAAACCTCCTTCTCAGCACTATTACCAATTTTGTTGGCCCAATCTATATGTAGATCAAAATCACCCATGATAATTGCTGTACCTTTACTACATGCATCTCTAATTTCCTGCTTGATGCTATCCCCAACCTCTCTACTGGTGTTCGGTGGTCTGTATACAACACCAACATGCGATTTCTGCCCTTGGCTATATCACAGTTCTACCCATACCGATTCTACAGCATCCAAGCTAATGTCTCCCCTTGCTATTGCATTAATCTCCTCTTTAAACAGCAATGACACCCCACCTCCTCTTCCATTCTGTCTATCCTTCCTGAATATCGAATACCACTGCATGTCTAGCTCCCATCCTTGGTCACCGTGGAGCCATGTCTCCCTAATTCCAACTATATCATATCCCTTAACTACTAACTGTGCCTTCAATTCATCCACCTTATTTTGAATACTTCTCGCATTAAGGCACAAAGCTTTCAGGTTAGTTGTTCTTTTCTCCATTCTATCTCTCTCCCACATCCTCTGTCTTTCTCAGTTCTGATGACGTCCGGACCTGAAGCGCAAACTGTTTCCCTTTCCACAGATGCAGGCTGGCCTCCTGAGTGATTATTGTATTACCTTTTTTATTAACAAGAAAAATATAGGGAACAGCACCAGCCACTATCCATGACCTTTTGCGAACTCACATATACCTTTGACTGCATAAATCAGGAAGAACTGTGGAACATGGTCCTTAAATTTGTCTGGCCACAAAAATACATCTCATTCATTTCTTGATGTTAAACAGCAGATATACAATCAGAGCCAATCTTTGTGAAAACTGGAGGTAAACTAGGCTGTGTCATTGCTTCAACACCTTTTAAATCTTTCTCACTGCAACGTCAAGAGTGTTTTATTGTCATATGTCCCAGATAGAACAATGAAATTCTTACATGCTGCAGCACAACAGAATATGTAAATATAGTACACTGTAAACAATATGATAAACAAGAGAAAAAAAAGCTGTGTTTATATAAACACATACCCACAAGTACACACACACACATTATATATATATATATATATATATATATATATATATATATATATATATAATTAAAAGTCTCATCTTGACCATTTTCTGTCTGCGCTGTATATGGATTTTAGAAAAAAAGACTACCATATATCGCTATGATTTTTGGCCAGCTTACTTACAGTCCTCCTCCGCTGAGGCAGCCCTGAGGATTTTTCCGATCGATGAAAAATAAAAAAGTTTGAGTGTTTAAAAAATCTTGAGATCAGCTGCTTGGTTCTCTCACCTGTCAATCACCACAATGAAGGTAACACCCCTTCCGAGGGGGGGGGGGGGGGGAGAACTATAAACCCGGATGCCTGGAAGTGAGTCAGTCGCTCTGGAAGTTTGTGAGGGAGAGGCCACAACTGTGATTCTAAGCTGTGAATCAACTGATGACTCATCACCATCTGTATTTGTCCAACAGGTGTGGACCTCACCTACAAAAAGTCCCAACAGGAGTGGAGTTTAGCTTCAGAACTAATTAGAGTCTGTTCAACTCAAGCCAAGGACATTCTAAAACCAAGGTCACCAACTCCAGCAAACAAGCTTTAGTATGCAGGCAAAGTTGTATTTGCACAAGCTCAGATTCACTGAAACATATTGGAGGATGATTTTATATTAAACATCCACAAGATAAAAGTCCCCCTACCTACCTCACTGTGCTGTATGCACCACAATATACAACAAATAATCTAGTTGCCACGACTAGAATGTCTAAGCAATATGGATAGGTTGAATAGGTTGGGACTATTCCTTGGAGCCCAGATGAGGGGTGATCTTATAGAGGTGTATAAAATCATGAGAGGAATTGATTGGATAGATGCGGAGTCTCTTGCCCAGAGTAGGTGAATTGAGGACCAGAGGACATACGTTTAAGGTGAAGGGGAAAAGATTTAATAGGCATCTGAGGGGTAACTTTTTCACACAAAGGGTGGTGGGTGTACAGAACAAGCTGCCAGATGAGGTAGTTGAGGCAGGAACTATCCCAACATTTATGAAACAGTTGGATGGGTAAATGGATAGGACAGGTTTGGAGGGTGGGATATGGACCAAACACAGGCATGTGGGACTAATGTAACTGCCACATGTTGGCCAGTGTGGGCAGGTTGGGCTGAAGGGTCTGTTTCCATGCTGTATCACTGTATGACTCAAAAGGTTCATGCTGAGATCCTAGAAAAGATGAACTGCTTTCCACGAATGCTGTTCATGGACTTTAGTTCAGCATTCAATACAATCATCCCTCAGCACTTGGTAAGCAAATTGGGTTCTTTGGGCCTCAGCATCCCCTTGTGTAACTGGCTACTGGACTTCCTCACTGACAGACCCCAGTCAGTGCGGGTTGGAAACAACACCTCCAACATCATCTCTCTGAGCACCGGTTCCCCTCAGGGCTGCGTCCTGAGTCCACTGCTGTTTACCCTGATGACCCACGACTGTTGTGCCAAGTTTAGTACAAACTACATCATGAAGTACGCAGATGACACAACAGTGGTGGGCCTTATCCGGGACGTCAACGAACTGGCTTACAGGGAGGAGGTGAAACAACCGGTGGACTGATGCAACACGAACAATCTGATCTTGAATATTGACAAAACAAAGGAGGTCATTGTTGACTTCAGGAGAAACCGGCACAGTCACAAAAAACTACACATTAATGACATTGATGTGGAGTTGGTTAGTAGCACTAAATTCCTGGGGGTGCAGATCACGAACAGTTTGACTTGGTCACAAAACATTGCATCACTAGTTAAGAGAGCGCAGCAGCGTTTGCACTTTCTGCGCCGGATGAGAAGAGCTCACCTCCCCCATCCCGTCCTCACCACTTTCTACAGGGGCACCATAGAGAGCATTTTGACCAGCTGCATCTCTGTATGGTTTGGGGACTGCAAAGCCTCCGATTGGAAGTCCGTGCAGAGAGTGGTGAGGACGGCTGAAAAAATCATCGGGACTTCTCTTCCTTCAGTCCAGGACATTGCGTGCAAACGTTGCTTGTCCAAGGCCAACAACATTATAAAAGACCCCACACATCTCCGTCATGGACTGTTCACTCTGCTGCCCTCGGGCAAAAGGTATCGCAGTGCGAGGAGCAGAACTGCCAGGTTTTGCAACAGCTTCTTCCCCCGAGCCATCAGACTCTTGAATTCCATATAATGTGCCGCAACAATTATCAATTTTATCTATTTTATCTTTTTATCTATTTTATCTTTTTATCCATTTCATCCTTTTGTTGTTTTATGTTGCACGGTGAGCCAGATGCAACAAAATTTAGTTCAGACTTGCATTTGTTGGTGTATTTTTGAATGACAATAGTCTTTGATTGATTGATTGGTCTCATCAGTCATCTGAAGAAGAAGAAGAAGACAGCATAAAATGAGAAGTGATTTCTATGAGCCATAGGGACTTGCATTCAACCATCACATGTTACGGAGGTCCACTTTCATGTTTGCATCTTTGTTTTCTTTAATGAGAAAGCAGATGTTGGTGGACAAGAGACTGCGATCAGTCAAAAATAATAATAGGGTATTCATCTATTGGGACTAATCGTTCTCCCGAATGTACAATGAATGAGTGGAATTGGTGCGGAAATTGGCAGTATTGAGAAGTTTTGATGCATTCCTAAGAAATTATGTAAAATTCTATGAGGTCAACAGGCACCATGTTGAAATAAAATATGGTTTATGTTAAAAGAGCCAAGAGATAGAACTGGAGGAGGCAAGGCCAGAGACAGACTAAACGTGCTGGAGTAACTCAGCAGGTCAGGCAACATCTCTGGAGAACATGGCTAGATGATATTTTGGGTCAAAACCTGAGAGAGGGATTTGAGCATTGTGGAAATTTTAAATTGCATTATTAGAGATTGTAAAGGGAGAGTGTTTTAATTGGATTTTTCATTATTAAAGACAATTGAACCATTGAACCATTCAAAAACATTGTTAGATTATTATTGATGAGTCCAATTAAAGCTGTGATTAACTTACAATTATTTATATGTAATAATATTAATGATAATAAAAAATTGATAGACACATGAACAGGAAGAGAGTTGAAGAATATGAATCCAGTACGGACAGATAGGATTAGTTAGTTTGCCATTCTAACTGACCCTGACCTGGTGGACTTAAGGGCCAACTACAAGCTTTATACAATGCAGTAAATTTACAATTCCTATTAATTTTAACATGGCCAGGGTGCCATAATTAGTTCCTCTGTTTTGGTAGCCAAACAATCCCAGGAAAAATCCCAGGAAAAATCCCAGGAAAAATCCCAGGAAATTGCATTTGCAATAGTATAAGACATCCAAATTATGTGGCACCAAAGAATATAAGGGGCAGTGCGTGTTGTCTACTGCCCTGTGAATAATGCCTACTAAGTGTGAACTTTGTTGAATAAAAGTATTTGGTACGGTAGGAACACGGTGCAGCTTAATATTTAAACATTATTTAATAAAACTTTTTTTCGCCTTCCATCACAGTGAGGAATGTAAAGGAGTCACTGTGGTGGATGTTTATGTTAAAATGTATTTTGTGTGCTCTGTTGCTTTTTATTTGTATGACTGACTTGGCAAATGAATTTCTCGTATGTTGCAAAACATACTTGACTAATAAAGTATTATTGTGATTGTTTGTGTAAATTGAAGAAAGCACAAATAACCTCTCAGAAATGGAAGAGAATAACTGGTCTAGAGTGAATGAATAGCTGAATTGAAATTAGTAAAAAAATAACAAGGAAAATATTCAAATGGACAGAATTGGGAGTGGAATGGACCTGAGAAATTGCTTCCTTAGAAATTGGAATAAGTGGCTATTGAAATAATGTTCTTAATCTTTCAAAATTCCAAGATTCTAGATGGTTTACACAGATTGGAAGGTAGCAAATGTATACTCAATATTTAAAAATGATGAACCATTATAGCATTAGATGCAAGAGCTGGAGATCAGCTTTAGGCCTACTCCACTTCTCAGTAAGATTGTGGTTGACCCAGTCTTGACTTCAACACCACTTTCCTACTCTGTTACCATACCTCTTGATTCCCTTGTAGTTCAATATCTGCCAATCTCAGTCTTGAATATACTCAATGGTTCCACCTCCACAACTCCCTTTCTAAGATCTTCTTCCATCTTATGGGAGAATAGTATCACTTTTAAGATGCATCTCCCACACAAACTGCATGACCTCCTCCATTTTATTCAGCTCTGCCTTCTCCACTGAAATTACAAACAAAAGAATGTCCTCTGGAAATCCTAGGCCTGGTACTTTAACCGCTCTAGGAAAAGGATGAAGGCAGAGAAAAGGTGAGATGAGGAGGCATGAGACATGGTCTCACAATTCCTGAATGTCCAGAAAAAACAAAAGCATTTACAAGATCTTCTGCAACTTCAGCAATTGTTTCTTGAGTTTATTTTTCAGACAGAACAGGTCTGTCCTCTGAGGAGGTCTAGTGATTTGATTGAAACTTTTTTTTTGTTAAGAAATGGGAAAGTACAGTTCTGAGAGGTTCTTTGAAGAGTATGATTTGGGCAGTAATGGAGGGATAAGACTGGGTGGTCATAATCTCAGGCTGATGAGTTGGTCACAGAGCAGTGGTGCAGCATCAGAGTTAGATCCTGACTATAAATGCTGTCTGTACGGAGTTTGTATGTTCTCCCTGTGACCACGTGGGTTTCCTACAGGTGCTCCGTTTCCTCTCACACTCCAAATACATGTAGGTTTTTAGGTTAATTGGCTTTGGTAAAAATTGTAAATTATCCCTTGTGCATAGGGTAATGTTAGTGTATGGGGGTGCTAACTGGTTGGTGTGGTCTTGGTGGGCCGAAGGGCCTATTTCCACGTGGCATCTATAATGTCTAAAAGTGTGTATGCTCAATCAAAAAATATATTCAAGACTGATACAGGTAAATTTTGGGGGCACCAAGGGAGATAAACCTTACCTCACACTGAGGGCTGAAAAAGAGAACTGATGTCGAAAGTTTAGCATGATCTAAAATTGAAAGCCATAGCAAGAATAAATGGTCTATTCCTGCTGTAAGTTTGCAGCTTTATTGTTATGTGAGTTATTGTTATATAAAGCTGCAGCTTAGAACAGTAGAACATTTATTCTTGCTATGCCTTTCAATTTTAGATCATGCTAAAGTTTCAATTCAATGATCGATGAAACTTTCTTGTGACATTGAATTGAAACTTTACTAAAATTGAAAGGCATAGTAAGAATAAATGGTCTAGTCCTGTTTTAAGTTGCTGCTTTGTTGTAATGTGAGGGGATAAGAATATACTGTAAGCGACCTTTGATCAACTTGGGTATTTTGACACTTGTACAACTTGGATGAGCCTTGTTATCTTGTTTATACACAGTAGAAGCTCCAGCTCTGCATTGCACAGGTGAATGGAGAAGTGATCAAAACCATCTCATAACATCGAGATTAAAGCCGTCGCTCTGACTTTCCACCCACAGAAATATAACAGCCCTCCTGAAATTCATCAAACATTGAGTGCATGTTGTGAGGCCTAACACGACCTAACTTGAACTGGTATTGGCCTCATTCCTTGTGGAAAATGATATCAGTAACGCTTTATCGCTTGGTGTCACATGCTGTGTATAGAATGGTTGGATATATCTTTGGCGTCCGAAGAACAAAATCCTTGCACATGTTGTACAGCTCCTCAGCTGCTGAATATAATATGTCAGGCTGCCTAATAAGAGCATGGCACATGAAGAAGCTCATATCCTTTCAGAGCTGTTCTGGGTTCCTCACAAATTGACACAAAATTGATCATCTCAGCCATGGACTGCTGAGAAGCAAAACTGAAAAGTATATATTCTGTGACCTTGAGAGGTGAAAAGTTAAGGCTAGCTAATACGAATGTCTTTGGTTGTACAAAGGACTGGGGATTTTATTTGCACTATTATTGCATTTATTAATTTATTGGATGTTTATTACAAATGTTGTGTATGTATTGTGTTTACAGGCCTGTTATGCAGCTGCATGCAGGAATCCCATTGTTCTGTTATGACAATTAAACACTTTTTGACTCTTAAATGAGAAAAAGAAAAGAGAAAAAAATGGTCTTTCTCTACAGTAGTCATCGAGGCATATGACGAGGAAACAGGCCCTTGCGCACAACGTACATACTCCGCCAACATGTCCCATCTACACTAGTCCCAGCTGCCTGCCTTTGAGATTTAGTTTAGTCATGTGTCAGCAAAAAGACAATACATGATTACAATCTAGTCATTCACAATGTACAGATACATGATAACGGGAATAACGTGAATAACGTTTAGTGCAAGATAACGTTCAGTAAAATCTGATCAAAGATAGTCCGAGGGTCTCCAATGAGGTGGCTCAGTGGCTCAGGACTGCTCTCTAGTTGTTTGTAGGATGGTTCAGTTGCCCGATAACAGCTGGGAAGAAACTGTCCCTGAATGTGGAAGTGTGTGTTTTCACACTTCTATACCTCTTGCCTGATGGGAGAGGGGAGAAGAGGGAGTGTCCGGGATACGACATGTCCTTGATTATGCTGGTGGCCTTGCCGAGGCAGCGTGAGGTGTAAATGGAGTCAATGGAAGGGAGGTTGGTTTGTGTGATGGTCTGGGAAGCATCCACAATTCTCTGCAACTTCTTGTGATCTTGGATGGAGCTGTCCCCAAACCATGCTGTGACGCATCCCAATGAAATGCTTTCCACGGCACATCTGTCGAAGTTGGTGAGAGTTGTTGGGGACATCATGCCAAACTTCCTAAGCTTTCTAAGGAGGTAGAGAGTTCGGTGTGCTTTTTTGGCCTTTGTCTCAATATGTGTGGTCCAGGCCAAGCTGCTGGTGATATTTACTCTTAATAGCCCTGTCTCATGGTGCGAGTCCACCCATGAATGACCCCAAGTGAAAGAAAAAAACCAGACTTGTGGTTGTGTACGAGATTCCAAGTTTATGTTCAAGTGTTTAACCGAGTTCCCACGGGTATGTCAATTCTGCGATGTTCCAAGTTCCTCTCCCGAGTTACCAAGTTCCTCTACCGTTACTCTTGAGCCAACCGTGAATGAGCAATAAGCAACAGTGGTAAAGAAGACATCTCCATCATGCGGCTTTGAGTTAAAGATAGAATTCAGCGCGGCCGCATCTATTGATATGACCTACAAAGGGAAAATACGCACCCTCCAGTAAGCAGTTATACTTATGATTTGTTTGCAACACACATCACGTAGTTAGAAGACCAGCGGGCGGAGGTTTGTTATATTTTAATTGAATTTACTGCCAGGTCTACACACTGCGGGGAGACGGGAGATGAAATCTTTGAATGTGGACGGATGTCACCGCGCCTGCACGTTCTAAGCGGAATATATTTTTAGTTGCCTTTCAAGCCGGGCTTTGGTTTTATTCCTTGTTTTTGTTTATGCGCACACACTTTTCGAGTGTGAGGGTGTGAGAAGTCCATGCCGGGTGCCGGCCGGCCGCAGCCACTGTTCTTTGACATCAGTTGCACATCAGATTGTTGGGAGATGGAGCTCAGGGTTCACCTCCTGAGCTGCGTTGGTGCCCAGGCGTGAGTTGAGGTGGAGGGAGGTGGTGGGGGGGGGGATGGGGTGCACGAGCGTCATTAATCTGTCTGGGGTGACAAGTGGCAAGGCTCTTGGGTTAGGCTGGGATCATTCTCTGCGGGATGATCTTAGTGCGGGAGACAAGTGTAGGAGAGGTGTACTGACTGTGTGGGCAGACACTTTGGTAGTGATTGCCCACCAGTCTCAAAAGCCGCTGTGTCTCCCTGTCCCTGCCATAGCAGGAGGCGATCAAACTGCACAATACCCCCCTCCCCCTCCATGCCAACACGAAGGGCAACGATCCCAAGGCTTTAGCGTCAGAAACAGCGTGCAGGCGACAATCCCCTGCCATAACGCTTCAGGTCTGCAGTGTGCAATAGTCACAAAAATACACTGCACCTTTAGAAAGGAAAAATACAAAATATGTCAATCCCACTGGATAGGCCATAGTCATGGTGCTGTACAACACGGAAACAGGTCCTTCGGCCCAGCTTGGCCGTGCCGTCCAATTTGGTGTCTTGGGGTAGTCCTATTTGCCTGCATGTGGCCCATAGCCCTCAAAACCCTTCCCATCCATTTATCTGTTGTTAATAGAAAATCCCTGCTTCAGTTTCCTGGGTCCAACTCAGAGGGAAGTCTTCCCCCTTTCCAGGGTTAATCGCTCCACTGTTTATAATGCTCTCTGCATTATGAAGTCCTCGACAGTGAACCCCATGGGCAATCACTACCTAAGTGTCTGCTCACACAGTCAGTACACTTGTCTCCCGTACTAAGTCACCCCAACCCCCCCCTCCTTCCTCCCCCCCTTCCCTCCTCCCCCCCCTCCCACCTTTCCCTCCCAACTCCAGACCCGTCCTGACCCCCTGGGAAACTGAAGGGAGTGACAATCAACTGCCACGGATACAAATAATGTGATACACAAGAAAGGGGAGAGCTGGTTGACAAAGAGTGAACACTGGAGAAATTTGGAAAAATGTCATCCCGTCACCCATTCCTTCTCTCCAGAGATGCTGCCTGCCTGCTGAGTTAAAGAGTGCCCACGGTAGACTGAATGGCAACATTTCTACGTAAAGGATGATATGTATATGGAACTAAGGTAAACGCACGGGCCACTATGTTATTACAATGAGTTTAAATGGTTCCATTTTTAACTTGAACAGTAAATTTGACTCGTGGAAAACCTCAAACATGTTTGAATTTTTTCAAGAGTTAACAAGTTTCACGGGTACCTGTCGTTAGCGCCATGAGTCGCTAAGTTGCGCACGCGAGTTCCGACGTTCCCGCTACATTAATTGTATGTGATTACTGCGAGTAAATACTTGGGGTCACTCGTCAGTCGACTCACACCGTGAGACAGGGGTTTAAGAATTTGAAGCTTTCATCCATCCCTACTTCCGCATTGTCAATGCCAACTTGTAGCACTTTGCTTCCTGAAGTCGATCATTATCTCCTTTGTCTTGCTGACATTGAGAGAAAGTGATGGGCATTTAGCCCATATCCAGCTAAACCTATCCTATCCATCTAACTGTCTGAATGCTTCTTAAACGTTGTGATAATACCTGCCTCAACTACTCAACTACTCCGGCAGCTCGTTCCATATACATATCATTCTTTACGTAGAAATGTTGCCACTCAGGTTCCCATTAAATCTTTCCCCCTTAACCTTAAACCTACTGTATGTACTCTGGTTCTCTATTCCTTAAGTCTAGTTCCTCAGACCTAGGATCTAGTTTGTATTCTTCAGACTCTGTTAATTTACCCTATCTAGTCCTCTCATTATCTTGTACTCCTCTAAAAGATCACCCCTCATGATCCTGAGCTCCAAGGAATAAACTCCTAGCCTGCCCAATCTCTCTCTATAGCTCAGGCCCTCGAGTCTTGGCAACGTTTTTGTAAATCTTTTCTGCACCCTTTTCAGGTTGACACCATCTTTACTATAACAGGGTTCCCAAAACTGAACACAATACTCTAAATACTGACGAACATCATGTACAACAGTAACATGACCTCCTAACTTCTATACTCAATACTCTGACTATTGCAGGCCAATGTGCCAAAAGCCTTCTTGAGCACCATATCTACTTGTAACGCCATTTTCAAGGTACTATGTACCTGCACTCCTAGATCCTAGTTTGTTTACATACTTAATCACAAATGCTGGTGGAGGCTTGGGTTGGTATAAGGAAAGAAACAGTAGATTTATCAAAGATAGAAACAAAAAGCTGGAGTAAACCAACGGGTCCGACAGTACCTCTGTTGAAAAGGATTAGGTGGCATTTCAGGTCGAGACCCTTCTTCAGGCCATCTGAGGAAGGTTCTTGATCCAAAACATGAGCTTTTTATGTCTATCGAATTAAACCAGCAAGTGCAGTTGCTTCCTACACAGTAGAATGACTAACTTTTGCAGTGAGAAAATAAGCTGTTTGGCCCATCATGCATTTCCTAATTCATTTTGGAAGAATTCAAAACTAATTCCATTGTTCTCTCCTTAACTCCATACCTTCTGAAGATTCAAATGTGAATACATTTTTCCTTTAAAATAAGGGCAATAAATGCCTGTGGTGAAGCAGCCGACAAATATTTGTGTGAAGATCTACTAAACTAAACCAAACCTACTTCCTCTTGAGCTTTGGTGACAATTTTAAAGCAGTGACATTTTGTCATCCAGAAAAAGAAGGTCCACACAAGAGAATGCAGATACTGGAATATTGAGCAAATAAACAACTGCTGGAGGAACTCAGCAAGTCAGGTAACATCTTTGGAGAGAAATGGACAGTTCATAGCAGTTGAGATACTGCCTTAAAGCACCAGAGACCTGGGTTCAATCCTGACCAAGGGTGCTGTCTGTAGCGAATTTGTACATTGTCCCCGTGTCCGCATGGGTTTTCTACGGGTGCTCCAGTTTTCCCCCACACTCCAAAGATGTGCAGGTTTGTAGGTTAAATTGTAAATGGTCTGCAGTGTGTAGGATAGTGCTAGTGTAGGGGTGATCGCTGGCTGGCATGGACTGTGTGGGCTGAAGGGCCTGTTTCCATGCTGTATCCATAAAGGTCAGGACCCTTCTTTAGAAAAACTGGTGCTTTGCTTTGCAGATAATCAAAATGCTATTAAATGTTCATTAATCTCCTTTCAACCTTTCCTGTTCTTTGAAAAATAGTTCCAGTATTTGACACGCATTCAATAATTTGATAAGCATGAGTAAAATAAATGACCGTGCCATAATGAAGTAGCAGAATTCTGAAGTCTGTAAAAAGACTATCAGTTTTTTTGAGATAGCAGAGCTACAAGTATATCCATTAAAGCTTAGGGGAGAACTTATGGTAAAGGAAATGTGAGGCACCCAAATATGTTTGTATTCAGTTGATGGTCCATCAACAGAGCACTTCTTTGATGGTTCCTTAAGTTAGGATGGTTCTATCTGAGATGGTTTGGAGGAGGGTTACTGAACAATATCATGGGAGCATCTGCAAGATTCAGCTTTAAAGCATCGTAAGAAAGAAGTGCAGACAGATTTGACTCTACAGCTGACTACTTCTGTCACCATCAGTCCAAGCACATTGATGGATGTTAGCACCAGGTGACTTTACAGCAGATGGCACAACTCTGCAATTGTTGCCAAGGAGGTATAGTAGTGTCTGCACATGTTCTTGGTGTCAATTTGACAGGGACAGCAGGTCAGGTGGTGGTGGTTAATGAGCAGGACATCTATCCTCATTTTGATATGTTGATGCATTAGGAAAAAGGGAGATGTTGAAAGCTCAAGACATATTTAATGATATTAAGTCTTCACTCAATATTAATTTGCAAAATGTACTGCATTATTAAGTTAAACCAATGCAGTGTAATATAAAATATCATATAATATGATTAAAGCATTCTGGAAAATACATTCAAGCCTATTCACAGTTTTATCTTGACTGTCAAAATCAAGCTTGCATGCCGTAGTCATCTACCAAAGCTAAATATCTGTCTCTAGAATAGTGTTAGCAGATGGGGACTGAAGAATTCACATACAGCCAACCAGCCTGGCACATCTATCGTGAACAAAATGTGTAGGAAGGAACTTCAGAAGCCGGTTTAAAACAAAGATAGACACAAATCGCTGGAGTAACTCAGCGGGTCAGGAAGCATCTCTGGAGAAAAGGAACAGGTGATGTTTCTGGTCAAGACTCTCTTCAGACTGAGAGTCAGGGGAAAGGCCTTGCATCCCCTCTCCTTCTATTCCGCCCCCCCACCCCCCCTAGTAATCATACCAATTTCACAGTCATCCTGTTGAGTTTCACTGTCTGCAGGGCATGATTTAGATGAAGAGAGGCCCTAAGCTATTTCACTTTGGAGGCCCCCCCCCTCCCAATCCCCCACCCCCACGACTAGAGGACCATGACTACCCGACAGTGACAGTGTGACACTTTTAGATCCTACTGTATGTTGTCATTAAACAGTTGGTTTTAAAATACTTGTTGGATTCACCGCAGAGCGGGCGATGCCTTACCTAGATCGCCCTTTGAAGCTCTGGAGTGTTGAGCCTGCTGCTTCAACATTATGGAGCTGTGGTTTGCAGAGCTCCTAGCCTCGGACCGCTCTGATTTCAACATCGCGGAGCCCTGGGATCCCTTTGCCGAGGGCCGCCAGTGTGAAGCTCCGCCCAGCTCATCCTATGGACTTCGGGAGCCGCGGTCTCGGTAGGAAGTGACCGACTCGTACTTCCTACCTCAGACCAAGCTGCTGAGAATGTTCTCCCGTTCTGACGTCGGATGGTGACCCCAAATTTCATTGAACCAATTGGTGCTTGTGAGAATAAGTGTCTCTTGAATTGAATGTGGAATATTAGAAATAAATAAACTACAAATACACTAAGAGCAAAAATGTTTTTTTCTCGCCTTCTTCAGAGCAAAATCATCCAGAAGTTTGCCAAGATCTGTTTGTCTAAGTTTCTCAATCTCAATGCACAGAATGCTCAGTGCAGACAACCTCTCTTGAGACATTGTGGACCTTAATTCATTTTTAATTCTTTTGAGTCTTGAAAAAGACCTCTCTTCCGAGCAGTAGGTGACCATTAAGCTAAGAAACAGCTGCAAAATTGCTTCCACTTTAGGGAAGGCCATCTGAATTGTTTCCTTGTATATTATTTGATAACGGTCTGTATGAGATAGAGAGTGCTCTTCTGTATGCCTATGGCTTTGTCTCACGTTCGAGTGAAAGTGCAAAAATTCATCAGTAAGTTTCAGGTCAACATCTTCAGGGTATGCTTCCATCAACAGTTCAACACCTTGCTAAATTTCTTGCTTAGATGCGGTCAGATTAGCAAGAAATGAAAACTGTTGTGCAACTTCACTGTACACAGTACCTCTTCTTTTTAAATTGGTTTCAAGTGCATCTAGTATAGGAATAAAGGATTTTATCCTAAACTTATCTCTTGAAGAGAGTTTATCTAAAGCATCAGGACCAGGTGCACGTCCATCATTTCCTTGCCATTTCCCTGTGACAGTTCTGTAGTTAACATCTGGCAAGGTGGCCTTTGCTTGTTGCTCAAGCTCATCAGAATCTTCTCTAATTTTGCTTACAAAATCCTGAAGTGAACTGTACAAACTTGCACAAGTACTCAATAACAGTTTGGATTTCTGAATGGCTTTGTTGACCTTGTGGAAATGACCTAGCAGACAGGTAAAAAAATGCAGCATAAACACAAATTCCAGTTTTCCATTTTCTGCAAAAGATTGTTAGCTTGAAGCTTGGTATCACCCTTCACATTGACATCAGAGTACAAATGATTGAGGGCATCAGTGATAGCGCTGTAAATTTCCAAAATAGCTACTGTGGCTTTTGCATGTGCCTCCCACCTAGTGTCTGACAAATATTTAGGCACTTTTGACTGAGGTTGCAAAAATGATTTTAGAGCTGCCCTTCTCTTTGTGGAGGATGAAAAGAAGGTATAAATGTCATTGATAATTCCAAAACAGTTCACTGAATCAAGCCGAATGGTCCACCAAATTTAATGAGTGAGCAGTGCATGGAATAAATCTTGCAAATTTGTTTTTTTCGAGGATTTTTTGCTGCGTACCCGTGTACCTTCCAGCCATGTTGTCTGCATTGTCATAAGACTGCCGTCGGAAGAAGAGCTCCAAATCCCCGCGGGCGCGGAACGCATTGAGGTGGCGACAGAGGGGGACAAAGGTGAGGCCTCTGCTGCAGACAGACCGCTTGGTATCTGAGAGGGGGAGGTCAGGGGTGGATGGTGAACGCACGGGATGGGGGTTGGGGCCAGAGGAAGGCAGGTGAGAGGACTGAGGCGATGTCTGGTGGGGAGCTGTTGGGTGGTCAGGGGGTAGGGGGTATGAGGACTGTAGTGTGGGTGAGGAAGAGCTGGGGTCACATGGTTTGAGGGGAATGGGGAAGACCCAGTGGAACAACCACTGAGGTTACCAGGGTTGGGGGCACTAGCACTAGGACCAAGCGCAGTCAAACTCAGGGGAGTTGGAGTCTGCAGCGTGGAAACTCCAGGCCCAGTGCTGAGACCAGGCTGCAGGTAAGGCGATGGCTGCGGGCTGCTGGAGGGCGGCGGAGTGGAGAGGGTCAGTGGGCAAAGCATGGGAGGCCCCTGTGGGCGGGAAACCAGCTCCATCAGAGACTGTGAGCAGGGTTAACTATAGAAAGGACCATTCCACTTATCATAGCAGGTGGCTGCTCGTTCCCACCCACCCTTTACCCCGCCCGGAGCCTTATCTCTTCTCCCCTGAAGCAGGCAGGTCGGGCACAGTCCGAGCTGGTTCTGACATTGTTAAACTTGGAGCGGGCCGAGGGCCCCCTAGATCTCGAGGCCCTAAGCTTGAGCTTGTCTAGCTTATACGTAAATCCAGCCCTGACTGTCCGTACAATTGGTTATCACCTAACCCACAGCATACATTGGGCCAATGTGGGCAGCACCTTTCCTTGATCATTGTTGCTTTGTGCATATCTTTCATTCATTTTGTTCTATGTGGAGACTATCCTAACTGGATACAGAATTGACTTTGTGGTATATAAAGAACACGCGGTTCTGACTGGACGCCTGTGACTAGTATGTGCTTCAGAGATCGTTGCTGGGTCCATTACTGTTTTGTTATCTATATCAATGATTTGGGTGAAAATGTACAAGGCATGATTAGTAAGTCCGCAGGCGACACTAATGTGGGAGGTATTGTAGCGGGTGAAGATGGTTATCAGGAATTATGGGGAGATCTTAATCAGTTGGGCAAGTGGGCCAAGGAATGGCTCATGGAGTTTATTTCAGATTATGAGAGGTACTTTGGAAAGTCGAACCAGGGCAGGACCGGTGAATGGTAGGGCCCTGGGCTGTTTGCCGATCAGAGACATCAAGGATTTCAAGTATCTAGTTCCCTGACAGTGGCATCCCATGTAGGGTGATGAAGAAGGTTTTTGTCATGCTGAGTATAGAAATGTTGATGTTATTTTACAGTTGTACAAGACATGGGTGAGGCCACACGTGGAGTATTGTGTTTGGTTATTGTCACCTTGCTATAGAAAAGATGCCATTAAGCAGGAAAGAGTGCAGAGATTTGGGAGGATGCTCCCAGGGCTCAACGGTCTGAGAGGTGGGGCAGGCTAGGACTTTATTCCTTGGAGCACAGGCAGCTGAAGGGGGGGGGGGTCTTATAGAGGTATATAAACTCATGAGGGTAATAGATAGGGTGAATGCATAGGTAGACAAAAATGCTGGAGAAACTCAGCGGGTGAAGCAGCATCTATGGAGCGAAGGAAATAGGCAACATTTCGGGTCGAGACCCTTCTTCAGACTGATGTGACAGGGTGAATGCATAGAGTATTTTTATAGGGAAGGAGAATAAAGAGTTAGAGAGCATAGGTTTAAGGAAGGAGGAGAAACATTTAATGGGAACCTGAGATGCAACCTTTTCACACAGAGATGGTGGGTATATGGAATGAGTTGCCAAAGTAACTGAGGCAGGTGAATTATCAACATTTAAAGGTCATTTGTGCAGATACATGGAGAGGGTAGAGTGGAAAGAATACAACAGACATGCTATACTTGGCTTCATCCTTCAGGGCATTGAGTATTATAGTCAGGAAGTCATAGGGTAACTTTATAGGACTTTGATTAGGCCCCATTTGGAGTATCATGTGCACTTCTGGTCACCCCATTACAAAAAGAATGTGAAGGGTGCAGGAAAGGTTTATTACCAGAATGCTGCTGTAAAATGAGTTTGCGCCACACTATCCAAGAAGCCGTTCCTTGCTTTGACCACTTCACGATGAAGAAGTCGAATTATAGCACAATCTCAAGTTGACCTACATTAATTTAACCATCATCTCCTTGTTGCACAATTTATGTTGAAGCAATTTTTTGGATTGTTCTTCATGAATCACGAATCCTGTGATAATGAGTTTTGAATAATCTGGGAGTTAAATTTCCCAACCTGACCCAACTGAGTTTTGGATCATGACGATTCATCGTGTTGGGCACACATGCAAGTGGAATTGGTTCCCTCTGTGCTTGTAATTAACACCTGCTCTCCAACTCATGTCATCCCAAATGCCCAAGGGGCAGCTCTAGCTTTAGTGAGCTTATTATCGCACGCATGACCTCAGCCTCTATTAAATCAGTTGTCTCTAACAGTAAGAATGAGCAGAGGGAAAACTGTAAAGGATGAAAATAAATATTTCCTGTGGGACATGAACTAAGGAAATAGCAATGAACTTAGAAGCACCATTTTCTCTTACGTGGTACACATAGTCATGCAGCATGAGTGTGTTTACTAATTTTAGTACTGTTGTAAATTTCATTTATACTTTTAACGTAATCATAAGATCATGTTAGGTGCACTATAAACGTTAAATTAAGAATACATTTCATTAGGTTTAACGTATTAAAAAACTTTTTTTTTTACTGGGATATTCCTTTAAATTTTGGTCCGCTAGATTACATTATAGCTTTTCATTTTAAATGCTTTCGGGTGATGCTGACTGATCAGTTGAGTACTTCCTGATTTTGTTTTCTGATTTCCAGCATTTGCAATGTTCTGAAGTTTGTTGATCCCCTATTATGTTTGTTTCCCCGGTGACAATTATATTCAACATGAAAACAAATTACCCCTTAAATAATCATTTTTATTTTATTTTTCCCTTTATGCGACAGGGCAACAGCATTAATAAAATACAGATAATTGAAATGAAATTAGACATGTCAGTGCCTTCTGGAGTAGGCAGATGAAAAGAGACAGGTGTACAATAGAAGTCAGTCTGAGCATGTAGTTTGAACCAATGGTTTTAATACGCAGCCTAGCTTTTAAAATACTGTAGCTACACATGCAGTTAAATCTATCATTAAAACTGGGTGCAATCCAGAAATTCTTGCCTGTTGTTCAAGTGGAACACCATTTAATCCAGAGGATTGTCAATTAGAGCAATCTCTCCCAGGCTATTGCCAAATGCAACTATAATATATCAATGATTTTAATAGAAACCAAAATTTTAAAGGATGTTTATTGCAAGAAATTGTTCTACTATCAAATATATATTCTTTCTTAATGTACCTGGAAAATAAGCTTGCTCCACACTCTCCAAGATGCCTTTCCTTGCTTTGACCACTTCACGATGAAGAAGTCGACCTGGCATTAATCTCAAGTTTACCTATATGAATTTAACCATCATCTCCTTGATTGCCAGTTAGTGCAAGTTCAACTGCATTTCCATTTGATTTGATTATCAAATCATGCAACACAATCTAAAATGTATTAAAAATCATTATTAGTCAAACAATACATTTTCACAGCTCGCCTCTGTACTAGACGTATTCAATTATTTTTATGTAGCTACGTTTGAAAAGTGCTAAATTAATATTAGCAGCTCACCAGGGCTCACAACATATGAATCTAAATGATGGCAAATTATTTGTATATTTAATAAGGCTTTCAAATTCATTATATTATCAGGGTGCTAAAGGGCCCAAAGCAGGCATTATTTTTTTTTAAATTGGAAGGCTTTTCAAAGAATTTAAATCTTGTCTTCTATCTTGCATCCTAATATTTTGTAAGATCGTTTAAAAGAGGTGAGGAAGAAATTGGTCCTTATCAGACCCTACACTTTGCACCCTAGAAAAACCTAAGACACAACTAGCAAGTTTTAAGGATTGGAAATAACTCTCAAGACTTTTAAATATTATATACAGTATGCCTGAGGAGAAAAGCACATCCTTTTCCCTTACGTCAAAATGATAAACTAATCACTCCCAATAACATGTTGCTGTGGCATTGTCTTTATCTTGATTTATTCAAAAAGCACAACCAATAGTTCATTAGATTAGCGCCATCATTAGATATTGCAATAATAATTACTTTATATCACACAGCAATGCCGGAGTAAAATCTCACTCAGTGGAGTCATTTTTAATTTGCTCCGTGACATTTTAAAGGGAGTTTTTAAATTAACCAACATGATCATTTAAATATCCATTTTACTCTACGTCATAAATACAATAGGGTTTAATTTTACTTTGCCAGGAAAAATGTAATTGGTGTTAGAATGATTATGTTTGACATTGTGTTTCTAAATTAAATTTGCTTAGTTTGGGCATTCTGGCTAAAACCAGACCAACTATGCTTAGGAGAGTGATGGGTTAGCAGCACCTTGTATGTGATTCCCAGAATCTGAGTCAAATTCCTTTTTTACCTTTGTTTAGCTGCTCATGCTGACCTATAATTTTTGTACCATGTATAATATTAAGAAAAAATAATTTGCTAATTCAATGATAGCTGCAATACTACCAACCTAAATGCTGATTTCATCTAATGTCCATGCGCATAGGCCACGCATACTAATACCAAAAACATGAATACAAGCTAAAATCAAAATTACAGCGCAAAATCAGGATGTTCAGTCCATCTTTGTGTTTATAGATGTGCAATAGTCCAATCCAGGCTGTCAGGGAACAAGCCACTTTTGATCACTCTTACAGAGTCTGCAGTCCAGAGATCAAAGTGTCAACTCTCATACAATGATTACAATAAAATAGCCACAGCAATCATTGAAGGCATAAGGTAATATGGTGTAGTTGAGAATTGTGAGTGAGAATAGAGCCCTTGTAAATTCATTTGGTTTAATTAAATAGTAAATAATCACTCAAAACTGTTTTGAGTGCTTATTGTTGCCATGTGCAGTTTTAAGTGCCTCTGAAAAGGTTAATCCATGTGTCTAAAACAAGCTGTAGGCAGTTTTAAATGTCCTTTTTTTAGTAAAAGCAGTTAGAAGAATAACAAAATACGATTAGTAAAGGGAACAGAAGAAAATATGTTGTTTCAGGTAGATGGATACTGTGGGAAGCTGATTGGCAATGGCTCAGACGTTTTGTCAAATGCCAGAATCTACCATTCCTTTTGTTGTTTTGAAATGTAATGCCTATTCCCCGTTGAAGCATTTTGTTTCATCACCGTTGACTGAAAATAGTGAAATAAGTTTTAAATTTGTTGACTTTTATCAATGCATCTACACCTTTTATTAAGAGCAAAATAACATTTTATGAGGTTCTCCAACAATCACTTTCAAAATCACACACATCCCATTTTCTTTGAGATTCTACAAATGGCCCATAGAACTTAGGTTTAAAAATGAAACAATTCTCAGAAATCCCTTTCTTGCTCCTATGCCAATAACCTGATTGCAATGTGCATATGTGGGACAGATGGACAAGGACAGGGTTAAGTCTGGCTTTTCTCCATGTTCTAATAACTTGGCAACACTCACCAACTAAGCTCACATTTGACAAATGGCTGTCAGCACTGGCGGAACCACACTGTGATACCAACTTTAGGAGAGCAAGGCAGGAAATGGCAATTCTGGAATCACAATGTGTGAAATTAAAACGTTTCTGCATAATTTATAGTGAGTTCATCCAAGTCAGGACACATTCTGCCATTACGTACTGTCCCTGCAATCAATGGGGATCTATCTCATCAGTGAAGCAACACAGAATGGCATTTTTACCTCATCAGATATTTCAGTTACCTGGAATAAAGTATTACTCATAGTTGCTAATGCTTTCTTAATGTCCTCACAATCATGTGACAGCAGTGCACAATCTATGCTTGAAATTTGCGAGTTTGGACAGCCAGGTTGAACATGTTTACTGCTTCAAGGTTGAGCTCAGTCATCATTGACATATTCACCATTGACATGGTCACTGACTTTTTTATCTCATGCAGCAATTTGGGAAACTTCAGTTTGATGGAGATCCAGTAAGCAAGAAACTACATGTTTAATAATTTCTTTGCTTTCTTTCATTCTCCGTGTAATTCTTCATACTTGATAATAAACTGAAAACCGTTCACTTGTTTTCATAATCCCATCTCAAAAATCCTGTTTCCACACCTTTTGGCTGATACCTCCGTCTAGTTTCTATATCAATGGCGCCCTTCATGCGGCGACTCTTTGCCTAGTTTGGGTATGTAAAACAAAGAATATCACTGTGACTTGTCACAAGTGACAATAAAGTATTGTTCATTCAACGTTCTACATTCAATTCTTTGGGCTCTCACAGAACTTCTTCTGAATCAAGTGATCACTTAGAAGAGCTGGATATACCAAATACCATCACAGTAAATACACCCATTAGTTAAATTACAATCAAAGGCCATTCATATCAAAATCATTGCACTGTAATTACTTAGCTTTTACCCATTACCTCATTAAGGACCACTTCTGCTACCTATAAACATTTTCTTACATATAAAACCCCAAACCTTCATAACATCTGTAACTAAAATTGACAAAAAGTAAATCTAAAGTGTTCTATAAATAAGAGTGCAATAAGTCAAGCAATAACTTTTCACATGAAATCAGAAAATTATTGGAAACTGACCAGATTTAATAAGAATATTGTAAAGAATTAGGCAATGTGTTAGAGTTAATTCAGAATGCCACAACCTTCTAAAGCTACACATTTGCTCTGCAGTCGATAAATATCACGATGGCTGCCTGTCCTAGATTGACTTGATTGTATCTTCACCAATTAAGCACTGGATGGTATTTGCTGAACAGGTGTTTTAATTGATACCACAGATTTCTTTTTCTTTCTGTCATCTTCCAAAATGGTTTGCATCAGCCTTTTTTTGCTTTCAACTCTGTGGTTCCATTCTTCGATGAGTCTGCAGGTGAAACACAATGAACTTTTGTTGATTGCTTTGTACATAAAAATGTCAATTGTTTTCAATTATTTGGGAAAATCTCTTAATTCTGCTCTCGGCAGTACTAAACTTTGGTGTTCAGGGAGTTTTGTATTTTGGCAATATGAAACAATAATAATAATAATGAATTTATTTGAATAGCACATTTAAAAACAACTCACGTTGACCAAAGTGCTTTACATCAGTGTAGGTACTAATTTGATACATACAATGGTAGACAGACCTAACAATACATACATAAACTGTTTACAGCGCCCCCTCCGAGGGGCTCAAAAACGCTAGGGAGTAGTTTTTTTTTGTTTAACAAAAAATGTATTTAGTAGAACTGACATAAGCGAAAAATAACATAATACATTTCATGTACCACTTCTTGTTTTAAACTTTAAGAAGAAGAAGAATATAGAAAGTTAGATAAGATAGTAAGTGCATGAAAGAGTGATCAGGAAAAACCGGTAGAAGTGTAAAACATGAGAAAGAATAAAAATGAAAACCAAAGGAAATGAAAGAGAAAAATAGAAAACAGATATATGAAAGTAAAATAAGATAAAAGGGTTAGGGTTAGATAATAAGATAAAAGGGATGTACCTACTTCATACCTTTACACACCCCTCACCAGATCCTGAAACCATTTATTTTGAAAGTTATGTTGCACCCTATGCTTGTAATAAGTCGATTAATGGAGACCAAATCTTTTGGAAATGGTCTGATTTGCCTGCGAGGAGGAATCTCATGTCTTCGAGGTGTAACATTTTGGACATATTTGAAATCCACATTTTTATCATTGGTGTGGGAGCGTTTTTCCAGAATTTAAGTATCATTTTTTTTGCCACTATTAAGCCATAATTAAGGAAGCTCTTTTGGAACGAAGTCAGCTCAAAGCTGGCTTCCATTGTTCCAAAAATAATCAATTCTGCGTTCGGTTTCAGTTTTATTTTAAATAATTTTGTAACAATTCCAAAATTTTGGGGGTTTTATGCAAAAAACAAAGGAATGTGCTATAGTTGCTTCTTGGGATATACATTTATCACAGATGGGGGAGACATTTGGAAAAAAGTGTACTTATTTTAGTTTTTGAATAATATAGTCTGTGTCAGGTTTTGAATTGGATTAGAATATGTCTTACATTGATCGAGCATTTGTGTACGTATAGCAAGTGTTTATCCCAACTCTCTTTCGAGATTTTTATAGCTACTTCTTGTTCCCAATCTCTTCTAATTCTATCGGATGGTGGTATTTCTATATTTAGGATGATATTATACAAGTATGATATTAAATTAGTTGAGTCCGCCTTTATTGCTTTATTGCTTCGTCTAATAGGTCTGGACACAGATTTTGATATTCTTATGTATATTTTCACATAATCACAGATTTGAAAATATTTAAAATATTGATTACTTCTCAGATTGTATTTAAGTTGTAGTTGTTGGAATGATAAAACATTTCCATTTTCATACATGTCTCCAAACGTTTTAATTCCTATTCTTTCCAAATGTGTAAATGATTTATCAATAGTGGATGGTTTAAATGATGGATTATTAACTATGGGAGAGAGAAGCAATAGGTTTCTTAATCTAAGGGTTAATTTTATTTGTTTCCAAATTCTAATAGTACTATAAATAATTGAATTTTAACTGTATATGGTATTATTCAGTTTTATTGGTGAGAGAAGGATCGCTCCTATATTAAAAGGGGAGCAATCCTCTCTCTCCATTACTATCCAATCCACCCGTTGGGCAGAGTTGTCCAACAGGTGAATCACATTTTTGACATTTGCTGCCCAATAATAATACAAAAAATTAGGGAGTGTTAATCCACTAAATTCTTTAGGTTTGCACAAATGTCTACTTTGAATTCTATGGCATTTATAGTCCCATATAAAATTTGTGATATCAGAATCCAGATTTTTTAAAAACTTTTTAGGTAAGTATATTGGTATTGATTGGAATAGATATAAAATTTGTGGTAGAAAGATCATTTTTATAGCATTTTATTCGGCCTATTAAAGACATTGGAAGAGTTTTCCAAAATTTAATCAGGGTGTTTAATTTATTAATTAGGGCCATATAGTTTGCATTAAATAAAGATTTTCTGGTAATTTCGATTCCCAAATATTTAAAATTTTCTGGAGCAATTTTAAAAGGGAATTTTAACAGGTGTGTCGAGTCTTGAGGTTTTATTGTCATAATTTCACTAATATTCCAATTTATTCTATATCCTGAAAAGGATCCAAATTCCTCTATTAGATTTAATATATTTGGTATACTGATTTGTGATTTTGTGATGTACATCATCTGCGTATAATGATATTTTGTTATTTGAGTATTTTGTATTATAACCGTGGATATTCGGATGTGTTCTAATGCTTTCAGCTAGAGGTTCTATTACAAGAGCAAATAGCAGAGGTGATAGTGAGTATCCGTGTCTATTGCCCCTGGATAATTGAAATTTCGGGGACAACATGTTATTAGTTAATATTCTAGTAGTGGGCCCGTCATATAATAGTTTTACCTTTTACAATTCTCTCCCATTTGACATTTTTGCAATATTTTAACGAGGTAGTCCCATACCACTTGATCGAATGCTTTTTCTGCATTCAATGAAATAATTGATGTCTTGTTCTTCAGTTTTATCTGAATGCATTATATTAAACAGACGTCTCAAATTATTGCACGAGTATCTCTTGGGTATAAACTCCATTTGATCCGCATTTATTAATTTACTAACATATTTACTTAATCTTCTAGCTAGTGTTTTCGCTAGTATTTTTTTATCTGTATTTAACAGTGCAATGGCTCTGTATGAACCAGGGTCTTCTAAATCTTTATCTTTTTTAGGTATAAGTGTAATCATTGATTCCGCTAATGTTTCTGGTAGAAATAGGTTTTGAGTCTTGACTTAAAGGAGTCGATGTTGGGGGCAGTTCTGATGTGGAGCGGGATGCTATTCCACAATCTAGGTGCTGCAAACGCAAAGGCGCCATGAACCCTGAGCTTAAACCTGGACCGCGGGATAGTCAGTAGCCCCAAGTCGGCCGACCCGAGGGACCAGGACGTAGAATGGTGGGTTAGAAGATTTTTGATATTGGGGGGGGCTGCTGAATATTAAATATATACACTTCCTAATTTCATTTCTGTTCAATAGAAGGAAAAATTAGGAGAAGTGTAACATAAATGGCTGGTCCACCATTGCCCATTGTGTATTATTGCCAATTGTTAAACTATCTTACATTTGTTGGGTGATAGAATTATCTGCTATATTCATATTTATCATGTACTGAAAGAAAACCACTAACACCTTATGTCACCAAAGTTAGACTCACACATATACTTCTTCATTGATCCTGTCAATAACTCACTGAATTATTTCAGTTTAGTTTATTGCAGAGCAGCGCTATCCAGTAAGCGGAAAGACAATACATGATTATAATCGAGCCATTTACAATGTATAGATACATAAGGGAATAACATTTAATGCAAGGTAAAGTTTGCCAAGTCCGATCAAGGATAGTTCCTCATTCCCAACCCAAGTACCGAAATTACCTGCAGTACCTTTACCGCTGCACAGTCTGAGATAATTTAACTGAGACTGCAAGAAACTGCAAATGCTGGAATCTTGAGCAAAAAACAAAGTACTGGAGGAACTCAGTAGGTCAGGCAGTATCTGAGAAGTGAATAGACAGTGACGATTCAAGTCAGAACCCTTCTTCAGGGTCACGATGGGGTGTGAGAGGTGGATTCAGGATAGAGGTGGGTGAATGGCAGATGGGTGGAGCAAGTGACAAAGGTTAGAGATGAAAAGGAGACAAAATAATCCAAAGAGGAGGAGAGGTGAAATGTAAAGCCAGAGGGAAGGATATAGATGGAATGGGATGGGGGGGGGGGAGGGGAAAGAGGGAGCATAATAGGGAAACGTGTAGAATAAATAGCGTGGTGGAAGATGGAGTTTGAGAAATCTGCTGATACTTTTTCAAAGAGAACTGTTCCCATTAGTACTCTATTCACTGCAGCCAAGGGGTGAGTCAATTAAAAGCTGTAGTTGTCCAAATTAGTCATGCTGGTCCACGTATAGGTAGGTTTCACCTCGTAGATTAACCTTCACTTCCTCTTGTTTCGAAACATTACCAGAATGTATGCGTGGAACCAAAATGCAGTTTATGTGTAAATAGTACTATTTGGCTTTGGCAGATCCTGAGTGGTCACATTTTATGTGTTCAACTCTCACTATTTATGACTCCAGAACAACCCCACTGTTCCAGCTATGCTTTCAGATCTCAGGAATGATTTGATTCATCATTGCAAATATTTCAAGCTGATATTGTGGTGTTTTACTAAAGGGGTGCTGTCCTATGTGTAGGAAGGAACTGCAGATGCTTGTTTAAACCACAGATAGACACAAAAAGCTGGAGTAAGTGGGACAGGCAGCATCGCTGGAGAGAAGGAATGGGTGACGTTTCAGGTCGAGACCTTTCTTCAGATATTGGATATTCAAATATCCCTATATTGAATGAGCTTGAGAAACCTGTTGATATGATTTCAAAGAGTTCCTGGTAAACATTTGTTCCATAGCCTCACCATAGGCAGATTCACTGGCTAATCATTGTGTGCTCTTTCTGGCTTTTTACTGTGCTTCTTTATATAGTAATAATTCTTGCAATACTTGAAGAGATAAGATACCACATGAACACAAACTTAATTTGATCTAAAAACGATAAATTCACATATGTTATGCATACCTTTTCCAGTTCTCTCCTCTCCCAGGTTTAAATCATTGATTATGTTGCTGGCCAGAGCCCAGGAAGTCTGCTGGTGCCACACCTAATAAGAGTTGGTCGATGATTCTCACCCACTATTCATACTTATGGAAATCCTTGCAAAGGGGTGTTTTCCTTCTTTTTAGTCTGAAGACAGAGAGGCTCACTCTCGCCCCTCATCTCCTTCTGGGCGACATGGTGGTGCAGTGGTAAAGTTGCTGCCTTACTGTGTCTGAGACCCGGGTTCACTCCCGACTGTGGGTGCTGTCTGTACGGAGTTTGAACGTTCTCCCCGTGACCGCGTGGGTTTTCTCCGGGTTCTCATTTCAAAGACGTGCAGGTTTGTAGGTTAATTGGCTTCCGTAAATTGTTCCCAGTTTGTAGGGTAGAACGACTGTACAGGTGATGACTAGTCGGTGTGGATTCAGGCGAAGGACGTATGGAACCTGTTCCTACGCTGTATTTCTAAACTAAACTAATTTAACTAGAAAAGACATATGGCAAGCATAATACTTCAGAACCAACTTGTGTCACACATCAGAAAGAACATTATAATTCCAGCGTCCGAGCTTACAGATTGGGGGAAGTGATCTCTACACGCCACTATCTAGCTAACAGCAGGGCAGCAGGTCTGAAGAAGATTCATATTAAAATACTTAAAATTCCTTTTGGCGAGGAAAGAGAGAAATTTCAACAGAGTTAAAGGCAAATGTCAAGAGGTGACAGCTTGAAGTTTGGTAACTTGGCCAAGTGCTTTACCCCACCAATTTTGCATTGGCAGGGCAGCAACAATGGAATTTTAAATATCTGCAGATCACTACCTGCGGTTTCACGTGGTGGACTTGAAATTAGTTAAGAGTCATTTCCAGAGGTTACTTTTCTGCCACTTGAAGTAATTATTAGACGAACATCACACATAGAGGAATATAGAACAAGGAGACAGAGATTTGGAATAAGAAGCCATTTAAAATGGAAATAAGGAGAAATTTCTTTTCTCTTAGAGGCTTATGAAGTTTAGGCTTTTTCTACCAAGAGTGCTGTAAAAGCTGAATTGCTGAATGTATTCAATGATGATTTAAAGGGAGTAAAAGATTGTTGATTGAGTCTGAAGGGTCCCGAACTGAAAAATCACCCATTCGTGTCCTCCAGAGATACTGCTGACCCATTGAGTTACTCCAGCAGTCGTGTCTATTTTGTGAACCAGCATCTGTAGGTCGGGTCCCAAGTGTTGTTGATAACAGGTAGGAAAGTGGATCTGAGGTCAAGATGAGATCTTATTTAAAGACAGAGCAGGCTTGTGGGGCTGTGCAACCTAATTCTGCTCTTCTTTCTTATTTTCTTATGAATATTTCAGCTGACCCAGCAAATGTGTTCACACATCAGATCGTCTCAGAACAAATCTCACTTGGATAATATGGTTGGTCAGCAATAAATAGGCCACTCCCAATTATGGCTGACCTTTGGTTATTAGCCGTGTATGCAGTTCATTTCAATTCTTGTTGAGAAAATCAGAGTGCAGTCAATACTCTTCGAACACAAGACACTCAATGGACAAACTCTTCTGTACCATGTGCAAGTACAGAAGCTCAGCATGAAAGACTCGGGTCTTAATTTTCATGGAAAAAAAGTCTACTTTCAGCTGTCTGAGAATAGGTAGGAAGAAGAGGTAACCTTTCGCTGCACAAATGGAAAATAAGGAAAAGCACCTTCCCATTTGGAGCCATGTCAATCTGACCATAGATTATGTTAGGAATTATTTTCCGAAATGGGGCTTTAGCAGTGGCTTAATATCCAATTGCATGACATCACCTGAAAGCATTGACTGGGTCCAAAGGTGCACATACAGTTGGTCAAGAAGCCATACACATAAACGATTGACCCAATAATGGTTTCACAGGACTTTTATGATGGAAACAGTACACCTCAAGACTAGTGCAAAACCAATGCAATTATCAAGTGGTTTTTGTATCATCATTCCTCCTGTGGACTATGGAAATTCAGCTTTGCATTACTGTTGCAGCAAAACCACAGAAAGTTCATACTTACAAATTGATTGTAATGCCGAAGGTTGGATTTAGAACAAAATTATATAATATAGTCTCAACAAATCACCACTAAAGTTTAAATACCTAAAGGAGAACAATGAGTGGTTAAGAATATCGAAGACATTTCAAGTCAGTGAGAAACTCATCAACCCTTTGACTGATACACTGTGTGGGATTATGAACTAACGTTGACAAATATCACATAGTCAGATTTGGCACAATGCCAGTTTCTTCCTGAGGCACTAACTCATGAAGGCAGCATCTATCATCAAGAATCCCCACCATATATACCATGCCCTCTTCTCACTACTACTCTTGGGCAGAAGATACAGAATCATGAAGTCCCACACCACCAGGTTCAGGAACAGTTGCTTCCCTACTGCCATCAGATTCTTGAACCAATCTGCACAACCCTAATCATCCCTCGGCAATGGAACACTACGGACTTGGTATCTATATATTTTTGCACTAATGTCTTGTTTTTTCAGGCTTTTTTTTCATTGCCATGTACAACATATATAATGTATGTTTTGTGTGTTGTATGAGTGTATGTGGCTGAGATGCTGTTGCAAGCAGCATTTCTATTGTACTTGTGCATATGATAATAAACTCAACCTGCCATGGGTATTCTTGAATTGTCAAGATGTATAACTTTACCATCCTTTTCCTCCTCCATTAAATTAAATTTGCATGACATACATGTAGGAAAGTGGGGCATTCGTTGGGATGAGAGGGAGGTGTAATCAGGGGTGGGGTGTGCTGTGCTGGAAGTTTGGTGGTACAGAAATCCTAAGGAAATGGTTATGTTGTGTTGCTTAAGGGCATATTATCCCATTTCATTCATTTATCATTCCTCCCTATCCCACTGCAACTGCTGAACCTCTGACAATGGCTCATTTTCTACCCCCTCCCCCACCCCACGTTGTCACCTTCCTAATCTTCCTCATCCCTTTAACACAATCAATCTCAATGTTTAAAACTGATAGAATTGGTTCCATAAATACATACAGTATGTACTTAACTAAAGTTATAAAACAATGTTAGATTGAATCAACAGACGATCCACTGCAGAAAAGTATCCCATGGACATGAATGCATTGCCCATTGCAATTCACCGTGACTCATCTACATTGAATTTCATTGATTATTTTCATCAGGTAGGCAATATATAAAGTAACTGTTATTACGTCTCAACCAGGGAAAGAATTAATGTAATCAGTGAAGGGAGATAGCATATATTCCAGACATTAACCCATCTATTACAATTTATTTGCAAAGTAAGCACACCACACACCTACTGAGGGCACTCTTGCTCAGCCTCAGCCTCTCCTGCTCCAGCCACTCCGTCTGCTTTTCAATTTTCTTCTCCCATATAATTCTTAGATCGTATTTCGAGCCAGCTGCTCTCTCTCGCTGAGATATGTAAGACAAATCAGCCATTCCTAGAAAAAAAAGTAGATTGTGAGTTTGCATGATGTCACAGTTGTCCATTATAACAATTTTGACAGCAATGTAAGCTCCTTGCATCGTCCCTTTGGTACCTATTTGCATTTTCAACATGACTAAAATACAGTTTGGAAGTATTTTAAAATCAAATCCCCAAAAAGCATCTTTGACTGTAGTAAACAATAATAACTATTTCTTATTTTACTTTTAGTTTAGTTTAGATTTACAGCGTGGAAACAGACCTTTCGGCCACCAAGTCTGCGCCGAACACAATAACCTGTACACTAGTTCTATCCGACACACTCAGGACAATTTACAGATGATGATTAACCTACAATGTAGTGTTGGAGGAAACGTGAGCACCCAAAAAAACCCAAACAGTCACAGGGATAACGTATAATCTCCATACAGATAGGACCCCAGGTTAGGATTGAATCTGGGTATCTGGCGCTGGAAGGCAGCGGCTCTACCGCTGTGCCACTGCCGCACAAAGGTTTATCATCAAGAAGACCTAAGGGACCAAAGTTTTCTACTTTGCTTTTGCTGTTTTTGCATATTTTAGTTGCTTTTTTTTGTACCTTATTTTTTTTTAAAAACGTTAGTTACCCAACACTTAGACCATTCAACATCGATGCCTTAAATGGCAGGAAGAGCAAGGGGAAAAATTGTTTGCCGCATGACCGTATATTTTAAAGCTAAAACGATGCTTGCAGAATGAACGTAATGTTTCACTATATCCATTTACGATGCAATCCACATCACACTCACTGAATTCACACACCCTTTTCACACCCCACAGCCCCCTATATCCCTCATTTCCCCTTAGCCTCCCATCAGCTCTCCTTGTGTTCTGAAATCTCCAGTTGTACTGTTGCCATCTGCAGGTAGAAAATGTTCTGGTTGGCATCAAGAACTCTTAACGTTTATGAATTAGATCTTTGGGAAGTCTCTTTCTCCATCTTACCTCTTAACACTAACATTTTCTGTTTGTGCTTCTACATCAAATACAAGGATTGGTGCAGTAACATAAAAAAAACAATATGGCTTCTTGATGATGAATGAATATGAAAAGATTTAATTGGACCTATTCCTCTCTCTTTTCCCCTTGGCCCTGCTCCCCATTTCCATCTACCGCTATCCTCTTGAAGGTGTTGCTTCCTTGTGAGGGTAAATTCCACCATCAATCAAATGATAATTCACAGCATTAACAGTAGATCAGTATATGTATCAAACACAAACCAATTCCAACCTCACTTGATGTTCACATCCATAACCCACGTTGCTGCAAAACAATCAAATTCTGCAGAAGCACTCAGCTCAAGGTACACTTTTTCCTCTGCCCCCACCCCAAAAATCACAGTGTGTGAATTATATTTTAGCATGTTTCTTTACTTAGAACATAATCTGTTCATTTACAGATCTGTGAAAACCACAGGTGCAAGTACATTGATTTATCATCAGTGATTAAAGTCAATTTTATGTCTTAAATTGAATTCTGTAAAACATCAGGATTATAGTTTTTTAAAAACTTTGAATTAGTTAACTGAATTTTTTAACTTTGAATATTTAAAATGATAGCAAGCATGCACATGGATTGTTACCGTATGTACTGTTTATATTTTTTATAACGAGTGTGTTCTTTATTCAATGCACTTTGTTGTGCTAGTCACTCACAAAGAGAGAGGCCAACTCCAACTAACTAGACATTACTATTAGTTTACTAGACATGACTCCAATTTACTGTATATTACTCTCAGCTGACTACTGCCCTTAACTATACAAACCATCAGGATAGAACCTGAGTGCAGTTTAGATCATGATCGTTAAAATAATCTATTACGATCCCACAATATTTCTGCTAAAGCAGATAATAAAATTGATTCATTTAAATTTCAAAAGGATCTCTTAATCAGCTATGAAAACTTTCTATTAGAATGGTGGATCCCTTAAGTATTTCCACAAATAATAACTATATTTAATCAATTCTATATTTCCTCTTGCATGGATTAAATGTAAAATCGATTTTATTTATTAATATCAATAGGCTAATTTCTGATTTTTACACTGAATATCCTTCAAACATACACCATGTAAACTGAGTTTACTATTTATTATTTTCTTGAAACACATTCTGTTCATTCACAGATCCACAACATTCATATTTCCCCATACAATTATTTACGAATTAAAGTAATCTTTATGTCATGAACTAAATACTATAAAAACATCAAAATTGTATTTTTACTGTGAATTAGCACCATGTGATATAAAATGTGCACAAATAAACCTAACCATGTATTATATCTTTACCTTTTATAAGATTAATGTTACAAATTGTTTACTTAAAACACGAGCTGTTGATTCACAGATTCACAATAGCCACATTTAGATATATAATTAGAGTAAATACTTTACAGAATTATTAGATGAACTCGAAACCTTGTACTTTGAATTGCAATCGCCACACGATTTGCTGCACAGATTTCCTAGAACTTTGATGGATTACTTCTGATGAAAGATTGGCTTAAATCAGGAGAGGCTTCCAGCTGAGGATATGTTAGAAGCATATGTGATACTCTCACTTAACAACAGATTTGTTCCAAGATCTCCTGCCATTATAAACATTCACACTACAAATTGTTTGAAACAATTGTGATTCACTGAAAATATTTCCCAACATTTAAATCTCAACAATTTTTTGGAAGAGCGCAAGTAATATTTACAGTGGAACTCAGAAGAAAGTTAATTTTAAAAAATTGAAAACGAAATTTATAATATAATTCACTTACCAAACCTGGGGCGTGGGGAAGGAGAAAGTAGTTCCTCGAGCCAAACTGATTGTTCCTTGAAGGGCGATGATGTCTATCTGTTAAAGGACTGAACTAGAGTGGGTGAAGGCACACACACACGAGCAACATTTCTTTACGTTGTGTCGCTGCTCTGTTTATATGTGAACGTGTGACAACGTCTATTCTGAATAGAGATCTGGGATCAGAAGGCTTGCATCATTCCATGCATTTATAGTATAGTATGCATGATGACATTATAGGCTGTGGGTTCCAGAAGCATCGCCCATGGAGTGGGATATTTGCTGGCAGATGTCATTGAACTCCTGCACGCCAAACATAACTTGGCAGTGCTCGATCAGATATTTCTTTGAAAAGCACATCATTCACTTGAGTGCAGCTTTCACAGGCATTGCTCAAGTTTTCTTTTGACCTAGCAGGAACTGAAAGTGTGAAATAACTTGTATAACAATTCATGGTAGAGTATTATATTACATGGAAACTGGCAGAGAAAATGAATTTGATTCTCGACTCGTGATACCTTCAAGTAATATTTCAGAACTTAACTGTTAAATGTCACAGGGTCAATCATTAAAGGACTGCAGCAGCAACTCTGCACATGTCAAATTATGTTACGGATTCAAATATTCCCGTTGATTTGTAGCTATCATCTTAAATCTTATGTTTCTGTCAGCATCATGCCAGTGGAATGCAATACTCCGAGAAAGTTTGGGCTTCAGCTAGTTTTCAGCTTTATTGTCTTTTAAGAAAATAATAAAATGTTAAATGATATACTTGATTTGTGTAAATCATGAATATGTTGAACATTGCCAATGATACAAAGCTGATATCAGTTCCATGAATATTGTACACGTGCAAATGCACAAAGTGCTAGAGTAACCCAGCAGGTCAGGCACCATCCCTGGAGAACATGGATAGGTGACATTTCATGTCAAGACCCTTCTTCGGGACCCTTCAAACCTAAAGAAGGGTCTCAACCTGAAACATCACCTATCCATGTTCTCCAGGGATGCTGCCTGACTCACTGACTTACGCCAGCATTTTGTGTCTTGGTAAACTAGCATTCGCATTTCCTTGTTTCCACAAGTGTACAAGCACCATGTGAAACCCATGAAAATATGGATTACTTTCTACACAAAAGCAAATAGTTACTCTCAGTTGATGGTGCTAGTTGACTAATGCGTTCGATAATGCCAGGTCTGCCATCATTGTTGGGGAGCCCGAGTAGGGCCAGTAGGACTCTCCCTGGAAACAAACACTCAGGCTCAGTAGGAGTAGGGGAAAGATGCTGCTGCAGCAGGTGTAGGTGCTGTGGTCCTGCTGCGTTCTCTGGGTCTGGTAACTTGATCCCAACAGTCTTCAAAGTTGGTCCTATTGGTCAAATCACACCACCTGCTCTGCCCAGGCATAAGACTCCAGCTCTCTTGAAAGCATGCCACTGTGTTTAAGGCCACTTTGTTACAATCCTTGTATCGCTTTACTGGATCCTTGCAGAAACTCCATAAGGAACCTGGTTTGGCATATGGGAGCTGTCCATATGAATTGCATGTCTCCAGTGCATCAGGATCATGCCCAATTGCTGACTGGACCAATCCTGTCCCGAACTTCCTTGATTTTCATGCTGCCAGAACATAGAACATAGATGTGAATTGTAGACATTATGTGAATTGGCCAAGATAGACTGGCAGGTGATTCTTAAAGGGTTGACAGTGGATGTGCAATGGAAGGTATTTAAAGACTGCATGGATGAAGTACAAAAGTTGTTCATACCAGTTTGGCAAAAGAATAAATCGGGGAAGGTGGTGCATCCATGGATAATAAGGGAAATCAGGGATAGAATAAAAACAAAAGATGAGGCATACAAATTTGCCAGAAAAAGCAGCCTACCGGAGGACTGGGAGAAATTCAGAATCCAGCAGAGGAGGACAAAGGGCTTAATTAGGAAAGGGAAAATAGATTATGAAAGGAAACTGGCAGGGAACATAAAAACTGACTGCAAAAGTTTTTATAGATATGTGAAGAGAAAGAGACTAGTTAAAACAAATGTTGGTCCCTTGCAGTCAGAAACAGGTGAACTGATCATGGGGAACAAGGACATGGCAGACCAATTGAATAACTACTTTGGTTCTGTCTTCACTAAGGAAGACATAAATAATCTGCCGGAAATAGCAATGGAACGGGGGTCAAATAAGATGGAAGAACTGAGTGAAATCCAGGTTAGCCGGGAGGTGGTGTTGGGTAAATTGAACGGATTGAAGGCCAAAAAATCCCCAGCGCCAGATAGTCTGCATCCCAGAGTACTCAAGGAGGTAGCCACAGAAATAGTGGATGCATTAGTGATAATTTTTCAAAATTCCTTAGATTCTGGAGTAGTTCCTGAGGATTGGAGGGTAGCTAATGTAACCCCACTTTTAAAAAAAGGAGGGAGAGAGAAAGCGGGGAATTACAGACCAGTTAGTCTAACATCGGTAGTGGGGAAACTGCTTGAGTCAGTTATTAAAGATGGGATAGCAGCGCATTTGGAAAGTGGTGAAATCATTGGACAAAGTCAGCATGGATTTACGAAAGGTAAATCATGTCTGACAAATCTGATAGAATTTTTCGAGGATGTAACTAGTAGAGTGGATAAGGGAGAACCAGTGGATGTGTTATATCTAGACTTTCAGAAGGCTTTCGACAAGGTCCCGCATAAGAGATTAGCATACAAACTTAAAGCACACGGTATTGGGGGTTCAGTATTGATGTGGATAGAGAACTGGCTAGCAGACAGGAGGCAAAGGGTAGGAGTAAACGGGTCCTTTTCAGAGTGGCAGGCAGTGACTAGTGGGGTGCCGCAAGGCTCAGTGCTGGGACCCCAGCTATTTACAATATATATTAATGATTTGGACGAGGGAATTCAATGCAACATCTCCAAATTTGCAGATGATACCAAGCTGGGGGGTATAGTTAGGTGTGAGGAGGATGCTTGGAGGCTGCAGGGTGATTTGGATAGGCTGAGTGAATGGGCAGATGCATGGCAGATGCAGTATAATGTGGATAAATGTGAGGTTATCCACTTTGGTGGCAAAAACATGAGTGTAGACTATTATCTGAATGGTGGCAGATTAGGAAAGGGGGAGATGCAACGAGACCTGGGTGTCATGGTACACCAGTCATTGAAAGTAGGCATGCAGGTGCAGCAGGCAGTGAAGAAAGCAAATGGTATGTTAGCATTCATAGCAAAAGGATTTGAGTATAGGAGCAGGGAGGTTCTACTGCAGTTGTACAGGGATTTGGTGAGGCCACACCTGGAGTATTGCGTACAGTTTTGGTCTCCAAATCTGAGGAAAGACACCCTTGCCATAGAGGGAGTACAGAGAAGATTCACCAGACTGATTCCTGGGATGTCAGGACTTTCATACGAGGAAAGATTGGATAGACTCGGCTTGTACTCGCTGGAATTTAGAAGATTGAGGGGGGATCGTATAGAAACTTACAAAATTCTTAAGGGGTTGGACAAGCTAGATGCTGGAAGATTGTTCCCGATGTTGGGGGAGTCCAGAACAAGGGGTCACAGTCTAAGGATAAGGGGGAATTCCTTTAGGACCGAAATGAGGAAAACATTCTTTACACAGAGAGTGGTGAGTCTCTGGAATTCTCTGCCACAGAAGGTAGTTGAGGCCAGTTCGTTGGCTATATTTAAGAGGGCGTTAGATGTGGCACTTGTGGCTAAAGGGATCGGGGGTATGGAGAGAAGGCAGGTACCGGATACTGAGTTGGATGATCAGCCATGATCACATTGAATGGCGGTGCAGGCTCGAAGGGCCAAATGGCCTACTCCTGCACCTATTTTCTATGTTTCTATGTAACAGTACAGCACAGATACAGGCCCTTTGACACAGAATGACTGTGCCAAACATGATGCATGTTAAATTAATCCCCTGTCCTGTCATTTGATGGCTAAGAGGGCCTGCAGAGATCTCACGCGGAAACACTTGAGCTTTTGATCTGTTTCCTGAAAAGTGTCCAAGTCTTACAGCCACAAAAAAGGCTTGTGAGTCTGACGGATTTGCATACTTTGATCTTGGATGGCAGTGACATTTCTGAAATTCATCACAATGGAGCAAGAATATAATAATTCTTCCCAACAACGCATAAGGAGCTAATCTAGCTGATTTCCAGAGATGCTGCTTGACCCCCCCCCCCCGAGTTACTCCCACACTTTGTGTAAACCAGAATCTGCAGTTCCTTGTTTCCATGTAAGACGGAGCTACCTTGATAGTTTTCACAGCCGGCTTTGGGAACTGCACCCTGGAAATGCAACCAAGCAACTGACTCCTCTCTGTGCCCCTCTCTGTCCTTCTTTGTTCCCTTCTCTGTCTACCCCCTCCCTCTCTAGCTGCGCCTGCGAGTTGTGGGCTATGTGTGTGTGGATAGGGTGGGGGACGGGGTAAAAGGAGTGAATGAATAATATTAATATAATATCAATGGGGGTGGTTAGTGTGAGTGTGTGTGAGTGTGTGTGTGTGTGTGTGTGTGTGTGTGTGTGTGTGTGTGTGTGTGTGTGTGTGTGAGATGCCGCAGGACGCCCCCCGCAACCGTGCGATGAGGGGACAGGACCCAACGGGTCCCACTAGGTCTAGTGTGTATATGGCACACCCCTAAGCCACGTAACAACTTTTCCCCACCAAACCTAGTCACTTGACCACTGGGTGGCGCCACAGTTTACACAAAAAGGCATAATGTGGTGGAGTAACACGCCTGGTGAGACAGCATCTCAGGAGGTCAGCTAGATAAGCTTTGACTTCTCCTTTGTTGGGAAGATTCTTGCACTGGTTACATTCAACCACCTGATAAGCTCCATCACAGAAGAAACACTGCCAAATGCTCACTCTAGCTTCAGACCAGAACACAACACTCTTATTTTCAGTAAGCACCTTCGAATGATTTTGTATATGACCATTTAAGATGAGATTTTGGGTATTGTTCAAGTTATGTGTATACAGCAGTGAAAAAACAGGATGGTTGAAAGACAAAGGAAATAATGTAATTATAAAAAAGTCAGCATGAATGGGTTAAACCTTTAGCTTGGCATGTGATTCCAAATTATGTGCTGTCCTTTTACTTGGCTGCTGCTGCACTGCTGTTGGCGTTGGAATTTGTCAGCTAACATGCAACTTCCATATATTTTGTAAGAAACATCTTTAACCTTTGTGAAGTATTGGGGAAGCTACCGTGACCAGATTATGTTCAGCATTAATGAGACATGGCTAGAGGGATGGTTAGAAATGAACGAATGATACAAGGGTGATGGACTGATTTTCTGGCTATTAGATGGATGATGCATTTCCTTGTGTGTAACAGAATAATATTCAAAACACTAAAAGATCGAGCTTCTTCTTCAGGATTGAGAATGATCTATTACAATTCTAGTTTTGCAGGCACTGAGATAACCCTATGAGGCCAATGTAGGATCATACAGTGTGCCAGATCTGCGCTCTTGATCTCCAAGTAATCTTTTCCTCATTCCACATTGGATGGGAAAACACAGAATACAAGGTATGCCTGGTTTGGTTTTATTATCTGTCAGATATGGTTAAGGACAGCATTGATCACATATCCTCAGATACCCTTGGTGGGGATCTGCCTTCTTGACTGTGGAACTCCACATGAAGGGGATGCACCCTCAGAGTAGTGGAACAGGGAATTTCAGCAGCTTGTCCCAGAAGCAATGAAAAAACAGCTATAATTTCTAGGTTTTGTGCGTGATTTAGGAGGGCTCGGAGGCAGAGAACTTCCATGCTCTTGTGACCTCTATGGTGCAGTTTGTAACCGTTGCGACTGGTGCTACAAAGGATATTGCTGCAATATTGGGTTTGGTTTATTATTGTCACGTGTACCAACAGAGAAAACCATTGTGCGCTATCCAGTCAAATCGTATAATATGCGTACAATCTAGTAATACACATATATCTCAGGTAATTCAATGAGAAAAATAGCCAGAGTGCAGAATATAGTATTATAGCTACAGGGAAAGTGCAAATATAAAAAACACACAAAAAGCCAAACTGATACATGTTCATAGCTCGGGACCACACCCTTAACTTGAGAGGTCCATTCAATGGTTTGGCAACAAGAGGGGAAGAAACTGCTTCTGAATCTGGGGTACATGCTTTCCAGCTTTTGTATCTTTTGCCTGACAGAATAGGGGAGAAGAGGGAATGACTGGGTGTAAGTAGTCCTTGATTACATTGCCAGCTTTCCCAAGTGAAATGTTGGTGTAGTCAATTTGGGGAGGGGGGCCGAGACTGATTTGTGTGATGGATTGGTCTGTACCCACAAGTCTCTGCAATTTCCTGCGGTCTTGAGCAGAGCACCAGTAGTCTCTTATGTCTTCAGTGACTGAACAATGAATGGATGAATAAGTTTATTGGCCAAGTATTCACATACAAGGAATTTGCCTTGGTGCTCCACCCACAAGTTACAACATGACATACAGTGACAGTTGAGAATGATATATAAAACATTATACATTAATAATAAAACATTATTGATTAAACATGTGAAATAAATAAAATACCAGAGCAAAAGGAGGCTACAGATTTTTGGTTATTGAGTAGAGCTACTACTCGTGGAAAAAAGCTGTTTTTATGTCTGGTTTAGTCCAGAGTCGTCTTCCAGAGGTAAGTGACTCAAAGAGTTTGTTGCCAGGGTGAGAGGCGTCAGAGATGATCTTATCCGCTCGCTTCCTGGCCTTTGCAGTGTACAGTTTGTCAATGGAGGGAAGGTTGCAACCAACAACCTTCTCAGCTGATTAACCATTCTAAACATTGAGCTGATGCCTTCGTTTTAACAATCATTTGAGTTTCCTCAGCCCTCAGAAAAACCTAGTGATGAAAGCAGTGCTGCATTTATTATTAAATTACTGTTTGTTCCAAGAGGGGGAAGATGCTTTCAATGGACACAGCAAGCTCAATGGCACATTGTTGTCACATGTACCTAGGTACATGATTCATTGTTTTACATACAATTCTGTAAAAACATATGGTAGGTAAGCACAATCATAAATAAGTACAAACACACAATGATTGTAGTGTAAGAGTAGTGTAAATAATCTAGTAAACCCCAAGCCTATCCACTCCACTCTAGTCTACTGCTTCAGCCCACCAAGTCTGTACCAACCAGCGATCCCCGCATGTTAACACTACCCTACACACACTAGGGACAATTAACCTACATACCTGTACGTCTTTGGAGTGCGGGAGGAAACCAAAGATCTCGGAGAAAACCCACGCGGTCATGGGGACAATGTGTAAACTCCACACAAACAGCACCCGAGGTCAGGATCGAACCGAGGTCTCTGACGTTGTGAGGCAGCATCTGTACCAGTAGCACCACTCTGCCATCCCCACCTCCAGGTGATAACTGGGATCCACTGCTGCAGCTTTCTCACTCCTCAGTTAGTCTTATGCAGCAAGCTCCCCATCTGACAAGGCCATTAACCCAATGATCAGGTTGCCTGGGGGCAGGAAACAGCAGAGAGAAAAAAAATGAAGTGTTTATAAGGGACTTAAAATGTTTGGCAATCCAGTTCTTCCAGTTTTCCCAATGTAAAGACACTCCAACGCCTCCACACAACACTCCCTTGCTATTGTGTTCAATGTTTTCTTTGACAAAAGCAATCCCTTACACTCCCTTAACTGCTTTATCAATTTGTTATATGTTACCTTCAAATATGTGAATACCTTCAAGTCCCTCTGCTCTGGGTTACCCCACGCAATAGATGATTTAGATGATCCAAATTGTTCCTCCAAATTCATCACTTTAAATTTAGATTAATAAATCTCAGCTGACATTACCATAAGTCCTTCCAAACTCCACAGATATCTTCTCTGTTACCACTGCATTACCAAGTCATTAATCACAACAATACTTCCATATGGGTTATTTACACACAAGAAATTCAACTGTTCTCCATTCATAAAATACTTACTAGCTTTGTCAATTATTCCAACCTACAGTATTTTGGATCTACTGTGTCCCTTTAATCATAATCTATTTTCCAAATAGTTCTGTATAGAGTTTATTCCACTGCCTTTTTAAATCTTTAGATGTATTTAACTACCTTAAGCTTCTTTCTTTATCATTAATTCATTGTGGTGAGTTACTAGAACTGACTGAATGGAGCACCATAGAAAATACTCAATGTCAGTGTCTTCTCTGAATCCAATGCCCACAGTCTTGATTACACCTCATCTACTGTATGTTGGGCAGGACAAGTTATTTGTATACTCAAACTATTGAAGTAGAGGGTTACACAAAAAGCTGGAGAAACTCAGCGGGTGCAGCAGCATCTAAGGAGCGAAGGAGATAGACGACGTTTCGGATCGAGACCCGAAACGTCGCCTATCTCCTTCGCTCCTTAGATGCTGCTGCACCCGCTGAGTTTCTCCAGCTTTTTGTGTAACCCTTCTGAAGTAGACAGTTCCAAGCTGCGGCACAGGGCGAGATTAAAGGGAAAATGTTCAAACGTGTGATCAATGCCTCCTTGAATAGTGGTAGAATTGCTGCCTTACAGCATCAAAGATCAGGGTAGATCCTGACTACAGGCGCTGTCTGGGTGGAGTTTGCACATGCTCCCGGTTTTCTCCGGATGCTGTGATTTCCTCCTATATATAAAAGACATGCAGGTTTGTAGATTAATTGGCTTCTGTTAGAAAAATGGCTCCTGGTGTCATAGAATGATAGTGTGGACCAACTTGCCCACACCAACCAACATGTCCCAGCTACACTAGTCCCAGCTGCCCACATTTAGTCCATATCCCTCCAAACCTGTCCTATCCATGTCTAATTGTTTCTTAAATGGTGGGAATAGACCCTGCCTCAACTACCTCCTCTGGCAGCTTGTTCCATACATGTGAGAGGGGGCGGCATTTAACAGATTAGATGCTGGGGTGATATTTTTCCAGATCGGCGGCACACAAGCTCCAGAAGACGTCTTGCTCACAGGGCTGTAAAATTTTGGATTGACTACATACTAATTGTGAATGCAGAGTATGTTATATTAAAGGTCAATATAGATTTTTGGTTATATTTCAGCCAACTTAAATTTACAACGAGTTTATTAAATGGTATAGCAAGCCTAAGCAACTGCAAGACCCAACTAATGCCTTTTTGAAATGCAAGATGAAGAATCAAACATTTCACGACTAGCAATTTCACACCATAAGGATCACAATAGAAGACTCAACCACAGGAAAGTGCAGTTCAATTTCATTGCATTGACACGGTAATTTAGGTCGTTTCCTACAGGGAACTGCTCTAGCATACATATCAAACTTCAATTTATAATATAAATGTCACACCTATCAGAAAGTGAAATGCAGAGCCAAAATGCAAGGCCATCCACTAGGTGGCAGTACGTCTCACTGATTATTCACTTTTATACAAAAGGCAAGACTAAATTGCTGACTAAAGCATAGCAACATGGTTTCCATCTCAAGAAAAAAGGTAATTTCAGAATTGGAGCAGAAAAGTTGATCACTAGTAACAACATAAATGGCTAGCTTTCTGATACAAACACAGAGAGTTATTGTTGAATTCAATATAAATTAGAAACTACAACATGCCTAAATGGAATATTAGGTGTTCCCAAGCTCTAGATCTCTAGTACTGTGCAAGAGGCACAGAGGACAAGAATAGGAGTCCAATGGAGAAATAAACATACAGGCAATAGAAAGCTCAGGTGCGACACTGAATGGCCAACCAACCCATGTTTGGTTTCTCCACTAAATGAGGAATAAATCCTGTACCCTAGATTGATGCAAAAGGGGCTTCTGCTTCTTCCTTTCTGCGCCCCCCCCCCCCCCCCCCCCTCCATCCCACAGCCAGTCTGAAGGGCCCTGGCTCCACATTCTCCAGAGATGCTGCCTGATCTGCTCAGTTACTTCAGCATGTTGTGTCCTTTTCAATCAAAAGATTATACCGAATATGGAGGCTGATGAATTAGAAAGTGAGGAGCAAAGGAACTCCATCCTTTCTTAAGAGAAAAGGATTTGTGTCAAAAGCATAACACTATTGATTGTAGACACTGAGAAAGTCTGAAGAGTTTTTGCACAGTTTTGTATAATAAAGTTTATTTTGGGGAAAAAACACATCAAAAAGGCACATGTGGGAAGTATCAGAGCAGATACAGCAGAGTAAGAGCAACTGGGAGAAATGAATGGAAGAGGCAGGGTGAGAGGAAGCACAGTCCAAAGACCAATAGGCGAGTGTGGTCCTGCAAAGGATCTTTGTCACTTCCCAATGTCCTGAGATGGAGACAGAACCAGAGGGACAGAAAAAGACAAATGGAACAAAGTAATTTCACTTTACATTTACTGTAAATTATTGAACATTCAAAAAATATTAAAATGCTTTATTCACAAATATTATTAAATTACATTTACACCTAATTTATACTTTAATTCTGTTAATCTGGCTTTACAGACACGAACAATTTGTATCAAAGTACAATGAAAGCAGTTGTGATATTATGATATTAATAGAGATTGTCAACCCGATAGACCCACATGTGGGTCTATCGACCCCTGCAATCCATTGTAATGAAGGATTCAATGAAGTCAAGGATCAAGGAGTCATGGGCATTACCTGTCACACTATAAGAACAGCTGCACATACGAAAATCAGACAATCAATCATTAAGAAATTTAAATAAGACATTGGACTTGGGCATATCAATAAAGAAAACCTATATGACAATTGCACAAATAAGAGGCACAGGTGCACAAAAACAAAATTGCATTGCTTCCAAGATGTGTCCAATGTTATTCCAGGTTCATTTTATCTATCAGGTTGACCATCTCAAAACTAAGCTGGTAATCACCAAGATGTTGGGAAGTGAGAAAAAAAATTAAAAATGCAATTTTTGAAAAAAGTCCTGACTGGAAGTATCCATTTACATGTTGTACTTTCTTGGGCCTGGAACTATACAGTGGTGCATTTTCAAATGGTGCTTCAATGATATTTTTTGTGGATAATCAGTGGAGCCAAATACTGGAGGAGATCCAGACTCCGCAAAAAGGCAAATCACAACAGTAATAGTAGCCCTCCATAGGTAGTTTACAAAATTTAAATAAATTTCCACAGTCCATAAAATCATAGCTCAGCTATTGCAACAAAGCACAATGCGAACAACAGCAAGTACAGCGTTACCACTAGCCTGGAGCCACCACCAATCAATACACTATAGCTGTTAAAGAAATCATCTTCTCGGCCTGGATCTGAAGAGCAAACAAGAAATGCGATATCAGACAAGAATTTTTATTTTGGACAAAATAAACACTTTTTTGGCGGTGGGCGGGGGGCAGTGAAACTGACGAAAGAATCACTACGCTTCAATTGTAAATTTATAATAAGCCATTTTTAAATTCTAATACAAATTAATGTCAGAACCCCAAATTATATTTACAAGAAAACACAGCTTGGAGGAAACAGTTTACAATAGTCAATACATTAGAATAAAAATAGCAGAATTAGTAAAATGGTGCCATTTGCTCCAAACAATGGAACCATTGAGCTGCAATTTGGGGAAAGGTGATCAAAACTCAGAATTGAATAACAGTCACACCAACGTCAAGCTGTTAATTTACACAACAGGATTGTATTCACATTCAAAATGTACACCTTTGTCCTTGATTATTTTATAATTTCCATACTATTGCATTAGCTTTCATCAGTTCTCCCTTGTTACATGGTGTCACAATTCTCGCTTTCAAATCAACCATTCATCCCAAATGAAAAGATACCTCATTCCCCCAAATCACCCCTTTCCTTCCACTGCAAATCATTGAATGCCAGAATCTAAACCCCAAAAACAATGTGTTAAAGAAGGAACTGCAGATACTGGCGAATCGAGGGTTACACAAAAAGCTGGAGAAACTCAGCGGATGCAGCAGCATCTAAGGAGTGAGGGAGATAGGCGACGTTTCTGGTCGAGACCCTTCTTATGTCTGAAGAAGGGTCTTGACCCGAAACGTCGCCCATCTCCTTCGCTCCTTAGATGCTGCTGCACCCACTGAGTTTCTCCAGCTTTTTGTGTAACCCCCAAAAACAATGTGTATGCTGGAAATATGAAAATACAAGCACCAGAAAAAAACAATATTTCTGGAGAAACAATTAACCTTTTAGGACTTCACTGACATGAAATATTAACAAATTTTCTCTGTAAATGTTTTCTGTTTTTACGTCCTTTCTGTTGTCACTTAGAAATGCCCCCATATTTTCTATTTGAAGACTTCCATTAGATCTATGATCTGGCAAACAATTCTTGCAGACTGATAGGCATTGGAGAAAGGCAGTGGGGTCAATGTTATCATTCAATTGTTTGAGCTGTCCTTTGCCTGACAAAGTGCAATTAATCTAGTTGCAGGTTACATGAAGTCTGGCAAGGATTTGTGAAAGACAAGGATCTGCAGATGCTGGTATGCAAAAAGAACAAAGTGCTGGAGTAACTCTACAGGTCTGGAAGACATGGATAGATTACTATTTGTGTTTAAACACCTCATCATAATTTGTGATAACTTTATTTAAATTTTGTTTTGGTAAAGAGATGGAATTGACTGAATGCAATATAGTTTGGTGGCCTGACAATAAAGCTACTACAAATCATTGCAGGGCAAATGTGAAAATGCCACACAGACAGTATCCAAGGTCACGATCGAACCTGGACCCCTGGCGCTGTGAGGCATCAGATGTCCATTCGCCATTTCCAAGGCTTGCAGAAAGCCATCCAACAGAACATTTGAGATTATTAAGACATCCCACCATTTATACCACAAGGTAGATTTAACCATAATACTAATTTTACACTGATTGAGAGTTTGAATTTGCAAAACAATAACTATTTTGCGCAGTACTTAATGCACTAGTAAGAAAAAAAACATCCTATCAAGGCACGTTACAGGAGTTATGAAAATTAGGAAACCCAAGCAATTTGTGCTAGGTTGCTATCCAAATTTTTTCTGCTATCCCCAGCCTTGCATTGCTCATACAACGTGCCATGAATGTAGAATGCCAATGGTTTAAAATGTAATACCCATGAGGAATTTAGGAAAGATGTTTTATGTTTGATTGCTAAATAGGACATTTCTCAACCTTTTCAAATGCTGCCAAACAGCATTGATTATTAATAGGCTACACTTACATTTGGGTCATACTGATTGGAAATAGGCCCTTCAACCCAACTCTTGTTAATGGAGAATCTTGGAACAAGTTATGTAATTGCAAATTGTAGCAGGCCATCCCAGACTACATTTACACTATAACTCAGACCTTTCAACAAGACTTTCAGCCACAGTCGGGCAAGAACCAACCTACTAACTAATATCAGAGAACAAAATGTATTCTGGGCACAAACTCAACTTTGTGAGCTTGCTGCTATTTAGCTCCTACATACAACCATATTAGTTCATTCACAACTAAATACAATTCATTTGATGTTTGAAAAAAATGCTAATATTATAATGCATTATTAACAATCTTGTTAAAATTAATCCAAAGTCAGTCAACTATGCAGAAAAAAACTGAAGCAGTGATGCACGTTATTCATTTATTAGCAACACTTAAACAAATAAGAGGACTAGTTATACTAAAACAGTCCAATGCCAGGAAAGTTACCTGTGGAAGAGTTCAATCGCCCTTTGTGAACCCATGCCAGTCTTCAGAGATGTTGCACCAGTAATTTTAATCTGTCAAGTAACCATATGGCATAGCTCCAAGTCATAGGAGCAGATGTAGGCGATGCAGCCCATTGTGTCTACTTTGCCATTCAATCATAACTGATTTATCTTTCCCTCTCAATCTCATTCTCCTGCCGTCTCTCCATAACCTTTGACACCCTTACTAATTAAATGATTGTCAAGTCAACGGCCAGGGGCACTTATGTTGATCTACTCCAAGCAGAGTTTGCTCATTTCAGCTAGACTGGTAAAGAAACGTGGAATGGCTCCAGTACATGTATAGGGGGAAAAAAAGCAGAAACCAACCATTGTATCCATCCCTAGTAAGTATACAATTTCCCTTCCAAAGATAGGTAAAGAACCTGGCAGATATATTCTCAAGCAAAAGGCAAAGTTCTGGTAAAATTCGGAAAAGGCAGTGAGATCCTCCAGAGCTGTTTTTTTGCACAAGACTCCAGCCTTGGATTTCTCTTTGGCTTGGTGTAGCCATATTCTCTTGCTTTTGAACAGTTGACAGTTTTGGCTCACATTTCCCATTTGGGTCTGGCAAATGCTTCCGAGTTATCCCCAGTACAGGAATGGGCAATGTTTTGAAGTAAACTTTGGTATAGAAAATACAATTTACAAACATATTTGAAGTTTAGTCTCAGAACAGAATCATTTGGGCAGTATACTTGAAATCATCAATGCTTCAATTCTAGAGTGGGCATTTCAGACAGATTTCAGAAATGGCATGATGTGCGATTCTCAACACTTACCACATTTCTCAATCCTTCCCAAGTGTTTTGCGCATTGAAATCTTCCATTGCCGCATTTACACCAGGTACATTGCTTTAACACCCATTCGTTTTCTGGTGTTTTGCCACACATTCTGTCAAGAGGAGAATGTGACATACAATGTAAAGATCACAACACAAGCTAGAAAGAAAACAATATTGCCAAGTGGAGTATTTTCTTACTTGAGACGCTCATCCCTCTCACAGTACCTGCCAACGAAAGGTGGCGGGCAGGCACAGAAGCTGCCCAGGATACAAGTTCCACCATTATTGCAGCAACTCCTGTCTAGACTCTTGCCTGGAGGCAACACAAATCAATTAATATACACAGCTCTTAATCCATGCTGGAAGGATTACACCAAACATACAGCAAAAGCTGCATTCAGATGCCACCCGTCCCTTTTTAAAGTATACTATAAATTGCTTCTTTTACACTACCCGATGTACTCGTATCAGATTTGATTTGCCCAGATTGTATGCAAAACCGTTTTTCACTCTGTGCATGTGACAATAGGTCACATATATTTATGTACGGTGAAAAGCTTTGTTTTGCAGGCCATCTAAACAGATCAGAAATACCATACACAAATATAATCAGTCACAATACAATAAGGGAAGATATTGAGTCCCAGAATATAGTTCTCAACATTGTAGCACATCAGTTCCATAAACAAAAGTCCACATTTCCACAATGGGGTACAGATGAATTGGACAGTACCCTAGCTTATGGAAGGACCATTCAGAAGTCTTATAATTGAGGGGAAGAAGCTGTTCCCGAGTCTGGTGGTGCACACCTTCATGCTTCTGTCCCTTCTGCCAGATGGGAGCAGGCAGACAAAAAAAGTCAGAGGATAGACACAAAAAGTTGGAGTAACTTAGCGAGATAAGCAGCATCTCTGGAGAGAAGGAATGGGTGATGTTTTGTGACGAGACCCTTCTTCAGACGAAGGGTCTACACAAATAAATAGTCAGGGTGGGACAAGTCTTTGATTATGTTGGCTGCTTTTCCAAAGCAGCAGGAATATAGATGGAGTCAATGGTGGGATGTCTGGTCTGTGTGATGGACTGGGCTACATCTATAACTCTACAATTTTTTGCAATCTTGGGCAGAGCCATTCCTGTACCAAGCTGTCATGCAACCCTACAGTATCAGTATGCTTTCTATTGTGTTCGTAAGAGTCCCTGGACATGTGCTAAATATCTTCAGTCTCCTACGGAAGTAGGGGCATTGGCGTGTCTTCTTGGCTGTTGCATCAAATGGTTGGTCATTGGTAATATTAGTGACAAGGAACATGAAACTCAACCATTTCCACGCCATTGATGCAGATTGTGGCATAGACCTGAGAGGCTGAATGGCCTCAAAGATGTCCTCACAGTCTGAAGAAGGGTTTCAGCCCAAAACGTTGCCAATTTCCTTCGTTCCATAGATGCTGCCTGTCCCGCTGAGTTACTCTAGCATTGTGTGCGCCTATCATCAGTCATAGACGGTCTCCTGTAAAGGGGTCAGAGATCAGTAAAATGGAGAGAGGAGTCCGAGACCGTTCCAAGTGAATTTGAGGGCAGAGTTAAAGTAAACAGTGAAGTTAATTAAATTAACCAACTCTGCACGGTGCAGGAAGCAGGCCTCATGCAGTCCTCCGTGTTGAGGAGGAAGAGTTGGTGGGTAGTGCCAGTTCGTTTGGACGTAAAGAACGACATCAGAGAATAGTGTTAATTTGAGTCATAGAGTGAATTACACAGTGTGGAAACAGACCCTTCGGCCCAACTAGCCTACATTTGCGAAGTCTGTGTTTTACTTAGTTTGAGCAATTTTCATGTATGAGTGATTGCCTGGAGAAATATAACAATGGAGAAAATGTGCAAAAGCATTAGAAATGTTTAAACAAACCGCCTATTTTTATGACGATTTATAATTTAAAAGCAACAGAAGTTTGTAAAAGAAACGCCAGACATGGCTGTAACTTACTGTCGGTCAGCCCAATGAAGCGAATGAAGTTTGCAGCGACTGAGCCCGACTCCCGCAGTCTGTTGTTGAGCTGCTTAAACTCGGTTAGAGATTCAGGGCTTTGCCCGACAGGTTTCTCAATGCTGGGTTTTGAAATCTGTTGGTCACAGTTGCTCCCATCTCCTCCACAACCTGAAACAGACAAACGGGAATGTGCCTCACCCAATTCTGCCAACGACTAGTGTAGGTCCGGTGAATTCACCTAGCTCATGAACTTACCCTTCACAGATCCCGAAACCTGAACGCCGGAGAGGAGAAGAAGAAATCTGTAACAAATAAGGGCAAGTTATTTGTCTTAAAAATAAAAGCGGTAAAGTTGCTACATTTTACTTTAAGATGCACAGCCTTGCCTAATAACTGCAGAAAAATCCATGGGCTCTGGCGTTTGTTAGTTTCAAAGGTGAAGTCTATTCCAGGCTGCAGAATAATGAACTCGCTGCGGTCTGAGCTCCAGACCGAATTCCCATTATTAACAATTATCGGCCAATTCTCACCTCCACCTTTCCAGCAGAGAAACTTAACCAGCAACCTTGAAATCAAATTAACAAGACAAATCAACAGGCAACAAAACCGCTCGAACAACGAAGCTTCAGAACTAATTCATCGCTACTTAATGTTCCCAGCGTGACATTCCTGCCTTTCTGGCTACAAAAATTAATGCAGAACCAAGGCTCAGTTAGCGAATGTCTCTCCCTTTCTTGCCAAAGAAAATCACCCTGACTCGAATTTTAAATTGAAATTTAAAGATCGTTATTTTATGTTTATTTTATCGTTATTGTATTAAAAGTGCATCATTTTTTTGCGTTTCTGAATAAAAAAACTGACGATGTAAATTAAAATATGCAAGCATTTAGACGCCCTACAAATTAAATAAACTGTTTACAATTTTATTGTTGCCTGCTGTTACGAAGGCTAAATGCTCTGTAAATATTAACGGCTTAATTATAACTACATGTTAACTTCCAGTTAAATCATTGTCAAATTCCTCATGTTTAATCAGAAGGATTTCCAACATTTGTACATGTTCAGTATGTAGAAATAAGGATCTGCAGGTACTGGTTTACCAAGGAAACACACAATATGCTGGAGTAACTCAGCTAGTCAGGCAGCATAGACACAAAAAGCTGGAGTAACTCAGCGGGACAGGCAGCATCTCTAGACAGAAGGAAATGGTGATGTTTCAGGTCAAGACCCTTCTTCAGACTGGAAGCATCCCTAGAGAACATGGATAGGTGAACATTTTGATTCATTTTTAAACTGTCGGCGGGACATCAACCGCCTCAACTTCTCCACTCCCCTGTCTCACTCTAACCTCCCCCCCCCCCCCCCCCCCCGAACGTACTCCACTCACTCTGCAACAACCCAGACTGGGTGATCAAACCCACCGACAAGGGAGGTGCCGTGGTAGTCTGGCGCGCTGATCTCTACAAGGCTGAGGCCACACACCAACTCTCAGACACCTCCTCCTACTTATCCTTGGACCATGACTCCACAGACATGCACCAGGCCACTATCTCTAGCACCATCACTGACTTTATCAACCCCGGCTCCCTGCCTTCCCAAGCCTCCAACCTCATCGTTCCACAGCCCCGCACGGCCCAATTTTACCTTGTCCCCAAAATCCACAAACCTGACTGTCCTGGCAGACCCATTGTTTCTGCCTGTTCATGTCCTACCAAACTTATTTCCACATACCTCGACTCTATCCTATCCCTCTGGTTAAATCCATTCCTACCTATGTTCAAGACACCTCACATGCTCTTTGTCTACTCCAGGACTTATTGGTTTTCAGGCACACATTCCCTCATCTTCAGCATGAATGTCCAGTCACTCTACACTTCCATCCCCCATCAAGAGGGTGTCAAAGCCCACCATTTCTTCCTCGACCGCAGAACCAACCAATCCCCGTCTACTGATACTCTTCTCCACCTAGCGGAGCTGGTCCTTACCCTTAATAACCTTTTGTTTGACTCCTCCCATTTCCTCCAAATACAAGGCGTAGCTATGCCTGCCTCTTTGTAGGGTACGTCGAACAATCCTTGTTCGAGACATACCGTGGCCCTATCCCCGCTACATCGACAACTGCATTGGTGCAACCACCTGCACCCACAAACAACTCACTGACTTCATCCATTTCACCACTAACTTCCATCCGGCAATCAAATACACCTGGACCATTTCCGCCATTTCCCTACCATTTCTTGACCTCACTATCTCCATCGCAGGTAACAGACTGCTGACCGACATCCACTATAAACCCACTGACTCCCATGGCTATCTGGACTACACTTCTTCCCACCCTGCTTCCTGTAAGGACTCCATCCCTTACTCTCAATTCCTCCGTCTACGCCGCATCTGCACCCAGGAGGAATTTCATTCTTCAGGGAACGGGGGTTCCCCTCTTCTACCATAGATAAGGCTCTCATCAGGGTCTCTTCTATACCCCGTGACTGCTCTCACTCCCCATCCACCCACTCGTAACAAGGGCAGAGTCCCCCTTGTCCTCACCATCCACCCGACCAGCTGCCACATACAACAAATAATCCTCCGACATTTTCGCTACCTCCGACGTGATCCCACCACTAGTCACATCTTCCCATCTCCCCCCTGTCTGCTTTCCGCAGAGACCGCTCCCTCCGTAACTCCCTGGTCAATTTGTCCCTTCCCACCCGAACCACCCCCTCTCCGGGCACTTTCCCTTGAAATGCTACACTTGTCGCTTTACTTCCCCCCCCTTGACTCCATTCAAGGACCCAAGCAGTCTTTCCAGGTGTGGCAGAGGTTCACCTGCACCTCCTCCAACCTCATCTATTGCATCTGCTGCTCTAGATGTCAGCTGCTCTACATCGGTGAGACCAAGTGTAGGTTTGGCGATCGCTTCGCCAAACACTTCCGCTCGGTTCGCAATAACCAACCTGATCTCCCGGTGGCTCAGCACTTCAACTCGCCCTCCCATTCCAAATCTGACCTTTCTGTCCTGGGCCTCCTCCATGGCCAGAGTGAGGACCACCGTAAATTGGAGAAGCAGCACCTCATATTTCGCTTGGGCAGTTTGCACCCCAGCGGTATGAACATTGACTTCTCTAATTTCAGGTAGTCCTTACTTTCTCCTCCCCTTCTCAGCTCTCCCTCAGCCCTCTGGCTCTACCTCCTCCTTTCTTCCTAGCCCCCCCCCCTTCCCACACCCTCACATCAGTCTGAAGAAGGGCTTAGACCCGAAACATCGCCTGTTTCCTTCGCGCCATAGATGCTGCCTCACCCGCTGAGTTACTCCAGCATTTTTATCTATCTTCAATTTTCCAGCATCTGCAATTCCTTCTTAAGCATTTTGATTTGGGGCTCTTCTTTAGACTGATTGCAGGGGCGGGAGGAAAGAAGGCTAGAAGAGTGGGGGATAGACACAAAAACTGGAGTAACTCAGAGGGACAGACAGCATCTCTGGAGAGAAGGAATGGGTGACATTTCAGCTCTAGACCTTTCTTCAGAAGACCACTCCAGAAGCATGGAGGGGCTGGACAAAACATGCTGGGTAATAGATGAACATAGTTGAGGTGGGATTTTTGATAGATAATTGGACAAAGGCTAGAGATGAACATGCACAAGGTGTGAGACGAAAGGATTAGTGAGTTGCAAATTGTGAAGCTCGATAATTGAGGAGGTGTGAACCAGTTAGGAATTTATGGGGAATGGGAAAGATAGATGCAAGGTCAGCCAGGGCTCAGGGGGAGGGGGGAAGGATGGAGATTATGGGGGAGGGGGGATAGTTTTATAGAGGTTAACTAAAGTTGTAAAATTCAATGTTCATGTTAAAGGGTTGTCAGCTGCCTGAGTGGGATACGTGATGCTGTTCCCCCAGTTTGTGTGTGGCCTCATTCTCTCAATGGAGGAAGCCCAGGACTGAAAGGTCAGTATGGAAATGGGAAGGGTAATTAAAATTGTTAGCAATAGGGAGTTCCCGCAGGGCTTGGCAGACGGAACACAAGTGTTTGACGGAAGGTCTCTGATTTTTATTTTATTATCCTTTCTAAGTAAACTTAACCATTTACCTGTTACTTGAAGGTATTACCATTGTGGTTCCTCTGCATTTCTGACATTTTTCCCCATTATCAGTTTTCTTGGAGAGACTAGAATTTTACCAATGCCAGCTATAAAACTTATTTTGTCTAAATCAGGAGGTCACCGGCTGTATATTCCACAACAACAGAGGATCTAGAGAGACAGAGGAACTGAAATAAAGTTGCAATAGCTAACAAATTGTATTGGGTAGACTAATAGGACTGAAGGCTGATAAATCCCCAGGGCCTGATGGTCTGCATCCCAGGGTACTCAAGGAAGTGGATCTAGAAATTGTGGATGCATTGGTGATCATTTTCCAACTAATGTTATCCCACTTTTCAAGAAAGGAGCGAGAGAGAAAATGGGGAATTATAGACCAGTTAGCCCAATCGGTGGTGGGCAAGTTGCTGGTGTCAATTATTAAAGAAGTAATAATGATGCATTTGGACAGCAGTAAAAGGATTGGTCCAAGTCGTCATGGATTTATGAAGTGGAAAGCCTGCTTGACTAATCTTCTGGATTTTTTGGAGGATGTAACAAGTAAAATGGATGAAGGAGAGCCAGTAGATGTAGTGTATGTGGACTTTCAGAAAGCTTTTGATAAGGTCCCACACAGGAAATTAGTGGGCGAAAATTAGAGCACATGGTATTGGGGGTAGGGTATTACAATTATGGATAGACAATTGGTTGGAAGACAGGAAACAAAGTGTAGGAATAAACGGGACCCTGTCAGAATGGCAGACAGCGGCAAGTGGAGTGCCACAAGGCTCGGTGCTGGGGCCGCAACTATTTACAATATATATTAATGATTCAGGTGATGGAATTAAAAATAACACTAGCAAATTTGCAGATGACACAAAGCTGGGTGGCAGTGTGAATTGCGAAGAAGATGCCAGGAGGTTGCAGGGTGACTTGAACAGGTTGAGTGAGTGGGCAGCTGCACGGCAGATGCAGTATAATGTGGATAATTGTGAGGTTATCCACTTTGGCAGCAAAAACAAGGAGGCAGATTATTATCTCAATGGTGTCAGATTAGAAAAACGGGAAGGGCAACGAGACCTGAGAGTCCTTGGACACCAGTCAATGAAACTTGCAGGTACAGCAGGCAGTGAAGAAAGCTAATGACATGTTGACCTTCATAACAAGAGGATTTAAGTATAGGAGTAAAGATGTAATTCTGCAGTTGTACAGGGCCCTGGTGAGACCACATCTGGAGTATTGTGTGCAGTTTTGGTCTCCTAATTTGAGGAAGGACATCCTTGCTATCGAGGCAGTGCAGCGTAGGTTCACGAGGTTAATCCCCGGGATGGCGGGACTGTCATATGAGGAAAGATTGAAAAGACTGGGCTTGCATTCACAGGAATTTAATAGGATGAGTGGGGATTTTATAGAAAAGTATAAAATTATAAGTGGACTGGACAAGCTAGATGCAGGAAAAATGTTCCCAATGTTGGGTGAGTCCAGAACCAAGGGCCATAGTCCAAGAATAAAGGGGAGGTCATTTAAAACTGAAATGAGAAAAAAAGTTTTCACCCAGAGAGTTGTGAATTTGCGGAATTTGCGGAAAACAGAAAGACAATACATGAATACGATCGAGCCATATACAGTGTGTAGATACATGATAAGGGAATAACGATTAGTGCAAGGTAAAGCCAGCAAAGGTTAGTCCGAGGGTCACCAATGTGGTAGATAGTAGTTCAGGACTGCTCTCTGATTGTGTGAGGATGATTCAGTTGCCTGATAACAGATGGGAAGAAATGGGCCAAACCACAGGGTCCTAGAGAGAGGGAGGTGCGGACTAGGTGTGTCGAAGGGCCTGTTTTCTGCGCTGCATCTCTAAACTAAACTAAACATAGCCTGATTGCATTGGATCGCTTTGACACTGGATCCCAATCTCGTTCTGCTGCATCTGTGATATAGTTGATGTGTTTTATTTTTCTTTTTTTTTGTTAGAAGTAAGTAGAATAGTGTGGTACTTGAGTACCTAATACATACATACATATTTCCATTCTTGTACAACTTTGTATTTTTGATTTAATAATAAAAGAACAGTGGGAGAAAAAAATAAATTAAGAGTGGCAGAACAGATAGACAAGCGAGTAGAAACAGATAGCAAAAGAAATAAAGGACCTAGAAGAGAAGCTGAAAAGATTGAAATAGAAGGAGAAAGTAAAGAAAAGAGAGATTAGGAGAGATCTACCTATTTCGTATTTTTGCCCATCCGTCACCCGGTTCTAAACCATTTCATTTCTAAGGTTATGTTATGTTGCACCATATGCTTGTAAAAAGTTGATAAAAGGAGACCAAGTCTTTGAGAATTGGTCTACTTTGCCTAGTAGGAGAAATCTCATTTCTTCAAGATGAAGCGTTTCAGACATATTTGACATCCACATTTTGAATGTTGGCGTGGTTGCGTTTTTCCAAAATTTGAGTATATTTTTTATTTGCTGTTATTAGACCGTAATTAAGAAAAGCTTCTTGGAATATAGTTAGTTTACTTCCCTCTTCCATTGATCCAAAGATAATCAGTTCTGTATTGGGGTTCAATTTTGTGTTAAATAGTTTTGTAAAAATTCCAAAAATTTCATTCCAAAATTTATACAGTTTTATGCAAGAGACAAAGGAATGTGCTATAGTGGTATTTTGAGTTAGTCATTTGTCACAGATGGGGGAAACATTTGAGAATATTTTATTCAGTCTAGTTTTAGAATAATATAATCTATGTAAAATTTTAAATTGAATTAGGTTATGTCTTACATTAATTGAACATTTATTTACATATAATAATTTTTTTCCCATCTATCATTAGGAATTTTTATCAATAACTCTTGTTCCCAGTCCCTTCTAATTGCCTCTGTCATTGGTGTTTCTATATTTAAAATTATATCATATAAGTAAGATATTAAATTGCTTGATTCTGCCTTTCTATTCATTCCTTCCTCCAATAAATCTGGGGTTAGGGTTTGATATCCTTGTATATATTTCTTCAAATATTCTTGAATTTGAAGATATTTGAAATATTGATTATTTTTCAAATTATATTTTAGTTGTAATTGTTGGAATGATAAAAGTTTTCCCATATCATACATATCTCCCATTGTTTTAATTCCTAATCTTTTCCAATGGATAAACGTTTTATCAATAATGGATGGTTTGAATTAGGAATTATTAATTATTGGAGAAAGAAGTGATAATTTTCTTAATTTTAAAGTTAATTTTATTTGATTCCAAATTCGTATTATACTGTGAATAATTGGATTCTTCTCATATATTATATTGTTCAGTTTCATCGGGGAAAGAAGGATCACTCCTATATTATAAGGGGAACAATCCTCTTTCTCCATTCTTATCCAATCTACCTGTTGGGCAGAACTGTCCAACCAATAGATTATATTTTTAATATTCACTGCCCAATAGTAATACAATAAGTTAGGGAGTGTCAGTCCCCCTAATTCTTTAGATTTACGCAAGTGTTTTTTCTTAATTCTATGTGATTTATAATCCAATATGAAGTTTATAATATCAGAATCTAATTTTTTAAAGAATTTTTTAGGTAAGTATATTGGTATTGATTGAAATAGATACAGTATTTGTGGTAAGAAGATCATTTTTATCGCGTTTATTCTGCCTATTAAGGACATCGGCAGTGTTTTCCAGAATTTAATCAACCTGTTTAATTTAGTTATTAAAGGCATATAGTTTGTGTTGAGTAATGATTTATATTTCCTAGTAATTTGGATGCCCAAATACTTACATTTTTCTGTTGCAATTCTAAAGGGGAATTTCAACAGATGTATCGGCTCTTGAGGTTTTATCGTCATAATTTTGCATTTGTTCCAGTTTATTCTATATCCTGAAAAATAACCGAATTCCTCTATTAAATTTAGTATATTTGGTATGCTACTTTGCAAATTTGTAATATATAATAATATGTCGTCTACATATAATGACATTTTATTATTTGAGTGTTTGGTATTGTATCCATGAATATTCGGATTACTTCTTATACTTTCTGCTAAAGGCTCTATCACTAGTGTAAATAGCAGAGGCGATAGTGTGCACCCCTGCCTTTTGCCCCTTGCCAATTGGAATTTCTGGGATAATATATTATTAGTCAGTATTCTAGCCGTCGGCTTATCATATAATAATTTTACCCATGAGATAAAGTTATCTCCCATGTTAAATTTTTGCAATACTTTGAATAAATATTGCCATTCTACTTGATTGAAAGCTTTTTCTGCATCCAATGAGATAATTGCTAGGTCATCTTCAGTATTATGTGAGTATGTTATATTAGACAGCCGTCTCAAATTGTTAAATGAGTATCTCTTTGGTATGAACCCAGTTTGATCCGGGTTTATTAGTTTGCTAACATATTTACTTAATCTTCTCGCTAGTGTCTTTGCTAATATTTTTTTGATCTGTATTTAGGAGTGCAATAGCTCTATATGAGCCTGGGTCTTCTAGATCTTTATCTTTTTTTGGTATAAGTGTAATAGTTGACAGTTAGTGTTTCTGGTAGTTTATTTTCTTTAAAAGCATATATATATAAATCTTGCAAGCGTGGAGAAATTATCTTGTGGAATCTTTTATAGAATTCATTACTAAAGCCATCTGTCCTGGTGATTTGCCATTCTTCAACAAACTTATTGTTTCTTCTATTTCCTGAAGTGTAATCTGAGCTCCCAATCCCTCTTGTTGCACCATATTTAATTTTGGAAGATTACAATTGTCTAAGAAATTTGTAATTTGAGTATTATTTGCAGAGGTTTTCGATGTATATGCATTTTGATAATATTGAGCAAATCATTTATTTATATCTTTAGGTAGTGTTAGTAATTCCCCTTTGTCTGATTTAATTTTAGTAATTGTATTTTCTGTATCCCGTTTTTTCAGTTGGCGTGCTAAGAGTTTATATGGTTTATCACCAAATTCAAAATGTTCTTGTTTTGTAATTTGAAATAATCTTATTATTCTGGCTGATAAAATTCTATTTAATTAATATTTTAGCATTGTTATCTTATTGTGTTTATCTATAGTTGGTTCTTTAGCATTTTCTAAATCTAATTGTCTAATTTCTTGTTCTAACTGTAATTGTTCAGTATTATTCTTTTTATGTTGGAAAGCTTGATATGAGATTATAGTTCCTCTTATAAATGCCTTAAAAGTTTCCCATGATAAGGAGGGTGAAATATCTGGTGTATCATTTGTCTCAAAGAAGAATTTCATCTGCTCTTTTAAATATGTTGATGTGTAAAGGCATTTGTGTTCAAAGGATTTACATGGCAACTTGCACTCCTTAATATGATGTTAAGCACCCAGCATACATCTCTCTTCAACATCCCAAGATATGATGAAATAGACATAACTACCATGGTCACACAGAACAGAAATGGGTCCTTTGATGTACTGCTTCCGTGGTGACTTTGGGTATCCAACCAAAGTATACTTACTTTTGAAAACAGCCCATATCATTTTATGGTATGATGGATGAAGTGTTCATCTAGATACTTTGTAAATTTTATGAGAGTATCTTGCCTTTTGGACCAGTGTGACTCGTGTGGGACCTCACATCAACTGTACTAATCTCGATGACACCCTTAGTCACCTTCTCAAAACATCCAATCAGGTCAGTCAGACAAAGACTCCTCTTAACAAATGTACATTAATCCATTGGGTCTGCTCCCCCAATGTAATATTCCACCACTCACCCATTCCCCCAACGCAACCCATTCCCCCAATGCAATATTCCACCACTGACGTATAGCCCAGAACTGCGCAGGCGTGGCTCATTTCCCCATATCCCCCAGCACTCCCTCCCCCCCTCTTCACCCTCTCTCTTCTTTCCCCACTCCTCCCCTCCCCAATCCTTCCCTCTCCTTTCCCCTACCCTCAGTCACACCCTCCCTCCCTCCCTCCCCCCATAACTCCTCTCCCCTCCATACCCCCTCCTATCCCTCTATCTCCACTCCTCACCTCCCCTATCCCCCCACCTATCCCAGCTGACCTCCCCACTGCCTTCCTCTCCCTCTATTCCCCACTCCCTACCTCCCCCACTCCCCCCTCCTCTCCCTCTATTCCCTCACCTCCCCTATCCTCCTCCCCTCCCACAATCCCTCCATCACCTCCCCCTCGCCTTTCTCCTACCCTCAGTCATACCTCCCTCCCTCCCTCCATAAAAAGCAGCATCTGCAGTTCCTTCCTCCACAAGTCATTCATTGTTAGTTGTGGTTTAGATCCCGTTGACTTGATGATTAGACCAGTTTGCATTGTGTGTGTGTGTGTGTGTGTGTGTGTGTGTGTGTGTGTGTGTGTGTGTGTGTGTGTGTGTGTGTGTGTGTGTGTGTGTGTGTGTGTGTGTGTGTGTGTGTATGAGTTACTCAAACTCCGTGCAAACTGCTCAACCAATCTCCCTCCCTCCCTCTGCCCACTCCAGTTCAGCCGCCGCTTGGCCCGTCCCCATCCTGCCCGACCCGGGGGGGGGGGGGGGGTGGAGTCGGTGTCCATCACAGTGGGCACCACGAGTTTTGATAAGGTGGTAGAGAGAGGGCTGTGAGGCTGAGTTACCGCAGTGGCGGCTGCTATTCACCCGTGGGGATGGGTAGACGGGAGCGCCATTGCTGGAGAGGGCAGGCTGGGGGAGAAGGGTGAGTGAGGGAGAGAGAGACTGGACCAGGGCCTACACTGGAGCCCCCCCCCCCCGCTGCCACCTTCGGTGGTGGAGACAGTAGACAAGTTACTGTGAGGAGGGAAGAGAGGAGTTAGTGAGTGAGGCAGGGGAGGTCACGGTGCAAGAAGGGGTGTCGTGGTCCTGGCCGTGGCGTTGACTGACAGGAGAGGAGAACAAACTACGTGGCGCTGACTGACAGGAGAAGAAACCAATCTGCGCATGCGTGGTTTTTATGATTTTTAAATCGTAATAACTTTTTAAATATACCATCGATCAAAACAAAACTTGTTGCCCTTGCAGCACTGGAGAATGGTGAGTAAGGTGGCGAAAAATCGTGGTGCGATCAAGTACCGTTTTTGCGCAAATGGACAAACAACGCAAACCGGAAGAGCACAAGATCAGAGTTTTAGTTATGTATAGATAGATAGATAGATTTCCCTATCACCTGGCTTCAATTAACTGGCTTGTGTATCTATATAATTAAAAGTCTCATCTTGACCACTTCCTGTTTGCACTGTGCTTTGATTTTATTTAAAAAATACTACCACATACGGCTGTGATTTTTTGGCCATCTTACTCGGAGTCCTCCTCCGCTGTGCAGGCCCCAAGGATTTTTCCCATCGATCAAAGATAAAAGACTTATTAGTGTTTTAAAAAAACTTTGAGATTCTCTATCCTGTCAATCACCGCCATGAAGGCCACGCCCTGTCCGGTGGGAGGGGGGAGGGACTATAAAACCCGGATGTCTCCCTCTGTCTGCAAGATGGCAAGGGAGAGGTCACGACTCACTGTCTGAGCTGGGAAACTACAGAACACTGTGAGTATGCAATGTACTTGAATAAATGATTTGTTAGCTCTTAATGAAAATGAAATGAGTTGTTTGGCCTGCCCTGTGCTTGAAACTGCAATGGCAATGAAACACTGTGAGTATGCAATGTACTTGAATAAATGTTTGTTAGCTCTTAATGAAAATTAAATGAGTTGTTTGGCCTGCCCTGTGCTTGAAACTGCCATGGCAATGGAAATTAAGTGAAAATGCAATCAGCTGTTTGGCTTGGCCTACCCTGTGCTTGAAACTGCAATGGCAATGGAAGTGAAATGAAAATGCAATGAGCTATTCGGCCTACCCTGTGCTTGAAACTGCAATGCAATTGGAAATTAAATGAAATGAGTTGTTTGGCCTGCCTGAAACCATTAATTTCGGCCCACAAGGGGCCTATTGGCCGAGAAACCTTTCCCTTTTGCCCAAAATGCCCGTATTAGCCCAGGAGGAGCATTTTAGCCCAAAAGGCCCATGCCAGGCCAGGAAATGTCCAGAAAAAGTGCCTTTCACTGAGATTTCACTCAGATTTTTCTTTTTAAAGAGCTCCTTAGGCCCATCAGGCCTGTACTAGCCCAGGAATCCCTTTGGCCCATCAGTAAGTATTCCCCCTGCAAGTATTAAACCTCATCCCAGTATTTTTCTCCCTCCCTTCATTTTCTCCCTGTGAAATCCAGTCCAGGATAGACTTTCCTCCTTCATTGCTGTGATCTGCAAAAAAGATGAAAAATGTCTAAAATTGATTCTCCACCCTCTCCCCCTTCTCTTTCACAGTCTCTCACCTATTTTGGGCAGAATTTCTGGCAGTTTCTGAGCTGCCAGCCCACCAGGCCTGAGTGACTGAGCTGCCAGCCCAAGAATCCATTCAGCCCACAATGTCCATACTAGCCCACAATGTCAATACTAGCGCTCCAGAAAGCCCCCACCCCCCCTCGCCACTGGCCAGCAATATTGGAATTGGTGGAGAGGTGGAATATTGCGTTGGGGGACCAGCCCTCCCGTGTGAACATGCAACCCAATGGGTCCCACTTAGTCTAGTCGGGTTTTAAAATTATGACTTAGTTTGAAAGAAACAGCTTTATTTGCAGAATTTTTTAGAATGGAATAAGAAGTGGTCCATATTAATAGTGTGAAGAAGAAAAAAAAAGAGTAAAGAAAGAATAGAGATTAATTTAAAGAGTGTGATTATAATTTTGATTAGAAGAGAAAAAGAGAAAGAGAAAAAAAAGGAAAAAAAAAACATATAACTAATAAACAATTATTATACTTAAAGATAAAAAAAAATAGTATACATCTTAACAATGAATGGAACAATTTCTATTCATGGAATGGAACAAATTCAAAACAGACTATTATCTAAATGGAGGCCGATTAGGAAAAGGGGAGATGCAGCGCGACCTGGGTGTCATGGTACACCAGTCATTGAAAGTAGGCATGCAGGTGCAGCAGGCAGTGAAGAAAGCGAATGGTATGTTAGCTTTCATAGCAAAAGGATTTGAGTATAGGAGCAGGGAGGTTCTACTTCAGTTGTATAGGGTCTTGGTGAGACCACACCTGGAGTATTACGTACAGTTCTGGTCTCCAAATCTGAGGAAGGACATTATTGCCATAGAGGGAGTGCAGAGAAGGTTCACCAGACTGATTCCTGGGATGTCAGGACTGTCTTAGGAAGAAAGACTGCATAGACTCGGTTTATACTCTCTAGAATTTAGGAGATTGAGAGGGAATCTTATAGAAACTTACAAAATTCTTAAGGGGTTGGACCGGCTAGATGCAGGAAGATTGTTCCCGATGTTGGGGAGGTCCAGGACAAGGGGTCACAGCTTAAGGATAAGGGGGAAATCCTTTATGACGGAGATGAGAAGGACTTTTTTCACACAGAGAGTGGTGGGTGTCTGGAACTCTCTGCCACAGAGGGTAGTTGAGGCCAGTTCATTGGCTATATTTAAGAGGGAGTTAGATGTGGCCCTTGTGGCTAAGGGGATCAGAGGGTATGGAGAGAAGGCAGGTACAGGATACTGAGTTGGATGATCAGCCATGATCATATTGAATGGCGGAGCAGGCCCGAAGGGCCGAATAGCCTACTCCTGCACCTAATTTCTATGTTTCTATGTTTCTAAACCAGAACACCCAGAAGAAACCCATGTGGTCACAGTGAAAACATGCAAACTCCACACAGATAGGACGCAAGGATAGGATCAAACTCGGGTCTCTGGTGCTGTGAGGCAGCAGCTCTACCAGCTGGAACACTTAGCCAAGTGAATGTTTATTTTAAAGTGGGTTCAGTATGAAAGTACATAAAGATAGAATCAAGATGAGTAGAATTTTTCAGCTGGGCATTGGGTTTGTAACTTCCAATTTCACAATGAATTTTTGTTGGGTGTGTGCCTTCTCCAGACTCAGGCCTGAATCTAAACACAGGATGGTGACAGGGGCAGAGATCAGAGCCTTGAATCTATGCCCTTTTTAAAAATCATTTTTGCATCTTTGTTAGATTAATCAAAAATTAAGCACAGAAGCTGTCATGAAAATGTTAATGAAAATATACAAATTAAGAAAAGACAATATGTGAATATTAATTTATTGTTGTGATATGCGTATTTTGTTTGTTGTATTTGATCCTCCAAATATTTGGATTTTGAGAATAATTGCCAGATATTCAGTGTAGTTGGTTATGTTCCAGGTGCTTTGATTCCTAAACTTTAATTGGTGGCACAGTGGCACAGCTGGTAGAGCAACTGCCTCTCAGTGTCAGAGACCTTGCTTTGGTCTTGTTCTCGGATGCTGTTTGTGTGGAGTTTGCACGTTCTCCCTGTGCCGACGTTGATTTCCTCCAGGGTCACCGATTTCCTTCTACATCCCAATGAGGGCATTTTTGTAGGTTAATTGGCCTCTGTAAATTGCCTCCAGTGTGTAGGGAGTAGTTGAGAAAGTGGGATGAAATAGAACTGGTATAAACGGGTGATCGATGGTCAACTAAACAAAACTAAAACTCTTATGGTCACAGCGATCCACCCTGGGGGATGGGAGGAAAGGATGAATTTCATTCTTTTGGAATGTTTTTATTAGGTACCGTTTCCTTACCAAGCAATGAAAAGTAAATTATCTGCAGTGCAAAACTATTTCCCCACTGGGCAGCTTAGGCTAGCATTGTGCCCTTTGGACAAGTGGTTATGAAATGAAACATCTTTTCAACTTGACTTTTGCTCTTTTGACTACTAAAGGATTAAAGGGATTGTTGAACAGGTTTAACTTTGCACTAGTCATTAATGCTGAATTAGATGGGCTTCATTACAAATCTCAGTTTTCACTCAGGTACATTTGCTGCAGAAGATGAATTTTGTCAGTACCCAATTAAACCACTAGATGGTCATCTTTGTAAAACCAAAGTTAACGAATTGATTTGATGCAGAGGAACAGTTGAGTAACCTTGACTGTTCTCTGTAACCTGGAACTCAAAGTTAATCATGTGATACAAGGTAGATTTTGACAGAATACACAACCTCATTCCACCAAAATAAGGCACCGTTTCTATGTGAGAACTGGACTGCTAGTGGCCCAGATGGTGGCAGTCTTGACTATGAGTAAGAAGGTTCTTAAAACCCACTTCAGAATGTTGAGCACATATTCTAGCTTCATAAAGATACAAATATTTCAAGGAGATATTAAACTGAAGAAAAAATGGCAGAAAATGCTGGAGTAACTTAGTGGGTCAGGCAGCATCTCTGGAGAACAGGGATAGGTGACGATTTGGGCTGGGAACCTTCTTCAGACTGATTGTGGTTGGGGGTGGGAGAAAAAGCTGGAAGGGAGGAGGGGCAGGACAATGGCCTGCAGAGTGATAGGCAGATACAGGTGAGGGGGCAGGGGGTTTGATGGGCAGATAGTTGGACAAAGGCCAGAGTTGAAAGGACATAAGGTGTGAGGTAAGGATAGAAGAAGTGCAAATTGTGAAGCTAGAGGTGAGAACATAGGTGGAAGTTATCTAAAGTTGTATAATTCAATCTTCATACAGTTAAACTGTAAGCTACCCAAGCGGAATATGAGATGCTGTTCCTCTAGTTTACATGTGGCCTCATGCTGGCAATGAAGGAGCTCCTGGTGCTTGCGGAATCAAGGGGTATGGGGAGAAGACAGGCATGGGATACTGATTTGGGATGATCAGCCAGAATCACAATGAATAGTGGAGCTGACTCAAAGTGCCAAATGGCCTCCTCCTGCACATATTTTCTATGTTTCTATGTTTTTATATTTCTACGAGACACAGGACAGAAAGGTCAATACTTGCTGCAGTCAATAAATAAGGCAGAAAATGGAAAGTGGTTGAAGGAATTGTTGCTGGTGCTTTGTAGTTTGTAAACTTACTGAGTTTGCTTCCGCAATGTGTGCAGATCATGCAGTGTTTGAGTCTGATATTAACAAATGAACATTACATCTTCTGACTTGCGTGCTTTGCATGCAACACACGGTATAATTATCACTTAACTGTATAAAAACATATTTCACATTGGACAAATGAAGACATTGTGCACTCAGAAAATGTGTATGGGTGTATGTTAATTGTGATTTAAGAAAGCTGAAAATGGGAAAGCAGAAAATAATAGATCAGATAACCTAACATCTGTTACTGGTAAATTACCAGAGTACATAATTAAAAACAAATTGGCCGTGCGACTCTGCCTGAGTTGACCAAAGTAGCGGACAAGTCTGCCGTTGCTACTTATATGGATGTACAGAAGGTATTTGTTGACGTTGATCACAAAAGGCCATTAAAGTTGAATTCATAGAAATAAATTATTTGACTAGGGTACCGTCCAAGGGATAACAATAGACAATAAGTGCAGGAGAAGGCCATTCGGCCCATTGAGCCATCAGTACCCTGTTTCTGCCTTCGCCCCATATCCCCCGACTTCGCTATCTTTAAGAGCCCTATCTAGCTCTCCTAGAGAACTGGCCTCCACCGCCCTCTGAGGCAGAACATTTCACAGACACAACTCTCTGTGTGAAAAAGTGTTTCCTCATCTCCGTTCTAAATGGCTTACCCTTATTCTTAAACTGTGGCCCCTGGTTCTGGACTCCCCCAACATCGGGATCATGTTTCTTGCCTCTAGCGTTTCCAAATCCTTAATAATCTTGTAGGTTTCAATAAGATCCTCTCTCATCCTTCTCTCAGCATATGACAGCCCGCCATCCTGGGAATTAACCTTGTAAACCTACATTGCACTCCCTCAATAGCAAGAATGTCCTTCCTCAAATTAGTGGACCAAAACTGCCTACAATATTCTAGGTGTGGTCTCACTAGGGCCCGATACAAATGCATAAGGATCTCCTTGCTCCTGTACTCAACTCCTCTTGTTATGAAGGCCAACATGCCATTTGCTTTCTTCACTGCCTGCTGTACCTGAATGATTACTTTCATTGACTGATGAACAAGGACCCCCAGATCCCATTGTACTTCCCCTTTTTCCAACTTGACACCATTTAGATAATGATCTGCCTTCCTGTTTTTGCTACCAAAGTGGATAACCTCACATTCATCCACATTAAACTGCATCTGCCCACTCACCCAACCTGTCACCCTGCATTCTCACAGCATCCTCCTCACAGTTCACACTGCCACCCAGCTTTGTGTCATCTGCAAATTTGCTAATGTTACTTTGAGTCCCTTCATCTAAATCATTGATGTATATTGTAAATAGCAGTGGACCCAGCACCGAGCCTTGCGGTACCCCACTAGTCACTGCCTGCCATTCTGAAAGGGACCCGTTAATCCTTACACTTTGTTTCCTGTCTGCCAACCAATTTTCTATCCATGTCAGCACTCTACCCCCAATACCATGTGCCCTAATTTTGCCTACTAATCTCATATGTGAGACCTTATCAAATGCTTTCTGAAAGTCCAGGTATACTACATCCACTGGCTCTCCCTTGTCCATTTTCCTAGTTACATCCTCAAAAAATTTCAGATTAGTCAAGCATGATCTCCACTTTGTAAATCCATGCTTACTTGGACCGATCCTGTTACTACTATCCAAATGTGTCGCTATTTCATCTTTTATGATTGACTCCATCATTTTCCCCACCACCAGTGTCAGGCCAACTGGTCTATATTTCCCGGTTTTCTTTCTCCCGCCTTTCTTTAAAAGTGGGATAACATTAACTACCTTCCAATCCACAGGAACTGATCCTGAATCTATAGAACATTGGAAAATGATCACCAATGTGTCCACGATTTCTCGTGACACTTCCCTGGGTTGCAGACCATCAAGCCCTGGGGATTTATCAGCCTTCAGTCCCATCGGTATACCCAACACCATTTCCTGCCTAATGTGGATTTCCTTCAGTTCCTCCATCACCCCAGATCCTCTGGCCACTAGTGCATCAGGAAGATTGTTTGTGTCCTCCTTAGTGAAGACAGATCCAAAGTATCTGTTCAACTCATCTGCCATTTCCTTCTTCCCCATAATAAATTCACCTTTTTCAGTCTTCAAGGGTCCAACTTTGGTCTTAGAAACATAGAAACATAGAAAATAGGTGCAGGAGTAGGCCATTCGGCCCTTCGAGCCTGCACCGCCATTCAATGTGATCATGGCTGATCATCCAACTCAGTATCCCGTACCTGCCTTCTCTCCATACCCCCTGATCCCTTTAGCCACAAGTGCCACATCTAACGCCCTCTTAAATATAGCCAATGAACTGGCCTCAACTACCTTCTGTGGCAGAGAATTCCAGAGACTCACCACTCTCTGTGTAAAGAATGTTTTCCTCATTTCGGTCCTAAAGGAATTCCCCCTTATCCTTAGACTGTGACCCCTTGTTCTGGACTCCCCCAACATCGGGAACAATCTCCCAGCATCTAGCTTGTCCAACCCCTTAAGAATTTTGTAGGTTTCTATAAGATCCCCCCTCAATCTTCTAAATTCCATCGAGTACAAACCGAGTCTATCCAATCTTTCCTCATATGAAAGTCCTGACATCCCAGGAATCAGTCTGGTGAATCTTCTCTGTACCCCCTCTATGGCAAGGATGTCTTTCCTCAGATTTGGAGACCAAAACTGTACGCAGTACTCCAGGTGTGGCCTCACCAAAACCCTGTACAACTGCAGTAGAACCTCCCTGCTCCTATACTCAAATCCTTTCGCTATGAATGCTAACATACCATTTGCTTTCTTCACTGCCTGCTGCACCTGCATGCCTACTTTCAATGACTGGTGTACCATGACACCCAGGTCTCGTTGCATCTCCCCCTTACCTAATCTGCCACCATTCAGATAATAGTCTACCCTCATGTTTTTGCCACCAAAGTGGATAACCTCACATTTATCCACATTGTACTGCATCTGCCATGCATCTGCCCATTCACTCAGCCTATCCAAATCACCCTGCAGCCTCCAAGCATCCTCCTCACACCTAACTATACCCCCCAGCTTGGTATCATCTGCAAATTTGGAGATGTTGCATTGAATTCCCTCGTCCAAATCATTAATATATATTGTAAATAGCTGGGGTCCCAGCACTGAGCCTTGCGGCACCCCACTAGTCACTGCCTGCCATTCTGAAAAGGACCCGTTTACTCCTACCCTTTGCCTCCTGTCTGCTAGCCAGTTCTCTATCCACATCAATACTGAACCCCCAATACCGTGTGCTTTAAGTTTGTATGCTAATATCTTATGCGGGACCTTGTCGAAAGCCTTCTGAAAGTCTAGATATAACACATCCACTGGTTCTCCCTTATCCACTCTACTAGTTACATCCTCGAAAAATTCTATCAGATTTGTCAGACATGATTTACCTTTCGTAAATCCATGCTGACTTTGTCCAATGATTTCACCACTTTCCAAATGCGCTGCTATCCCATCTTTAATAACTGACTCTAGCAGTTTCCCCACTACCGATGTTAGACTAACTGGTCTGTAATTCCCCGCTTTCTCTCTCCCTCCTTTTTTAAAAAGTGGGGTTACATTAGCTACCCTCCAATCCTCAGGAACTACTCCAGAATCTAAGGAATTTTGAAAAATTATCACTAATGCATCCACTATTTCTGTGGCTACCTCCTTGAGTACTCTGGGATGCAGACTATCTGGCCCTGGGGATTTATCGGCCTTCAATCCGTTCAATTTACCCAACACCACCTCCCGGCTAACCTGGATTTCACTCAGTTCCTCCATCTTATTTGACCCCCGTTCCACTGCTATTTCCGGCAGATTATTTATGTCTTCCTTAGTGAAGACAGAACCAAAGTAGTTATTCAATTGGTCTGCCATGTCCTTGTTCCCCATGATCAATTCACCTGTTTCTGACTGCAAGGGACCAACATTTGTTTTAACTAGTCTCTTTCTCTTTACATATCTATAAAAACTTTTGCAGTCAGTTTTTATGTTCCCTGCCAGTTTCCTTTCATAATTAGTCTTAACTAATTTTTTTCCTCTTCACATACCTAAAGATGCTTTTACTATCCTCCTTTATATTGTTGGCTAGCTTACCTTCGCACCTCATCTTTTCTCCCTGTATTGCCTTTTTAGTTATCTTCTGTTGCTCTTTAAACATTACCCAATCCTCTTGCTTCCCACTCATCTTTGCTACATTGTACTTCTTCTCTTTTGTTTGTATACTGTCCCTGACTTCCCTTGACAGCCACGGTTGCCCCTTCCTCCCTTTGGAATCTTTCTCCCTCTTTGGAATGAACTGATCCTGCACCTTCTGTATTATTCCCAGAAATACTTGCCATTGTTGTTCCACTGTCATCCCTGCTAGGGTATCTTTCCAGTCAACTTTGGCCAGCTCCTTCCTCATGGCTCCATAGTCCCCTTTATTCAACTGTAACACTAGCACCTCTGATTTACCCTTCTCCCTCTCCAATTGTAGATTAAACCATACCATGTTATGCTCACTACCTCCTAACGGCTCCTTAACCTCAAGTTTCTTTATCAAACACTATAACACTAAATCCAAAATTGCCTTCTCCCTGCGAGGCTCCAATACAAACTGCTCCATGAATCGATCACGGAGGCACTCCACCAACTCCCTTTCTTGGGGTCCAGTACCAACCTGATTTTCCCAGTCTACCTACATATTGAAATCTCCCATAACAACTGTAGCATTACTTTTACTACATGCCAATTTTAACTCCTGATTCAACTTGCACCCTATATCCAGGCTACTGTTTGGGGGCCTGTAGATAAGTCCCATTAGGGTCTTTTCACCCTTACAATTCCTTAGTTCTATCCATACTGACTCCACATCTCCTGTTCCAATGTCACCCTTTGCAAGGGACTTAATTTCATTCCTCACCAACAGAGCTACCCCACCCCCTCTGCCCACCTGCCTGTCTTTTCGATAGGTATACCCTTGAATATTCAGTTCCCAGCCCTGGCCCTCTTGCAGTCATGTCTCTGTAATCCCCACAACATCATAATGAATAGGTATAATGCTCAGAGTAGCAGAATTACAGAATTAAATGAAGACAAATTAACATGAAGACGGCAATGAGTAGAAAGGTACAATTCCAAGTTTTCAGATGGGACAAATCGAAGCAGCACGCATGAAATTTAATGAAAGGTAAAAAATTGTATCACTCTCCAAATAACCTGAAAAATAGTTTTTACAAATTCAGCCAAAACTGTAAAATCATACACAGAACTAGGGACCACAGTTTAAGAATAAGGGGTAAGCCATTTAGAACGGAGATGAGGAAAAACTTTTTCACACAGGGTTGTGAATCTGTGGAATTCTCTGCCTCAGAAGGCAGTGGTGGCCAATTCTCTGGATGCTTTCAAGAGAGAGTTAGATAGAGCTCTTAAAGATAGCAGAGTTGGTGGATATGGGGAGAAGGCACGAACGGGGTACTGATTGTGGATAATCAGCCATTATCACAGTGAATGGCGGTGGTGGCTCGAAGGGCCGAATTGCCTACTCCTGCACCTATTGTCTATTGCCTACTGTCTATTGAAGAAACTGGGTCTGAAATAAGAACAGTCAAACAGCATCTATGGAAATAGAGTTCCCAGCACTTTGCGTGTTTGTTATTTTAAGATTTGCAACATATTTAACCCCATAAAAAGGACCGAGATCTAATATTTTTGACACTAGCTTTTACTGCGAGGATTATTAGATTTAATTTTAATTAAGAATTTTAGTAATGTCTTAAGAGAGTTTTAGGAGAATATCTCCTTGCTGCTCTGCTCATCTTCTCTGAGGTGCTCTGATCATTGTGTCGTTGCTACTCTAGTCACTGCTACCTTTCTACCTTCTTGATGCCCCATGCTACCTCCTCTTTGTTCTGGTTATTTCCTTCCTATTGCCTCACTCGCCATATCTCTAATGGCCCTTTCCTCTTTGCCAACCTCCTCAATACCTCCCATGGAGCAGGAAAAATGGCACTAAACAGGTCAGAAACCACCAGCATAATCAAGAACGAGTTTCACCCCGGTCACTCCCTCTTTTCCCCCCTCCCATCAGGAAAGAAGTACATAAGTGCGAAAACGCATACCCTCAGATTCAGGGACAGTTTCTTCCCAGCTGTTATCAGGCAACTGAACCATCCTTTCACTAACTAGAGGGCAGTCCTGACCTACCATCTACCCCATCAGAGACCCTCGGACTATCTTTAATTGGATTTTACTGATGTTATTCCCTTTATCCTGTATCTGCACACTGTAGAAGACGACTATAATGATGTATAATCTTTCAGCTGACCAGACAACCCACTACAAAAAAGCTTTTCATTGTACCTTGTAACTAATGATAGTAATAAACTAAATCAAACTGAACTAAATTAAACATTGTACCCGACTACACTTCCACTAGCAGCTCATTTCATATCAGTGAGTGAAACATGCTCAGGGCATCTTTAAATCTCACTTTAAACCTTTAATTTTCAGACTCAGCAACTCTGGGCAAAATACTTTGACCATCCACTTTATCGAAGTTCCTCGTAATTTTCTAAACCTCCTTATGGTTATCCCTCAGTTGTCTTCACTGTGGGAAGACAGTTCCAGTGAATCCAGTCTCTCCTGCAAACTCCACAGCAACGTTCTCATCAATCTTTTCTGTGCCCTCTCTAGTTTCATCACAACCTCCTTATAGGTGGTAACCAGACCTGCACATGATAGTCCAGGTGCAGTCCCACCAACGTCCGATAGAATCATAACATGATATCTTAACTCTTGTGCTCAGTGTCCACACTGATGAAGGCAAACATGCCATATGCCTCTTCACTACTTTGCTTATCTGCGTCACCACTTTTGGGGAACTATGTACTAGTACACCTAGATTTCTCTTTTCTACAATACTTCTTGGATCCTTGTTGCTTATTGTGTATCTCCTACCCTGGGCTAACTTCCCAAAATGCAAAGTGATGAATTTGTCTGAAATAAATTCCATCTATCATTCCTTTGCCTACTTTCCCTGTTGATCTACAATACAATACCATTTATTGTCATTTGAACCTCATTGAGGTTCAAACGAAATTTCGTTTCTGCAGTCATACATACAAGAAAAGAACCAAGACACAACACATTTTACACAAACATCCATCACAGTGAATATCCTCCTCACTGTGATGGAAGGCAAAGTCTTATCTCTCCCCTGCACTCCCCATTCTTCTCCCGGTCAGAGTCAAAGCCCCCGGCGGGTGATAGTATATATGTCCCGCGGCCATTCATGCCGCGCCGGGCGATGCAAGGCCCCACTCCGGGTCTTGATGTTGGAGCCCCCGGCGGGCCCTAGCAAGTCCCGTGGCCATCAAAGCCGCGCCGGGTGATGTAAGGCCCCGCTCCAGGTCGTCTTCAACCCCGCAACTCGGGCGGGAGAAGTTGCTGCCGCGTGAGCTCCGAAAAGCGGTCTCCCACCAGAGACCCGCGAGCTCCCGGTGCTACCGTCCACCAACCTGCAGCTGGAGCCTCCGAATCTCCGGGGTCGGGCAGCAGCAGCGCGCCACCACAGCTCCTCCCGTTCCGAACTCGGCCAGCCCCACGATGGTAAGTAAGTCCGCAGCTCCGCGACTGGAGCCCCAGGTCCGGTTGGAGGCCGCTCCACGGTGCTAGGCCCCAACGGCAACGGAGACCCGACAGAGAAAAGGTCGGGTCCTCCGTACAGGGAAAAGATTTAAAAAAGTTTCCCCACCCCGCCCCCCACCCCCCACACATATCCAGCTAAAAAAAACACTAACTAACAACACTCAAACGAGACAAAAAATAAAAAAAAGACAGACGGACTGCAGAGGCCGCTGCGACGAGAGTCGCGCCGCCCACCGATGTAGACCCTTAAACATGTATATATCAAACAGCAGAGGACCTAGCGCAAGATCAATTTTGATGATACTAAACAGGAAGTTGTAAACGTTGATCAGAGTAGGTTATTTGCAGGCTAAGGGACATCTGGAAAGAGAGATGCCTTTGAAAGTGTGATATTGAGAGTTCACGATAAGCATGTTCCTGATCGAGTGGAAGGCAAGGCAGCTTGGCATAAGAAACCCTGGATAACAAGAGAAATAAGGTTTTGGTCAGAAAAAAGAAGGCATTGGTCAGGTATAGGCAGCTGTGATCAAGAGGAGTAAAGAGGATTGAGGAACCTACTTAAGAAGGGTTTTAGCAGGGCAAAATGGGGGCATGAGATATCTCTGGCAGGTAGGATTAAGGAGAATCTAAAGAAACTTTATGTATATTAAGGGTAACTAGAGAGAGAATATACCCCTTCAGAAACCAACCTATATGTGGAGCCACAGGAGATGGGGCAAGATTCTCAATTTATATTTCTCCTCTGTTTTTACCATGGAGAAAGATGAAAATGAGGGAACTTGGGAATATCAATGATGATGTCTTGAGGACACTCCATATTACACTCAAGGAGGTGCTGGATTACTTAAGACATATGAAGGTAGGTATATCTCTTGGACCTGATGAGATATATCCAAGAACACTGTGAGAAGCTGGAGAATGAATTGCAGAAGTCCATACCTAATTATATATGAATAATTGTTAAACACTGGTGAGACATCAGAAAACTGGAGGGTGGCTAATATTGGGCCTCTATTTAAGAAGGACTGTAAGGAAAACCCTGGGACCTTATGACCATTCAGCCTAACATCCATGGTAGAAAAAGTTATTAAAGAGGAGTCTGAGGGATAAGATATAATGCATTTGGAAACACTGGGGTAGACGGGGGATGGTCAGCATGGTTTTATGCATGTGGGGTAGTGTTTTATGAATCTGATTCAACTTTCTTGAAGAAGGAAATTGGGTAATGATGGAGGTTGCTTTTTTGGCTAGAGGTCTGTGACTAGTGGTGTGTCTCAGGGCTCATTTCTGTTTGTCATCTATATCAATCAATTAGATGGGGTCAAGGAAAGAGCATTCACGTCGCGGCCCTGATTCCACCAATCTTTCCACCACCTCGCACAAGAAGCACAAGAAACGCAAGACAGACACCATTGTGCAGATGCTGGGAAGTGTGTTCAGTTCTGGCTGAACAACCTAATCTTGTATGTGGACACGATAAAAAGAAGAAGAATCATTTAGATGAGAATATACAGGGCATGATTGGTAAGTGTCTGGATGACACAAAAATAGGCGTTATTATGGACAGTGAAGATGGTTACCAAGAAATACAATGGGATCTTGAGCAGCTGGGTAAGTGGTCCAAGGAATGGCAAATGTTGTTTAATTCAGGTAAGTGTGAGATATTGCATATTGGGAAGTCGAACCATGTAAAACTTTCACAGTGAATGGTCTGGCCCCGCACAGTGTGGCAGAGTTGAAGGATCTAAGAGGACAAGTCCATAGATCCCTGAAAGTGGCATCACAGATTTGTTGCTGATCATTGTAACTCCCTTTCCTATTTCCATTCCCATTCCCATACTGACCTTTCTGTTCTAGGCCTCCTCCATTGCCAGAGTGAGGTCACATGCAAACTAGAGGAACAGCACCTCATATTCTGCTTGAGTAGTTAACCACAACTCAATGTTAGGAACATTGAATTCACTATTTTTTGGTAACTAATATAGAATCCCCCTCCCACTAACTCCCCTTTTTTCCCTCAGTTCCCTGTGCCACACCTAAATGCACAATCATTTTTCATTCTCCTCTTTCCCCACCCTGCCCGCTCCGACCCCCTTCATCTGTATTCCTTCCTCTGGCTTCACATTTGTACATTTTTTATCCTTAGCTCCTTGACTCACACTTTTTGTCTTTTTATTTCTTTCTCCAACCACCATCAAAAATCCCCCTCCACCTATCACTTGCTAGACTGTCCCCGCCCCAACTCTTTTCCAGCTGTCTTCGCCCCACCCACTCCACTATTAAAATCAGTCTGAAGAAGGGTCCTGACCCAAAACATCACCCATCCATGTTCTCCAGAGATGCTGCCTGATCCGCTGAGTAACTCCAGCACTTTGTGTCCTTTTTTTGTAAACCAACAAGTGCAGTTCCTTGTGTCTCCATAGAAGTTGGGACGTTATGTTACAGTTGAACAATATGTTGGTAAGGTCACACTTGGAATATTGTGTCCTTTGGTCATCCTGCTATAGGAAAGATAACATTAAGCTGAAAAGATTCCAGAAAATATTTATGAGGATGTTGCCAAGACTCGAGGGTCTGAGCTATAGAGAGAGTTTGGGCAGTCCATGACTTGATTCCCAGGAGTACAGGAAGCTGAGGGGTGATCATAGAGGTATATTAAATCGTGAGGGGCATAGATCGGGTGAATGCATAGTCTTTTTTCCCAGGTTAGGAGAATCAAAAACAAAGGGCGTAAGTTTAAGGTAAGGGGGGAAATAATTAATAGGAACCTAAGAGGCAACTTAGTTAGTATACATCAATTAGCTTTGTATGAAAAGTATCTAACCCTGTGGCAGTGAAATGTTATCTAACTGAAAACCAGGGAACTGATGTCAAGATGTTCATTAGTTCTCCATGTTGAGCTTAATTCTGAAGTGATTGTGTGCTTTGGACCTTGGCGACAAATGTGCGACATGTGGTCCGCGAGGAGATCTCCATCGAAGATGCCCTGTACTCATGGAGAGTTTGCATGATATAATTGGAGTGCGAGAACACTTTGGGCTAGAAATGTCTTCACCACCTTTTAATAGCCTTAATATAAAATATTTGTGGAAGATGTGTGTGGATCAAAGTCTTGAGTTGCCTCATTGCCACAGATGGCTGTGGAGGCCAAGTTATTGGGTATTTTTAAGGCGGAGATTGATCGATTCGTGATTAGTAAGGGTATCAAGGGTTATAAGGAGAAGGAAGGAGAATGGGGTTGTGAGGGAAAGGTAGATCAGCCATGATTGAACAGCAGAGTAGACTTGATGGGCCGAATGGCCTACTTCTGCTCTTACGACTTGCCAGCTCTATAAAAAGTATTGTCAGGATTATGCTGTGCTGAGGCTGAAATAGGTTTTGATGGGATTTTACAATGATGTGTTGCCAGTGTCACAGCTGCCAGCATTAAGGAACATACAACAAATCAGCTGTTACTGAATGAATGGGGGGAGGGGAGGAGAGAGAGTGGTCCCAAGGATCAGAGGGAGCTGGAAAGCCTGTTGAAGAATAATAACCACAAGAAATATATTTTCTGTGCATGTGGGGCTGGAGACCTCCAGGGTCCTCTAGTAGGAATGTAATAGGAAGGAACTGCAGATGCTGGTTTATACCAAAGATAGACACTGTGCTGGAGTAACTCAACGAGTCAGGCAGCATCTCTGGAGTAAAAGGATAGATGACGTTTCGGGGTCGGGTTTCTTCTACAGTTTACCATTTGGATAAAACCCCCTCCCCCCAGTGCTGCATAGAGCAGCAAACTGTGAGAAATGACAAACAACCACAGCAGCGTGGTTGGTCCAGAGACCACAAAGATGATAGTCACTGTGACCTTAATCTCTCTAAACAAAGCAGCACTAGCATATGAAGCATATGCGTGAGGTTGTATTTGTAGTCAGAGGACTGCACAGGTCTCAGTGAAGGAAGTGGATGTAGCTTGAACATTGTGCCTTTAAACTTCTCCGTCTCAAGCGAAACAAGACTCGTAAAAGCTGATTCTGTTGCACCCGCTGAGTTTCTCCAGCATTTTTGTCTAAAAGCTGGTTGTCTTTTTTTGGATGATTGTTTCTCAGACCAACAAGGTTGAAAATCGTTTCTGTGTAAGATGAAGGCCATTGTTGTCCAGGTGATACAAATGGGGTCTGAAATATCCAGATAGTTGAATGCTGGCAGTTAGGGGGGAAAAACTCCCCGAATATTCTGCAGCTGTGAGAGGCTGAAGATTGGCATTGATGGAAATCTGAAATAAAAAGCAGGCTGAAAATACCCATTCATTGAGGCAACATCTATGGAAAGAGAAAAGGTCTTAATGTTACAGGTGTTTGTACTTGCATCAAAACTCTCCTGATGCGTATGCCATCATTTTATGAGTTTATTTTAGCTTTCCCAGCACCTGGATATTATTTGATTTTTAAGAGGTTGCTAAAAAATGACAGGACTGATTTACATTTCTAATAACACTGAAGTAGTATTTAGGTAAGTGATTCTTCTGTCCACTCTTTGCATGGGCTCTTACCCAATTCTGTAATCATCATCTAGCAATGTTACAAAATTTTGAGATTTAAAAAATCAAGTCTACAATTTATCCCATCAGATAAAGCATAAAAATAAGTTTAATTTATCACCTAATTCACTTTCATATCTTCAGTATTAAAAAGGTTATGGCCATTTTCATACTCAGAAATTAGCATCTTGTTCCCCATTGCCTTTCCATTGACAACACAAAAGCTGTGATCTAGGACAGTCAAAAGCCCATAACCTTCTTAAAAATTAAGAGAACTCAATGAAATTTTCAGTTATTATAGATTGAAGCATTCTGAAACAAATATGAAACAATATTACTTGGATGACCTGAAATTAAAGCATATAATTAGTTAGTTACCTAATTGTAGCTAATTACAAAATTCAATTACTAGATCTAAACATCTATCCATTTCTTAAGAAAAGATAAACTTTTTTTAATTGCCTAAGTGTCCAAATAACATTCACACAATAATTCACAATATAACATGATTTTAAAATCTAATTTTCATGAATTTATAGGCCAAATGGAAGGAATTTAGTGTTTAATTCCTGTAAATTAATGGCCATTTAAATCAACTTGCGAGTGGGTTTTAGTGGAATGTGGTGGATTAGAACGTTGCGGTTGCGGTGAAGTCGGCATGAAAAACACTGCCGGTTCATACATTTTTTTTTTACCCCATTTCGCAACATGAAAATGTGATTAAGGCCTTCCTAAAAACCAAGTTTTAATGTAAAAATAAACTGTGCACTTTATTTTCTCCCCTACGTAAAATCCTTCCCGTTGTCGGCGCTCACGGCTTTAGAAGATGATTTTTAAATTACTCTAGTTAATAAATAATCTAGCGTAATTTAAAAATACCTTCATGAATGAAATGTCGGAGCGATTTTTCTTCAGCAACGAAATCGCCCGACATGGATCGATTTGCCCTGTCTGTAGAAAAACGGCACTTTAAACACGCCCCCCTCTGAAAGGCGCAAAAGTCACGCACACGGGGAGCGGCAGAACAGCAGCGCTGCTCAAGGTAAGTTTTGTAACATACCTACATCATCAGAATGTAACTACTATTAATTTGGAGGCACTCTGCGTCCTCTTTTGTTGTAAGATTATCATCAATTTTGCAGACAGATACAACATACCTATCTTTCTTAGAATACACAGACATCTCACCATAATGCCGTGATCCCTTAGCCGAACAGTTTAGGTGGAATGAATATATCAAAATGTTAAGCTGAAAAATTATTATATGTCACTTAATGTTTGCATGCATTGAGCAAAGGGTTCTCCAATGTTCAACCACAATGGATCCACGGAAAAGCTGTGAAACAGACCTGGATCAATATGTCTCTTTAATTTTAGGCCAATTCTAGAATATGACAAAATGCACAGCAGGATGCAATTGTTCCTCAGTTTGATATCCGCACGTTAGCCGACTGGCCTTTGCTCTCTGCTTTTATCCGCATGTTTTGAATGTTTCACACAACACGTGTATCTGGTGTACAGTTTTCAGATCACATAAACAGAATACAAAAATAGTACATTACTCCATCTAAGTGTAGAGTCACACTGAAGGTTTGGCGCATGTGCAGGGGGATGTTTGTCCGAGAACATATAAACACAGAGATACATGAGAAAATTGAACTAAAAGAGATGAGCCTGGAACTTTCGGCAAGCAAAACACTTTCAATTTGGTAAGTGAAAGGCATAAGAATAGAGTTGCTATCACATTTTAGTATCCAGGGTGTCAGTGATTTGTGCATGTTTCAAGTCTGGCCTCGTTCAAGGCACTGTAATACAGCCTAGTTTGTAAACTATGAAACAAGATTATTTCTTGGCTTTTGTGTGGTTCGTTAGTCATTGATACCAAGAGAATGCAATTATGTAATTGAAATAAGTTTATCAATTGCTAGTCTTAATCTTAGTTTAAATTGTACTTGAATTAACTGCTAATGCCAATGATTGGGGAAACATGCATCAATCTAACATGGAGCTGAAGAAAGAATTGGAAAATCTAAAATTGAGTGCATTAGGTTTATATACTGTGTGTTGATTGAAAAGCATGGAGAAGGCATTAAATTCGACTGGGATACCTTCCAATCCTTTTTTGTTTAACTTTTTTGATATATTAATTTCACCTAAACTGCTGGGCTAAGAGTTGATGTATGGTGAGATGTGTGAGTACATCTAGGGAAAATAAGTATGTTGTATTATAACATCTATCTGTCTGCACAATTGATGATAACCTTATAACAAAAGAGGTTACACAGTCGTTATGATCTGTTGCCTCCAGATTAAAATGATAATTACATTACATTGTTCCAAAATGTTTTTTTAACCTAATTTTCTTCCACCACCTAGCCCCTAATCATAGGCAACATATCTGAGCAAATGACCATTCACTCCTGTATTAAAGAAAGAATCGGTATTGGTCGAGCACTTTTCTCAACACCAGGCAAGGCACAGTTACAGTAGATCCATGAGGCAAATGATCAATCTCTGCCTTTGATGGTATCGATTCAGTGATGTACGGTAGCCACAGAGAAATCACTAGAGCAGTATTCTTATTATTCTACTGTCATATTAGCCCAGATCACATGCTTAATTTTCTAAGGTGGAGTTTCGGCATGCAACTTTCTGGCAAGAGATAGGAATAAAGTATGCCCCCTATGAGTAGACCATTCAGTCACCCTTCATCCAGGGTGACCTCTTTAAGTGATCATCACCTTGGGCCAACTCCATTGCTGGAAGCAGCACTGATCATGGCCTTGCTCTACTACAAATGGCCTTTGATTCTGTCAATCAGACATCCTGCTCAAATCTGTCAATGGGACATCCTGCTCAAATCTCAATGCCCACATAAAAATCTCCATCTTCTGTTTGCTTCATGATGGCTTACAAACTGTGATCCTAACCAATTAGTCCACAACAGATCGAATCTCAATTGCCTTGACAGTCCTTTCAATCACCACAGTGTTTCACCTCATCTCAAACCAGCTACTTGCTGGAGTGGAGATAAGTTATATGACTAATGAATAAGCTAGATTAACTCCAGAACCAAAGTTACCCATACTTCAATAAATGAGCTGCCGTGCACTGACGATATTTGTGCATATGTGCCTTTGGAGGGTGTACTCCAAGTTACCAACAACTCTTTAGTTATAGAGTCATGCAGCACAGAAGCTGGCCCTTCAGCCCAACTCGTCCATGCCAACCAAAATGCCCCATCTAAGCTAGTCCCATTTGATTGCATTTGGCCCATATCCCTCTAAACCTTTCCTGTCAATGTATCTATCCAAGTGTCACTTAAATGTTGTTATTGGACCTGCCGTCACTACCCCTTTCGACAGCTTGTTCCCTTCACCCTTTACCCTCTGAGTGAAACGGTTGCCCCTTGAGTTTGTATTAAATCTTACCCCTCTCACATTAACCTCTGATTCTTTCTTCCCTTACCATGGGTAAAAGACACTGTGCATTCACAATACATATTCCCCGCATGATTTTATACACCTCTGTAAGATTTTCATTGAGACATTTGAGAGAATAGAAACATAGAAACATAGAAAAATAGGTGCAGGAGTAGGCCGTTTGGCCCTTCGAGCCTGCACCGCCATTCAATATGATCATGGCTGATCATCCAACTCAGTATCCCGTACCTGCCTTCTCTGCATACCCCCTGATCCCTTTAGCCACAAGAGCCACATCCAACTCCCTCTTGAATATAGCCAATGAACTGGCCTCAACGACCTTCTGTACGACAAATGGACTGTGCATCACAATATCTTTGTAAAAGTCCTCTACCGGCCTACCCTGTTTTTAAAGATCAATATATCAAACCCAACAGAAATTCATATCTTCAAAATGCTTCTGAGACTTAATGTAGAAACAAAAATAGAGAATAAAGAGAAGTTGAGGTCCTTTGCAGGACTGAGTCTGAAGAAGGTCTGGACTTGAAACTTCTCCTATTCATGTTCTCTAGAGATTGTGCCTGACCTGCTGAGTTACTCCAGCACTTTATTTGCTTCT